>JAEIFT010000043.1:0-1237578 GCA_018904225.1 Lordiphosa mommai | reverse complement strand
ACGAAATTTAAGTTTCGGAGCAGTCCAACAACAACAATGATCCACACACAGTGTGTGGTTGTTTTTGAATTTTTGCAGTTGTCTGTCTGTCAGCCGAAGTCTCGATTGGGCACACCGCATATTTTTTTTTTTACTGCCGTCTGCTTTGTCGAGCTGGCGACGGTGCTGTATGCATTTTATTTTTGTTATTCAATTCATCAAAAAATAACTTTCGTAGCAATGGGAGCAGTTGGGAGCAAGGTCTTGCCCACCGCTGCTCTAGTGATAAAATAGAATAAGAGACGCACAGTTTCGACCTTTGCGCTGTTAAAACCAAATTTATATAGACATTTATCCAATGTTGATAAGAATTCTTCGAACAATTTTAAAGTAGATGAGATTGTTAACTGCTGAGTTTGAGAACGATGTAAATGAAAACAAACATTTTATTCTCCCAAAAACTTATCTAAAAATCTAACGATTCGGCATTAATTTGTTTAAAAGAAGATTAAATTCAACTTTAAAAAACTATTTTTCAAAAAAAACTATAATAAAATTAAGGAGTCAAATTTTCTTTAGTAAAAGTTTTCTTTAAGTTTAAATCACATGGAAAAATTTTAAATGAAATATATGCAAAACTTTCATTTACTTCACAGCCTTTAAGGCCATATTTTTAGGTCCCAGTTGGCCGATAAACGCGGTATAGGTGAAAATCTCTGCTCTCTTTCGGTTCGGGGCTTGAAACATTACCCTACGTTTAGGGTGAATGATACCCTCCTGATAATTTATAAAAGTAATAATTAAGTTCGATTCCTAGGACTCTAAATGGAAGAAACCCGTTTGAGTTAGTCATGTCTTTCAACTTGAGCAGTGTTATTAAAAAGAGCTTAATTTTAGGGCCGTTTAAAAATACCAGGATTGCAGCACAAAATGTTTTACCCTCTAGTTTGGGTTCTTCATTCTATATTTTTTTGTATTAGAGTAATTCAGTTTTATTTCCACCTATCACAATTTTTTGTTTTTAATATCTGATATAATTTTGTCAGTCTGCATGGATATAAAAAGGAACCTAGCTGATGATAGGATTTTCTTAATGATCTGTTAGATTTATCATGCTTTCCAACTATTTGTCAATGCATATTTTCGTTCCGCTTGAGAAAGATGACCAGATAAACGAAAAGAGATCAAATTCAAGTCGAGAGAAATTTTAACTTTACGATTGGCATTTATAAATTAGAGAACCGTTGGAAAAGTGTATTGAAGAAGTATATGTGGAGAAATGATTTGATTTCCAATCTAACAAGTTGCCTTTCCTACTTAAAACGTTTATTTATTTGCTGCTTCTACAAATTATTATTACTCACAGCTAAGTGCTTCACGAACAAAGTAGATTTAATGCTTATATATCATTTAAAGTGTACAATGAAAAACTTTGAGTAATTCAAGTATGATTCAGATCACAAAAATGTGTTAAAGCCAAATCTCTAATTTATGTTTACTAATTAAACCATTTTTACCTGGGTACACCAAATTATTCTCACACTTCAAAGCCAAAACAATATTTCCCACCACTCTCCCAAAAATGTTTTACTTAAAAATCCATTCATCATTTAGCTGCTTCGCTCTCTGGTGGTTAGTTTAGAGTTAATGATGTTGTTATAGTAAAATCTCGGCCATCTAACTTCACACACTCGAGAATGTTGAATCCGACACTCATTCACAAAATCAATGACCATTTGAGTTTGATTTTATTTTTTGGCACAAATCAAACTTGAAATCTCACCCACGTCTAGAACGAGGCGTTGAACCACACCACCAACAAACATGGTGGATTTTATGTGGGTGCAGAATACTCTGAGCTGTGTGGGCAACCACACAACAAATTTCGGACCAAGTGTAAAAAAATGCCAAAAACACCTACATACTATGTACAGTGTGATGCAAAAAAGATATTTGGGGTATTACGTAATGGCCCTAAACTAGGTGTGTCCAAATATACACACACACATTACCATTTTCAGTCACGATCGTCTCGATGATGTTAAACACTTTCGTTGTTTGTTTTGACCAACTGCGCAAACTTACACAAAAAGGCGGTCACTCCCATTCCCATTCCCATGACCTTGTCGAAAGTGCTCCAACTCGATTCTAGTAGCACATTAAATTAACCTCGTTCAGCTACAACTAATTAGGTTCATTGCCAATGTCAATTGCACTAAATGACATCAGACACAAAATTACAAGATTTTAAAATAATTTAATTCAACGCCATTTTGTACTCTCCTGGCACGTAAAAAAAATTGTTTAAACAAAACAAATGGTTGGATGAGTGATGTCATCTGGTTGAGAAATTGTTTGTCAATAAATACGATAGAATTATTAGGAAGTGGTTAGACATGGATACGAGTATATATATATCTTAACCGGATTTCCTACCATTATTGAGAGTGACTTCTGTCAATAGACAGAAACGGAAAGTTGCTACTGTTTGTGCTAAAACATTTTTAAGGTAAAAGTGCGACAAGTGAAAACTACCAACAGACAATTGAACAATTGACAACAATTGACAATTGATCGTATTATCAGCGCTCCCACACTCCTACTCCTCCTCCTCCTAACACACACACACACACTACCCACCAGTACTCTTTGCTGCGGCGAAATTCCAAACTAAGTGATTTTTTCAGACCCGTTACCTCTTAAAAATTGCTCTTAAGGGTATGACAAATCTGTGCAAGTAAATGTTACATACAGAAAAAAGCATTTTCTTCTTTGAATCATTACTCTGTGATAGTTTTTTTTTTTTTTAATAAAAAGACATGATCAACTTAAACTGTTCTCCACTAATTCGGGCCTTAGGAATCGAAGGGTTTTTTTTTAAAGTTTTTTACGAAGTTAAAATTTTTTGTGTAAATTCTAAAAATATGATATTTTATTCTTGTAAAAATCTAAATAAATATATTTATATGTCCTCTAATTTAATTCATTCACAGTATTTTGATATCATTGCGCATTTAAAAGTTAGATATTAAAATCTAAAAATAATTTTAAAAATTTTTAACATAATTTTTATTTCCAAATTGACATTAAATTAGGAAATATTTAAATAGAAATCAAGTTATTGTTGGAGAACAAAAGGGAAGACATTAAAAAATAATTTCATTGTAATTTTGCTCAATATTTGGAAATTATAAATAATTTGTTGAAAACAATTTTATCTAAAAAAGGTGGCAATTATTTTAGTTTTTGGACCAGAACTTTTGAAAGCGCAATGATATCGAAATTCTATATAAGTATTGAATTAGAGGACATTGAAATCTATTTATTCAGATTTCACAAGAATCAGATATAATTTTTTTACAGTTTAGAAAAAATTTTAACTTGATGAAAAAATTAAAAAAAAATTGTTGTAAGAAGCCTTCGTTATAATTCATAAAACTAATGATGCAGTTCGATTCCAAGGGCCCAAAATAGGGGGGAAACCGTTAAAGTAGGTCAGGTCTTTTTTTCGACTTGCACAGTGTTATCAAAAGTCGACTCTGTCCATCCGTCTGTTTGTATGAACGTTAGAGACTTGAAAAGTATGGTCCTGACATTAGTCTAACTATTGTGAAATTATAACGGACAAAAAACACGGAAGTTATGCACGAAACGTTTCTGCTTGAGCTTCTCAGCATGGATAAGCAGGACTTACAAAAGCGCCAGCTACGCGACCTTTTAATAAATTGATGTATTCAAGGATCAAATTTACCTAATGAAATATCAAAGCTTCCTTTTTACCTAAAATTATGATATTTTCATATATCAGTGATTGACATTTGGCATGCATACTTCATCTTCTTCTTTTTAAATACAGGGTATTTTGCAGTTGGGGCCGAGCTCTTACTTGTGTTTTTTTTTTTTCATACAATATTTCAATTTTCCTTTTCGCTTTGGACAAAAACCAGTTTTGTGTTATAGCCAGATTCAGATTCCGAGATATTCGCATATAAGCCCACCACATTTTGAGAGCTTTGAGCTTTACTGGGGCCGCATGACGTCATGGTTTTGTTTTGGCCAAGCGCTGAGAGAGTCTCTCGACGCGAACAGTTCGCATTGGGCAATCGACGAGTGTAAACGGTAACGCTAAAGCGCAAAAACGCGTCTAATCAATCGAAGTTCTTTTTTCTCGTGCAGTTTTTTTTTTGTTTGAATTTTTATATACACACATATGAATCAAGCCAGGAAAAAGTGAAGTGAAGTGAAGTGCGCTGACGTGCAGTGTAAAAAGATGGACGTCAAAGACATCAAAGGCGCCAAGGTGACGCATGCGGGCTTGCTTAAACACAATTCCGATGGCAGCACCGAGACGCAAAAGATCACACATGCTGGCCTGGTGGCCCGCAGTCCCGAAGGTACCGCCGCCAAGGGCATGAATATACGCGGCAATGAGGATCTCTGGGTGGAGATCCAAGCGAATACATTTCGCAATTGGGTCAACGAGCATCTACGCGAGACGGGAATGCAGGTGAGAGACTTATGTAACGCTTGGATGAGCGATCGAGCGTAACAAACAATTTACACAGTCAATGGGTTAAAATATATATGTGTACATAGAACCTATCGATTGCGCGCTTGAAGCAGGGCCTGAGAATTGTAAGCTAAGACCCGGATTAGGCCACGCTTGGACAGGTGACAAACAAAGCGTCAAGCGTAGCTGATGCGTGTTCTTCCGTAAGTTGCCATAAATGGTGGCATTTAACAACAGCAAACCCGATCGCCCACGCCAACTTTAAGTGCACAATAATTCAAAATTATAATTAAAATGCTTAACAAAATGCATTTTATTTGTTCATTTTGAAAGCCAGACTGTGGATTTTCTCACCAACCAACTGAATGACTGACTTGACTTGACCATATTTGGGGGCCTGAATGCCAAGGCCGACGCACAATCGAATCCCATTACCAGATTACGAAAAAAAACAACGCTTTTGTTCAGAGTTTTTGTTTTTCATGCATAAATTTTTGGTGTTTGACATGATGATGAGCAAGGCTGAAGACCTCGTCACCAGCTACTTACCTGCCTACCTGGTTTCTACTATTTGGGTCATTGTGCCAAAATGAGACTGCCAAGTGCACAGTTTTTTTTTTTTTTTGTTTATTATTCTATGTATTCTATTCTAGCTTATGCGTACACAAATGAAATTGCAATCAACCTTATTTGACACACGAGTATGCAGCCAAATTAACACTTGACAAAAGCAAATTTGGCATACACTAAGAAATAAATAACTGAATCTTGTTCCATGTTTCAAGGCGTGTTTTTTCCAATTTTAGAAACACACTTTCACAGAAAGAGATACAAACACCCTCAGGCTGTAATTACACCAGTTAATATTTAACATTTATTTGACCGTCAAGATGATTTCGTTGAATACCGCATAATTCGGGAATTACTCAAAACAAGTCTTGGGTAGATAAGAGCTTGAAAATTATAAAGAAAACTACAATTAAATAGCATCACAAGCAGTGTATTATAGCACCTCCTTGGTATAGAACAGAACCATTTGTATGTCACTTGTTTCTAAAGAATCAAGATTAAGATTTTCTGAGACAAAGATTTTCGTCGACTGAAGGGGATTTTAAAGCATTTAAAAAGCTCCTTTTGTATAAATTCGTTAGAAGACGAAACGTTTATAGGATAAAATCAAACTTTCCAATATAAATATCAAATGGAACCCGGTCAAAATAAAAATTGATCAATTTAAAACAATTTTAAGACAACCCAAGTGCAGTTCATCTGCTCGGTGGAATACCGCGAAACGTTAGAGTAGGAATCTAGTTGTCCCCCATAATTTCAATTATATGTTTTCGGCTCAAACAGGCTGTAACTTTGTCAAATAATCAGATATAGGTGCGAGTATGATTTTTAAAAAATGCATTGTTTTTGTGTTCCGCAAGCGAAGTCTGCATAAATCCAGAAATTTACATAAAAATCTGTTTTTTTTTTTACATATCGGGGAAATAAGAGCTAATGGGGCTCAATTGAATCCAGCTTTGGAATCAGTGGACATAAATTTATCATAAATTTACTCATTATGCTCTAAAGACGGGCGTTGAACGGGAACCCTAATTTTTTTTCGAATTTCCCGAACCTTAAAAGATTTATTTTTAGTTTAAAATCACTTAGGAATTTTTTAAGTAAGTAATTTTAAATTCATCTTGTGAACTCTGAAAGACTTTAAAATAATTCTGAAGCATTTCATTTCGGGTACCGCGGGAATCGCATCCCGCGCCCATCTCTAGTATGCACCTCACTCAAAATTCTTCCCTTTTCTTATAACTTTATGCATAGTGTAAACTTCCTAACTGCAGTAAAAAAATTAGCTCGATCGGTGCAGTAGTTTATACATATAATATAGATCATATATTTAGTGGTCGTATTCGTTTGATTCTGACATATGGACATACTAGATATATTAGAAAGACGCCTATATAGCTGGGAGTGGAGATAGAAAAAAAAATACACTGTCAATCTAACATTTCTAAATCAACTCAGTTTGTCAGCTAATCAGTAATTTGAATACTTTATGGGGTAGAAAATGCTACCTTTTATGAATTGTAAACATTTGGACAAAATTATACTACATGGGATAAGATGAGAAATTCGGTCAAGCCCAAGTTTAATATACTCTGTACGCAGACTGTGCTCTGAATCTGCCAAAGTTTGTATATAAATAATAAATTTTAAGTCTGGAACCTCACTTGCGCCCAGTGCTGCCCATAAATTATTCTTTTTGCATATAACTATCACTTATTTGACCGGGAAACAGTGTAGGGGATCGATATGTAATGATGATAAGAATATAAGTCTAGAAGATTCAAACAAGAAAACATTTATTCCTCTTTTAGAAGCAAAAATGATTAGCCATCTTAATACCATACTTGGCTACCACTTGAAATTTGTATAGTTTCAATACATCTTTTTCGATTCTTGTCTTTTTATTCCCTAATTGAACACAGGGTATATAATTAAGAATCTTCATGAAAACCTTAAAAAAAATGTTGTACCTGTAATATGAGAGCCGTATAGAATAAATATTTCTCAGAATAAACCAATCTTTAGTTTCTGTTTGTGAATGCAAGCAGCATAAGTCACATCAAAAGTGTGTCCTTTTCAAAGGAAACTTCATACATATACCGTTTGTGCAGGTAAAGCGTCTTAAAAATTTAAAGGTTATGTGAACCTGACAACAACAACAACAACCACAATAAACAACAAAACAACTAACGACAAATAACCACCCCAGGCAGCTTGTTAGACGGTCTCTCCCTACAAACAATGATGGCGCAACTATGTGCAAGATTTTTATGGCATCCAATGAATATTTTCCGTGGCGCAAACAAACAGCAACAGACACGCGATTGTCTACGGCTGTGTTATGCTACCTTTGTCCCCTTCCTCCCTCTCCCGGTCTACCTGGCTCCAAGCTGACTGCTGACAGCTCCCAGATAAAAAGCTTTATGTCAAATGCTTAAAATCGCACACAATTGGCTGCACCGCGACGTAGAGAAAGCCTCCCAGTGTCATGTGAATATGTGAAGTTCCCAAAGACCTTGCAAAGTGGGCCACTTCATTATGAAAGTCGGAATAGGAAGGAAGGAAGGGCGACAATAATTTACAATGCCTTAATTATTTACCATTTGCAGGTTCATGACTGGGCCACGGATTTCTGTGACGGCACCTGCCTGTGTGCCTTGGTGGAGAGTCTGCAGACGCGTCCGCTGAAACCCTCCTGGAATCGCCGGCCAGCCAATCAGCATCATTATCTGGAAAATGCTACCACGGCACTCAAATCCATTGAGGCTGATCACATTAAGCTGGTGAACATTGGCAATGTGGACATAATCAATGGAAATGTTAAGCTGATCCTGGGCCTGATCTGGTCACTAATTGTGCGCTATCAGATTGGACGTAGCAAGTTCCCGCCACGCAAACTTATGCTGGCCTGGCTGCAGGCCGCTCTGCCCGATTGCAAGATTACCAATCTGACCACGGACTGGAATAGTGGTGTGAATTTGGCTGCCCTACTGGATTATTGTCAGCCGGGTCTATTTCCGCATTGGCGCAGTCTGGATCCTAGTCAGAGTGTGCGCAACTGTACCAATGCCATGAATTTGGCTCAACGTGAGTTTGGAGTGCCCAAGGTGCTGGAACCGGAGTACCTGGCCTCACCCTGGCTGGATGAGTTATCGGGCATGACATATTTGTCGTACTTTATGAAACCGGGTGGACCGGGTTACAATGCCACCATGCGTTGGGTTAATACGCAGGTGAAGGAGCCGGTGAAGAATTTTACGGTGAGTGAGAGAGAAATTTATCCTACAAAGGACTAGCTCTTAAAAAACATATAATCAAAGATTAGAAAGTACTTAAGAGAAGTGTGTGACCCAGCTCAAAGAAGTCCGACTGCTTTAAAGAAGGGCTGCAAACCGGTCCGAAACTGAAACCCTAAAAACCGGTTCGGTTCGGGTTTTTTTAAAGTTCACCCATGAACTCTCGTGTTCGAAACTCCAAACCAAACCTCATCCTAAAATTAAGAGTTTTACAGTCTTTCTTTAAAGGTTACCCCAATATATATGGAAGTCATTATTCAAATTCCGAAGTTGATTTTCTAGACATAGTTCGAGAAAAAAAACAGGAAGGGGTGTTTACTCCCACAACATAAACAGAAAGGGTCGTTTTCTCCCTTCACTTAAACTTGAACTTATCGTTCCGTCGCTGCAAGGGCGCAAAGGGCCACTACCTGCCCATCGATAATGATGATTGTATTAATTGTACTTTTCACTTACAGACGGACTTCAACGACGGACGTGTGCTGTGCGAAGTCATCAAGGGTTTGGGTGGCTCAGCACCGTCCCCCGAAAAACTCAGCACTGATCCCTTTCACTATGAAAACAATATACGCAAGGCGGTGGATGCCGGAGCCAAGCTGGGTGTGCAACCCATTTTGACACCCAAGGATATGGCCAATCCGGAAGTGGAGCATCTGGGCATTATGGCCTATGCGGCTCACCTGCAGTGGGTGCCGCCACGACCGCCACTCTCCGATCTGGTTAATGTATATTTGGAGAGCACATCTGGACGCGTGGGCGAACCGGTGAGTGTCATTGGAATTGTCAGTGAACGCAATTAATTTTTAATGCTTGTTCCACACGCAGACGCATTTCCGTATCGATGTAATGTCGCGGGACATTAGTATGAATTCGGTGCGTTGTCAGGTGCTGCCACCTTCCGGTCAGCCGGGACAGCCCGTGCGTTTGAATGTGCATGGCGAGGGTGTCTATGTGCCGGAACGTTATGGCATGCATGAGATTGTGGTAGAAATTGGTGAAGATAGCCTGGGAGGACACTTCTTCCGGGTGCTGCCGCGTCTACTGCAGGTGGCTCCACCTGGCATGGCTCCCTGTGCCTTGGGCAGTCTGGTCGAGGTATTGGTTAATGCCACAGGTGCACCCAAAACGGAGGACATACTGGTGACAGCCGTTTCACCCACAGGCATTTCGCATAATTGTCCCCTGAAGAAGATTGACGAGGGACACAGTGCCATATTTAAGCCAGATGAGGCGGGCATTTGGGAGATAGCCATTACCTATCAGGGCAGGCATATTCAAGGTGGTCCCTTCACCTGTGCCGTGTTCGATGCCTCCGGAGTGTCGGTTCATGGTCTGGATGGAGCCATGCCGCTGAGGGCGCACACCTTTGAGGTGGATGCACGCGGTGTGGGTGTATCCGGAGAGCTGCATGTGGATATAGTGCATGACAAGCATTCGTTGGTCTGCTCCTTGGAGAAAATTGTGGAGAATAAATATCGGGTGACCTTTATGCCACGTCAGAATGGTAAATATCGTGTGTATATCTACTTTAATGGCTACGATGTCAAGGGATCGCCCTTCATGTGAGTGAGCAGGATTTAGAGAAAGAGTTCTTTGACTTAAGTGTTCTCTACCGATTCTAGCATGCGCGTGGGCACCAAGGGGCGTTCGGGTAAGACGCGTAGCAGTCCTTTACATGAGAGCAAACATCGCTCTGAGAGTCCCTCCATGCACTTTATTTCCACCACAAACGCCAGGCACAATGATTATCGCAATTCTTCGCTATCACGCCACAATGCAGCGGAGCGTACCAACAGCTACTCGCCTCAGTACTCACCCAAGCTGGATACCACGGACTATCATAGTTCCAGCTCCCGTTATTACAAACGCGAGAGCGAGGTAAGTCATTTAACTAAAGAGCTAAGTTTGAGGATCAGCATGCGGCACGGGCTTCTTTATATTAACGCTTCCTGGATCACACATCACATCAAAATTGAATGTTTTTTTTTTGTATTTGGCTAACCCAACCTTGTCCCCCCTTCCCCCCTACACACTCAAAATTGCCTTCAACAGGAGAACCATAGAGCCACGCCGCCACTTACCAGCGGTTCCCCCACGGTGAAGTATCTCAACTCTGCCGATCTGTACACGGAGAGTCCCAACAGTGGGCGACGTGACTCTAAGACCTCCAACAGCAGCTCCACAAAGAACGATTATTACTATGACAAGGAGAACGAGCTGTATAGCCAGCGGCGGGTGGTGAACAAGCCCAAGTTGACGCCGCCGCGCGAGGAGCGCGAGCATCAAGTGAGCAGCAGCAGCAGCAGCTACCAACGCCACCAGCAGTTGACCAGTTCGCTCAGTCCAATACCTAGTCCCACACTGAATGTAACTAAATTTTTTCCTCTTGTCTTTCCCGGAAGAAAAGCTCTTGCTTGTTATGTGTGAATTAGCTCAACTTGAAGCTCACAACTAATCCCCACTTGTACTCCACCCACAGACACGTTCCAGCGAGCTGCGCACACACAGTCCGTTGACCATCAAGACATCACTACCATACGAGAGCTCGGCGCGAAATATATCGAGTAGTCCACGTCATGCCTCTGTTTCGCCCGTACAGCGTTATTCACCGAATAGCGCCTACATTACCACAGCCACCCATCGCATGGGCAGTCCAGTGACTAATACTTTAAATAAGGTGGGTTGTTTTATTCATTCGAAAGAAAGATCACTTAATCTTTTATTCCCCAGAATGGTTACGAGACCACGCGCACCGTGGAGAAATCCAGCTCCTCCACCTACAAGTCCACCTCAAATTATGTCAACTCTGATGCAAATGTGCGTGCCAGTCCCAGTTTATATGGTACAGCCGAGCGTTTGCGTCGCACCGGTTCACCTGAACCACGCATCGATCATTCCTCCAATGTTCGAGTGTCCTCCATCAAGCCAGCTTCGGCAAGACGCGACAGCTGGGATGTGATCAACAAAACCAAGCATATGCTCTCGCACAATTCGCTTGAATCTTTGGCGAACATGACCGAGACGCAACTGAATACGGAGCTGCAATATAATCGTCCGGACTTGGATCACGAAACACAACGCAATACGCAGTACAACAAATTTGCCCTGCATAAGCAACAGCAGCAGGCGGACTACCGAAGGGCTTCGCCCGACGAAGTAGATCGCTACAAGTAAGACTCCACTTAAGCCAAATCTATGACTTCTTACTAATCTCCTTCATTTAAATTATAGACCCAGTGCCATCACAGTCAAGTCACACTCGAATAACACCTACACGGACAAATCTGGCGGCTATACGAAAACCGTCAAGGAATCCAGCGAACATGTGGTCACTGAGAGCAATGGCCATCAGGGCCCCGGCTACAGTTCACTCTCCAGATTTCGACCCATAGACAGCAATGCCACCGGTGCTAGAGCCATACGAGTGCAGGATATACCAAATGGTTCCATTGGCCGTCCAGTTGAGTTCGAAATCGATGGCTCAAAGGCAGGTTCGGGCAATTTGGAAATTTTGGTAAATGGCGGACGGGTTACCTCCTCGGTACGCTCGCTGGGTGGACAAAGATTTATAGCAAGTTTTACGCCCCATGAACATGGAACGCACACTGTGCAAATTACCTTTAATGGAGAAACTGTGCCAGGTGAGTTGGTAGTTTTTTTAAAATTTGCAGTGACTCAGGCGAAATTTTTAGGATTTTCGTAAGATTTTTAGAAATACCTAAAAATATTTTTAAAAAAAATTTATGGCAAAAATTTCACACATTTCTCTCAGTTTTTTATTCGATATAGCCTGATCATTTTATTTTTATAAGTCCGATTTCCTTTCTTGTAAGCTAAAGCATGAATTGTTTAGGGTTTTACATAGATGACCTTGATTATTTAAAGGTATATTTTGTGGGCAACCTAAACGATTGCTTAAGCCTCCCTTTATATTTTCGAAAAGTACTATTCTTTACCTTTAAAATAAATTATCCCAAACAATTCTTCGTTTTTTTCAACGGATATAAACTATTTTGAGTGCAAGTACTTGAGCTGACAAGAGCTCGAACACATGTATTCAAAATGGCATATAATCGTTTAAAAAAATCGCAAAATTATCTGGGACAATTTATTTTAAAGCTAAGGAATATTACTTTACGCTTATATAAAGGAGATTCAAAAGCTTCGCCAAACAGACTAAATTCAAAATAGCACTTTACCAACTTTATTCTTAAATTACAAAAACCAGACGTGTTGAAGCATTTTTAAGTTAGTCTCAAACATTTTTAAACCCTTGTAAAAAAGTTTGAAACGTATTGTAGATCGCAAGCTATTGTACAGTAATTGTAAGTACATTTTCCCAAGACACCATAGGTCTTAAATCTTAGTTCAGGCCAATCAAAGTTGTGATTTATAAATGACACAGGCCAACAAAAATGCCAACTTTGTGAGGTGCTGCCCTGCTGGTATAGAATTTTGATAAAAGTTATCTGCACTGATCCCCGCCGGCTTCGGTTTAGCTCCATCGGTTCTTGTTTCCAAGATATGACGGAAAAACTTTTTTTTGATTTTTTTACTTTAAATGTAACATTTTGGTCTTTAATCTTCACTTCTTTACTACTCGAAGGGTTAATAATGTGTCATTATCTAGTTGAAATGTCCAATGGAAATGGCCCTAAGATGTTGGAATAGTGTGAAAATTATTTAGATTTTAATAGAGTAGTTCTCTGTAGCAAGTGGCATTTATCTTAGACGAATCAATTTTGATATCAAATGAGTCACGACTATGGTGATGGGTCACATAGTGTTCTTTCTTTTTGGTGTCATGAAAGTCGTAATTAAATCCAGCTGGTCCATCCAAATTAAATCGTTTTTTTTTATTAGAAAAACCATTCGGTCTTCCTATGACATGGATGAGAAAAAACAGAGCGAGCATTCTTAGTAAGCTGTGAGTTTTTATTTCTTTAATTTCTTTATACGATAAGCTTTTCTTATCACTTCCAAATTTAAACGATAAAAAACAGCAGGGCACATTGAGTTTGCTGATTTTCGCTGAAAACTCCGAACTAAAGCTACATAAATTATTCAAAAGAAAAAAAGTGCAGAATTTCGCTTGATATTCATATCTCAGTAAGCGTTTTCTTTGATATATTTAATTGCATTAGAAAAAGGTAGCCAAAAATGTTATGGAATATTGTTTGAAAACCTACAAGGGTATTTAATCTTCGCTAGATCGAAATGAATTATTGAGCTACTTTGATTAATACATTTTCAATGACTTGGGAATTTAACGATTTTATAAATGTGAACAAGCTGCTTAATTTAGTTGGATATGTACCGATGTGGGCGAGTAAGCACCTTATTGGGCTTAAAGGTGTGTGGATGAACTTGAACCAAAATAGTTGAAGTAGCTTAAGCATTCTTGAACTTTTTCCCAGTTTTACCAAATCATTTAACCACAGTGCGGCGAATTCAGGGATCTTACCTCAGAATGCTCAAACCGCTTCCCTCTCTTCTCTGCTCACCTGTCACGATCTCTGGCTCTCTCTCTCTCTCTCTCTGGCTTACGCTCAGTGGTGCTCAATTTTTACCTGCCCGACGGGTTTGCATTTTTTGGTTGAGTCTGCTCTATGCCAGAGTCGCGTTGGCAGTCCCAGCTCGCGTTTGAAACGAAACTGACACGTCGGCGCAGAAAATCTACGATCCGCGAATTTAAAACTTAAAGGCCAAGAAAAATTGCCATAGAAATTTGTTGTTATTGTGCAAAAACAAAAGAAAGATAAACCCGCAGCAGAACATCAATGTAAAACATTGTTTAGCCCGCAAAAAAACCCAAAACAAAAAAATACTCGGTTCCGGAATGTGTGTGTAGAGCGAATCGACCAGATTTCGTGTGAGATTTCTAAGCCCAAGAAATATGCTAATATGCAATGCGGTCGTCGCGTCGCCTCCGTCTCTGTTATATTTGGGGTCTCTCCCATTGTGTGTGGGGTGCGCGCGCGCTTGATACAAAAAAATAAAAACCAGTTTAATGAACCTTTTAAAGCTCAAATATTTTGAATGGGGCGCGGGCTTTTGGCTTAACTAAATCAAAATGGCCAAAGGAAAATTGTCTTCCTCCTCCCCTCTCGAGTGCAATTTTCAATGACAAGAGGGCAGCCATTTTGTGTATACACACACACACACAATTTTTGTGGCTGCCTCTAACTGATGTGGATCAAGGTGCACTTGTTGCAGCCAGGCCTTTGTCTTGTTCAGACAGCGGAAAGGAAGTGCAAAAGCACAGATTCCCACTCTCCAGCGTACAACATACTCGTATACTCATACCTTTTCCTGTTCAAATCAGTTGGCTTGGCATGCTGCTGGCTGACTGGCTGAAACCCGTTGGGATTGGGATAGGTTGTCAGTCAGGTATGCGCTCGCGGAGGGCGCGTCACAGCAGGAGAGCTGGCAATTTCTTTCCCCGGCCACGCTGGCCACTTTCCTCGACACTGACAGATATTTCTGAGCAAAACATTTCATTTTCGTTTCGTTTATGTTAACCAGATGAGCGACCACACCTTCGGGGGGTCTCTCGGCCGCTTTTACCCGCTGCTTATGGCCATTTCCGCTCTGCCAACATATTGGCACACATTCCCCATTCCCCCATTCAAAGTGAAACTGTCCGAGCTGTGCATAATTAAGTGACGAATTTTGTCGAAATATAACTGGTTTTTGCCCCTACCTCCCTCCCAACCCCCGCTTAAAACAGAGCCAGGAGTTTAAAAATCGCGCGATTATAACGTGCAGCAATACGTGATTGCGCCGCGATGGCATTTTTGTGCAGCGCGACGGAAATTCTTTTAAATGTTTTCGCTTAATCGTTGTTGTCTTGTTGAAATTCTCATTGTAGCACTACATAATAAAACATAAACAAATAAATAAATAAATAATACATCAACAGCATTCATTTCTCAACTCTTCAAGTTCAGACGTGCCGCCGCCAACAATTGTGATTTGATTCAACAAAAGAAAGGTCTACTCCACACGCGTTTTCAGCAGCTCATCTAATCTTGCACTGTCAACAGCTCCAGCTTCAGCTCTGCCACCACCAACACAAAAAAATAAAAACGTAAATCTTCTTTTTGTAATATGCCGAAATATAATCAATTTTTAGTTTAACGGTAGAAACTCGCAGAGTTCTGCGACAGCTGCAGGCCATCTAACGGTCTGGCATGGCCAGGCCAGTCACGTAACCGATTGGAATACTCACATACTTATGCAGATTGAATAACAGCTTTTCAGATGGCCCAGCTATGTAGCTAGCTAGCTAGCTGGCTGCACTTGTTCTCTGGCCGGAAAACTCAACGCTGTGATTATCACCCCAGCTGAGAAACCGGCCACAGCGATTACACTCAGAAAAAAACAAGTATTGGCTTTTTGCATTGAATAAATGTGAAACATTATTAGGCAGAAACATTCCTAAATCAGTGGGGGATTTAAGCAATTAAAAAATTTTAAGCTAATGGTTTTTTTTAACAGTATGTTTGCTAACTTAACAGACCGAGCGAATGTTCAAGTGTAAACAATAATAAAATAAATAATATTTTATATATATAATTTTTTCATATTATTTTGACCAGTAGGAAAGAGAATTCATCAATAAACCTACAAAATTTTGGGACATATATAGCCATGTTCTCGATTCCAAAAATTAATGCAGTAACATAAATTTGAGCAATTTCAATATATGTATTCTTCATACCTTTAGTACAGACTATATAAATTTGGGTCCGGACAAATACTACTAAATCATGAATTATTCCTGTTCCTTCCCAACCAATTTTTAAATCTTTCTATTCCGTCTCATTTCCAATTTTTAAAGTCGATCACCACCCGCTTGGAATGTTACTTCTTATTTCGGGTTTATGTAAAAACATATATATTTTACGAGCGTTATGTTAATTTTGACAATGTGACAAAGACAAATTTCGTTTCAAAGTTAAACGAACTTGTGAAAAATTAAATCTAGATATCAGGGACTAATTCTGAAACTTCAGTTATAATAAGTTACTAAATGAGTGTTTTCGTCAAAGTTTCTTCTTATTTGTTTTATAAATTATTTCAGTTTCGGCTTCGGATTTTCATTTCGGTATACCGGTACTCTACTCAAGCTTTGTCAATTTGGTTTTATGCTTTGTATTATTTATTAATTAAATTTAAAAAAAAATGTTGGAATTCGAGGACAGTTTAATAAGTTATCGGCCTGCCAATTAAGGTCTCCATAAAAAAGGTGTCGTCTTTTTGTAGCCATGATTCCGAGACTTCAGGCAATTGGAAATGAAAACGGTATATGAGGTTACAATCAGAATTAATGCAATTCTGTCCCGTACCTCAAAAATAAAATAAAACCAGAAGGCAAAGCTAAGTTCGACTGTGCCGAAGTTTTAATACACTTGAAAAACTTTACTCCAACTGATTTAACCTGTAAAATATATATAGGATATAGATATCAGATATTAAAAAATTTTAAATCATTGATAATAAAAAGATGATACCATAAACAAAAAATTTTCTTAGTAAATCACATTTTCCGACCGATCGGTCCTATAGCAGCTATATGCTATAGTCATCCGATATTGATAAATTTTTTCAAAAATTTGTAAAATCATATAAAACTAATATCTACCAAGATTGGTGACGATACGATGGAAAACACAAAAATTTTCCTCACTAGAACTTGTTTTTTTACCGACCGTTCGTATGGCAGCTATATGCTATAGTCATCCGATTTTGATAAATTTTTCCTGAAATGTATGGAAGCATATAAAACTAATATATACCACGATTGGTGACGCTACAATTAAAAACAAAAAAGTTTTTCTTACTAGAGCTAGATTTTTGACCAATCGTTCCTATGGCAGCTATATGATATAGTCATCCGATTTTTATAAATTTGTTCAGTATTATGTGGAAGCATGTAATACTAATATAAACTAAGATTGGTGACGCTACGATGGAAAACAAAAAAGTTTTTCTCACTAAGACTTTCAAGTGTATAACTTGAAAACTTTTCAAGTGTATAAAAATGTTTTTCGAAAAATTGGCGGGCATTTTAAAAAAATCGATTTTTGAGCTTTTTTTTGTAGTAAAAAAAATTAATAAAAAAAAATTTGTTTCACCTTGATTGAGGCACGGGCGAGAATTTCATGAATTCTGCGTCGATTGCCACATGGCTAATCAAAATCGGTTCAATAGAACAGCCGCAATCATGTCTAAAAGGTCAAAAATCGTGGTTCCGAAAAAAACGCGCTTAGAATTATTTCATGTTGTTTTTAGGAAGATTTTCTTAAATATAAGTTATACTTTTTATAAGTGTATTACTGGCTAAAGTAAATATTACCTGTTGGAATCTAAATTCAGAAAGATTAATAATTAAAAACCGTAACAGTGCCAGTATTACCATTTTAGTATGGTTCCTGTTATTTCGGATTCAATTTTCAGAAAATAATTTATATGTACCTAAACGAGCCTTGAAATATTTAAATTCGGTTAACGGTTCCGGTTTCAATATTATTCCCTGCAAAAACTGAATGTTTGGACAAACCAGATGCATTTTTTTTTTTAAATAATTGTTTCTCTAACATTTGCACAACAATTTGCATGGGTCTCTGACTTGGTCATGCTAATGAGAAAATTCAATAAGTTAAAAGTAGGACGTGTTCAAATACCATATACCCGTTACTTATTGGGGGAAGTGATTAATTATACTGAGCATCTAATATATAGATAGAACAGTATAAATATAAATATATTTTCCAGAGATCCATAACACTTTCATGCCCTGTTCCCATACATTATCCCATTATTACTTCAATGTTTATTCATTTAGACTTTGCCTATTTCTGACATTAAATAATGGAACAGTTTTGTCTAACCGAGCAAACTATGTAACTGACAACTGAATCCAGTTTATGAGCGACTCAACTTTTACCATGGTGCGTTAGAATCTTCAGTTAACTGTTCTTTTTGGCATAGCCGTTGGCCATTTACCAGAGTTATGTGTATGCGATAACTGACAACAAATGTTGGCCCCAATTGATAGATACGAAAACAGAGAAGACTAGGGGGAAAAACAAAACATTTAAATAAAGGTGCTAGGTGCTAAGAGGAGAAAAAAATGAAGCACAAAACTTTCCTTGCTGGGGCAAACAAACAAAGCAAACATCTAAAAAAACACACAGAGAAGTTTCCCAAGCCCATGGCGGACCAGAAGACAAGCCCCAAACTCGAAAGACAAATGTTACGTTAAACGATTTGCGGAAAAAAAAAATGGAAAAAAGGAAAAAAGAGTCAACTAAAGCCATGTCGTAGCCAGTTTTGAGCTGCGACAACGCAACAGTTTGATTTTTCCATTGAACTGACGACTGACCGTTGCTGCAATTTTCATGGAAAGCCATAAAAAGCCACGGCAAACGAGCGCTAAAAGGAAAAGTGCAGCAATTGCAAAAAGAGAAATGCATGGAAAGTTGCAAACAAAAGTAAACTTTAACAAAAAATACAAAATGAAAAAAAAACACCCAATGTCCAATAAAAACTACTTACATACATTGTACATTCCGATGAGAGATATGCGAATGCGAGATGCGAGTAAATAAGCCAAACATTTAACGAGCTGCCGTCAATTTGGCGCAAATTGCCAATTCAAATCGCTTAGAGCCACTCGATTGAATGCTCGTCCAACTCTATAATGATGGCTTTTCAGCTGATTTCGAAACATTCCTGAACTAAACTTTGGCAAATTATGTTGCGCTCTCGAAGCGTGCACACTTCATACAGCTACAGCGATACACATGCAGATACAAGATTGAGATACGCACTTGTAAGTTCGCAACCAGGCGGCACAGATGGAGATTGCGACAATTATAATGAGACGCAGCGAGAAACAATGCAAAGTCGCAGCGGAAACCTTGCTGCCTGAAGAACACGCGAGGGCAGGTTGAATGGTTTAGCAATTGGATTAAGCAGGCGGCTATTAATATCTTTTTTGTTTGATAGTATAAAAAATACTTCAATTATTAAATATGATTGGTAAAGTGAGTTGTAAAGGTGAAAAATTCAGTCAAAATTTTAATAATACATCAAAAAAACTTTTATATTTGCCAAAATGATAATATTTAAAAATACTTTAACAATATGGGGAATTTGAGATACAATTTACTTACTTAATAATGCAGCAGCAGCTCAGTTGGTAAATTTCTTGCGTTTCTTATTCAGAAAGCTCCTTTTGTGGGGCGACTTAAAATATTTTAGTTTCTGGTGCAATATTTTGATAAACAAATATGGTGCTATTAAACATTGTAAGTCGGTTCTTTTCTCAGTTGACATGGCTTCAGTGTTCAGCTGACACTTCTTGCGAAAGGTTGTCGCCACGCTTCTTGTCTGCTTGTTTGCTATCTAAGTGCACTTGCCACGCACACACACATGCATACAAAATTTGTGTGCTGCCCCATTCGCTCTTAGCAAAAGCTCTTAGTTGACTATGGAAAGCGGGCGCTTCACCATGTATGATGAAAATGGTATAATGAAAATGGTGAGGCAGTTAATTGAAGCGCTCTCTCTTCAGTTAACATTTCTCCAGTGTGCAGCCAACACTTAATGCGAAAGGTTGTCTCTACGCTTCTTGTCAGCTGTCGAAGTGCACATGACACACACATATGCATAAAAAATTTGTGCGTTGCCCCCTTCGTCCTCACTTTCCCGCTCTTAACGAAAGCTCTCAGATAACAACGAAGAGCGGTCGCCTCACCATGTATTCAGTATAAGGGTCATCATGGTATAATGAAAATAGTGAGGCGGACGATCGACGCGCTCACTTATTAGCTCAAAATTTTTCAGTGTACAGTGATACTTAATCCAAAAGGTTGTCTCTACGCTGCTCGTCAGCTTGCTTGCTGTTTAAGCGCACAATTCACACACATACATGCATAGATTCTAAAAGTGATCTCGGTTTTTCTCTATCAGCTCTCGTTTTTTTTAAGAAAACCATTTTGCAGTATTTTTAGCTTATGAAAAATTATGAAGGGGACACCAAGCACAAATTTGTAGGTTTAAGAGTTCTATGCGACACTACATACATCAATTCAGCTTTAAAAAATTAAGCGAGCTTCATCAGCGAATCCAAAAGTGACTAAATTGGAAATTAAAAATCCTTTTTTAAAATTTATAGCAAATTTTTCAAAATAAACCGCTGTCTACAAACCAGTGCCTAATTATTATTAAGTACAATCTTTCTGCTTTAAAATATGAGTTAAGTATTGGATTGGTGCTTCATTTTTGAAAATGAGATATGTTGTTTACAGATCAATATTAAAATTTGTCATGTAATGTTTTACGACTTCGAGAAGGGCGGAAATGCTGGAATAAAAGTTAATGTGTAAAGAAGCGATATAAAACTTGCAGATTTACATAGAATGTCAAGTTTGACCATTCCATTTACGAACTTTTGGTGGCCTTAAGAGAGGATTTTAGATCTTTTACAATGTCGTTGATCGAAGACTTGAAAGTCGATCATTAGAAAATTGATTAAGATTAAGATATTCAAAAGCAAAGTAAAGTGGATGCCTAATTCCTATAGTTAGCATTCCTATAAGTTAGCAACCAAGGTTCAAACAAAAAGCTAGGATTCCTTGCTTTAAAAACTGCTCCGGAACGAATCTAGTGCAGAATTTCAATAGTTTGAGGCCTAATCAAGTAGTAAGCGGAAGAAGTCTGTTTAATATTCAGTATATTCTTTCTCCTAATTGTTGTGGCATATTATATTTTTTACGAAATATAAACTGGTAATATGGTGAAAGTCTTTTTTTCTTAATAACCTGCTCAATAAATACTTAGGCTATTAAGTCTCAAGTATTTAGTGCATTTAGTTCTGCCACCTTTCTAGTATTAAACATACTTATCTAAATATTCTCGTTGAGCTCCGAACTTTTGCAGCCGCCCTTGGCATAATCAGGTAACGGCGGCATGGCACTTGAGAAAGCTCAAACAAACAGTGTCCCCCCAGCCCCATCTCAATTACCAAAGCTGCAGAGATGCATAAATTCAAGTCAAGTCATTCAGTCAAACGTATCTCTTTCATAATTGAAATTTTCTTTTTTTTTTGTTACAGGTTCACCGTGGCACGCTGAAATCATGTCCTCACCCGGCCTAACCGCTCTGGGCGAATCCACACGCCTTGTGCCCGCCAATACGCCGGCGGTTTTTGAGATACTGCCGCCTCCTGGACAAACCCTGAGCAAGGGCGAGTGCGTGGCTACGGTTTTGACACCCAACAAGTCAAAACTGAATGCCAGAGTCACCCATGAGGCGGCAAATGGTGCTGCACGCATCGAGTTCCTACCCACCGAGGTGGGTACGCACGTTATCGACGCGTCTATCAATGGCACAAAGATTGCTGGCGGACCACTAATAGCCAAGGTCTATGATGCCAGCCTGATCCAAGTGACCGAGGTGAATGGCGGAGTGGTGGGTCAGCCGTGCCAGTTCCGTGTGGATGCGAGTGCAGCGGGCGAGGGACAACTGGAGATATCCATCAATGAGGGCGAGGTACCCAATCATGTTCAAGTGGTCGGCGGCGGTCGCTGCCTGGTCTCCTTTACACCGGAGCAGGCCAAATCGCATCTGATAGACATCAAGTTCAATGGCGAAACGGTGCGCGGTTGTCCCTTTGTCTGTGCCGTGGCGGACACCTCCCGTGTCCTGCTAAATCTGTCCAATCTGGAGCTCATACCGGTCAACAGGCCCTCCTCCTTCCATATCACAGTTAGTGGAGGCGGAGCAGCCGAGTTGGCTGTCAGTGTGCGTGGTCCCCATGGGGAGTTGCCCGTTCGCGTCACCGGAGATATTCATGCCGGCTTTACGGCTGAGTTTACGCCCACTAGCGTTGGCGGCCACTCAATCAATGTGGAGTACAATGGTTTCGCTGTGCAGGGCACACCTTTTTTGGCCAAGTCATATGATGCCAGCAAAGTGGTGGTGGGCAGCGTCTCCCGCGGGACCATGGGCAGGCCGGTGCAGTTCACTGTGGATGCGGGCGATGCTGGCGAGGGTAATCTGGAGATTACCATCTCGGCCAAGGGACAGAATATACCGACGCAGGTGCATCCGCAGGGCAGTGCAAGGTGAGTCATTGGTTTTTTTTTGTTGCCAGTTAAACTTATTCCTCATTTTTCCACTCCAGATTCTCCGTTTCATTCGTGCCCACCGAATCGTGTGAGCATACCATCAATGTATCCTTCAACAAAATGCCCGTTCCCGGCTGCCCCATCACAGTCAGCGTGGGGGGCGTGGCCGGGCCGCAGGTGTCGCTCGGCGGCCCTGGACCGGTGCATCAGACCAATTCTTTTGTAATCAATCACAATGGCGGCCGTCTGGAAGATATTGAGGTCAATGTGGAAGGTATGTAAACAGTTGGCCAGTTCCTACTACAGTTGTTGTTTATGGTGGCCCCCCCTTCTCTTACTCATACATCGTCTCGCTCTGTGTGTTTGTTGTTGTGCATTGGTTTAGTTGTAAGATTCGTAATTTAATTGCTCGTTTGTTAAATGTTTCTCTGTCTCTGTGCTAAGCGAATTACAAACTATTCGATTGGATTCAATTTGCATACATCTGTAACTTGTATCGGTATCTGTATCTGTATCTACATATATGCACTCTCACACCCACATACCCACATTACTACAACAACAACAACACATGAATCTTTTACACTTACATCTGTAACCTGTACAGCAATTTGTATGAACGATAGAATTGTTGTAGAAACTACCAAGCATGCCTTCTTCCTTCTCCCCCTGCAATCAACTATTTATCTCTCTTCATACCTAATGTCTTAAAGTCTAATGGTGGTGCTGGAGTGAGTGCCAGTTCCATTTTGGAGTGCGTATTTATGAGATGCAAATGCAATTATTACATTTCGAAAGCATTTCTCTGCAGTTGTCAGAGATAACAATGATTCCAGAAAGTTATTAGGCAATTTTTTGAATCTAAATGCTTGTTGTAGATGAGTCAACCATCTACAGTGGTGGTCAGATATAAAGTATATAGCATCAGTGACTTGTAAAAAATATATTTAAAGCAGCGGTGGTCATGAAATTTGAATATATACTTTATGGGGTCGGAGATGCTTCCTTCTATGCGTTACAAAAATCAGCACAATTTTATTATACCTTCTGCAAGGGTATCAAATCGCAAACTTCCTGCTGAAGTGAAAATGATAGCACAGCTGATAACCAATAAAACTACTTGCAATGGGAATAGTTAGGGTTCGGTAATGTGAGTAGAGATGTTGCCACTAGTAACTGATTTGGTATGCATTTGAATGCACTGAGAATTTTTCTAACTTTCACTTCATCTGAATCGTTGGATGGGAACCTCAATTTAAGCAATGCTGATTAAATTACAATGTAACGCGAAAATAGAGGTCACTATGTTTGTAAAAATTGATTTTTCTATTGTCTTATAAATGAACATAATTAAAAAATCTAGATGATTCTTCAGACAACAAAATTATATGGGCAGGAAGTGAGTACCAAACACACACTTTTTTAATTTATCAAAAACTCTTTCTAATGACAAGAAGGGTCTTGGCAATCTTTAATTGTTATTTTGTCATTTTTTTCAAAGACGGCCAGCCGATATTTTTATGAAATATTTTTTTCTGGTTCAGTAAATCCGTATACACATTTTAGAAAAATTCTCACGATAAGATCAATTAATGTGCAAGAAAAAATAAAATTTGTTTGAAATAAAAATAATTTGGTGAAAAAAAATGTCTACAATATTGTCGACCACGGCGGATATTAAAATTACTTCCTTAATTTGACATTATTAATATTAGAAGTCCAAAAAACATTTAAAAAAATGTTATATAAGAAAAATATTTTTTATATAGTGAGTTTTTTTCTAGAATATTTATACGGATATCCTTTAGAAGAAAAAAATTATTTCATAAACAAAACGAATGGCCCTCCTTGAAAAAAAGAAAAAAAAACTATTAAATTTCGCTAAAATCCTAGGGAGGAACCTTTTATTTTTTCTCGGATAGAAGACATGAAAATAGAAGATTCACAATTTGGGTAGCTTAAATCGGATGCACCGTTACGATGCTATAATATTTTTAAGATTTATATTCTTGGTCCAAAATATGATTATGATGTGTAGAACTTTGAACAGCAGATAGTGAGCTCACATGGAATGACCCATATAACACAAATACACAAATACTTTTGTCAATTGGAATTATTTAATGCTTGAAAAATGTGACAAATTCCTATAGAGCGTCTCTTGAATGTGATCAACACATCAAAAATTTGTCTCTGCTGACTTACAAAAGTTATTGCAGCGAACAAAATTCTGACGTCGCGGCGTCTCTGCTTTATTAATCTTAATTATGGAATAGACACAGCATAAAAAACACAACAAAATATTCTAATAAAAATTAAAATTAAAATAGACCGAAGTCAACTATTCACTATTTGAATTAAACAATATTGTTTAGGTAGTGTATTTATCAAAATATTAACAAAACATATGAAGCTTAAAAGCAGCCAAAAGATATTAACGTGTAACTTAAGAATTTAAACTTGGCTTATGTAGTGGATGTAGAATTTTTGTGCTGCGATTTTCACTTGCTTTTGCCAATATCGAATTGGCATAATAAAAGTATTTTCATTTAAAAAGTCATTGATGCTGGGTATGCTTACTTTATGGCCACTACTGTTGAAATCTTTAAACCATATCTAGATGTATGTATGTCCTTCTGTATGTTTTGTATTTAGTTATCTATATGTGTGTATGTTTGATTGTGTTGTAATTTTATGGTCTTGTTGTAATAATTTTGCTCACTTTATATATCTGTATTATATTTCAGGACGGCGAAATCTTTTGTACTAGACTATATACATATATGTGTATATACTACTAAACTATATATATTATCTATACTATATACATGTATATAAGAGAGTTTTCTCTGTATACTCCCTCCACTTATATATATATACATATATGCATACATTTAAATCAAATGTATATATGTATATTTCGCTAACAGTCCGAGCCACAACTAAAAGTAAACTTTATATATTTTATATACCAACCAATAATTAACAAACAAAGTATTTACTAATGTCCGATTGTTTACTAATTCGTTCTCTACTGATTAATGCCTAGACTTAAACGGAACAAATAAAAAACGGTTTGCCCAAAAAAAAAAACAAAGAAGGGTTCCAAATGATTTTCCACAGGATATTCTTGTAGCTTACAGTTCAGTGTACAGTTTATAATTTTTTTTACTCTTCTGTGCTGAGTTTACTAACCCAATCGCACTCCAAGTAAATGATCTAAACTAACCCTATACACACACCACACCACTACACACACACACACACCAGATTTGGCATCCCAAACATTTGTAAGGTTCCAAACTAAATGCCATAACTAATCAAGCAAACATTTTTCCAAATTTTTTTTACAATACTACAAACTAACAAATTTACACCAACTGAACAAAATCCAAAACAAAAACGTGGAATTTCAACAAATCAAACAAACAAAAACGAAATCAATTTTAAAACTCATTTCCGTGCGCGTCTAACTAAAAACAAAAACAAAAAATGAAATACAAATAAAAATAAATAAAATGAAAATCAAAGGACCTGCCGGTCAATCGGTGCCGGCGCAAGTGCATCAATCAGCGGAAGGTGTCTTCAAGGCGGAATTTGTGCCACGCGTTGTGGGTGAACATCGTGTCAATGTCACTGTCAATGGCTTGGCCACCGCGGGTAGTCCCTATGCAGCCAAGGTGAGATACTTTATCATTATATTTATTAAATAATTATTACTTGATTTTTCTCAAGTGCTCTTAAAATTATGATAAAACGATATTTTTCCCTTAGGTCTACGATGTCAGCGCCATTAAGGTGAAGAATGTGAGCAGTGGTACTGTGGGCAAGCCGGTAACCTTTTTGGTGGAAACAAGTCAAGCGGGTCCCGGTAATCTGGAAGTTACCGTAAACGGCGGACGTGTGCCCACTTCTGCTCAGGCTCAGGGTCAACACACCTATGCCATTAGTTTTACACCACGCGAGGCGGAAAGTCATACAGTCGAGCTACGTTTCAATAGCCAGGATGTGCCCGGTTCACCCTTCACTTGTCGTGTGGCAGCAGCTGCTCGCATTCAATCGCCCGAGACCATGGACAAGGTCAGTGTGGGTCGTCTGTTTGAATTTGTGGTGGAATCGGATACTAAACCCACCGTGGAAGTCTTGGGTCCTGCCAGACGTAGTGTGCCGGTTAAAATTGATCCATTGGGCTCCTCCACTCTGGGCTACAATATCAAGTTTGAGCCCATGGAGGTGGGCGATCATTCAGTAGAGGTGCGTCTGCCAGGCGGAGGTCATGTAGAGGGTAGCCCTTTTCTTCTGAAGGCCTACTCCGCCGAGAAGGTCATTGTCACGGATATACGACCTGGTGTGGTCAACAAAAGCGTTAGCTTTGGCATCAACGCCTCGCAGGCGGGTGCCGGCAATCTGGAGATTATAGTGGCCGTCAATGGCAAAAATGTGCCCAATTTTGTGCAATCTGAAGGCAATGCCCGGTTTAAGGTCAATTTTAAGCCCACGGAGGCGGCTGCCCATTCGTTATCGGTGCGTTTCAATGGACATCCTGTGCCCGGTTCACCCTTTAGCTGTCACATAGCAGCTGCTGCTGCCACAGCCTCGAACTTGGGTTTCCCCCGTGCTCAGGCTTTGGGTGAGTGTCTGAAACAGGCAGCCGTTAAAGTGGACAACACCTTCGAGCTGGAGGGCTTTGAGGGCATAGAGCCACAAATCTTTGTTACCTCTCCCTCGGGCGATAATGAACATTGCCAGCTGAGTCAGCATGATGGCGGCAGTTACTCGGCCTCCTTCCGACCCAGCACAGTGGGTCGTCATTTGATCAGCATAACGGCCAATGATCAGCATATCAGCGGCTCACCCTTTAGCTGCAATGTTTTTGATGTCTCACGCGTGAGCATAAGCGGTTTGGAGCAGCAATATGGTCCAGCCAGCTTGGGAGTTCCGGTAACCTTCAGTGTGGATGCAGCGGGGGCAGGTGAAGGCACCCTAGAGCTGGTGGTATCCACAGACAGCAGCACCGTCAAGGCTGAGGTGGTGGCCTGTGCCCGTGGCTTGTATGATGTAACCTTTGTGCCGCAGAGCACGGAACCGCATTATGTGAACATCACCTTCAATGAGGTGGCCGTGGATGGTAGTCCCTTCCGTGTGGATATACTACAACACACCCAGCACATACAAATTGGTAGCCTGGCGGCCATTGATTTTCCAGCCGACGATCAGATAGTGGAGATCTTTTCACCCGATCAGAAGAGTGTGCCCTATACCATCAATCGACAGACGGCCGAGTTTCGTACTCATATGACGGGTAACTACACGCTACGCTTTATAGATCGTGAGACACGTCAGCATATAGGCTCACGCACGCTGTGTGCCTTTGATCCGACACTGGTGAAGATTACCGAAGTGGGTGAGGCTTTCTGTCATCGTCCCGCCAGCATTAGTGTGTCTTTGAATGAGGCGGGCCAGGGGGATTTGTCGGCCCTGGTGCGCTGTGGTGCCATCGAAGTTCCACATACCATTCGAGGACCCAATAAGGCAGGTGTCTATGAAATAGTGTATCAGCCCACACGAGTGGCACCCCACAAGATTTGCATTTTATTCAATGATGTGCCCATTTCACTGAAACCCTTGGAGATCAATGTAATGCCCGCTAGCGCTGGCAAGGAGATAAGCGTGAGTGGTTTGGGTCTGTATCAGGCTAGAGCGGGCAAAACCACCTCATTTGCCATAGATACGGTCAAGCGACCGGCTAGGGAGTTTGATGTGGTGGTATCGGGTCCCGGAGGACAGGCCTTACCGGTGCGCTGCTATCAGACCAAGAATGGACATTTGCAGGCGGAGTTTACCATCAACAAGCCGGGACAGTGTGTGATAGGTGAGTCTAAAAAAAAAAAAAAAAAAAATAAAAAAAAAAAAAAAAAAATTAAAAAAATTTTTTTAAAGAAAAATGAAAAAAAAAAAAATTTCTTATAAAAATTAAAAAAAAAAAAAAAAAAAAATAAAAAAAAATATATTTTTATAATTTTTTCAAGAGAAAAAAAAAAAATAAAAAATGTAAAAAATTTAAAAAAAAATAAAAATATATTTTTTTTTCCACAGAGGTGCTCCATCAGTCCAAGCCCCTGCCGGGTAGTCCCTTCACCTGTGAATCCTTTGACAGCAGCAAGGTCAGCACTCAAGGTGTCACCAAGGAACCTTTGGCTTTGCACAGCCCCAACAGCTTTACGGTGCGCACAGACAATGCCGGCACAGCCGAACTGGAGGCCTTTGCCATCTCGCCTAGCAATCAAAATTTACCCGTACATATTAGCGAACAATCGGAGGGCATTTATAATGTGGAATTTATACCCTCCCAGCCGGGTAACTACAAACTGACACTTATGTATGGCGGAGAGACCATACCCAGCTCTCCCTTAACCTTTACCGCCTCCGCCAGTGGTGTAAGAAATGATGCCAGGGCAGCGGGTCACGGTTTGGAAGTGTGTCATCGAAATAAGGAGGCTTCATTTGTGGTCTACTGTCCCATAGCTCCGAATGTGCAAATTGAGCGTGTGGATGAGTTTGGGGAGCGCATTGAGCCGAAAATCAAGGCTTTGGGCAACAATGAGTGGCGCATCTCGTATGTCATACTCTCGGTGGGCAGTTACGAAATACGTGCCAGTTGTCCGAATCGTGGAAGTTTGCCCGGCTCACCCTGGCACATCAGTTGTGTGGAGTCCAATAAAGTAACGCCCGTGGGCGGCTGGGGTACTTTGGTTGATCACGATGGACGTCTAATTCTGCCCGCACGCATTGTTTTTGAAGTGGAAAATGCGGGTCCTGGCAAGCTGGTCTGCAGCATTGATGGCCTTGAAATACCTGTGGACAAGATGTCCGATGGTAAAATGTGCCTGAATATTACCGGAGAGAATTTAGCCGCCGGCGAGCATGATTTGGATCTAACCTGGAGTGGCTTGACCATTACCCAGTGTCCCAGAAGCGCTTTTGTTACGGGTCAATTGGCCGCTGATAAGGTGCAACTGATGGGTCGTGGCCTGGCCGCTGCTCAAGCTGGCGAGGCGGCTCATTTTACCATTGATGCTTCAAATGCGCCCGCGGGCAGACCGGAGGTGATCTTAACCAGTCAAGACAGCACCTCCTTGCCGGTTAGCCTAGCTCAGCCTCGACCCAGCGAAAATATTTGGCTGGCCTCGTATACGCCCCAAAAATCAACTACGGGTACGCTTACTTTGTCGGTGAAGTGGAATGGTCGCCTGGTTAAGGGTTGTCCGCTTACGGTAGCCGTGGGCTCTTCCATGGATGCCTCCAAGGTAATAGCCTCAGGTGAGGGACTACGTCATGGCATAGTTGGTAAGGATATTAAGTCTTGGATAGACACACGGCGAGCTGGTCCTGGAGAGCTTACCGCCCACTGTGCCGGTGTACGCAAGGTGGCCTACTGCGAGCTGTACGATCATGGAGATGCTACATTTACTTTGAATATCAAGCCACAGGAGCCGGGTAGACATTTGTTGACCATTAAGTATGGTGGACAGAATGTGCCGGGCTCGCCATTTGCTTTGAAGGTGGCTGGAGCACCCGATGCCAGCAAGGTAAATGTGGAGAAATTTTAAGACAAAGAAATTTACTGATGAGTTCTTTTTTAGGTGCGAGTCTATGGTCCAGGTATTGAGCATGGTGTATTGGCCACCTTCCAGTCACGCTTTATTTGCGACACACGCGGAGCTGGAGCGGGACAGCTTACAGTACGCGTACGTGGTCCCAAAGGAGCCTTCCGCGTGGAGATGCAACGAGAAAGTCAAAAGGATCGCACCATTTTGTGCAAGGTAAGGCCCTATAAAGAAAGTCTGAAGGCAGCTTAATTTATTTTCTCTCCTTCCAGTACGATCCAACCGAACCGGGTGACTATCGCGTGGAAGTCAAATGGGCGGGCGAATTTGTACCAGGTTCACCCTTCCCCGTCATGATTTTCGATACCGAGGAGGAGTTACGAAGATATTTACAGGGCATATGAGGCCAGCTCAATCACCATGTCATTGTCTTCCCCAGTGGCCTAAGCCCTCTATCGCCCCTTCCCTGCCATCAGTCGCAGCGTCGTAGTTTCGCCTGCAATCCCCTCTAAGCTGAGGCAACATTTTGTAGTATATATATTTTAGTTATATATGAATAAGAGAGGATGATGTAATACTAACTAGCTAACTCCACAACGACTAACGAAATCTCTAGCTTAAGCTGGAAGGCCGCCTGCTCTTCCTTATACATTTTATTTATAAAGTTGAATATGTTATGAATATATATATGATGTTGGTTCAAAAAAAGCAATGATTTACACTACTTAATACATACAATAAAAAAATATACATATATATATATAAAAATACTTCAATTGAATGCCCAGCCCCAATCCTCGGGCAAAGCAAACTCATTGATAAAGTCACCTCGATATTTGCGTACAAAATTTAGTAAATTTTTTTCCAATTCCTTTTCCTGTGCCTGTGGCAATTCCTCCAATTTTTTATATTTATTTTTTTCCCTCTGCATCATTATCATGGGCATGAGGACTTGTCGATTTTGGGCTTGTAAGTCAGCAAAGCGATCATGCATTAGTATATCCGTCCAGGGTTCTTCGAAAAACTCCAGAAAACTGTTTATCCAGCCAATTTTCCAGTGGTTTCTCAGATTGTTAAGCAGAGCCTCATGTTTACCACAAAAATATGACAGAAAGTAAAATTTCTTCTCCACCTAAAGTGAGAGTAACAAAATGGTTTTAACTTCGAGTTAGGTTTGGCTAGCTTACCTTCTTTGAGACGCACAAAATCTCTGTAACCAAACATGCGGTACTCAAACGTACACGACAAAAATCTCCCTCTTTATAGGTGGTCATGACTTCGGTGTATTCATTGGGCAGACGACCCACCAAATAACCCTTGGGCATTGTGATTTTGGTAATTATATAGTTCAAGGGTAGAAATGCGGTGAAATAACAGGGTTGACTAAAACGCGGCTGCCATTCAGTTGTATCATCGTCCTTCAGTTTGAGAATGTGTATTAGCTGACAAAGAAATTAATCGATTAAAAATATTGAGAATACTGAAAAACAATCAATTTACTTTTAAACTTAAAAAATTTTAAATTATATATAAATTATAACCTGTCTGATGAGAATGATCATTATCTTAGAGACAAACCGTATAACCTACTAATTATGAAATCTCTTCTTCTCTCCAATTAAATAAAAAATTTAAAAAAAATTTTGGAATTCGAAGGGCAGTTCAACAAGTTATCGACCTGCCAATTAAGGCCTCAAAAAAAAGGTGAAGAGGTTATCGGAAATAAAGCACTAAAATCACGAAATGGCAAAAACTTCAGACAGGGAATAATACCGATATAAACAGTTTGAAATCACGTACCGAAACTGATATTAAAATAATTTTGAGAACCGAAAGCGTTTTCTATTATATTTGGAACCGATATGTTGGTACAGGTACTGTTTCGGTTATTATTTGTATACCTTCCAGAGTGTTTAAAAATTTTTGTCTGTCATTATCTTATATACATATAACAAGTAAGAAAGTCGGTCAAGCCCGACTGTAATATACTCTGTACCTGTTTGTATGTAACTGATAACTGAGGCGGCGCAGCAAGTCAATTGGGAAATACCAGTTAGCAATCCTCTCGCTCTCTTTCTACCAATCGCGGTATTTTGCGTGGTTTTTATTTTTTTACGTATAGCTTTATTCGTCGATGAAAAACGATACGGGTCGTTCATAGTAAATAGTCTAGAAGTGAACTACTATCTGAAAAGTTGGGGGTTATTTAGTTTTTTTAATTGCGGGGAGGCAGGGGGCGTAAATAAAAAACGCGCTATAATGTTATAAAACCTTAGCTCTACCATTTCTGATCTTCGTCATACGGACAGACGGAGCAACGGAACGGGGCACGACCGGCGTTGCGTAGATATATATACTTTATAGGGTCGGAGATGCTTCCTTCTGGCTGTTACATACATTTGCACAAACACAATATACTCTGTGTACCTTCGGTACAGAGTATAAAAATGCACACCAACACCGGTAGTATGTAAGATCGTTTCAACTTACCTTTTCAGCCATTTCCTGTTCATTGGTGTAAATATATTGATAATTGGGCGTTGGCTGTATAATAACATAGTTGCCACAAGCATATATATTCGGATCATTTGTGCGATAATGATCGTTAACCACAATCTGCCTTTCCAGCAACTTAATATCACAAGCATCGAGCACTGTTTTAAACGTAAGTAATTACTTGAAAAATAATCTCTTATTTACACTCACCTTCCTCCATGCCATGACACAAAAAATTCTCATTAAAGTTGATAAACAGATTGCAGGCCAGTGTAAGTGTTTCACCGGTGGGATATCTCTTAAAATGAACCTTCTCAATAAAGTACGCGTTATTGAAGAGTGTCATATTGTGATAGTTATATGGAACATGCATTGTTATACCCATATCAATGGCCATTTGATAAAGAATCACATCCAAATTTAGATCCCGAGTTGGATTATACACATGTTCATCCTCCTTGGGCCTTTGAGGTTGCACAAATAGTATATCCTCGGGTTTACAGCCGTGCTTGAGCAAAAAGTCTAAGCACTCAAAGGTACGCAAGGTGCGACCATAGAGGACAACCCTTTTGTTGGGAAACCCAGATGCAGTTAATTCTTGCAACTTGTGATAGAGTATGATCTTGTCAACGCGTTTATTGAGATGGGAATAGTTGTAGGGCATCTTTCCGGAATTATGGTCAGGTAAACCAAATGTGGTGTCGCACATAAGCAACAATCTGTCATATTGAATCTTGCAGCTGTTGTGAAGACCCACCACTTTGGCAGTTCTGAAATAAAGCTTAGCTCAGTAACGAAAGCAACAAAGAATATCTAGCCATGACATTCATAGATATTCTGTATTTGTATGTCGCATCTAGTTATTGTCAGCTCTTTCTTAGCACTAACCTATCAATGTAATCCACAGTGCCGGGTACAAACTGTACATAGTTACGCAAATCCATGCGATGTGTAGTATCGCGTACAAAATTGCCACAATTGAAGCTACTCACATAACAGTTCGCCTTATTCTCACAATATCGACAATTGAATTCGCAATCGTAGGCACCCTCCAAAACCCCGGGACTCGATATGACGGTGATATTAACATTGGGCAAGCAATTATACTGCTTTATATTCTCAAAGCTGGCAAAGTTTAAAGACATAGTGTGATCTAGTGTCAACCTAAAAATAAAAATATTACTCACTCTTTTGTATTCCAATTAAATATCAGCAGACGCACCAATGCCCGGCATGTATCCGAAAAACCAATTATGACCAGCGAACTATATGATCCAATATATTTTGAGGGAAATAGATTATGACAGAATAGATGCAACCGATCTTTGCACAAATTAATACTGGGCAAGCGAATTGTTTTGGAGGAACGTAGAAAACAATTCGCACTGGTATCTATAAACCAGTTTTTCTTCTGACGAAGCGGCTCCAGGGGCATCATTTTGTAGCACAGATCATTGGGCAGATTAGTGCCCATAAAAAGATGCAGATAGTAGAGTAAACGATAGCCAGACTTAAGGGCGGCAGCACGTAAAATCTCATCCGACCACATATGGAAAAAGGGATGCAGCTTAAACATCAGAATCTCTCCACGGTGATGAGTCAATTGGAAATTATCAGGAGGCAGCGTAAACTGTTTGTGTAAGAAATCGTAGTCTGTAAAGGGACTAAACACACCACAAACACTTGGTTAGATAAGTCACAAAAATCTCAAAAGTTCTCGCTCACCGCAGCACAATGAATCCCACTAAAGTGCTCTCCATGCGTGGACGAGTGGGCTCACCACAGCGTATGGTCAAAAAGGTAAACTCAGAATGCGGATTCTTTAACACATCACGAAGTATGGCATTTAGGATGGCCAAACGCTTTCTCGACTTTGCGTCCCTGATATTAACGTTGGGATGCAACTCAGCGGAAATTCTCGACTGGGTTATATCCTTAAGCATGATTTTTATATCGGCTACTTCATCCGCTTCCAAATTGTAAATATTCAGTTTACCAAAAAGCGAACAGCGATGTGCCACAAACATGTCATCCGACACAGATGAGCTGGGACGATGGCTGACAGGCTAGAGTAGAATATATTGCTGTAAGTATAGATTAAGCCACAATCACTTAATCAACTGACCAGAAAACAACGCAGCAACTCCCTTAGACTATGTGGTATGGTACCAAATTCGCTGGGCACCGACACCAGACAATAATCATGTTCGGGATATGCACTAAACATGGCCGTCAGAAAATTAAAAATATACTCGACTCTGTGATGCGGATGCAAATTGAATTTTTTCAGGAGAAAGGCATTAGCGGCTGCATTAAGGTTAGCGCTTATAGAATCCCTTGGATAGGGCATATCAAATTCCACCTGCATGGCGTTGGTAACTTTATCCACAAAATGGTTGCCATGACGCAATTCTAAGAAGAAACGATTAAGAAAGCTGCAGTCGAGTGCCTCGACTTTTTAATAACCTGTAAGCTTGATTTTGTGTGTTTTTATACGCATATACACTCTGCCAAAGCTTACGTCGCACAGTAGCGCCCGTAGAACAAAAATCAAAAATTTCATGAGTGCCTACGAAATTTTGAATGAACCCATCTTATTAAAATTTGTTCAACGCTTTCAAATATGCAACCCTTAATAAAATGCAATTTTTATTTTAGAAGATACAACCCGTCAAAGATTAGCTATTTTTAGTATATAACAAAAATTTTTGGTAATTTGGTCTGCTTTCAGCTATAATAGCTCGAAAACTAGGTAACGAATCGTCATAATTTTCTAATTTTAATTTAATAATTTTTTCTACTAATTGATGTATTCATATATATTATAGTATATTTCAATTAAAAATTTAGCGTTTGCTTTTTGTTTCTTGAAATAAATCGCTTTTTAAAAACTATCAATTTTTTAACTTTTTTTTAAACTTTGATGAAAAATAAATATTTTTGTGTATTTGCACTATTTTCAAAATAAGTTCTTTGATTATTCCTCTAAGTAACTAAAAAGTTCCAGATGCCTTGCCCTGCCTATTTGACAGTTAGAGGTAAAACAAGTAAAAAAAGACATGACAAAATGAGAGCCACGTCAACATGTTGGCCCATATTCCTTGTGAAGTCACGAAATGAATAATAATCCACTAGGTTTAGTTCAAAAATTATTAATCTATTCGAAATATCTTGTCTTATGAATAGTAAAAATTATTTGAAAAACGAGAAGGCAAAGCTAACTTCGACTGTGCCGAAGTTTTAATACACTTGAAAAAGTTTACTCCAACTGATTTAACCGGTAAAATATATATAGGATATAGGATATAGATATCAGATATTTAAAATTTTTAAATCATTGTTAATAATTATTTGATTCCATAAAAAAAACGTTTCTTAGTAAAACACATTTTCCGACCGATCGGTCCAATGGCAGCTATATGCTATAGTCATCCGATTTTGATAAATTTTTTCAAAAATTTGTAAAATCATATAAAACTAACATCTACCAAGATTGGTGACGATACGATGGAAAACAAACAAATTTTCCTCACTAGAACTTGTTTTTTGACCGACCGTTCGTATGGCAGCTATATGCTATAGTCATCCGATTTTGATAAATTTTTTCGAAATTATGTGAAAGCATATAAAACTAATATATACCAAGATTGGAGACGCTACGATGGAAAACAAAAAAGTTTTTCTCACTAGAAGTAGTTTTTTGACCGACCGTTTATATGGCAGCATTATGCTATAGTCATCCGATTTTGATCAATTTTTTCCGAATTGTGTGGAAACATATAAAACTAATATTTACTACGATTGGTGACGCTATGATGGAAATCAAAAAAGTTTTTCTCACAAAGACTTATTTTTCGACCGATCGTTCCTATGACAGATATATGATATAGTCATCCGATCCGGCCGGTTCCGATATATTAGTTGCGTGCAGTAAAAAGAAGACTCTGTGCTCGATAGCTTTAAAATTGAGGGACTAGTTTGCGTAGAAACAGACAGACAGACGGACAGACGGACAGACAGACAGACGGACGGACGGACAAGCGGAAATGAACTCAGCTCGTCGTCCTGATCAAGAATATATATAGTTTATGGGGTCGGAAATGAATATTTCTATGCGTTACAAACTTCTGGGCAAAATTAATATACACTTTTCAAGTGTATAAAAAACTTATAAAATACTTTAAAAAAAATTATTTTTTTAATTTTATCGAAAAAATTAATAAATTATTTTTTTTTAATTTTTTGGGTAATATTTTTAAAACAAAGAAACATTAAAAAAAAAATTAAAACATTAAAAATATTTTTTTTGTAACCAAAAACTTGATTTTTCCACAAATTTTTAATTTGATAACCCATAGGTAACCGTCTAGTAGGCGTAGCAACCCTTTCGAACATAGGCTTAATAGGTTTAGTAGTTTGAATGTTAGAATAAAAATATTTTGAAAAATTGTATTTCATAAAATCTGTAAATGGTTGAAAATTAAAATCAAAAAAATGTTTTTTCTTTTACACTCACGAATTCTACTTTTACGAAGAAAATAGGGTATTGATGACGAAAATCTGTGGATAAAAAGCGAAGTTGTGAGCAATTTTGTCAAAGTACTAAGAGTCAAATTGCTCAGAACTTCTTTATTTATCCAGCTGCCTGTTGTATGGCTAAAAAGCATTTTTCTCCCAAAACTTGTGTTTTTAAACTGATCTTATTGGGCATTTCAGATTAAATAGATAGAAGACCTTGTGTTTTAAGTCACAAGTTTCTAGCTTTAAAATTTTGGTTCTGACAGTTTTTTATGGTTTTTTTGTTGGCTCATGTAGAAAGTGTATTGAAAATTGTTTTAATGCAAAATAGTTTGTAAAAATATGATCTTATAAAGACTCACCCTCATAGATATTTTTGAATTTGGCAAATAGAAATTCATGTTTTTTGAAAGTTGCCTCGCCCACCAAATATTGTGAACTTGACATAAGTATGGGCGCATTACCTCGAACGTTCCGCTTTTTAATTTCAGTCACTCCGCTCTCCGTATAGAAGCTGCTGTAGGGTCTGGGCAAAGCCGAGCTGCAAGAGATATTTTTGAAAAATCATAACTCAACCACACATTATCAAACAGATTTACTCGACATGAAACTCGACCTGGCCATGCTTAATACCGGGTGTACAACGTGTCAGATTACCCAAGCGTTCAAAATGAAAATTTTTGATAAGCATCTCAATATTCACATTATCCGTAAGCCACATGAAGCCTATGCAACTGGTATTCTCGGTGTCCTCTTCTTTAATCTGGAAGCAAGAATTACAGAAAGTTAAGTTTAATCCTTAAGGGTGACTTACCTCCGCCACCACCATCTGATCAACTCCTATGCTACCGCCAGTGCCCAAGAGTAGTTCGGCTATATAAAAGTCGCCAAAATCTTCACGTGCCTGGGGTTCTTCAAAGTCTATCATTTCCACCAAGTCATCGTTATCCTCGGGCCTAGCGGTAAATAAAATGTAAAATGTCAGCCTTATACTGTTAAAAAAAAATCTCACAAAGCCTTGCGAAAGACCAGGGACGGCATAAACTGCATACGCTCTATTACAATAATCGAGGAGGTCTTCTGGGTATATGTACTAAAATCCTTGGGATAGTAGGTTTTGCCAAAGGTCTCAATTAGATCATAGTCCTTTGTCTGGCATAAGGGTGGCTTGGCTATAAGAATAAAATTAACTTTACGCTCATAATAGAACACTTCCTCCAGTGCCTGTTTTAGTATATCGGCATGTTTCTTGTTATAGATGGAAAAGTTAAAGAACATGGTATTGAGTAGGGTGATGGGCAGGTCCAAGCTATATATATATTTATATGGAAAGATCAATTTGTCAGTTTGCAGTTAAAGTTACCTACCAGAATCGAGCATTCAACCAGTGTAGCCAAAGATCGTTGGCCAGCACCGAAATGTTTGGATAAATACAGAACTCACAGTAGGACAACAAGTCGGTAGAATCGGAATTGTAGACCATCAAGCGATGGTTTTGATATTCCAAGAATAACTCCGTCAATGGAGGTGCTATCTTCTCACCAAAGTGTAAAGTCTCCGTGGAGGCATACAGCACCTCAAGCTCATCCACATCCTTATCGGTGGCCGTACGTATTACATAATGCCGAACCATTTTCTTCAATTATTTCTTTATATTTATTAAACATAAAAATATTGAAAAGTAAGACTAGAGACTACTTAGGTGAAACTGAGTGTCTACTTTGAGCTCTTTTTGAATTTTTCATTTTCCCAAGCATCGACAGTGTTTGGGTTATTATCATCGCTTTCATTGAAGTAGTCCTCGGGCAAAGCAAAGTCATGCTGAAAGTCCTTGCGATGTAATCTAAGAAAATCTAGCAGACTTTGCTCTAGAAAGCGTTTGTTTACTTTATAAAACTCTTCGGCCACATCCTGAAACATGGCTGGATCCAGTTTCTAGAAATTTAAGGTCTTATATTAAAAGCTAGTAGAAAACGGTTTTAGCTCACCATGGTGGTGGATCGTGCCAAGGGCTTAAGTATACTACGATTCTCAGCCTGCAAGTCCTCAAAGTTTTCGTGCATCAGCAGTTCGGTCCAGGGTTCTTGGAAAAACTTCATGAAACAGCGTATGGTTTCAGCCTTAAAGCGTGCCTTGAGATTATTCAGCAACGACTCGTGTTTGCCACAAAAATGTTCCAAATAATCAAAACGCGAACTCTGAAAGCAATCATATATCTCGTTTATACACACACAATTTACCATGATAAATGCCCTTCAAAGTATGCTATGTCTATAAAGAGAAATAGCTAAGGAAAATGATTCTTTTATATTTGCCTTAACACTAATTTACTTTGTATAACTTTATCTGCTCCGACAATATGAACAAATGCGCAGTGCGCTACGCTTCCATAACCGACTCATTCAAATAGATTGCATACTTTTAAGGGCATTTATCATGATAAATTTTTTGCAAGTTAACAAGTGATTATTTCCTTACCTTCTTGGTAACAATAACTATTTCGTCCACAATATTGTTTGGAGTCAGGCATACACGGCAAAAGGTATGATCTTTATAGGTGGTCAGATTGCAGGTATATTCCTGGGGTAGCTGGGAGGCCAGATAGCGTCTTGGCATGGTTACCTTGGTCAAGCGATAGTTAAGGGGCAAAAGTGCTTGAAAGTACATGGGCTGCGAGTATTTGTACTCAAAGAATTCTTCACTGTCAGACAGACCCAAAATGTGCATCAACTGTGTCGAAAACATTTTTATACACTTAATTATGATCCCCTTTTTAAGGATAATCTTACCTTGCTCGCATTTTCTCTGGGAGTTGTATACCTATATTGATAATTGGGATTATTCTTTAGTTCTATAAACTTGCCCAGTGCATAGATGTGCGCATCGTTAGTTTGAAAATTCTGATCCACCTGAATTTTATTGTTCTTGGTTTGAATACCCGATGTTCTTAGCCCTAGAAAAGAAGTATAAATTTTCTATACAGTTGTAAACTCCTTCTCTCGCTCCACTTACACTCCATATTTCTAAATGTAATATTACCCTCTTCAAAGCCTATAAATATATCGCAATCCAGTGTAATTTCCTCTTTGGTGGGAAACTTTTGAAACACCACTGCCATAATTAAACCAGATGAGGCATGCTCCACCCAATTGGAGAAATTGAGATCATCATAAATGCGCACACCACTATCGATTACCATATCCTCAAGAATGCAATGCAAATGCTCATCTCTAAAGGGATTCTTAAGCAAATCGTTCGCTTCTATACCCGTAGTGAGATGTGGCTGCACCAGAACCACGCGCGACGAACTCACACCATGATCGAGCAAAAAACTAATGCACTCATACGTTTGCAAATTGGAGCCATAGATAAGTATTAGATAATTGCGTGGCATCTCTTCGAGCAGGGCTTTCACTTTGTAAAATAGCTGGAATTTCTCCAGGCGACTATTGAGCTCAATGAAATTACAAGGCGGTCGTCCTTCAAATGACCAGGGTGTCTTATTGATAAGGGCAAATTTACGGGAGCACATCAACAGCAAAGTATCATAATAGATTTCACAACTATTTCGCAGCTTTACATATTTATTCTCCCTGGAATGCAGACGAAAGAGTTGTAAATAATAGAATAAGGGCGCGGCAGAAGCTTATTACCTCAGGCCAAATTGGTAATAAAAACGCATTGAAAAATTATTTATTATACCTTAAGTACGGACCTAAACACCTTAAAATTGTAGTTTTTAAGCAAAAAGATAATCTTCTGAACAAATGACTCGGGAAAGTTTGTTGTAATCAGTAAAGGAAACACGGAACGGTTTATGCAAGGCATAGTTGTAGTAGTACATCGTTTCAGAGAAAAAGGAAATAAGGTTACAGATCAGTCTAATTGGAATACTGAGATTCAATTGGCTCTTTAACTCATATGAATCTATTATACCATTAATTAGTCTTTGAGTGGATTTTTCAAAAATCGAAAAAAGGCTTTCCATTTATTAGGCCCATAGAGCTTACAATCCAAATTCCATTCAGATCGGCTGGAAAAAACGAATGGCAACCCAATTTTCCCTCCTTGGGCTTAGATTTTTGAGCACTGCAGCTATATTGTGCCATTTCTTTGACCCATAGAGCTTAAAAAGCAAATTTCATATAGATTGGCCATGAATCCACCCTGCCCTATAATCTGACTACTTCTACGCTGACAAATCGAGTTTAAAGTCAACCGGATGAAAACTAAACTTTGCTCATTCAAAATTATTCGAGCATTATCCATTTGGGTGAATTTTTTGAAATCAGGAAAATAAGTAAAAATCGAGCTTTAAGTCGATCGGATGAAAAAAAAAATCTTTCCGGAAGTTTTCCACCCTTTTGGGGATGCAATTTATCAAAGCTCCACCGTAGTTCACACTTTCTTTACTTATGACACATACTGTCCAAGTTTCAGTCTGCTATCTCTTACCGTTTAGGCTCTGCGTAAATTGCCAATCAGTCAGTCAGTGAAAGAAAAAGGGAAGGTTAAAAGAATGCTAGAATTTTGTACACATCTAAGTTCTTTGTCGTGTTGGATAAAAAAAATGATTATATTCTCGATGTGTAGAACTTTAAGACGCGGATAGTGAATTGTTTTTAAAAACAATCAGAATGACCGATATAAAGAGAATTGCTATTAAAAATAATTGCTCACCTGTTTATATAGTCCACAAAGCCCGGCACAAAGTGTACCCAATAGCGCAGATCCATGCGTACAGTTGTATCTCTCACATAGCACGAAGAATTTTGAAAGCTGAGATAGCAATTATTTGCATTTGCACAGTAAGGACAACGAAACATGCTATCATATTCCGCCTCGACTATTCCGGGTGTATAAATGACAGTGACCTGAACACGTGGCAGGCAAGTGTATGTCTCCGAATTCTTGTGGCTGGCACAAAGTTCAGAGTGTTAAATTTGAACAAATTGTTTCAGTTTTTTCCTTACTTACTCCTTGCTATTCCACTGGAATACCAATTGACGTAAAAACGCTTTGCATTCCTCTGTGAATCCTACAATAACCAGTTTGGAGCTGTTGCCAAACCACTTGTTGGGATTCAGTTTGTGTCGAAAGACTATTAGATGATCTTTGTAGAAATCATGCTTAGGCAAATCCACATTGGATATTGGAAAACTCTCAGCTTTGTCTGGTTTAAAGGTAATCCAACTCTTTTTCAAGGGCTTCGGTTCAATTAGCATCATCATGGACTTTAGATCATTGGTAAAGCTTTGCAACTGATTGGACAAAATTAAAGAATATAATTAAAACTGTCAGTGGATATTACTTACACCGAACGATAGTATGAAATAAAAGTCAAAATAGTTTGTCTTTCTGGCCAAGTCGCGAAATATCAATTCGCTGCTTATGGCAAAAAGTGGATGCAATTTCAGTGAAATAATCTCAGCTCGTTCATGATATAAATAGCAGTCACGTTTGGGCAGATGGTAATGATGATGCAATTGATGATGTTTGTGGAATTTACGCAAGATCACAAAGCCAATGGATGTGTTTTCCTGGGCCGATTTGGTTGAATTCCCACAGCGTATGGTATAAAACGAAAATTCACTAAAAACATTTTCCAACACATCCTTCATAATATCCTTGATCACCTTCCATTCGTGCTCCAGCTCGGCATATTCATTGATTTTAGAGGTATACGAAAAACTACTCTCTCGCGCAGAAATGGACGTATCTCGTGTGGGTACAGAGCGCAAAGTCAAGGCTTCTATGACATCAATGTCCTCCTGCTCCAAAGGATACAGGCTGCAGTGGAATACAAGTCGTTAAAGGGGATTGAAGTTTTGTTCAGCCCAACTCACCTTATCTCACCAAAGATGGTACTACGATGCGTTATATATAACTCATCCAAATTAACCTCCTCAGAGGGACGTGTAGCCACGGGCTACAGGGATAGACAGTAATAAGTAGAACAACAACAAAAATTCTGGAGGTCTAACCATAAAATACTTGAGCACTTCCAGATGACTTCGCACCGTGTTGGCACTGTGTGAGATAAGCATCATACAATAGTCACGATCGGGAAAGGCGCAAAACATGGCCGTCACACAGTGATACAAACGCTCGAGTGGGAAATCCTGGCGCATGCCTATATACTTTAATACAAACACATTCGAGGCCATATCAATGGCTAAAGAGCCAGGAGGAAGGTTTTGAGCGGCATACATAAATCTTATGGATTTCCTCTCTTCACAGATATAATATTCCGAACTATAAAGTTCTAGGTCAAGGAACAAGCTACAAGGAATTGATTAATCTAAATCAAAATTTTACCTACTTGCAAAAATTTGATGAAACTTTTGATATAAACCCTCACGCATATAGAATTTATTTTGATTACTCGACAGGATGGCCTCCACTATAGTGCCGCCTATAGAGCTGATTTTCATTTTTCCCGCACTCGCCACGCTAAGAGAGAAAGGGAAGTAGATATGCCAGAAAAACTTTTTTAGTTCTTAACCTTATCCGACATAGTGAACTGTTTCAAACCAGTGGTGAACCTGTTCAAAATTAAAATTGAAACGTATTTAGGATTGCTTTATAGTCTTAATATTTTTCCGGAACCAGTTTGAACTGTTTCAAAATTGACTCAGCCAAATCTTAGAAATAATAATACCTTTCTGGACTAAAAACGGTTCAGAACCAGTTTGAGCCGGCACTTTTAATATGATGTGTAGATTGCTAATATGTAGTAAGACATTTTAATTGTTCAAGATTGGTTCCGAACCAGATTTTACCGTTGTAAAAATGTTTCGAAACCATATCTCACAAATATTGAATTTTTAGCTAACGTATGTGAGTTCGATCGATCGGAATAGGTAAATGGTCCATACAATTAATGTTTTGAGAATTCGTTTAAACAGATTTTTCCGTTCAAAGTAAAGACAGATTAATAACCGTTTGAAAGTTTGATTATACGTTCAATGACGATTAAAACATTTTCGTGAATAAAGTTACTGCCGAATAATTCAATCGGTTTTTCTCGAAAGTATTATTTAATATTATTACTAAGACTGATTTGCATTTGATATTGTAAATACGCTGCTCGCTCAAAACGGAAACAGGTTTTTCTTTAACTCGTGATGAAAATCTGCGTCGAAAAACCAAAATGTGTGCCTGAATCGTCATCAAAAGATTTAAATTTCGTGAATCGTGCAGATACGTGTAAAAAATACCGCTCACGCGCGCACTTCTAATATTAAACTCATAGTGGTAACAAAAATTTGTTAGAACTTTGTAAAAGAAATATATCATTACAATTCTTAGGGCCCAAGCGACGCTGGGTATATGGCTAGCCACAAAGAGAAAAATCGAAATTTCGAACTTAAGTCAAGAATTTTCCATTTTAAAACTTCAATAAGCCTGATGATTCTTGATTTGAGCACGAATTCTTTATTCAAGAGCGTTTTTATCAATCACGAAATTATTGATTTTAAGACCATTTTGCATATGTTAAGAACCCTAAGGGATTGTTTTAAGGACTCAATGTAATCCTGTCTTAAGGCTACATCAAGTCTATGTGTGTTTAGATTGAGACGAATTTTTTGAATAAAGAACTTAATACTGAAATAAAAAGAAAAACAAACTTAATTTAAGCAAGAAATATTTGTACTCATACACAGAAATTTTGGTTTTTGGTTAAGAAAGAACACCCTCGGCTTTTCTCTTATTTGTGTAAGGTCATAACGATTTTTGTATAATTTTTTCATTAAAGGCCTATTTTCAGATCAAAAAAATATTGTTTTTAGAATGAATATTGTAGAGCTTGAAATCAGACTGAACAGGTATATATTTGAAAAATATTTTTTATTCCTCTGCATAGCCTTAAGAAAAATGTTAATTTTTTTTGTTTCAAAAATATGTTCTAATTTTTAGATATTAAATGGTTATTTTTGCTTTCAAGAACGATTCGCTCTGAAAGTAATTTAACTCTATATCGAATTGATCTTATAAAACAGGATTAAATTCTGACGGTTTTTTGAAGTTTATTTTTTTAAAGTTTACTTATATATCCTACCTCAAGCCACTGTCATTTCTTTGCAGGCCACCCAAAATGGTGGTGGCATCCAAATCATCCAAGGCATCTGTGGTAAACAAACTAGCAGCGGCTTTGGGATGAATAGATCTACATAAATATAGACTCTAAAGATCATTCTATAGCCCAAACTTCCTCCTCCACTTACGACACAATAAATTCCTCCACATAGTATGGTTTACCCGGTTCAAATTTTACCAAATTTCCAAACGATTCCAGTTCATAATTCTGCACATAATAGCGAATATCCACATCAGTGCTTAACCAGATAAACCCGGCTGTTTCTGTCTCCTGACACTCATTTTCCAATTCAGCCACAATTAAATAACTTTTGTGCGCATTTTCATCCACACGCATTAGCTCTTCGGCTATATAGTAATCACCCAACTCTTCTCGCATTTCGGGTACCTCGCATTCGTGAATTGCAATTATATCATCATTATCCTCGGCCCTGCAGGAGCAGATTTAAGCATAAGGGAAAGTACAAGTATAAGTCGATACCCACAAAGCCTTGCGATAGGTAATCTTGGGCAGTAAATCGTAACGATTGATTATATATAAGCACTGTGTATTGATGTTGTTCTCGAGGCTAAATTCGCGTGGATAATACACCTGTGCATATTTTTCCAGATCACCGAAATTCTCCACATAATACGAACGCTGTGGCAAAACGGGCATCTTAACCGAAATCAGAAACCTAATTTTGTTATCTCTATAAAATACATCTCTTAGGATCTCAGCCAAAATATTGGAATGTTCCAGCTTATACATGCAAAAGTTGAAAAATAAAGTGTTTAAGTAACTAATGGGTAGATCTAGACTAAAGAAGGAAAATATATATATATATAGATTACAGATGTGGCGGCACCCATTTAAAATTACCAATATCTCTCGGACAGCCACTCCATCCAACTATCGCTGGGTAAGGCATTGATAGCGGGATAATTGCGAAATTCCGCATAGCCTATTACGGACAAAGTGCTCTGCTCCAGGGCCAAAATGCGATGCGTTTGATAGCACTTAAAGATCGTATGCTTACCCCCATATTTGGGACGTATATTGCCAAACCATCTGACACCGGGCAAGTGTACCAAAGTGGCAATGCCCTCCAAGTCATCAAGAGTGGCCCTGCGTACTATATAATTGTCCATATTGTGGTGAGAGTGAAAATGTTTATTTTGTGTAAGCAATTGTGTTTTTATTTGTTTTCTTATTTTTATTCAACTGTCTTTAGGCTCAAAGCGAGCTTCGTTTAGGACGGGAGAGTCCTTCAATAGCATAGCATTTGGCTTGGGCATCGGCACACATGGCTTTGGTACCGGCCTTGTCGTTACCCTCCCAACGAAAGTAGGGACAACCGTGCTTCTGATGGTATTCACTTTGACAGAGAAACACCATCATCAAATAGGGACGGCAGGCTCCTTTAAGCAAACTGTTGGCACCTGGACTTACTTTCATCAAATTGTGAATTCTCACAGCTGGCAGGGTATTAAATAAGAAATTGTTATTAGGTTTTTATCTGAGTTGGTTGGAGCACTTACCGTCCTTGCGGCAAAAGTCAAACATTTGTATGTGATATTCCTTTTCTTTAGGATGATTCGCGTACATATTCTCCGCATCTAGTTTAACCATTTTCATGTTGATATTATCTCCCTTGCCAATGTACTTCTTTTGCTTGTACAAACACTCCACAAAACACTGGAAATGATTTGGACTTTTCATTATACAAAGAAAATCAGGCAGCAATGTTTAGCAATGGCCATTCAAGTAGCACAGATCCAGCTAAATGATTTTTAATTAAGCAATTCTTGGAATAAAGGTTTAGATAAGATTTTTATACCCTTGCAAAAGGTATAAAGAATATATATTCCTGATCAGCATGACGAGCTGAGTGGATATATAAGTCCGTCTGTCTGTTTCTATGCTATCTCCCCCTTAGTTTTAAAGCTATATTGACCAAAATTTGCAAAAAGTCTTTAAATACACATAGGCTGCATATTTGTCGGAATCGGTCGGATCGGATCACTATATCATATAGCTGCCCTAGGAACGATCGGTCTAAAAACTAGTTCTAGTGAGAACAACTTTTTTGTTTTTCATCGTAGCGTCACCTTTCTTGGTATTTATTAGATTTATATGCTTCTACATAATTCTGAAAAAATTTATTAAAATCGGATGACTATATCATATAGCTGTCATAGAAAAGATCGGTCCAAAAACTAGTTCTAGTATGAAAACCTTTTTGTTTTCCATTGTAGCGTCACAATCTTAGATGGGAATATTAGTTTTGTATTCTTCAATAACTTGGAAAAATATCAAAATCGGATGACTATAGCATATAGCTGCCATACAAAAGATCGGTCCAAAAACTAGTTTTAGTGAGAAAAACTTTTTTGTTTTTCATTGTAGCGTCACTAATCTTGGTATATATTAGTTTTATATACTTCCACATAACTCTGGAAAAATTGATCAAAATCGGATGACTATATCATATAGCTGCCTTAGAAACGGTCGGGCAAAAAACTAGTTCTAGTGGGAAAAACTTTTTTGTTTACCATTGTAACATCACCTATCTTGGTATCTATGAGTTTTAAAAGCTTTCACACAATTCTAAAAAATTTTATTAAAATCGGAAGACTATAGCATATAGCTGCCATGGAAACGATCGGTCAGAAAATTAGTTCTAGTGAGATAAACTTTTTGTTATCAATGGTAGCGGCTTTAAAAAACTGCAAGGGTATTTAATTTTCTATTTTTTTATAATGTTAATTTGTGCTATTTGTCTGGCCATAGCTGTACATTTAATCTAAGTCCATACAAACCGATAGAAATCTTAACGTTTTACCAATATCTTGATCGCCATCTAGTGGCAATTTGGGTGAGTGTATGGTAAAACATTTTACTAATTGATCCTCGTTGCCTATATAGAGCTCGGAACAGCAACCTGGACGCTAGTTGAACATAACATAGAGATCATTTAAATACAAATAAACTTTTATTTCTCCACACTCACCTCTTTATCGCACTCTGTTAGATTCGCAGAGGAGCTAGGAACCGTAACCCCTTCCTTAGAGTCCTGAGCTCTAACTAAAGTGAACCAGAATACCAATATAAGAGTTAAGCTTAGCTTCAACATTTTAGTTCAACTAAAATCGAGTTAAGTTGGTGAAGAAATTTATAACTTTGCCCTAATTAGTTTGCCTAATTAAATGTAACAAATGACTAATTAAATTCTCTAATGAAACCCAGTTGCTTAATCAATGGAAAATTAGCTCCATTTCCTGTAAACAAATTCTACCCTATATAAACCGTGAACTCCAAAAAAATCTTTAGCGTTTATTAAGCAACATGAAGCTAAGTGTATTTTTGGCCCTTGCCTGTCTGGGTTGGGTAAGTGAAGCTATAATTTTCAGTCCTGATCTATTAACCTTTTTTTCAAAGTCTGCCAGTGGCCTGAAAATCGACTGTGACAAGCCCGATACCATTAACGAGGAGCACATTCATTATTGCTGCAAACATCCCGATGGACATAATGAACTGGTTGAGTCTTGTGCCAAGCTGACAGGCTTTAAGCTGCCCAATGAAAATGAGGAGGCTATTGTGGATATAACCGCAGATCGGGCCATAGCGGCCACTTGCTTTGCCAAGTGCGTTATGGACAAGTTAAGCTTTATGAAAAACAACGAACTGGACATTGAGGCTGTTAAGAAATATTACCAGGCAAATCATAGCGAAGATCCTGAGTATGTCAAGGAAATGATCAGTGCCTTTGATCATTGTCATGGCAAGAGTAAGTGGATTTTAACCATGCATATATATTCAACGAAATAATTTACTTGTGTGTTTCAGGCGAAGAGAATACTTCCAAATTCTTATCGAATCCCTTGTTTCAAAAGATGTCCAAGCATTTCTGTGAGCCCAAATCTGGTGTGGTAATGGCCTGTGTGATTAGACAATTCTTTCACAATTGCCCAGCAAATCGTTGGTCCAAAACCAAAGAATGTGAGGATACATTGGCATTTAGCAAAAGTTGTCATGACTCTCTAGCAACCCTGTAGGTCATTAAGTGTTTATAATAAAGAGCTATCTGCAGAATAAACAAAAAAAACACCTTAGAATAGTTATTTGTATTGAATTCTAATGAAATAAATCAAAAATTCGCAGAATTGTTTGGGATAATTTATTAAATAGCATTGAAATATTACTTTACGTTAATAAGCAAGGAGAGTCAAAACAAACATTTAGTATGCCCACAAATCGTGTCTTAATATGCTAAAATTTTGAATTTTTACCAACTTTTGGATCAATTTTGGTGGTTCAGATTCATACTCAAAAATAATCTAGAATCAACAGCACTCATTCCATAAACTGGAAAAAAACCAAAAAAAAATTGAAATTGATATAAGTTCTTAAACAATTTATTTAAGTTCCCTTTTCAGGGTTCCGGTTCGAGGGGTTATATGTTAAAAATTTTGGGTTCACAGTCCGCTTCGAAGGACCAAAAATACTTTTATAATACAGTTGTATCACCCTTACGGAAGAGTCTATATCTGTTGCCTATGACGGCAACTAACAGGTTTATTTTGATATAAGTGCAGTAAACAGATTCGAAAAGCCATGAAACTCCATACTCCTCAAGAACCTGGAACAATTGATCAAGAATGCATTTTCGTGTCGCTTAATTTCATGAGTTGAAGAATTTACCATAGTCATTCGATTTGATTGTTCCAGACTTCTTTTTGTGGGAATTTTTAATCATAATACTATTATCATCATAATACTATCTTCAACTTTTTTCCTCTATCTCAATGATTGGCACGAAACTCCTCCTAAACGGCTGAACAGCTTTGGATACAATTTTTTTGTGAATAGTTGTGAGTCCGTAGATGGTTTAGGTATACAATTGAACTCGATAGGTGGCGCTGCAATAGGCTTAAAATCGGTTCAAAGGGTTCAGCCATATCTCAGAGATTATTTAAGCTAGGAATTTAATAATATGCACTACGAAATTTTATTGTTTTAAGACTGGATCAGAACCAGAAATGAAATTATTTAAGCTATTTATTTACAACTTGGTGATTGGGCTGGTAACAAGAAGTAAGTTATTTTCCAATATTAAAACCGGTTCTGAACCAGTCTTATAAAGTGGTTCAAAGGTGATTTGGATCTATATTTCAAAAATTATTTATTTATAAACTTATTTAAAATTTTTCTATAATTTATCAACTTGGTATAGGTATGTACATTTTATGGTAAGTATGCTTCTCTAACATCTCCTCACATGGTAGTGAGCACATCCTTGCACTTTTTGGCAAATGCCAAAGTCTCTACACATTCCGTTGTGTTTGACCAACGATTTTTGGGGCAATTGTGAAAGAATTGATAGATCACACAGGACAATACAATGCTAGAGATGGGCTTGCAAATGCTGGATGTAGAAAAAGCTTTTACTATGGGCAACGATAGGAACTCGCTCAGGGCATCCTCATCTAAAGAGAGAGATAGTTTTTACTTAATTAGTTCTCCACCTCAATTGCCTACAAGTTTACTTACTTTTCGAGTGACAATTCTCAAAGGCAGCCAACATCTCAGTTTCATATTCCGGATCCGTTTTGTGATACATTTTAAAATGCGAGTGCACCGCGGGCATATTTAACGTTTGATTATCCAAAAATTTGTAATGATCGAATACACATTTGGCCCAGCAGGTGCCCACCATGGCCTGATCGACAGTGACATCTTCCATGGCCTCTTCATTGCGTGAGGGTAATTTAAAATTGGTTTGCTGGGCGCACCTTTCGGTGACCTCATCATGCCCATCAGGATGCTTGCAGCAGTAATGAATATGATCCTCATGTATGCGCTCCACATGACGGCAGTGAACACGTATGGCTGTGGTACTATTTGACTAACACAACATTTGTTAAGCATTTAATCAAAAATGGAAAGGCTGTACTCACCATTAGCTGGAACAAAACCAGAAAAAGCACTAAACTGGCCTTTAGCATGTCGAAAGCTTTAAAAGGTCTTGCTTAAAATAAAACGGCCCCTTTTTATATGGCCATCGGTTACCCATTGATGAGCAACCCTAATGGCCCGCAACTGATATTAATTTCATGGCCTGACAACCCCACAAATGTTTGGTTGTCATGACGAAGAGAAATGTTGTTATTTATTTTTTCTTTGCATTCGACTAATTAGTCGCCCTTTGACCTGGCAAATTTGATAAGCCGCTTTTCGACAATTATTTCAAACGCTTCAAAATGGGCAAAAAGGGCAAAGGAAAAGGCAACAAGTTGGCCAAAATGTCCGAGGAGGAGAGGGCACGCTATTTGCAAATGCGTGCCGATATGGAGGAGGAGACACGACGCCGTAAAATGCAGCTCATATCCATGTACATGAAGGTAGGAGCAGGATTTTGGTAAAATCAAACAAACTAACAGACCATTTTTTGTCCCTGGTTAGAACAAACTCAAGCGTGAGGATGCCTTTGGCCGTCTCAATATGGCCAAAATTAATCAGGAATGGCGCAGCATATTGCGTCAGGTAAAGATACAGGATTTACGTCATGAAATCATAGATGTGGAGGCCTTCTTTAAGGATGCTTTAAAGCGCAAGGATCAGGTTATACAACGTCTTATAGCACACATTGGTTCCACCGAGGATATGTACGCCAATTTGCAACAATCTCATATGGAGAATCTAAGCCAGATTATAGGTAAGTCTTAAAATTCATTTAAACCCACTTTATTCCATCCCTTTTATACCACAGATACACATAAAAATAGGATTGCCTTTTTTAGGCAAATCTACGAGGATGACAAGCAGGCGGTGCTAAGTGAATGGGAAAAGGACTCGTTAGGGATTCAGGGAAATGCATACCCAAAAGCAGGAGCAATTGGAGTGCGTTTTCTATCAGCTAGAGGAGACCACCGAGAGGGAAATTAAGGAACATCATGAGCATTTCCTAGATCGTTGTGAGGATTTAAAAAGTGGCGTAAGTTGATTTAATTGAAAAGCATTTTATGATGCTCCTCCCAGTCATCGCACTGGGCCTTGGCAAATTCGGACATGCATTTGATGAGCTCCCGGGACTGAGAGCATTTATTTTGCCTGTGACGTGAATTCTCCAGATAGCCAAAACACTGTTGTACCGTGTCCATATAAAAGTTGCGTAGCTCACGATCACGCAAGTCTTTAGTAAGCAAATAGCTAACCTTGCGGCGATCGGGCAAACCATTGGCATCCACCTAAGCAAAGGGAGAAAGAGACAAAACTTGAGCAAAGTTTTGCCTATATTATGTACACCCACCATATTCATTTCCTCAAAAAAACACTGAGCCACACACTGTCCCAAGTCTGAAGCTCCTCCAGCGCCTTGTGAATTACTTCGGTTGTCCTTCTCTCTCTCGAGGGGTGACTGCATTTGCTTAACACTACGCTGCCAGCGCGAACCATAGTTAGACTCCTGACCATATTCATAGTTTTGCCTCTGATGTCCATAACGACGATTATCCTCGCTTTCGTTGTCCTGATTACCCTGACGATGCATGCACTGTCGCACCACCCTCTTGAGCTCTGCATCGCCAGCTCCTTCCTGCGAACGACATTTCAAACCATTTACCCTTACACAGCCCAAGCACAGCAAGATCAGTCCCGCCCAAAGCATCTTGTCAAACTATGAGCCCTTTCCACGGGCTTAAACACTTTTTATAGCCGCCCCAAAATGACAATCCAATTAATCCGCTGACTGACACACAATGGCCCACTCTCCTGTCACACATTTGCGTGTCTATCATCATATCATATATTTATTTTTTTTCAGATGCAATTGCAGCTGGAGCAGATCACCAGTCGTGGCGAGGCCAAATTGGAGAAGCTTTGGCATGAATATCAATCAGTACTCGCCGATTATTGTCAACACATTGAGGGTTTCTATGCGGAATATGTGGATCTTAAGCAGCGCGACGAGGAGGCAGCCCTACAAATAAGTCAGCAGAGTTATGACATTGAGCACTTGATTGATCAGCTGGCCAATTTGCGTCTAGTCTCCGAAGATTGCTACCAAAAGCAACAGGCCCAACTGGATCAGCGGTTGGCCATTAAGCAACAAATGACGGAACGTCTGCAAGAACTGCGCTCCTGTGTGGACCAACAGCTCAGTCACGATCATCAGACCTTTAAGCTTATGTCCGTGGAGAGTTATCAGGCTATAGAAACTTTAAAGGGTTTTGTGGCCAAGGGTGAGACCCTGATGCAGTTGTCGAAAGTCTGTGCCAAAATGGAAACACAGAGAGAGAAAATGTTTCAACTGCCAGAATTGACGCGAGAGGTTATAGAGATACGAGAGGTAAAGTTTGAGGATGAGTCATCGCCGGATGCAGCCAGGGATTTGCTTAAGGTAAGGCACACAAATATTTATCATAGCAGACTCCTAAAAGAGTAACTGAATTGACAAAGGTCTGAATAAAGACTTAAGAATTACAATTTATTTTTAGAGACCAAAGAGCGAGATGCAAATAGAGTGATGTAGGCTTTTTCATGCTTATAAGATTTTTGATTTTAGCTTGCCCTTGATATTTTGTGAATTGTTTTTGTAGACGAAAGATTAATAAATAAGAATAATATAGAAGTTATTGGCTTTTAAGTTCAAAATTAAATATTTAATGTTCATATTTAAGATATCTGGTATTACAGCCCCAAAGGGGAAAGATGCAAGCATGTGTCCAGTAGTCGCGACTGCAGCGGCGGGTGTGTGTGTGTATGTATATTTATTCGTATAACAACACACAAAATCGAGTGTACAGTGTATTTTTCAGTCAAGGCACTCAACTGAAGTGCACTTTTTTGACTTTTGTCCATTTAATATTAAATTATATTAAATTGATTTCAAAAATGCTAAAAAACGACTTAAGGATATAAGAATGGATAATTTAATATTCCCCAAGAGATTGATAGAAGCTCGGCTTGTCCCTTTGGGGCTGTAACAGCCAATTTTACATTTTCAATAAAGAATATATACATTCCTTATGGATCATAATGAATCTGAGATGTGACCGCAGATATATGAACAAATTCAATTCGAAATACAAACGTTTACACGAAAATCGAGCTGTCATATATGGATTCCATATTATGGAATGATTAGTCTGAAATTGGGTTTTAGTAAAAAATACCTATTTTATGGTAACTTGTTAAAAGCAAAGTTGTGAATCTCAAAAACTGTGCACAAGATTCGGTCCTTAGAAACAAAACCTTCATAAGGTCTAAGGTAGGGTACAAGAACCAGTTCCTAAACTTATCGAACCTTAAACTAAGGTCCCACAGGCAAATAAGTTGCCTAAATTTTGTCAAAAATTTGTCTAAATAAAATTACTTTAAATTTTGCAGTACTTCAAATTAAAGCTATGTATCCAGTGGATACTATCCACACACAAGTGATTTTTTCAGAGTGCAATACAATATAATACTTATACTGACACTCAACTATGTTAAAAAATTTAAAACAGACGAGCTGTGCTCTGCGAATAGCGTCGTCAAATGGTAACCAAATTTATTGGGACCACCTGTGTTTAACGTAGAATTGAATGGACTTTTACCATAAAGCTTAAGAAAAAATCGCTTAGAACAAAATAGTTAAACCAATGGTGGGTAAAGTTGAAATTTCATAAAAAATGGTGAAATTTCCATATCTGTAACCCGCATTTCTCAGCCATCGCGTTGAATCTATATAACCACTGATTACAATAAATTAGATTCATTCCGTTGCTATCAGAATTTTCAAGGTTTGAAACAATCGGACGGTCAATGCGCGAATTATTTCAACTTAATGGAGTATAAAAGGCAAAATGCGGTTTTGGGCCATAACTTCAGATTTTGGGGGTGTATTGAACAAACCAAGTGTGAGGAAATGCTATACTCGACCTCCTCTACAGCGTACGATAGGTCATTTCAAAAGTATATTTTTACTGTCACACGGTGTAATTACACTACAAATAATTTAAATAAATGAGAAAAATATTAATAACTCCGAAACTATCTAAAAAAAATATACTTTTTTGCGGCAATTAATTTTTTGTGTTCAAATTTTCGCGATTTAGTTGACAAAAAAATTGACATAATTTTAAAGTGTGAGTAACAAAGAATTTACATAATTTTTCAATATTTTTTTACCAATGGATTTCCGTTTCAAGCAATTATTAATAATTACAATTTTTTTAAATCTTTTATTTTATACATTATTGTATTTTTCGTTTAAAAAAAAAAAAAATTTTTTTCCATTTTATATTACCTATGTTATTTTCTGTTTTCCGTTTGCCTTAAATTAATGAACTTCAAAATATATTGCCTACTTTTATGCGTTCTAAGGAATATCGAACAATAATTTTTATAGCCTACTTCAAGGGATCAATTGTCCTAAGGCATTGGGGACTGTGTCATTTTGCATTGCCTAGTTTTTTGGGCAGTCGCCATTAATGAAAAGACTAATAGGCAAAACCGCTTGGATCATTTTGATCTAAAAAGAAATAAATTAAATTAGAATTGAATGTGATATTTACTCATCTTAATAGTAAGAATTTAACAGTTTGGCCCCCAAGCCGAATTAATGCAGATACATATACACTTGATACATATACAAACACTTTAATTCATTTGTATAGACATATAACAATAGATTTCTTGTGCTTTCAGGATGAGATATCGCTGGTGCCACAAATGGAAACCTTCTGGCGTCGCGTCAATAATGTGGCGGTGGATGTGGCCTGTCTTAAGCAGCAAAAGAAGCGTCTGGAGTTGGAAAACAGTCAATTAAAATTGGAACTGCAGGAGTATTTGGTTAACTTGAATATCAGCAATGGTTCCAATAGTCACATCCATGAATATCTCTCCCGTCGACCCAAAAGCATGTCCGTGGATCGTGTCACTCGTCTAAAGCTGCTACCCAAGCAGATCAAGAGTGCAGTGCCATTGGGCCGACGTCGTAACGCAGTGCCCGCAATGGAGGCCAATTTCCATAATATGTTGCCCAGAGCACGCCCTCAGTTGGCCAGGATTGAGAGATTCTAAAATATTTTATTCAATAATATGCTAAGCCCCTGGAATTTTATAAAACATTTAAATCCACCCGCACGGCGCTCGATCAGCGATGTGGTCTGGTTAAAGCTGATATGTGGACTACGGCAACGCGAGGTGGAACTTACCAAACCGCTGGTGGAATTTTTAAGAACTCCGCTCAAGAATTGCCTTAATCTGAGCCCCAGTCGAGTGCGTGATGGTTTCAGCGAATGTCGTTGGTCCTATGTGGCCTCGGGCCTGTTCAAGAAGGAGAAGCCTCGTCTGGACGTTTACTTGCATGAACTGATGCAAGCATACCCTCGAAATTGTAAGCATGTCAAGCAGACGAGATGTAAAGGACCTAAGCTTGGTCTACGCATACGTGGAGTGCCCAGAACTAAGGGTTAGGATTAAGTGACATTTTATAAACTTTCAGGAGGCTAAAATAAATTTCAAAAAATTAACGTATCACAACACAAATGGCCAGACTGCGAAAAAAAATTACTGAGTGAGATGGGGAGTGGCCAGATGTTGATAAAATGAACAAGGTGAGGCTAGTTTTCTGTTAAGGCCTATAAGGCAGTGTTTGTCAACCATGCCAAAGGAAATTCACACAGACACGAGCCGAATAATTGTCGAGCGCTTCGCCAAGAAAGTAAATAAATCAGCAAAGCCAATCATTCGCTGGCCAGCGTTCAAAGAAGTAGGTCAGAGCCGCAGTGCAAAGCATCGCTCTTGTTGCTCTAATGTTCGTTCCTTCATACCGTTAAGGCCTCATTCCAGATGGCATACAAATTTATTTCGGCAAAAAATTTATTTTTCGAAAGCATTCAGCTTTCAGAGCTTTACAAAAGTGTTTCTATTCATATGAAGTATTAGGCCGAAATAAGATTTTATGTCATCTGGAAAGAAGCCTTTAAGTTTCTCTCAGATAATTTTCAATTTTTGTAGAAAATTTCCATTCGTGCTCTCTGTAAAATACTTTTAGCCTTGCCTCACCTTGTTATATTATCAATATCTGGCCAGATGTTGAAAAAAAAGTAAGTATCTGCTCTTATACACGTTCCACTTGCCACTTTATTCCAGTCAGATACGCGCACTGGCTCTTTTCAATGTTTCACTGCCATTTCATTGCGCTCTCAGTTTTCCTTCAGACACGGCCCAGGTCCCACAGCCGCCCCGTTTCGTCTTTGTTGTAAATGTAAATCAAATTGTCTGCTTAAAAATAATTAATTGTTAAGTGTCTAAATAAAACAACAACAAATCGAGTGTATTAAAAGTTGAAGAAAATGCAGAAGGCAGCCCTCTGTTGAGCTGTAAAATGCAGATACATTTACATGTAACTGTGTATCTACAGCATACAAAAGTGTATGTATATGTGTGTGTGTGTGTGAGTGCTACGCACTGTTATAGATACAACAACAAGCACACAGCAGTGGAAACGGAACGGCAGCAGCAGCAGCAGCAGTGGAAAAGAAACGATAAAGTGGTGGTGGGGGGAAAACGACATGTTCTTGTTCTTGTAAAATTACCAAAAAGAAATTTCATTCGGAAAATGTGGAAAATGTGCGCGAGCTGAGAAAACAACCCCAAAAAAAGTGACAAACGAAAACGAAGTACCAACAAAATCGACAAATATATAACAAATAAAATAAAAAAGACAACAACAAATTATTGTTAAGAAAGTGTGAGAATCAAATCAGAAATTGGAAATCAGAATTTGGATTGTAAATTTACGGGCCACAACGTCGCCGCCGTCAAGTCGAGAGATAAACACACAAAAAAAAGAGAGATAAATACAGAAATAAAATTAATGGAAAAAGTATAGACATGGACAGGGACTTACACATACACAGGCATACAGACAAATGTATATTTTATGGATTGTGTGCGCCCGCTTATCTGTGGCATGGAAATGTAAACCTAACTGGAGCAGTCGACATATAAATTCGATAAAAAAAAAATAATAAAAAGAAAAGAACAAAAACTTTAGTCAGGTAACACCACCACCTCTGCTGCTGCTGCTGCAGTTGCCACGCCTCCTATACTCCATTCAGCCTTGGGCCCATATCTTATTCAAAAAGTTAACTAACAGCTGCCCACATTTCGTTTCATAGGCTTTAAATGGTTGCCAGCTCCTCCATCATCAACTACGCCATATAAATACTCGCTCGCTCGCCCGCTCTCTCTTCCCCTCTCTCCACCACTCTCGCTCGCTCTCTCTCTTTTTGTCCTATGCCACAACGACCACCACCTCGTCTAGGCATCATCATCTCCTGGAGCACCAGCACTAACTCTCATCCAAAATCAAGCATAAACCATTTAAGCAGCAGCGGGAGTAGGATGTTACTTCCACTGCTGCTATTGGGTTTGGTCACGCTGCTGCCGGCAGCTAAAGGTAAAATCCCAAAAAAAAAAAAAAAATACTTAACATAAGCCACCATCATCAATTTCCTCATGCCGGAGTGCACGAGTGGCCCAGAGTATTCTAACGAAATTTTCATTTGATTTAGCTCAATATCAATCGCCACGCATCATTGAACATCCCACGGATTTGGTGGTTAAGAAAAATGAACCAGCCACGCTCAATTGCAAAGTGGAGGGCAAACCGGAACCCAGCATTGAGTGGTATAAGGTAATTAATAAAAACATAACTAAGTGTCTGGGCAATTGTTCTACCAATGGCAGAAATATTTCTCAACATTTAAATTGCTTCAAAATAGGCTAAAATCAGAGTTGTAAACTGATTAAAAATTATGATTGATTTGGTTAAGTAATTCAGAACGTGTTTTTTTAAGCTTACCAAACTTTGGCATGGTTTCAGAATTCAATTAACAACTATGCTCAATCAAAAGTGTTTATTCCACTTAATCGATTTGTCTTAAAGATGACCCAAAAAGTAGGCCATTAAAATTTTATTAAGGTAGAACATTAATCAGGGATTGATATGAAAAGGGCTGCAAATAAAACTTTCTTAGAACTAAAAAAAACGCGAAGGCAAAGCTTATTTAGACTGTCGAAGTTTTAATACCTTAATCTGATATACAGCTGCGAAAAAAATAATAGCACCACCCTCACAAGCAAATTTTCCAAAGACATCACAACTACATTTGTAAGTTTTAGAAACCTTTGAATACGTTTTCAGAAGTAGAAGACTCTAAAAAATTAGGAAAGAAAAAAAAATCTGATTTTTATTTTCCGTTTTCAAAGTATTTAATGAAACATATGAAAAATTAAGGAAATTAACAAAATAATAGCCCCATTTTTTCAAATAAACACTTAAAATTACAAAATTCACTTAAATCATTACTTAAAGCTAGACAGTGGATTTTGCATATTTCAAGTAAAATGTAATTGTTATTGAAGAGGCAGAAAAATCACAAAATTCTCTACTTATATTACAAACTGGTTCTTTAACAACGTATTTGCCCTGGCCTACTAGAACAAAATTTTATCTAAATAAACTTTATAATTAATTTAATTAAAAAATCTTTTTTTCTACTTAAATAAATACTAAGCAATATTAAAAATATAAAGAAAAATCCTAACAATAATTGTATGTTTTTTTAACAATTAGACAAAGTGTCAAAGCGGTCCTAATATTTTTTTTCCAACTGAATATTGTTTATGGGGTCAGTTAAAAATATTAATAGTAGTAGTAGACTTTATCTTACAAAATATTTATTTTTTCAAGAATTTAATTAGGATTTCTAAATCAAACATTTTTAACATAATTATCACAGATTTTCAATATAGTCATACTGCACATTAACCAAAAACAATTAAACATATGAATCGCAGCCATATAATATAGGTGTCCGATCTGGCTTTTGTTGATATTTTTGTGAAGATAATTACGTAAAATTTGCTTCGAACCAGACTGCATGGCGAAGCTTTCTTTTTGGGGCAAATTCGTATTTGTTTATAACTTTATTAATTCATTTCTTTTTTACTTGAATAGTCTCTATCTTTTTGAAAGCACCTTAATTGAGAGCATGATTGGGGCAATAAATTGTTTATTCTGAGAAGCTTTATCACTTTACAAAAAATTAAAGCATAAACTTTATCAACAATTATGTAATATTATCTGGCATCGAATAAATTGTTTTATTTATAATTTTAGAAGACATAACAAAATTATATTTATAACAATTAAGCCGAGTATTTTTGCAATAAATTAAGCCTGAGATATACATTTTTTTAAAACCATTTTTTCGGTTTTTTTTTTTTTTTAATTTTCAAAATGGTTTATAAAACCAAAAAAAAAATTTTTTTTTTTTACAAGAAGTACATTTCGAACAAATTTAAAAAAGAGCGAGTATGTATTGTTAGGGTAAGGGAAAATGACTGCTTTTATTAACAAGAGTAGGATTTGGTGGACCCAAATAGGGGCACATCAAGCGTCTAATTGGATCACCTGAATTTTACGCTGTATTGCCTACGGAGGTATAGACTCTTACATGGATTTCAGTCAAACCAACTCTCACTTCCGAATAAATGAATCATGTACCCACCTATGCTGAACCTGAACCGCCCAAAATGAACATACAAATTCTATCAGAAAATATGCTAAATCCGCTCTCTTTTAATGAAGTTTAGCTCTTATATTTAAAATCCAAATTGGGAATTAAAAAATTTTTGGGATTCGATCGGGACAACTATAATTCTCAGGAAGGACGCGAAGGGACAAAAGATTTCTGATTCGAAAGGGTCGGGACGAAATTCAATTTTCTTTCCCAAGTCTATTTCAATAATAGTTCTCTGATCAATTGTTCCTAAAGCTAAGTTCACACAGGCAAAAAATTTGTCCAAATTTTAATGAACATTTGGCAAAATAGACCCCAATAGAGAATTTATCAGAACTTGTTGAGAAGATTATTTGCGGGTGGATTCATAGCTTAAGGTTTAAGTGCTGCAAAGTCTAAGGTAATAGTTAATCTTTATTTATTTAGACAAATTTTCAAAAATTGTTGCCTAATTATTTACCTGTCTGAACTTAGCATAAGACCTAGAATATTTCCCAGAGAATATGTTTTCCAAAGCTGCTTCTTAGCATTATTAACAAACTTTCCTTCAGTACAAAATGCCTTAAAAATATATTTATCAGTGATGTACTTAGGCCTGAGATTTCGGGAATATTTCTAATTTACAATTGATATCAGAACTAAGTATCTTCTGTTTGATTTCAGAGTTTTGTAGCCTTGCCTTGTTTGTGTACCTTTTTGGGTACTTATTGTTTACCAATTACCCAATACCAACTAACACTTTCCTTTTTCTCTGCCACAGGACGGCGAGCCGGTCAACACCAATGAAAAGAAATCGCATCGAGTACAGTTCAAGGATGGCGCCTTATTCTTCTATCGCACCATGCAGGGCAAGAAGGAGCAGGATGGCGGCGAGTACTGGTGTGTGGCCAAGAATCGTGTGGGCCAGGCCGTTAGTCGACATGCCTCGCTCCAAATAGCTGGTAAGCAAAAACAACAACAACAACAAACTTGTCTGCCCACACGTCACATTTGATTTTTCAACATTTGCAGTACTGCGCGATGATTTTCGCGTGGAACCCAAAGATACGCGTGTGGCCAAAGGCGAGACAGCTTTGCTGGAGTGTGGGCCGCCCAAAGGCATTCCAGAGCCAACTCTCATTTGGATAAAGGTAAGATCAGGTTTTATTTGTATTTAAAATATAAATGTAATGTTTGGCTTTTATAGGATGGTGTACCTTTGGATGATTTGAAGGCCATGTCCTTTGGCTCCAATTCGCGTGTTAGAATAGTGGATGGTGGCAATTTGCTGATTAGCAATGTGGAGCCCATTGATGAGGGCAATTACAAGTGTATAGCCCAGAATCTGGTGGGTACACGTGAGTCTAGCTATGCCAAGCTGATTGTTCAAGTCAAGCCGTACTTTATGAAAGAGCCCAAGGATCAAATAATGCTGTATGGTCAAACAGCCACCTTTCATTGCTCGGTGGGCGGTGATCCGCCACCGAAAGTTTTGTGGAAGAAGGAGGAGGGCAATATACCCGTATCACGTGCACGCATTTTACATGACGAAAAGAGTTTGGAGCTGAGCAATATAACGCCCAGCGATGAGGGCACCTATGTGTGTGAGGCACACAATAATGTGGGACAAATCAGCGCCAGAGCCACGCTGACAGTGCATGGTAGGAGCATCTGTTAATATCTTAGGCAACTTACTTATCTCTGTATTTTCTCAGCTGCTCCCAACTTCACCAAGAAGCCCAGCAATAAGAAAATGGGTCTTAATAGTCTGGTGCAATTTCCCTGCGTGGCCACGGGCAATCCTCCACCTTCGGTTTTCTGGTCCAAAGAGGGTGTGTCAACTTTAATGTTTCCCAATAGCTCCCATGGACGACAACAGGTTACCGCAGATGGCACCCTACAGATTAGCGATCTACAGCAGGAAGATGAGGGCTTTTATGTCTGCAATGCCTTCAGTGTGGTGGACTCGTCCACAGTGCGCGTTTTCTTACAAATAAGCTCGGTGGATGAACGACCGCCGCCCATAATACAAATAGGACCAGTCAATCAGACCCTGCCCAAGGGTACGGTGGCCACTTTGCCCTGTCGAGCCACTGGCAATCCCAGTCCACGTGTCAAATGGTTTCATGAGGGTTACGCCGTGCAGTCGGACAATCGTCATAGCATCATACAGGGCAGTTCCTTAAGAATAGATGGTAAGTCACACAGTTGATTATCAAATGGGTTTTTCTCTAATTATAAAAATTTTGGCAGATCTACAACTAAGTGATACGGGTATGTATACCTGCACGGCCTCCTCGGAACGTGGTGAGACTTCCTGGTCGGCTAGCCTAACAGTGGAGAAGAGTAGCTCGGCTAACTTGCATCGAGCAGCTGATCCTAGCACTTATCCCGCTCCACCTGGCACACCCAAAGTTTTAAATGTCAGTCGTAATAGCATCTCCTTACGCTGGTCCAAAAGCCAGGAGAAACCGGGTGCTGTGGGACCTATCATAGGGTAAGATTAAGAGATTTAAACCAGTAAAGGAATGCCCATTTATGTAAGTCATTTCTTTTAAACAGCTATACGGTGGAGTACTTTAGTCCTGATCTACAAACTGGCTGGATAGTGGCTGCTCATCGTGTGCCCGACACTCAAGTTACTGTAAGTTCTGAATGATTTGGCTTAGCAATGGGGTTAGAACTTTAAACTTTTTCCTTTTAGATTTCCGACTTGACCTCAGCCACTTCATATGTATTTCTGGTCAGGGCTGAAAACAGTCAGGGTGTGTCTGTGCCCTCAGGTTTGTCGAATGCCATTAAAACATTGGGTGAGGATTTTGAAACAGCTCCAGCCAATGAATTGTCTGCAGCACGCACTTTACTCACCGGAAAGGTAAGCTTAAAATAAGGCTTAAGAAGCATTACCAGGGAATAATTCCGTAACCGGAACCGTTCACCGAAACAAACCGGTATCGAAACGGGAACCAATATCATATTTTTTTTGAGAACCGAAAACCGGAACCATATCGAAACGCTAATAAGGGTACTGTTTCGGTTTCCAGTTGAAATATTCAACTGGTAAAATAGCAATACATACACTGAGAAGAAAGTCTTACATATCAGAAAGTCGCCCTTACAGATTAACAAAAATCAAATTCTCTTTTTAAGATATATAAGATATAGAAAAAAATTTCTAAAAAGTTTTAAAACTTTTTTTTGCTAAACATAAGTCCTCCAATTAAATGTAAAGGAATTTGAAGTCTTAAAAAAATTCCAGCTTAAAAATAGAAAATATAATAAAATTATAATCAAGGCTGCAAACCTCAAAAAATTTTGAGGAGGTTCGGTTCGGAGGTTCGAATCCGTGAGTAATCTTTTGGTTCGGTTTGCGGATCGATTCCTGGATCCTCTGATCTCCAGCTTTTGTTCGGTCCTCGTTTTACTTGAACAAAAAAATATAGTTTGTTTTTTTATCGATTTCTTTATAAGTTTCGATTATAAACAATAAACACTATATCTTTCTGAAGAAGTTCATCTATATGTGAACTAAGTTAGCGCAATATTATTTAGGTCTTCGATTTTAGATCTTTTCCGAAATATTAAAAATTTTTCAATGTGTGCTCTCTTTTGGACAATTTTCGAAGGAATCCATAACATTATTGACATTATTTTCTTCTTTACAATCAGACATAGTGACTCTTCAAGATTTAATTTTGAATAACCTCATTAAGAATTTCTTTTGTTTGTAAAATTACTTATTATTGTGATCCGAACCTTATTTTTTGAAAAAAGTGGTCCGGTTCGGGTTCAAGTTCGAGGGGTCTAAAATGTAAGAGGATCGGTTCATGGTCCGGTTCCGGTTTGCATCTCTGATTATAATATATATTTTAAAAATGAAGTTTCTGGATTTAAAAAAAAAAAAAAAAAAATCTGGTTTAATATTACGAAAAATTTTATATCAGATAAAGCTAAGGCAGATTTTATGTTTCCAACTAATTTTGTGTTTTTAGAGCTGATATATTTGATATTTAAGTATTTTACCAGCCTTTTATGAGCTATTTTGGACCGTAGTCTTATAATATGGGTTCAAATCTATTCAATTCACTAAAGATTTCTATTTTTGGCTGAGATACGGCAGATTTTAGCGAATTTTTATATTTGTCAGCTTTCTGAATATAAAAGAAGAAAGAAATATAGAATTCCTTAATTCTAGGTTGTAGGGATACCACTGAAAGCCTGAACAGAAGCGTTTATCGAAATTGTCCATCCAAAAAATAAAAAATGCTAAAAAATCGGAATATTTAAAAAACCGTTTTTATTGTAAGATATTCTTACTAAGAATTCTTAGAACCCTTTTGTATATTTATTATATCCATTATTTTTTTGGATATTTGGAAATAATACAAATTTTGGAATATTAAAAAAATATTATACTGAAAATAAAAATCTGGGTACCATATTGAAACAGAAAGCCGAAATAAACTGAAAACCGAAACAGAACCTTTAACCGAAATTCTCATTTCGGTACCAGAACCGATATTCGTTTCGGGATTAATCCCTGAGCATTACTTAACTGTCTATTTTTGCAGGTGGTGGAGCTGATAGATGCCTCTGCCATAAATGCCAGTGCCGTGCGTTTAGAGTGGATGTTGCATGTGAGCGCCAGCGAGAAATATGTTGAGGTAAGTTCCAACACTTTTAATACTGCTTCTATTTAGTAACCAACTGTGTTTTCTCAGGGTCTGCACATACGCTATAAGGATGCCAGCTCTCATTCGCCACAATATCATGTCATCACTGTACAAGAACCCTCAGCCGAATCCCATGTGGTGGGCAACTTAAAAAAATATACCAAATATGAATTTTTTCTTACACCCTTTTATGAGACCATTGAGGGACAGCCCAGCAACTCCAAAATGGCTTTGACTTATGAAGATGGTAGGAATTTTGAGAAACTTGTAAGCTTACTTAAACAAACTCACTTGGCTTTCCTTCTTTTTGCAGTGCCCTCCGCTCCACCGGATAATATAGAAATAGGCATGTATAATCATACAGCTGGTTGGGTGCGTTGGACACCACCGCCTGCTCAGCATCATAATGGCAATCTGTATGGCTACAAAATTGAAGTGAGCGCTGGCAATACCATGAAAGTTTTGGCCAATATGACCTTGAATGCCACCACCACTTCGGTGCTGCTTAATAATCTAACCACGGGAGCTGTGTACAGTGTGCGTTTGAATTCCTTTACCAAGGCAGGCGATGGACCCTACTCCAAGCCCGTAAGTACCTAAAATGAAATGATAAGTGACTGAGGCGGTAACTTTTATGTTTTCTTATGCAGATCTCCTTATATATGGATCCCACTCATCATGTGCATCCGCCACGTGCACATCCCAGTGGTACACATGATGGCCGACATGAGGGTCAGGATTTTACCTATCATAATAATGGCATAGCTGGCAATCAACCCACTGGGATTTCAAATCCCACCACACATCGCAAAACCACAGACTATTTGCCTGGTACCTGGTTAATGATTTTGGTGGTAATCATACTCCTAGCTGTGGTGGTATCTACGGCCATAGCCATGGTTTACTTTAAGCGTAGACATCAAATGACCAAGGAACTGGGTCATCTAAGTGGTAATTAAATAAGCTTTATTTTTTTGAACATTAAATTAGCTTCCTCCATTTCCAGTGGTAAGTGCCAATGAGATTACCGCCCTGAATATCAACAGCAAGGAAAGTTTATGGATTGATCGCGGCTGGCGCACCACCGACACGGATAAAGACTCGGGTTTAAGCGAATCCAAGCTGCTCTCTCATGTCAATAGCAGTCAGTCCAACTATAATAATTCGGATGGCGGTACCGACTATGCTGAGGTGGATACACGCAATTTGACCACCTTTTACAACTGTCGCAAGGTGAGTTTTTAGCAGAGAATAATACCGTAACCGGAACCGTTAACCGGAATAAACCTATTCAAGCCACGTACCGGTATCAAAACCGGAACCGATATTAAACAAATTTTGAGTACCGAATACCGTTAACCGTTATAATAGGAACCGAAAAAACCGAGACCATACCGAAACGCTTATACCGGAATTGTTTCGGTTTCTCTGATTTAGGATTATTTCCAATATATGTTTCAACGGGAAAAATATCAATATATACACTCAAAAGAGAGTCCAACATTTTAGAAATTCGCCTTTAAAGAATAACCAGAATCAGGGAATAATACCGTAGCCGGAACCGTTAACCGAAATAAACCGTCTAAAACCCGGTACCGGTATCGAAACCAAAACCGATATTAAAATTTTTTTCAGAACCGAAAACCGGTAATCGATATAATAGGAACCTAAAAAACCGGAACCATACCGAAACGCCAATACCGGTATTGTTTCGGTTTCTTACTATTTATTTGATTGATTTATGTTTATTTCAAAAAAATAATTCAACGGTGAAACAACAATATATATACTTTCAAAAAAAGTCTCATTTTACAAATTCGCCCTTAAAAAATAATCAGAATCAAATACTCTTTTTAAGATATAAAATATATAGAAAAAAAAATTTCAAAAAAACAGGAAAGCTTTTCTTTGCTATATATAAACCCTCTAATTAAATGTAAAGCATTTCTAAGTCTTAAAAAATCCAGCCTTAAATATAGGAATGTTAGAATAATGTTAATATAAATTTTAGAAATGAAGTTTCTGGTTTTTAATGAAATTTCGACCCAAAAATCGCTGTTTTAATTTTTCGAAAAATTTAATTTAAAGAAAAGTTAAGGCAGATTTTGTGTTTTAAATTGTTTTACTGATTTTTAAAGTGATACAGTATGGGTTCAAATCTATCGCTAAAGATATCTATTTTTGATGGAGGTACGGCAGATTTTAGAGCGTATAATTTCAAACCATTATTAAGAAATATTTGTTTAGCTTTATAAGAAATGGCCCTAAGGCGAGTTTATCTAGAGAATTCCTTAATTCTAGGTTGTTTTTTTCTGAGTGTAGGGAAGCGTACACAGAAGCGTTTAGCGAAATAGGTTCGTCCAAAAATAAAAAAGGCTAGAAATTGGTATATTTAAAAACATTTTTTATGAGGCATATTCTTAGAAAACCATTTTTTAGTTCTTTCCATTAAGTTTTTTGGATATCTTGAAATAATTAAAATGTTTTAATATATCAAAAAAAGTATACTTATACCGGTATACCGAAATAAAAACCTGAGTACCGTATCGGAAGTTAAACCGAAATAGTCTGAAAACCGTAAAATAAGCTTTAACCGAAATTCTCATTTCGGTTCATATTCGTTTCGGGATTAGTCCCTGACCAGAATCAAATTTTCTTTTCAAGAAATATTAGACATACAAAAAAAGAAAGGATTTATAAGTCTTAAAAAATCCCTGCTTAAATATAGAAAATAAATATAGGTTAGAAAAATAATATTATAAGTTTTAGAATTTAAGATTTTGGATTTTTATTCAACCTAAAACAATTCGGGTTTAATATTTCGAAAAATGATTCAATCAGATTTTATGATTCAATTTGTTTTCTAAAAACCGAAACATAACCTTTAACCGATATTATCATTTCGGTATTAATCCCTGGTTTTTATACCCGTTACTCGTAGAGTAAAAAGGGTATACTAAGTTCGTGCAAATGTATGTAACAGGCAGAAGGAAGCATCTCCGACCCCATAAAGTATATATATTCTTGATCAGCATCAATAGCCGAGTCGATATAGACATGTCCGTCTGTCCGTCTGTCTGACTGTCCGTCTGTCCGTCTGTCTGTCTGTCTGTATGAACACCTAGATCTCAGGAACTATAAGAGCTAGAGCTACCATTTTTTCAGTGTAGACTTGTATCTTCTGCACGCAGATCAAGTTTGTTTCAAATTTTTGCCACGCCCCCTCCCGCCCCCGCAATATGAAAAAAGCTCATATCTCCCACAATTTTGAAAGTTGATTGTTCGAACCTTCTAGACATATATTTAAATCATCATTACCTATCGATCCGCCATACATCATTTTTCGATCAGATGAACGATTGAAGAGTTACCGCCCCCGCAATATGAACGAGAGCGTAAGTTAAAGTCGGCCCTGCTCGACTTCGATATACCCGTTACTCAGGGTAAGGTTTATTTCAGAATATTTTATTAGATCACAACATGCCCAAATTGTGTTTTTTTCCCAAATTGCGGGGGTGGCGGGAACTTTTCTATCGTTCATCTGATCAGGAAATGATGTATGGCGGATCGATAGGTAATGATGATTAAAATATATGTCTAGAAGGTTCGAACAATCTATTTTCAAAATAGTGGGAGATATGAGGATTTTTTCAGATTGCGGGGGCGGGATTTTTATCATTCAAATCAAGAAATTATTATGGCGGATCGATAAGTAAGAGATAAAAAAGTCAGAAGGTTCGAACAATTTTCAAATTGAGGGTGAGAAGAGGATTTTTAAAATTGCGGGGGCGGGAACTTTTATATCGTTCATCTGATGAAGAAATTGTGTACGGCGGATCGATAGGTAATGATGATTAAAGTATATGTCTAGAAGGACTTAACAATGTATTTTGAAAAATTGTGGGAGATATGAGGTATTTTTCAAATTGCGGGGGCGGTAACTCTACTATGGTTCATCTGATCGAAAAATGATGTATTGCGGATCGATAGGTAATGATAATTAAAGTATATGTCTAGAAGGTTCGAACAATCTATTTTCAAAATTGTGGGAGATATGAGGTTTTTTTTCATATTGCGGGGGCGGGAGGGGGCGTGGCAAAAATTTGAAACAAACTTGATCTGCGTGCAGACAAAACAAGTCTACACTGAAAAAATGGTAGCTCTAGCTCTTATAGTCTCTGAGATCTAGGTGTTCATACAGACAGACGGACAGACGGACGGACGGACGGACGGACAGACGGACAGACGGACGATCTATATCGACTCGGCTATTGATGCTGATCAAGAATATATATACTTTATGGGGTCGGAAATGCTTCCTTCTGCCTGTTACATACATTTGCACGAACTTAGTATACCCTTTTTACTCTACGAGTAACGGGTATAAAAATTCCTCATATCTCCCACAATTTGGGCAACCTTACCCTGAGTAACGGGTATATCGAAGTCGAGCAGGGCCGACTTCAACTTACGCTCTCGTTAGTTAATATTTTTGAAATAAAAATTTCAATTTTTTAATTTGTTTTCCAGAGTCCGGATAATCCCACACCCTATGCCACCACCATGATTATAGGCACTTCTTCCAGCGAAACCTGCACCAAGGCCACCTCTCTAAGTGCAGACAAAGATTCTGGTACACATTCCCCCTACTCGGATGCTTTTGCTGCAGCAGCGGCTGCCCAGGGAGCAGCTGCTCCTGTAAACAAATCCAATTATTTGCAATATCCCACAGAGACCATAAACTGGTCAGAGTTTTTGCCGCCACCACCAGAGCATCCGCCGCCATCATCCACCTATGGCTATGCACAGGGCTCGCCAGAATCCTCACGTAAAAGCAGCAAAAGCGGGGGCTCGGGCATTTCCACTAACCAAAGGTAAGATTATAGCTCAAATATTTGCTGAATTGAAAATTTATTTAATTTTTATCTCCACAGCATTTTGAACGCCTCCATACATAGCAGCTCTTCGGGCGGTTTTTCTGCCTGGGGCATTTCCCCGCAATATGGCGCAGGTTGTCCTCCCGAAAATTTGTACAGCAATCCTTTGTCAACGGGTGGTGGCAACCAGAATCGTTACCAGATTACGCCCACCAATCAGCATCCGCCACAATTGCCGCACTATTTTGCCACCACCGTAGGAGCAGGAGGAGTGCCCAATATGCATATCCCCTTTGCCACGCAACGACACGCGTCCAGCGAATACCAGGCAGGCTTAAATGTGGCACGTTGTGCCCAGAACAGAGCCTGCAACAGTTGCGATGCCTTGAGCTCACCCCTGCAACCACCACCACCAGCTCCCACAGCAGAGGGCTGGTACCAGCCGGTACATCCAGCTCAAATGCAGCCTACCACCTCCAATCATCAGATCTATCAATGCTCTTCCGAGTGTTCAGATCACTCGCGTGCCTCCTACAGTCACAAGCGACATACGGATGAGCATACCAGTGGCAAACGTGCGGGACAAAGACAACGTTCAGCACCACCAGCTAGCCAGCTGGTAAAACCCTGCCTGGAGCTGAGTGAGCATGAGAATATGCTGGGACCCTATACCAGTGACTGTTGTAATAGCTCTCGCGAAGGTGATACCTGCTCCTGCAGCGAGGGCTCCTGTTTGTATGCCGAGGCGGGAGAACCCGCACCACGCATCATGACTGCTAAAAATACTTAAACAGCGAACAAAAGGAATTAGTATTAAATAGCATCTAGTCGAAAGTTTTCATTCATATCGAACGAGTAGGGGGACAACCCCTCGCTCGAACTCTGCTTAGGCAAACTTAAAGTTTCTGCGCCATATATAACAACCATTGTCGAAATCGAATACGTACACCATACACAATCATAAGGGAGCAATGTTTCCCCTGCACCCACAAAACAAGAAATTATGTACTTAAGTATGCAGCTGTACCATAGAAAAAAAGCTTCAAATTTGAAATGAACCCCTCAAGAGAAAAATACATACGTACTCCATAGAAATTAAACCCAGTCAGGCCATAGCAAGTACAGATATATACATACGACGTTAGTTAGAACCAACAGACAGACATTTGTGGTATGTAGGTCCTAGTCATATACGTTTAAACATGTATTCCAAAAAAGAAAAAAACAAAAAAAAAACACACTTTCATATCTACGATCACAATCGAGCAAAATGAAACGGCAGTTGCAATGTTTAATGGTTAGTGCTTTTCTATACAAATAATCTACTTGAAACCCCCCAGTGCATAAGCTCTCTATACATACTACATACATACAAACATATATACATATTAGTGTGGGTGAAAAAAAAATGAACAAGTGAACAAGTTCTTGTTTAAACTGCTCTTTTTTGCTCAGTTGTTTATATACTTCATTGTTTATTTACTTACTCCTAGCTGAACAACTGAACAAAATAGAAAAAGTGAGTAAAAAAGGAATAAGCGACCAACTGAACAAACAAGAGCAGGTTCAACTGAGTGAAAACTTGAAAAAATGAACAAGTGAACAAGTTATTGTTTAAAATGCTCTTTTTTGCTCAGTTGTTTATATACTTCTTTGTTTATTTACTTACTCTAAGCTGAACAACTGAACAAAATAGAAAAAGTGAGTAAAAAAGGTATGAGCGAACAACTGAACAAACAAGAGCAGGTTCAACTGAGTTAAAACTTGAAAAAATTAACAAGTTATTGTTTAAAATGCTCATTTTTGTTCAGTTGTTTATATACTTCTTTGTTTATTTACTTACTCTTAGCTGAACAACTGAACAAAATAGAAAAAGTGAGTAAAAAAAGGAATAAGCGACCAACTGAACAAACAAGAGCAAATCCACTGAGTGAAAACTTTACTGATTTTACCCAACACTAACACATACACCTAATTAACTAGCATTTAGCCAACTCAACTGATCTGCAGTTCATCCCCCCCCGTACCCTGTCCGTTCACATTGAACCCCTTCTGCAGATCTACACATAATCAACATACATTTTCTACAAGCTTGCATTTTGAAAGAAAAAAAAGTCTAAGATGTACCTGTGATATAACCCCATTAAAAAAGTATTTTAATCATCATTTTTAGGTTGTTTTTTTTAGTGTTTTGTGTTGTTATTTACGGCTTACTTACCCGCGCACACACACACACCCCTACACACACACACACAAGAGAAGACGAAATTTTTGGTCAACAACCATTTACTTAGCATAATTTAGAACTTAGGCACGTACCACATTAGAAATGCAAAAAAATGAATGAATTACATTTGAACTAGATTCAACGAAATGTTTAAACAATACCTACACACACGTATGCATTTATATACTAAATATATAGTTCATATAGCACTTAGTATCATGCGCATGTATCAAATTCAAATCAAAACTATGCTTAAGCATAACAACCAACCACAAACACACCCAAGCCACTTCCTAGCAAGCATGTACATATACATCCTAACAACTATTATGATTATTATTATTATTATTAAGAAAAACCAACTTTGCTTTGAGTTGAACTGCCCTTCCGTAGCCATATACATATATACATATTACCTAGTAAAAAAAAGAAAGAAGAAGCATAGTTGGGTCTGGGTTTTTTAAATAATTAGTAACTAGATTTACATATATGTGTGTGTATGTATGAGTATTTTAAAGTCATAGCGTAAACGAATTTTAAGAACTAAACAAAACATTTGATTGAAACGAACTTTTTCAGAAAAAACAAAAATAAACACACAACTGACATCTACTTACGATATAAATATATATAATATAATATAATATACAACAGTATAGCATTTAAAATTACATCAACAATAAAGGAACATTTTACATATACGTGTTTGGAATAAGACTCTTTCATTAATAACCCACAAAAAATGATTGCAATAATTTATTTTAATTTTCAGCTGTAAAAGTAGGACGGCAACAACTTTTTGAACCGTAAACCAAACTACATAGCTGAATCTGTTTTAAATCAAATATTTCGGTTTGGATTCATAAAACTGGTGAACATTTAAAAATCTGACCTAGGCAAGTATTGGTGGATTGAAAGCATGATGTCTAACCTTATTCTTCTTAAATATTTGTGGCAGTCAGAGACTTTAAGGTTTAAGACGCCATGATGACAATAAAATCCTAACAATGATTAATGAAAACTGCCATTATTTAACATTATATCTGTATCACATACAACAATAACAAAAAGGCAAAGCTAACTTCCCCCGTGCGGAAGTTCTAATACCCTAGAAAAATTTGCTCGACCACCCAAACATCAAAATCAAAAAACTTTATATTACCTTAGGTTCCAAGTACTTACACAGAGAAAGCAAAAGATCGGAATCAATTTAATCTATGCTTGATAAAATTATTTTTTAAGAAATATAATTTTTTTCATATTATTTGGATACAAAATATAAATAGTCTCTTAGACGATTGCTGACAAGCGTGAGACGTCTTTCCATTCGTGTTGAGTGCAAGTTCCCGAATTAGATCCGCAGAAATTTTTATCATAGTATCAAGTTAATCTTCGTCTGAAAAAGTTAAAATTGACTGTTACGGCCTCCCAATGGGGCCAAGCCGAGCTTCTCTCAATCTCTTGTCTCGCGAATCCGACCGGCAAAGTTTTTAAGAAGCTTATTTCATTCTTTAAAAGTTTTAAAGAAAAATTTTTTTAAATTAGATGTTCCGAGGCGGGATCTGACCCACAACCTCCGGCACAGTAGGCACACACGCTACCTCACGGAGTGAAATTGATATGAAAACATGTGGAAATGACTGCCATTTCATATTAATTTTTTTCTCTGTGTAGCTTAAATCATTTTTCGGTAAGGTTTTAAACTAATATTGAACCGGATTCTCTCAAATTTTAAGTAGGTTTCAACTGGTATCTTCTTCATATAACCTTATGTATTACATACATAATTTCGAATGTTTGGCTCTGAACAACATTTTGAATATTTTTTAAACTGCTTCGAAACCGGGCTTAAACCACACACACACCGAATTTAAAAATAACAACTCATATAATTAGGCTTGGAAACACTATTGAACTTGTTTTATTGGGTTCGGAACCAGACTTGAACTAGTAAAATGTCTCACTACATTTAATAAACTTTCACAGCAATTTCTAGATCACAAACTCAATCATTTTTGAGATAAGGCTCAATCTCCGGTCTTGAACCAGTGAAATGTTTATCTCCAAATATATAATGTATAAGTTCCAAGATTATGGGTTCAATAATTTCTGGGATATGGCTTTATTGAACCGGTTCAATAGTTTTTCTATGTATTTTACATACTATGGTTCAGCGGGTTTGGAATCGGTCTTGAAACAGTGAAATATCTGTCTCCGCATAACTCACCGAAACTTCAAATATCAAGTTTGAAGTTTCAATCAATTCTGAGACAAAGCTCTTAGCTACTTTTGAACTGGTTTATCCAGGTTTGGGATATAGCCTACGACTTTTTCCTGTTCAACATGAACGTACTGTGAACATTTCATTAAGATCGATGTAGTTTTTAGATATGGCTTTGAACCACTCTTAACACGGCATAAACCGCCTTCAGTCCGGTTCATAGACTAAAGAAAATTTCATGAAGATCGATTCAGTGGTTTATACGCCTATATAGAACAATCAAACATTTTTATTTTATAACATATAAGAGTTCTCTAAGAAAAGTTAATAATACCTGTTGTAATTTAGATAGAGGTTACGAAAGAGTTCATAATGAGTACAGCTTGTGAGACAAGAATGTAAATAAATCGGGACATAATTCCTCGTAACTTGTGCTGGAACCAAAATCCCAGAGTAGGTAATGCAGGAAAAGCATTTTAAGCTCGATCCTGCGACTATGAAGGGATGGTAGATCAAATAAGCTAAGTCTGCGCTAATGTGGTGGTTGCAATATCATTTCATAGCCAGCGGTAAAGCTTTTATATCTTAGGTTGACATTGTATAAAAAAGCCTTTAGTTTCCTAGCAACTTCATTTTTTATAGACTCGGTCATCTACTTCACTAGCTGCTGCTTCTACACACAAATTTGAAGCTGACCTTAGTTTATCTGGCATTTTTTTTGTTCATGTTTCTAATATTCATTGCAGATCTTAGCCTGCCCCATCACTTCACTAGGCTGGCTTTGCAGATGTACTTTTCGGTCGAAATGCTATTGAGCTGGAACGGAACTTTGCACTTAAGCTGACAACCCTCGTGAGTGAGTCGACAGCCTTCCCAATCCGGTTTCGATTTACAGTTTTTTCCAAGTAGCCTGATTGTCATGTGCAAGTGGTGTGGCATGAAGTGAGAACTGTTTCTGAGAGCTGGACAAGTGGCAGGTCCTTAACAGGGCAATTTCTTTGTATGTGTTCTTCTCTTGACCATTCAAGCTGAGCTGCAGGACACGCCCAAGGGTCAAGTTGGCGGGAACCACAAGCGATTGTGACAACAGATTGAAGATTATCAATGTATGTAGCTGGTAAGGCTGGTGTTAGTTTGTTGGGTGATCCAATGATATAGATACATATGTTTTTTGTCTGAAACTCATAAAACGCCATTTGCGGTAAGTATTTCTATAGTTTCATCTCATGTAATTGATCCTTATCATTTCGCAGCTTGACGTCGCTGCTGGTGCTGGCCATGCTGGGGTTCCGATTTCGATCACAATATAAACCACTCTCTCACCCTTTCGTATGGGCAGGCATGGCTAAATCGACTGCAAGAGGTCAGTATCAGTACATACCGCAAATGCGGGTACAAATTGAATTCTATGGCGGCGCCTTTTGTTTGCTTTCTAACATAGAACTTAATGGCATAATTTGTTGTACAATGTACATTCAAATCTGGATCAATTTAAGTGACATTTTTTGTATTCGTTAATTATAATTGTAGTATAAAAGAGTATAACAAATTCCAAGCATAAGATTGCATTTGCGCCAAAAGAAGTTTGGGCTATAAAAATATAACTTCAAATTAAACCCACTTTCACTCAGTTTTCTAAAATTCTAAAATTCTTTATCTCATGCAAACAATATGTTTTTAATTACATGATGAAGCAAACTTCATGAAGTTCTTTTAATAGATGAGATTTCAATGTTTTTCTACACTTTTCCTATAGTCGGTCAGAATGAATTCCCCTGAATTTCAAGCCTACTAAAGAAAACTTTAAGAAGTATATATTCATCATGTAAATCCCGTCTTACTTGTTTATTTTTCTACACAAATTTGGCTAAGTGGACAAATTACTGTTTAAATTCTATATTTTAGGGATGAATACACTATCGCGAGTTATCAACATATTTAGAAAAAAATTCCAAAAACGAAGAGGATCATAGAAACAGTAAAATGCAAACTCCGAATTGAGAAACTTGTATGAAACTTTTCAGTAGTTTTAGAATAATATAAGTTTATTTTCCAATTACCAAATATAAACCATTCCGTTCTTTTTATTAGCTTCTTTATATCTGACGTGACGTTACTGACGTGACGTCTTAAATCATGGCAATTTTTAAGGAAGAAAATTTTTTAAATTATTCAACCCAACAAAAATCATTTTTAATGTAGCTAAAATTTACGAAAAGATTGGATTGCTTAATGACTCGAGAGCTGTAAATCGAAAAGAGAAAATTGAAAACTGGCCAAAACGTAATTGTACTTTCTCCCGAAATATCGCAATCTGTACAAAGGGAAGCTTTAAACTCATTAATTAAAAATAATTTCATTTTACTTTTCTAAACAAGTAAGAAACAACTTTTAAGAACTTTTAATTTCGGTCGGTGGCTTTTCCGGAACCATATACTACGTTTATGCACAAATAAAATATCATGATTTTTGCGCTTCAAAGTATGCTATGTTTGTGAATATAAATAATTAAGAAATATATTTCATTTTTAGTAGCCTTAACACGTTTTTTTTGTATACCTTTCGCTGGTACGACAATCTAAGTGCATGCACAATGTGGATTCTAATTAACATCCAATTCTAATTTAAGTGCTCTTTTTAGATCGGTTTGTTATATAACCGATTTTTCCAGTAGTAGTCAATCATGGCGGTTGCCCAAAAAACTAGGCTATGCAAAATGGCAGTCCCCAATGCCCTTGGGCCATTTTGTCCCTATAAGTATGCAATGGAAATTATAGTTCGTTATTTCTTAGAACGCATAAAAGTAGGCAATATATTATTACAGTTCTTTAAATTAAGGTATTTAGTAAGTATTTAAAATTCGACTTAACATTTGAAGAAATATATGGAAGCAATAGAACCAGATAAACACCAAGCCGAAGCCTGTTACGCCTGAACCCCAGGCAAAATAGCAGCCCAACTCCTGCCCCAGCCGCGAATGTGCTACGGGAATGCACGGAGGAAAATTTCAAAGAATTGAAAATGAGATAAATAAATAGGTAATAAATAGTAAAAGTAATTAAAAATTTATAATAACGGGCTAAATTTGTTAAGATATCGGTTTTTAAAGCAGGAAAGGACAACTCCGTACCGATCACCCGGTAAAGTGGCCTTAAAGTATAAGTTTTTATGCTGAAGTTCAACAAATTTAAATAGAAGGGTTTCTTTATATGACTAAAAAAATATACAAATAAAATCGCCTCTTTGTTTCTCCAAATTAATGCAATTTGCTTCAAGGCACAAATTTACTTCCATTCAAATAAATTTTTGTATTTTAGAATTGTCCCTTGGGTCCCGCTGGTATTCATTTTTATGGTATTTGGGTTTTCAGTGTACATTTTTTGACACTTCACGCTTGATTCGACCACAAAAATGCTCAGTAAGGTTTGCCATTTCACCATGAATAGCGCTTGCAAATCATTGAAATTTATTATCAAAATTCGTGCTCTGAGCTAACAATGCATCCTAAAAATGAACTGTTTGGTGCGGTTTGTGGGCCGGCGGCATCATTGGACCGTAGTTTTTTATAAAATAATGAAAATTTCTAATTTTACAGTCGATGGATCAATGGTTATTAAACTTTTTTTTGCCCAAAATGAAAGAATTGGACTAGCTTGACATGTGGTTTCAACATTGAACAATTGAGCGAAGAGTTTGGTGAGCAATTTATTCCACGTTCTGGGCTATTCATATGAAAACTCAGATAAGTGAAAATACAGCTTTAGCCTTATTCTAAAAAACAGAGATAAGAGAATAACTTGGGTTCGAAAAATCTTCCGTTTTAAGTGATAATAGCTGAACTAATATCTCAACATTTAAGCTTTCTCAACTGCACCGAAACAGAAATACATTCAATCTTAAATATAACCCCATAAATGATTTCATCTAGTAAGTTTTTTGCGTACCAGCCTAGCAGATGTCATCAACTGCGCTTGTTGCACTTGCCTTAGCGTGGGCTGTTCGCCCCTCTTTACCCACAGCTTGCGCCTCTATTGCGTGTTGCACCTTTTCCGCTGTCGCCCCTACCTGCTTCAGTCGCCACCTTAATGATGATCATAGTGCGCAAAACGCAAAAAAAAATGCAAAAGAAAAGAGGCAGCCAAAAACCAATCGATTATTATCTGTGCCGCACTATATTTCGTCGTACGAGTTCCAGCGAACAGATTATTTTTATATACCTTGGCCAGCGACGCCTTGACACGTCCAAAAGAGAGATAGAGGAAGAGTGGGCCCTTTTGACAGCGAAACCGGTTTGACAGGTAGAAAGAAAAGTTGGCCGCACGCCTTGATCTTGGTCCAGGATAATGACTGTACGAGTGAGGTTCCTTTATTTTTTTTGCTTGAGAAATCAGCGAGGGCATTTTCCTTTTACCGTTTCCCTGTCTTCGTCGACGAGGGTGCGGGTGTTTGTTGGGTCAGGTAGCGACACAGATTTTTCCCGTCCCTTTTTTAAGGCGCAGCAGCAGCGGTCTGTTTCTTATTTTTTTAGGGGCTAGTTTTACCCAAGGCACACACATGTGTCTAAGCATTGCATTCCTAGTATCAATAACAATGCTGCTCCGCTATTGTTCCCCTCACGGCTTTTGTGCATCCCAACTCTGTGTGTTGTGTTGGTGTGCGGCAACGTTTCTGGAGTTATCGTTAATATTTTCTTGGAAACCGGGATTGTATTGTGCGTTCGCAGGTAGCGAACGATCGCAGATACAAACACACAGACACACACACACGCATACCGATGCAGTTCAGATAAAGAGGCAAGACAGGTACCTGCTCAACTTTTGGAATGCAACAGCAAATGCGTCGGAGTTTGGCATTGAGCAGCTATGAGTTTGTATGGAAGAACCTGAACACATTGTATACTGCCTTAACCATAGAGTTATGGGCCAAACTAAGATGAAACCAAAGCCTAGTCTAGCCGCACTAGAGTTTATGACTCGCCCTCTCTCTTTCGCTAGCACACCCATACCAATGGAATGGTTTGAGAGAGAGAGAGCGCAGTTGGTTTGCTTTGCATCAGTGCGGACTACTTGACTTGAAAAAAAGCTAAATTGGGAAATGTAAATGTTAAATTGTCTGTTACAGCCCCAAGGGGCCAAGCTGAGCTTCTCTTAATCACTTAGGAATTGGAAAATGTGCCAAGTCGAAATTTTAGAAGCAAACAAAGCAAGAGAACGCAGAGAAGCTCGAAAGTTCGAAACTAGAGATGGACGCTGGTTCCGAAAAATCTTCGACGCAAACAAAGCAATAGAATGCAGAGAAGCTCGAAAGTTCGAACCTAGAGATGGATGCGGGTCCCGAAAAATCTTCGACTGAAATAAAATTTTGGCTTCGGGTTAGACTATTAGGGTCGAAAACGAATCGAATAACCGCTTGGCTTTATGTTTCTTTCAATAAATTTCCAGAATAATGAACCAGAACTTCGTTTCCTCTGAATCCCGCTTCCTTGAATAGGTGGATTACATTTAAAAAATATTGCAAATTGCTGTACTCAGAAAATCAAGTACAAACGGTGTCAATAGTACGCCAAGTACAAAAATACTTGATTCAAGTACAAAATATTAGTTTCAAATTCAATCGCGAAATAATCGATTTTAGACTGTTTCGGGATACATTAAGTTCACTATCCATAGTTTTTAAACCTTATGCCTAGAACGAAAAGGTCTTGAATCAATCCCAATTCGTTCTTATTAGATTGATTCGTACTTAAATTAAGTACACCCAAGAACAAATCATACTTAATATTTTAAGTACAAAATGGTGTAAATTCTATCCCTTTCATTCTATTATTTTTGAGTACAATAAATTCTTGATTTAAGTATTTCCTCCTTAATTTAAGAATTAAGTTTTCATTTTAGAAACATTTTGTGTACATTTTAAATTTAAGACCTTAAGACTTGCAACCTAGTACTAATTATACTTGAAACTTTAAGTACAAAACAATATAAATTCTATCCCGTTCGTTTTAGAACGTTTGAGTACAATAAATTCTTCATTTAAGTATTTCGTACTTGATTTAAGAATTATGTTCTCATTTTAGGAACATTTTGAGTAAATTTGAAACTTTAGACTGATACGTACTTAGTTTAAGTACAGCCAAGTACGAATTATACTTGAAATTTTAAGTACAAAACGGTATAAATTTTGTACCGTTCGATCTAGTACAGTGTGTCTTCTTTTAACCCTGTGGTATAGCGTTAACAATTGATCTTTCGCTAGCTTCCGGTATTGAGAAGTAGTATTAGTCTAACTAGTGATTTTTCTAACCACCGGTGGTAAGCCTTTTCGCTAGCTAACTGTATTGCGAAGACGTATCAGTCTGTCTAGGCCAGTAGAAATTTTTTCGAATTCTTTTTTTAAGCAGGGATGCAAAACAGTTTGAATTTAAAGTTTGTAGTCGGGAACGTGACAGTTTGGAATAGACAAAAGTCTAGATCGAGATTTCTTCTGAGTGTACCGTGTGCCTTCTTTTGACCCTGTGCTGCTGCGTTGACAATTGACCTTTCGCTAGCTACCGGTAATGAGAAGAAGTATAAGTCCGACTAGAGATTTTTCTAACCACCGGTGGTAAGCCCATTCGCTAGCTAAAGGTATGGCGAAGACGTATCAGTGTGACTAAGCTCGTAGGCAAATTTTCACAGACTTTTTTAAGCTGGGTTGCAAGTCAGTTTGAATTTAAAATTGTAGTCGTGATTGTCGGGATCGGTACGGGATCTAGTATACTTATTTCTATAATTATATGAAGCATGAGTATTTTTGGAACTTTGTTAATTTTAGATAATTTTTAGTTTCATTTTCTAAACAAGGAAAACTTTGCATTTATTTCCAAATAAATTGTATTTCCCACTTTTGAAATTCCACAGAAAGAAAAAAACCCGCTAAACTGCTCAATTCAGCCCAAAGAGAGGAAGAGCGAGAGAGAGAAAGAGTAAGTAGATTTCTACCTGTTTTCATGGCCTGTGTCGGCCATTGCTGAATACAGCTGCCTGCCCTCACACAGATACTCTCACACTGATGCACGCTCTGCTGTTCTCTCACACAGTTCCGTCGACTATAAGCAACGTTGGTTGTGCCAGAGCGAGTTTAGTTTCTGCATCATCGTCGTCCGGTTCGGTTGTGTGCGTTTTTGGGATCTCTAACAATTTATAACACATCTCTGTTCTGGCATTAGTTCTGACCAAGTGCTTCAAGTCCAAAAAGTGCATAAGACGCGTGAATAATAATACATATAACCGTACCCGGGGACAAGTCTAGTCCAATCAAGTGAAAATTGCCACAAACCATGGTCTAAAATCCAACATCAAGTGAGAACTTCGAGTAACCAAAAATCAACAACAAACCAGAGATTTGGCAGAAGCAGCTTAGAATGGCCACCAATACCGAACTGCTGCCGTTCCACCATCAGACCACAATTTCCCTGCAAACAGCCGCCGCTCTGACCAACTATCATGGTGGCGGAGGTGGAGGCGGTGCGGGAGGTAATGCTGCAGCCGCTCCTAGTGGGGGCGCTGCTGCCGCCGCCGCCGCTTGGGGCATGGATGAACTCTACCAACAGACTGAGCTGCCTGGCCTTACACGCAGCAGTGCCCACCACCTGCTGCGCTTCACGCCCTATGCTCTGCACCATCGTCCACAATTGCAGACATTGCCGCCAGCGCTTTACCTGCAACATGCAGCAGCCGCTGCCGCAGCAGCAGCGGCCGCAGCTGCCCATGCCCAGCATCATCATCACCACCATCATCTCCATCATCAGCACAGACCCGCCTCGCCGGAAAGTCCGCCACCCATCGAGGGCACGCACATCAGCAATCTTTTCCCGGAGCTGCTGGAGCAGATTTTCGAACATTTGCCAGTAAGGGATTTGGGTCGAGCCGCACAGGTCTGCACCGCCTGGCGAGATGCCGCCTATGCCAAGAGCGTGTGGAAGGGAGTGGAGGCCAAGTTGCATCTAAAGCGTTCCAGTCCCAGCCTGTTTAATTGTCTGGTCAGGCGCGGCATCAAGAAGGTGCAGATCTTGTCGCTGCGACGTTCGCTCAAGGATTTGGTCTTGGGTGTGCCCGCTCTGACCTCGCTGAATCTCAGCGGTTGCTTCAATGTGGCCGACATGAATCTGGGACATGCATTCAGTGTGGATCTACCGAATCTAAAGACCCTGGATCTCTCACTCTGCAAACAGATCACCGACACCAGTCTGGGCAGGATAGCGCAGCATCTGAGGAATCTGGAGACCCTGGAGCTGGGTGGTTGCTGTAATATAACCAACACGGGTCTGCTCCTCATAGCGTGGGGTCTGAAAAAGTTGAAACACTTGAATCTGCGTTCCTGCTGGCACATCAGCGATCAGGGTATCGGACATTTGGCCGGGTTCAGTCGGGAAACGGCGGAGGGTAATCTGCAGCTGGAGTATCTGGGCCTGCAGGATTGCCAGCGACTCAGCGACGAAGCTCTGGGTCACATAGCACAAGGTCTAACCTCACTAAAGTCCATAAACCTAAGCTTCTGCGTCTCGGTAACGGACAGCGGGCTGAAGCATCTGGCCCGCATGCCCAAGCTGGAACAGCTCAATCTACGATCCTGCGACAATATCTCGGACATAGGCATGGCCTATCTGACGGAGGGAGGCAGCGGCATTAACTCACTGGATGTGAGCTTTTGTGACAAGATCAGCGATCAGGCCCTGACGCACATAGCCCAGGGGCTGTATAAACTCAGATCTCTGTCCCTGAATCAATGCCAGATCACGGATCAGGGCATGCTGAAGATAGCCAAAAGTTTGCAGGAGCTGGAGAATCTAAACATAGGCCAATGCAGTCGGATTACGGACAAGGGACTGCAGACTCTGGCCGAGGATCTGAACAATTTGAAGACCATTGATCTCTATGGCTGCACACAGTTGAGTTCCAAGGGCATTGACATCATCATGAAGCTGCCCAAGCTGCAGAAGCTCAATTTGGGTCTGTGGCTGGTCAGATGATGCGTCCATCATGACTGCAATGCCTGTGCGGAGGCGGAGGCGGCCCTGAAGAGGGAACAGCACCAGCAGAAGGCTTAGGACCAAGATACTCTGTGTGCGTGTGACTTTACTGCTCTACCTGCGTGTCTGGCCCAGGCACGTAATTACAGAGAGCTGGGGTAAAAAAAAAAGGAAAGGAAAGGAAGGGAAGGAAAAGGGAAGTCAAAGTCAGATAGCAGAGACGAGAAGGAGTGGAAAGAAAACAAGATACACTGAAAACTCATAGCTTTCGTTTGCCATACCACACGCTGTACGAATCAAGTAGAAACAAGGCAGAGAAGCAGAAAACAACAACAAAGAGCAAACAATAAAACACACACACACAAAACACAGACAGAGACAGTGAGACAAACACACACAGCCAGAGAAACAAACGAGGCACAGTGGCTAGTTGGGCGAAAAATATGTTGCTTGAATTTCAAACCTTTCAATCTCTCCAAAGAAATTCCACAAGAATCAGAGCTTTCGAAATTTCACTCAATAACTTCATTTTCCAAATTTTCCAAAGTTTTTAATTGTTTTTAAATAAATACTATAAGTTTCGAATGGCTAGAGACATTTGATCCATTGATCCGCTTTAACAAACTCCATTTGTTCTATTACTTTGCATACTTTTAGGGAGGGAGAAAGAACATTTTGATCCTTGCAAAAAGTTTCTGTTAAAATCGTTTTAAGTATGCAATGAAAAGTAGGCCCAGAATTCTGTATGATCATCGATCAAACTGTTCTGCTGAATGCACCCTTAGTTTTCGGTTCCCCCTAAAGACTTTTTAGATTTTTAGTTTCTAAAAAACCATTGACATATTCGCGCTGTAAATGAATCAATACGTTTTCAAAGGCAACTCTTGCCTTTGCATTCCATTTTTTTGAGAAATATTTGCAATCATCCATTAATTTTGACGGTAGTCTATGAAAAAAAGGGGTAGCACCTCTAAAAACCTTTAGTCGTACCGAGTTGAGTCTGTCCATCTCTGTTTTAAAACTCCTTTGAAAAGGCATAACAGTCCAGCATCGTTTTACCTAATCTAATTACCGTAGATAACATCCTTTTATGCCAAAATCGTATCGGAATTTGAAACAGTGGGCTCGTTCAGCAGAGTCACTTGATCACTAATCAGCTTAATAATACTACTCTAATTATTAAGCGTACTTAAAGGGGGCCTCGTTAGATTTTCATTTTGAAAAGCTCCAAGAATTATATCATTGATCAGGAAGCAAGTTCTTCTGCTGAACACGGCCAGTGCTTAACATAGACCTTAATTAGCAGAACAACTTGCTGTCTTTTCAATCATAGATTTTCTATGAACTTTCTTCTGAACTCGACTAATGCGGTAACATGTTAGCCACTTCCATATATCATGATACTTCAGCATGATACGCTTTTTTCAAGCGATACTGATACTTTTCGGTGAAATTGAGTATTAAAGGTTGTGATCTTATTTATAAGAAGACATTTTTTGGTAGACATTTTCATGCGACTGCTGCAAACAAAAACCGTTGAATAAGTCGTTTTTTGCCCCGATTTGTAACATTGCATTCAGCCGAAACCATTGGAGTTAAAATTTTTCTCTGATACCTGATCAGGGTTTGATTTGATAATGGCCGTGTTCAGCAGAAGAACTTGCTCCCTGATCAATGATACATTTCTGTGTAGTTCACGTAGCCTACTTTTCCTCTTGTATTTAATATGATATTAAAATGGAGCTTTTCCAAATATCAATTTAACAACACTCCCCTAAAAGTATGCTAATTAATAAGAGCAGTTCTGTTAAGCTGATCAGTGATCAAGTGTCGCTGCTAAACGCGCCCAATAATGGCCATGTTCAGCTGATCTATGATATATTTCTTGACAATTAACGTAGCCTACTTTTCCTCTTGAGTTGAATATGATATTTATATATATATTGAAGCTTTTTCAAATGTCCATTTACAAGAGCACCCAAAAGTATGCAAAAAAAGTTTTATTGAGCTGATTTCTGATCAAGTGTCTTTGGAGAACGCGTCTAATGTTTTAAGGTATTTCGTGTATTTTATCTATGAATCGAGGTGGCCATAACCAAACGCTAATTTTTCAAAATTCATCTAATCTAATGAGTTTGGGAGCAGTCCAACAAAAACCGAAAAAAATCCCTTTAGGACGAGGCTCGAGTCGAGCAGCCGTCTGTCTGTTTAAGTCTCGGTCGCGTACACTGGGTTTGCTGGAAGCTTTTGGCTATTCTTTTCGAAGCGACATAATTGCGTAAGCGACAAGGTGGCGGCAGTTGTTAAGCAAGAACTTGCCCACCGCTGATCTAAAATCATACAAAGTTTCAGACCAAGCTTGACAAATTTTAACAAAATTTTAAAGTCAAATCAAATTATAAATTTTTTTGCAACCCCAAAAAAAAAGGTAGAAACGAAACCACTGTGCAGCGTCATCAGGGAGCTGACTGTGTGTGTTGTTTTGTGCTGCAGGTTCCTACAGGGGAGTTTGTCGACAGGGGGGCTGCCGGCAGGGGGGCGAGCCACTGGCGTCGGCTTACACGCATGCAGCGATAAAAAAAAAAAACGAGAAAAATAAAACAAATGCAGCTATAGCTATGGCCGACAGCAGCAACAAAGTGCAAGGCGATGGAGACGCGCGATAAGCCTCATGAGAGACCCCAGCTAGTGAGAGAAAAAGAGAGAGAGACACTCACACACACATTGCTCCATGCAGGCCACAGTTAAACAGATGCAAATAAATTTAAATAGTTTATTTTAATTCACGCTTCGGCTACAAAAGCCAGCGTCCTCCATTGCCACAGCAACAACAGCTACAACAACAACAACAACAACAGGCACCGCCTTGGGGGTAGACTACAACTACAATACAACAGCTGCGCTGCCCTCTGTCAGCTTTAAGCTTTTTCGGAAACTTGGCAACTTTGACTTCAGCCTCGTCGTTGTCGTTTGCTCTTTGTTTGTTGACCAGGCTACTGCGCTGCCTCTCTGCTGTCTTTTGTTTTACTATATATATATATATTTTTTTTTCTAATATAAATTTTATTCTTTCTTCTGTGTTTTGTTTTGTTTCGTATTTGTTTTAGTGCAGCGTCGTTAGTTATGCCGTTTAATTTAGTTTAAAACAAAAAAAACAAAAGAAAAAAACTAAAAAAAAAACACACCCTGTTAATAGTAGACACTTAATGAAAATTCTTAAATTTAATACGATAGTTCTTAAATTTTTGGTCAATATCCATACAACAATTTAGTCAAATAACAAAACCAGAAACCTACTAAGCAAATTCTGTACATTTTTTCATTGTTTAATTTATAAGTAAGTTAACCTAAAAACAACAACAACAACAAAAACATTGAAAACGATTGAAAAGAATATGCAAATTAATTCTTTTTTCTATTGTGATATAAAAAATATATTTATAAGAAATGCTAAACAAAAAAACAACAACAACAACAATTACGTAATTTTATGTTAAGTCCCCGCCCCATCAACCCAACCCAACCAAGAAAATTTAGAAACTTTTTGTTAAACTGCAATATTTATATGCCTTATTTTAAAAGGGAGACGAAAACTCTGACAATTTGTTGAATGTCTTAAAATGTTTGATTTTTTTCGAAAAAGTTTTCTAGATTTAAGTTGATTTTTTAAAACTATTTTTGTTGTAGCATTCGGGCAAGAATTTTGGATGAAAAGAAAAAAGGAAATGAAGAACGGAAAATAAAAATTAAATATGTAAAAATTTGAATTCTTTGTCTTATTTATGCAGCAAATTGATTTTATGCAAGCCGTTGTGTGTGGGGTGTGTGTGGGTGTATAATGAACAAAAGGGCCATATACATACAAATACACGTACTAATGCAATTGCAATGAAATGTGCAGCCAGCCAGCATTGCAGTGGCAGTTGCAGATACGCACCTACATACATATGTACTTGAAGCCTACATAAGTACGTATGTATGTATGTAAAGCAAATGCGGTTATGCAACTCACACACACACACGTACAGGGCTATGTACTGCAATTATTTATATTGCCTGCATTATGTATCAGCATCAATGCATTTATATATATCTACATATCCATATATGTATCTCGGTATGTATCCCTGCATACACATAACGGTTTTACTTGCTTGCTAACTGCTTAAATTTGCATTAAATGTGCGTATGCGTCAAAGTGCGTATATTTCGTTGTGTGTGTGTGTGCATTTGATTATATGCATAGAAGCCACCCAATTGGAAACTGTTGCCTTAATGCCATGGCAATCAATCGATGGACCCTACCACGGTATAATCTTATATATATAAATATATTTTAGTTTTTAATGATTTTGAGTTTTTAGTTCTTCAATGTTTAAAATTTAGGGATTTTTGTAGAACACATGGGATTATTATACTTTAAGTTTGCAGGAAGAATAACTTCTATTGAGTTGGTAGAATATTTTCATTAAAGTTTATCGCCAATCGATAACATTTGAAGAAGCTACAGCAAGTTTACTGTGAAAACTAACAGTAAGCATTTTTAGCGAAAAGGAATAAACGCAACCCAAGCACGAATGAAAGTATGTAACGTATACGTTATCGCTACAATTTCAGCGAGGATTAGCTAAATTTTATTCCATAGATTTTGAGTTGAAGAAGGCACCACACACTAGCCGGCCTTTGGAGGCTGATGAGAAACAAATCAAAGCCAAGCAACAACAGATTGACGAGAAGCTTCTAAAATGTAACCTTAAACAATTTGGATACCTAAACAAGCTTAATATTTAGATACCACATGTTATGTAAAGAAATTCACCCTTACTAAGGGCATCAATATCTGCGTTTCATTGCTCAAACATAATTGAGAATGAAAAATGACTTATTTTCAATAACGTCATAGACTTTAAAGCAATCCTGAAGCAAAACAGATTAGTCAGCTCAAACTACATCAAAAGCTGATATTCATCTTAAAAGGGTAATTAATTTTTTTTGTAGAATTTTAAAGTTGTCATCGATTCCCGATATCAATCAAATAGAAGCATTTCGGATTAGCCAATCGCCAGGATGTCATTTTCCATCATACATACATTTTTGGTCACTCGTAAAATATTACACTGTAATAGTTTTTTTCAAAGAATATAAAAGACATGACCAACTTAAACGGGTTTCCCCTAATTCGGTCCTTAGGAATCGAACTGCATCATTACTTTTTTGGTTTCATACAAAATTTTTTTTTAAATTTTTTACAAAGTTAAAATTTGTTTGTAAATTCCAATAATATGATATTTTATTCTTGTGAAATCTAAATAAAAAGTTTTAAATGTCTTTTAAATTAATACATTCGCCGATTTTCGATATCACTGCGCATTCAAAAGTTATAGATTAAAATCTAAAAAAAAAAAAAAAAAATTTTACATAATTTTAAAAAATTTTTATTACCAAAATGAAACTAAATTTGGAAATATTTAATTAGAAATAAAGTTATGGTGAGAAATTAAAAGGGAAGACATTAAAAAATGATTTTATTGTGATTTTACTTAATATTTGTATATTTCAAATAATTTGTTGTAAAAAATGTTATCTAAAAAAGGTTGCAATTTTTTTAGTTTTTGGACCATAACTTTTGAAAGCCCAATGATATCTGAAATCTGTAAATGTAGTAAATTAGAGGACATTTAAATCTATTTGTTCCGATTTCACAAAAATCAGATACAATTTTTTTAGAATTTAGAAAAAATGTTAACTTGATAAAAAACTTTAAACAAAATTTTATGAAGAAAACTAATAATGATGTTCGATTCCTTGTCGGTCATGTTTTTGTTTTTGACGTGCACAGTGTTATCGAAGCTTCATTGGGAAGTAATGGCACATTCACCATACAGCCCCACCTTCAGATTCTGATTTGTTTCGATCTGTTTAAAAATCTTTATCTTATCTTAAGAAAGGTGTACCTTTTGAAATATATGTGTTCGAATCGTTCAAATGTTATATTACCCATAAGCATGCAACGTATGTGTGTGCAATACATACTTTTAGGCACCATAATTACATAGGGAATTTTGTGAATTCGAACACTTGTATACAAAATGGTTTAACTTTGTTTAGAAAAATCGCAGAATTGCTTGGAATTTTTTATTTTAAAGCTAAGGAATATTACTTTACGATAATGTTAAGGAAAGTCAAAAACAATGCCTTTAAGTGGTTAAAATATGAATTCTCAAACTGCAAAATATCCCGAAGTGTTAAAGAATATTGGCTAATAGATTCCTGTTAAGCACACGAAAATCATAAAGAATCATTGCAACTTCTTCTAAAAATTTAAAAAAATTAATTTTGAGGGTAATTCTATATCTAAATTGGAAATTAAAAAAGTATATTCGATTCGATTTCCAAATAATTTATTCATTGTGAAAACTTATTTACTTGTAGCGCAGGTCCCAAAGTTTTCAGAGTTTCCGTAGGTCTCGCATTACTCTTAGACTCCAAAACTTATACACGTATACTTCTTGTTTATAATAAAAGAATGCCAAAATTACTAGAAATGGAAAAAGTACCTCTAAAAAATGTTCATTGTTGAAGCTGATATTTCCTTCTATTATTTCAATTGACGTCATAAATTGTAAGTGATTCATCATTGAGCTTATTACAAAATTTACTAAGAAATTCATAACTTTTTATTTCCATATTAAAGTAAGTACAGTTAGATGTACAACAAAGTGAGTGCCATATGTAACGGTTATTTTGGGAAAGTTGGATTTTTGAAATCGGCTAAATTCTAGTACCTTAGACTTTAAGTTGTTAGTTAAAATGCAAGTCACAAAAATCCCAATCCGCTCTCTTTTTCTTTCTCTCTCTCTTTCAGTATTTGTTGCTTTAACCTGACTCTTGTGTGGTCTGGCATTGCGGTCGTGTGCCAGGCAAAATGTTGTTTAACCAACATTTGCATTCTATGAATTTTGAATTTTCTAAAACTCGCTTGTAAGATATCGCCAAAGCGAGTCACGAGCGGGGGTAACAACATGGGGTCTGACTTGGCCTATTGCTTATCTTATCACCGCCTCGACGTGGGCAAACAAAGCCAAGCAGCAGCAGACAGTCGGCCAACCACCCAGCCAAGTCTATGTGACTTATCGGTCATAGTGAAGGTGCAATTGCAGTTGCAGTCGATGAGGCACCCCGGCTCATTAGCATGGCAATGGCAATGAAAGCTCTTCGACCAGGTTTTCTAACTCCCATTTATCAGCATTTTCCACACACTCGCCATGAGACGAATTCCTAAAATCGATTCGACGTTGCCGCTGCTTATACTATGTCGCACAGGGAGTTGAGACGACACAGCAGTCTGGCATCCAAATGTGTTCCTTGCCGCACACACACACACACACAGCCACACACACATCCACTCGGGAAGAGGCCGTCGAGCAACCCTTCGCACGTTTTTCGTTTCGTTCGGTCTAGCGCTTTGAATTTGAACCCCCGTTTTTTCAAAGGACTAACTTCAAATGCCGAAAATAAATGCCCCTGTTCCTCTTGGCCCGCTCCCCTCGGCCGGGGTACGCAGAGAAATGCATTCAAAATATATATAAAAAAAAAAAAAAAAAGAAACGAAGAAATTTTAATCCAAAGCGGACCCGTATGTGCCCTATGCTATTATGCTGTTGGCTGTGTGCGTGCTATGGATACACATTTTGTAAATGCCGCCCAAGGTGACCAAATGAAGGAATGATAAAGCACCACCGCGTCAGACGACGAGAACTACCTGCTCCTGTAACCGGATGTGGCATACAAAACTTTCCCTTTTGCGCGTAGGATCAGCGGGAAAAATTGTGACGAGATTTTCTTGCTTTGTGTTGAAACAGGTGTCCTTGAATTGTAAACGAGAGAGGGGAGAGCATAGATAGTGTCTAGATTTCACAGGCTAGCTATAAAATCGATTTTTTTTAACAGTCGAACTTCTATTTCTCAGTATCAAAACACAGCAATTTTGATCCATACCAAAACAGTTCTATATAACAAGTTTTATGGATACCCAAGTTTTTTAAGGTCCCCCTAGATGTTGGTCACTGGTATTTTCCATGCATGGGGCCGTGGGGATTTACAGCCCTAAAGATTCAAGCTTAAATAAAATATTTTTCAAAGGCCCTCCTTATATGATATTGAATGCTTCCTCAAGCAAGAACTTTGCTCCACTAAAATGGTTATATCTCCTAAACTATTTCGAATTTTTGAAAATGGTTTGAAGGAGATGAAAGGTGAATAACCAAGCTATAATAATAATGCAAAACAAAAAAATCGAAAAAAAAATTTTGTTCAAAGGTAAAAGACCCTCTTTATTGGTATTGAGTACTTCCTGAAGCATGAACTTAGCTCCACTAAAATGGCAATATCTTCTAAACTATTTCGAATTTTTGAAAATGGTTTGAAGGCGATGAATGTGGAATGCCCAAGCTATAATAATAATGGAAAACAAAAACATTGAAAAAAAAATTTTTTTCAAAGGTAAAATACCCTCTTAACTGGTATTGAGTGCTTCCTGAAGCATGAACTTAGCTCCACTAAAAAGGCAATATCTCCTAAACTATTTCGAATTTTTGAAAATGGTTTAAAGTGGATGAATGTAGAATGCCCAAGCTATAATAATAATGCAAAACAAAAAAACGAAAAAAATATTTTCAAAGGTAAAAGACCCTCTTAATGGTATTGAGTGCTTCCTAAGCAGAACTTAGCTCCATAAAGATATTCCTAAACTATTTCGAATTTTTTGAAAATGGTTTGAAGGAGATGAAAGTGGAATGACCAAGCTATAATAATAATGCAAAACAAAAAAAATCGAAAAAAAATTTTTTCAAAGGTAAAAGACCCTCTTAACTGGTATTGAGTGCTTCCTGAAGCATGAACTTAGCTCCACTAAAATGGCAATATCTCCTAAACTATTTCGAATATTTTGAAAATGGTTTGAAGGCGATGAATGTGGAATGCAAGCTATAATAATAATGCAAAACAAAAAAATGAAAAAAATTTTTCAAAGGTAAAAGACCCTTTAATGGTTTGAGTGGTTCCTGAAGCATGAACTTAGCTCCACTAAAATGGCAATATCTCCTAAACTATTTCGAATTTTTGAAAATGGTTTGAAGGAGATGAAAGGTGAATAACCAAGCTATAATAATAATGCAAAACAAAAAAATCGAAAAAAAAATTTTTTTCAAAGGTAAAAGACCCTCTTTATTGGTATTGAGTGCTTCCTCAAGCAAGAACTTTGCTCCACTAAAATGGTTATATCTCCTAAACTATTTCGAATTTTTGAAAATGGTTTGAAGGAGATGAAAGGTGAATAACCAAGCTATAATAATAATGCAAAACAAAAACATTGAACTTAGCTCCACTAAAATGGCAATATCTCCTAAACTATTTCGAATTTTTGAAAATGGTTTAAAGTGGATGAATGTGGAATGCCCAAGCTATAATAATAATGCAAAACAAAAAAATCGAAAAAAAATAGTTTTCAAAGGTAAAAGACCCTCTTTATTGGTATTGAGTGCTTCCTCAAGCAAGAACTTTGCTCCACTAAAATGGTTATATCTCCTAAACTATTTCGAATTTTTGAAAATGGTTTGAAGGCGATGAATGTGGAATGCCCAAGCTATAATAATAATGCAAAACAAAAAAATCTAAAAAAAAATTTTTTCAAAGGTAAAAGACCCTCTTAACTGGTATTGAGTGCTTCCTGAAGCATGAACTTAGCTCCACTAAAATGGCAATATCTCCTAAACTATTTCGAATTTTTGAAAATGGTTTGAAGGCGATGAATGTGGAATGCCCAAGCTATAATAATAATGCAAAACAAAAAAATCGAAAAAAAAAATATTTTTCAAAGGTAAAAGACCCTCTTTATTGGTATTGAGTGCTTCCTCAAGCAAGAACTTTGCTCCACTAAAATGGTTATATCTCCTAAACTATTTCGAATTTTTGAAAATGGTTTGAAGGAGATGAAAGGTGAATAACCAAGCTATAATAATAATGCAAAACAAAAACATTGAAAAAAAATTTTTTTCAAAGGTAAAAGACCCTCTTTATTGGTATTGAGTGCTTCCTCAAGCATGAACTTTGCTCTACTAAAATGGCAATATCTCCTAAACTATTTCGAATTTTTGAAAATGGTTTGAAGGCGATGAATGTGGAATGCCCAAGCTATAATAATAATGCAAAACAAAAAAATCGAAAAAAAAATATTTTTCAAAGGTAAAAGACCCTCTTTATTGGTATTGAGTGCTTCCTCAAGCATGAACTTTGCTCTACTAAAATGGCAATATCTCCTAAACTATTTCGAATTTTTGAAAATGGTTTGAAGGCGATGAATGTGGAATGCCCAAGCTATAATAATAATGCAAAACAAAAAAATCGAAAAAAAAATTTTTCAAAGGTAAAAGACCTCTTAAGGATTGAGTGTAAGCATGAACTTAGCTCCACTAAAATGGCAATATCTCCTAAACTATTTCGAATTTTTGAAAATGGTTTGAAGGCGATGAATGTGGAATGCCCAAGCTATAATAATAATGCAAAATAAAAAAATCGAAAAAAATTTTTTTCAAAGGTAAAAGACCCTCTTTATGGTATTGAGTGCTTCCTCAAGCAAGAACTTTGCTCCACTAAAATGGCAATATCTCCTAAACTATTTCGAATTTTTGAAAATGGTTTGAATGGGATGAATGGCGAATGCCCAAATAATGCAAAACAAAAAAATCGAAAAAAAATTTTTCAAAGGTAAAAGCCTCTTAATGTATGAGTGCTCCTGAAGCATGAACTTAGCTCCACTAAAATGGTTATATCTCCTAAACTATTTCGAATTTTTGAAAATGGTTTGAAGGAGATGAAAGGTGAATAACCAAGCTATAATAATAATGCAAAACAAAAAAAATAAAAATATTTTTCAAAGGTAAAAGACCCTCTTTATTGGTATTGAGTGCTTCCTCAAGCAAGAACTTTGCTCCACTAAAATGGTTATATCTCCTAAACTATTTCGAATTTTTGAAAATGGTTTGAAAGCGATGAATGTGGTATTCCACAAGCTATAATAATAATGCAAAACAAACCACCTCCGTAAAGATTTTACTTGTTATACCGGGCAATATTTATATATGTCCAGTCCATACAATAATGTCTTAGAAATGAAAAAATATACTAGCGCTTCTGTTCTTCTATTTCCCCATTTCTCAGAGAATAATTGCAAATCTAGACTTTTTGAAGCTTATACCGATACGAAGTACATGAAAGCTATCGTTCCAATGGAATGTCAGGCCAAAAACAAAACAAAAATCAACAACAACAATAAGAACGGCAACAAATGTGAAACAAGCGCTGAGATACAGATACAAAACACTTATTTTTAATTTCGATGAATCACCGTTTGTTGGGTTGGTTGAAATGAAATTCAGCGACTGGCGACGTCGCCGATGACTGCATGCCTCGTTGGAGACCAGAAACCAGAGACGGGGAGACGGAGCCAGCGACTGTGATGGGGGTAGGTGAGGGGGAGGGGGAGGGAGTCAAAGCGAAACAAACTGAAAGAATGCACAAAGAGCAGACAACGATCGGCATCGGCAGCGAAACGTGGCGAACGTTGAAAATGTTAGTGGAATATGTCCACATTCCAGACGCCCAAATGCGACCCGAAAGATAAGGGTTTATCGCGGGCCCTGCAACTGGGTGAAGGTGTACTTAGCTCTCGTTCTCGATGATTAGGAACTTTATTGACAGTTGAAATTTTTCGAAAAAAAAACTTTATGCCCACGTACAATGGCATCCTTTTGTTCCTTAAACGGAAGTGCTTTGTCGCCATTGATGTGACAACGACTTCCGGCTGTGGCTGCAGCTCCAGCTCCTTAGCCTTGGCTTAGGGCTTGTACTCATATATTGATTATTTAGCACATTGCGTGCCATATGGACTTTAAGCTAGCGGGTGGGTCGGCACATCAAAGGTTTCGTTCTTGTCGTCGTCGTCGTCGTCATTTGCATTTTGGCGGGTTTCTCTCAGAAGCAAGCGAAGGTCTCTCAAATTGATTGTAAAGCGTCGTCAACGTGGTTTGTACAACTACAACCTGGGAAAGACCTTTGCATATGCATGTCAAGAGCTGCTGCTGCTGGCTGGACAGCCAACACTTTGGCCATTGTTGTTGGCCTGGCCTGTTGCTTGGCTTCACGCTTCTCGTTTTGCCTGGTTTCTGTGTCAGCCACCTGCCTGCTCGACCGCCTGTGATCCGCCTTAGGATCTTGGTCTGGTTTTCGTTTTAGCGCAAATACTCGCAACTTTACCACGCCCCCAAAACAAAAAAAAAAAAAAACAAAAAACTGAATATTCAAATTACTGCAATGAATTTAAATAAATAAACATACAAAAAAAAAAAATGCTGCCAACCGCAGACCAGCAACATGGCTGCACTTCCGTTCGGTGGCAAAATATGTGCGAACATGAAGAGTAATGCATTTCGTAGCCAATTTCGAATGCTCTTGCTGGAGTAGATGAAATTTGATCAATTTTGCAAAGGGTATGAAATTGAGGGAAATTCTTCTTAAGGGGGTCTTCTACCATTGAATAGGGTTTTATGAGTGTTTTTTAAAAAAATTCTGGAGGGAAAACCATAATAGCTTTTTCCATTTGGTTTTTGGTTTTGAGTAATTTATTAATGAAATAAATAAGCAAAAAAAATGTTGGATTTCGAGGGCTGTTCAAAAAGTTATCAGCCTGCCAATTAAGGTCTCAAAATAAAAGGTGTAAAGGTGGTAGCCATGATTCCGGGACTCCAGGTTATCGGAATTGAAAACGGTAAATGAGGTTATGATCAGAATTGATGTAATTCTGGCCCGTACAAGAACATTGCTCCACTAAAATGGGTATATCTGCTAAACCATTTCGAATTTTGTAAAATGGTTTTCAAAGGTAGAAGACGCTCTTAATCAATACTAAAGTTAACAATTTTCGTTGACATAATTGATTTTGTAAGTTGAGTTTAAGTTGTACCACAAAATGAATGACTTAAAAAAAACCAGTTAATAGATTTTAGAAAAATTAAAGAATATTTACTTAAATAGGTTTAACACAGATCTCAAAAACTCTTAAAGTTTATTTAATATTTTGGAAAGCTAATTCAAAATATTTTATAATTTTTTAAACCAAATTTCAAGGTTCGTGTTCCGAACTGAAGCGAAACTACTGAACATTTTTTCAAAAATTTGTATTAAAAACTAAAAACTGATGCTTTAAGTAGAACTTTTTAAACAAATTAGAGTGCTACCCCGACTATAAAATACCCTGTACCTCGAAGCTGGTTTAAACCTACCAATTTTCAAATATTTATGGCTATATCTTTTATATCAGAGGTGCCCAAGCCCTATGCTCAAGACCGGTTCTGACCCCACTGAAACAGTTCAAAAATGGTTCATAGTTATTTCTCAGAAGTAATTGAAGTTAAATTAAAATTAAAATTTGGTGTGTAGGTTAGTTAAATGAAGATAGACATTTCACTGATTTAAGACTGGTTCTGAATCCACTGAACCGGTTCAAAAGTGTTTTGAAACTATATCTTAGAAATTGTTGAAGCTTTAAAATTGAAACCTACGGTTTTATGGAGTTATAGATATTTTCCGGGGGTGTAAAACGGGTTACATTCCAGTTTGTGGAAAGCGATTCCCAACCGGCTTAAGCTGGGTTATTAATAAGTTATTAAATTAATAAAATATTTAAAAAAAAGGACCCAAGTAGACCAATAATTTAAAGCAGGGTTCGTAAAATCCACAATAATTATTTTCAAGCCATGATAAATATCATCAATGTAAAAAATAATTATTTTCAGACATGAAAATACAAATTTTACATATGGAAAAAATTATTTTAAAAATATTTTATTGTTATTTACAGGCATGTCAATAATTTGGGCTGCCTTCTTTACACCCTGTAAGGAACAGCCGTGTCAAAAATGCTCGTGTTAGTAACATGAAAAACATAATTTTTGTATATTTGTTTAATATACTTGGTGTTAATATCTTGCGTGTAAAGAAAAATGTGTGTTATTTTACGAACCCTGATTTAAAGTAAAGATTTGATACCGTTTACCTTGATCTTTTACTATAAAAGTGAACATGTATTCGATATTACTAAGATCTGTATGAATATTGTTAGCACTTAGATGCACCTTTCATTCTAAATATTACACTTTAAAGTCCACTTAATAAGCCAACAAAAGGAACCGATAATTATCACTTTAAAATTCAAAGGGTCCTGTGCTGATCGGAAAGACATTCAGCAAGGTTGTCATCATATTCAGCGTGATAAGAGCATAACATTCTTTTAAAGCAAAATATGCTGCATTTGCATTGATCTCATATAAGATTTATAAAAGGGTAAGTTCAAAGCCGTAAAATGGTCCAGAACAGAACCCCGAAGAGCCAGTTCAATTTTTTTGGAACAACTATTAAAAATTATATATGTCGTGTCATGGGAATTTCCGTACAATCTAGTTGGCAATTCGAATGTTGTTTGTGAGAGTGAGGCGACAGTTCGTTCGGAACAAGGCCTAGTAGGCCATGATCGCCGAGTGTGGTTTGGTGTCAGTGACAAACGGAGAGTTGGGTCACTTGAATCAGAACCTTGATAGAGGCAAGACCAAAACTCACTGCACTCCTAAATTTACTTTAATAATAATTTTAATTATGGCCGGACAAGAAAACAACAAGGCTAACCTTGCTTCGACATATACAATTTTTTTTAAATGTTTTTTGGACTCCCAATTTTAATTATGTCAAATCAAGGAAATGATTTTGAAGCAACATTTTAATATTCGCCGTGGTTGACAATATTTTAGACATTTTTTTCAACAAAGTATTTTTACTTCAAACAAATTTTTTTTAGAAAAATATTTTTCCTCGCGCATTATTTGATTGTACCATAAGAAAGTGTTTTTTTTTTAAGATGTTTTTATTAACCCGAAGCGACAAGGGTTCTTAAGGATTAATTCACATATTTATTGAATATTTGTCGGCTTTAAGTCTGTGATATCCATCTGGTTGATGTGCATATTTACTTTTGACAAAGAGTATATCAATTGCACAATAAAAATCGGCTACAAAATCAAATGTAACCAAATCATTATCCCAGCCGCATGAAAAATTATGTGCGTGCAACAAAAATGCACAAAAAGCCCCCCCTTACCGCACCATAGACCGTGGAGGGGAGGCGTGTAGTAGTACATGAACCGAATATATTGTATATGCTTAATGGTGGGCGGTGGGCGTTTATTTTGTGTGGGGGGGAAATGCAGCCGGACAGGAAACTTGATAAGTTGGCCTGTACAAAGGAAATGCATGAAATGTGCATGGAATCCGTCTGAATGCAAATGTGTGCGTGCACACATATGCACTTGTGTGTGTGTATTAAATGGATATGCAAATGCCAAGCACAAATAATTGCAGCCCCACAAAGTAGGCAATATATTTTTAACAAAGAATTTATCCCTTTGTATTTGTTGTTCCATGGCCTAAAATAAATATGTTAATCAAATATTTGTGTATTTATTGTATGTTGAATGCGAAATTGGCAAGTGTTAAAGTAACCGTTGAATTTCAAATATTCGTAGCTCATTCAGCACTTCATAACATTCAGCTCTCACATAGATACAACACACACACACACAGGCCCATTAAGAGAGAGAGAGCGAGCGAGAGAGAGCAAAAGAGAGTTAGCCACAGCAGAGCGTCAGCCCTTGCTTTGCCACTCTCCCAACTCTCCTCCAACCACCAGGCTGAGTCTGGTCGACGACGACAACGGGGTGGGGGGCACAGCCAGCTTCGCTCCAGCAAGTATGAAAATCTCTCTCCTGCAACGCATCCATCACAACAATTCCCAACTTACTGGTGCTCAGAGACCCATCAAGTAGCGAGTTGGTTGCCATTGCCCGACTGGATACGTTTTATTCAACGCATTTTGGTGGCGTTCGCGCCATAAAGTAACCAATTCGTTTATCTGCCAGCGGCCTGTACAGAATTTCATCGATTTCCCGCAACTTGATGGTGCGACGCGCCAGCAAGTATGGGGAAATGTCAAACGCTAAGCTTTGTGCCAACGAATTCTCTACTTGATGGCTCCTCAAATGGGCGCTGCAGCCCCGCAACGCTGCCCGCCAAGCTGCCCGAGTTGGAGCTGTAGCTGTAGCTATAGAGCTGGAGCTGGCTGGCTGGTTGGCTGGCTGGCCGCCTTGCCTTGTATTGCCATGTAGCCAGGGCTGAAAAAATATATAACTTGAGTTTAGTTATTGTTTGTAGCTGGGGAGTTACCAATTTCTGGGTTTCTTATCAATCATGTCAAGCTGCAACTGAAATATCATTTAATTTTTGTTGTTCAATTTGATAAGAATACTTGGACTGTGCCAGATCCAAAGATATGGTTTCCCCATCAAACTCTCTGTTTTCCCTAAGGTCTGATAAGAAAAAGAAAGGAAAAGATTATCAATATCAAAAAAAAGAATAAAAAATTAATATTTAAAAAATTTTGGAAAATTTAAAAGATTCAAATTTGATCTTCAATTAAATCATTTTTAGTGTTCCAATTTTTTTCTTTCTTTTTCATCTGTTTACCCTAGTTAACTTTTGATTTATTTAAATTTTCATATTTTAAATAGATTTTTCATCTGTTTTCCTAGTTAACTTTTGTTTAATTCTAATTTCCATTTTTCTAAAATTGCATGCATCCCTGGCTCTTTGCTGTGTTGTCGCCTGGCAAGTATTTTTCTTTCTTGGACTTGGACATACATATAGCGTTCGTCCGTGAATTTTCCCAATATACAGGGTGCTGGCATTTGTGCTGATCAAGCCAGATCAATTTGTTTGTGAGGCCAACTTTAAGTCTATACGGAAAGAAAAAAACATAAACTCAAACTCAAGGCTTTCCTATGATAAAACAAAATTTTCAATTGCTTTGTGGCCCTGTATGCCAAAATGTATGCTCAGCATAAGTACGTGTGTGTGAGTGAGTTAATGTGTATATGTGTGTGTGTGCAAGTGTGCGAGAGTTTAAGCTTAAAGCTATTGTACACTTGGTGTGTCGTGCCTTCCCCCTTTTCCCCTTGGCCCAAGCTCCACACAGTTTTGCTTGTGCTGCTGCTCCCACCACGTCGTCGTTGCTGCCTTCGTTGTCGTCGTCGTCGTCCTCGTCGGCCTGTCGCTGTCCTTACAGGCAAAGCACTCAGAAGTAGCTAAGCCTAGAAGGCACAACGAAAACGGCATACTCTAATCAAGAAAAAATTTGTTTGAAGTAAAAATACTTTGTTGAAAAAAATGTCTAAAATATTGTCAACCACGGCGAATATTAAAATGTTGCTTCAAAATTATTTCCTTGATTTGACATAATTAAAATTGGGAGTCCAAAAAACATTTAAAAAAAATTGTATATGTCGAAGCAAGGTTAGCCTTGTTGTTTTCTTGTCCGGCCATAATTAAAATTATTATTAAAGTAAATTTAGGAGTGCAGTGAGTTTTGGTCTTGCCTCTATCAAGGTTCTGATTCAAGTGACCCAACTCTCCGTTTGTCACTGACACCAAACCACACTCGGCGATCATGGCCTACTAGGCCCTGTTCCGAACGAACTGTCGCCTCACTCTCACAAACAACATTCGAATTGCCAACTAGATTGTACGGAAATTCCCATGACACGACATATACATATTTTACAAAAAATCCCGATGGTCAATCAAATAATGCGGAGGAAAATATTTTTCTAAAAAATGTTTGAAGTAAAAATACTTTGTTGAAAAAAATTCTAAAATATGTCAACCAGGCGGATATTAAAATGTTGTTTTAAAATTACTTCCTGATTGGACTAATGAGAGTGGGGAGTCCAAAAAATTTTAAAAAATTGTATATATGAAAAATATTTTTCCTCGCTCATTAATTGATTGTCCCATCGTGAGGATTTTTCAGAATATGTATACGGATATCCTTTACCAGAATAAAATTATTTAAAAAAATATAGGTTGGCCTTCCTTGAAACAAGCACAAGAAAAACATTATATTTCGCTAAATTCCTACTAAGAAAATACGTTTTTGAACCTTTTTATTTTTTTATTTTTACATGCAAATAGTAAAATCACAATTTGGATGCTATAATATTTTTAAGTTTGATGTTCTTTGTCGTTTATCTCGCGAACTGTTAGTGGTGGGGATGTCAAAAAATTAGGATTATATTCTCGATGTGTAGAAGTTAAAACCGCTGATAGTGATTTTTTTTAAAGCACAAAACTATGTGTAAACTTCTTCTTAAACTTTAAACACGTTTTTTCAAAACTGATCTCAAAAACGGCTGAACCGATCGATCTGAAATTTTCACACAACCTTCTTAGATATATTCTATACTTGAACAATTTTTCCCGAAAATGTTGCTCGATAATTTAAGGAGGATCTTCGGGAGATCGTCTACAGAAGCAGTATCCTTCAATATTTTTTTACATGAGCTAGGTGTCATTTGAAAGGTGAGGTGGTCCATCCAGAAGCTCATACTATTCCAGCATTTCAACCGATATCACTTATGGCAGCTGTAATGTTAAGCCAAAAGTGAGCTTTGTCGCTGAAAACAATTTTTCGACAAAAAAGCGATCTTCAATCACCTTTTTCTATGGCCCAATCAGCAAACAAACGACGTTGTGAAAGGTCACCCGACTGCAGTTCCTACACCAGCTGTATTTTGTATGATTTCATACCGAGGTTCTTGAGAAAAATCTTCCAGGTGGCGATCCATCTTGACACTGGCCGACACTTCATACAGAGCAAGAATTTCGATAATAAAATTTCAAAATTTGCAAGCGCTGTTCGTTTGTGAATCTATTCATGGTGAAATAGCAAATCTTTCTAAGCATTTGTGGCGTTGCCACATAGTGCATAACACTAGTGAGGTGTCAATAAATGTACAATGAAAAATCAAATAGCATTAAAATCAATCTTTATATAGATTATTGAAACTTGCCTGAAACTTAAACAGTTTCTCGCCAATAATTTGTGAAATATAACACTATATCACAAATCTTAACTTTTTTTAAACGGTTTCCCGAAAAATAAACCTTTTGTTTTATTTTTGAGTTTGTTGAAGAATTTCTAAAATTTACTTCTTTTTATGATAATTTAACCTTACAGGGTTGATAAAAAGTCCTGCCGACTACTGGGCATTTAAAGGGAGGCTGATGAATGCTGCTACCAAAAATAAAGTAATAGCTTTTGTTATGTGAGGCAAATCGGTTACTTTCTTTGTTCAGATTTTACTGACTTATTTCTTAATTTAAAAAATATGGCGTGAAAATACTTCATTCATTCAGTATATTAAGGTAGCATCATTCATCAGCCACCCTTTAGATGAATTTTTCTTCAACAGATTTTTTCCTCATTTCTTCTTTGTCTACTCGAGGGCCCAAGTGTATGTACTTCATTTGTTAGGGTATAAAAAATGACGTTGCTTCTGCCGTTGCCATCACCATAGTCGTCGTCGCCAGCTGCCTTTGCCTCGATGCCTGTCGCTGTCTCTGGTCTCAGCTTTTGCCAACGCATTTTTGTTTTGTTTAGAGCACAAGTTATGTGTGTGTTTGTGTGTGTGTGTGTGTGGGGGGCAGCATGCTTCTTGGTGGTGCTCCAGCAGCGGCACAGTCGACACATGCCGACAGGTATCGAAAAATGTTACCAAAATGCAGCTCCAGTTGTTCCACTCTTTAAAAAAAATAACACAAAAAGACAGGAAAAAAAAAATACTGAAGCTGAAGCTGGCGGCTAAAGTTTGCACAAGTTTTTCTTTAAGCTGACTTCACCTGACGTCAGACAGCACGCCGGAAGAACCAGCCAAGCAAACCACCCAGCCAGCCAGCCAACCAACCAACCAACCAACCCCCCACACACGCACCTTAACACATTTTTCCACTTCCTTTTCATTTCTCTGGGCTCGGGATCGGGCCAAATGAAAAATTGCACACGCGGGAATTTGATTTTAACATGAGAAATAAATACAATGAAGCTGACGGCAAGCCTGGGACAAGAGTGCGCGGGTGGAGCAGAAAAGTTGGGTGGAAAAGTGGGGGCGGCAATTGGGGGAGGGTGAGGAGGAGTGTTGGTGGTGACAATATGCTGAGGTGGTACACATAGTTTTGACATCTTAAAGCTTAATATTAGTTTCTATTAAATCTACACATACTGCGATTTACTGTGGAAGGATTTTAACGCAAGGGAAACTGAAATTGCCATAAATCAGCATAAAATCTAAGACTTAAACATTTATCATATTTTTTTAGAAAAGTTTTGACAAGATGGAGCGGATAATGGGTAACAATTAGAAAGTTTCCAATACTTATGTGAGAGTCCTGGACTTCTTAGAAAACATCAGATCTTCAACCCTTGCACAGGGTTCTTTGAGTGTTTTTTAAAAAAAATTCTGGAGAAAAAACCATAAGAGCTTTTTCAATTTGGTTTTTGGTTTTTTGTTATTTATTTATTATATAAAACACTAAAAATAAAATGTTTGGAGTTCGAGGGCTGTTCAAAAAGTTATTGGCCTGCCAATTAACGACACCCAAAAAAAAGGTGTAAAGGGGGTTGCCATTATTCCGGGACTCCAGGTTATCGAAAATTAAAGCTGTATAGAGGCATAACCTCTCAAAATTGATGTAAATCTGAACCGCACCTCAATAATAAAAAAAAAAAATTTTGCAAAAATTGGCGGACTTTAAGAAAAATGTATTCAATTTTTCACGATTTTTAAAAGAAGTAAAAAAAATTTTTTTTATGACTGAGTACGGAATAGAATTTTATCAAGCTGTCTTATAGCCTATTTCACTCAATATTACATCGAAATTTTTACATTTTCGGTTTTTAACCATAAATCGTTTTTTCAACAAGTGCGACGTCAATGCAAACATAGTTGCAAACTTACCCAAAGATTGGTCAACTTTCATAATCGGCTTAGAATGTATATTTGCATTAGATTTACTCCAGATACAAAACAATATTATTTTTTTAAAAGAATAAATTTATATTTATTTTTGTTGATGTTGACCTATGAAATTCCAGACTGAACTGAGAAATTCAACAATAGAGAAATCCAAATACAATTCTCCATTACATAAATATATAGATCAAAGTAGCTTTTGCAATATGAAATATGTCACAATAGAAGTGACGGTTATCTCAACTCTTACAGTTTGTCACAAACAAAGTACTATTTACCAACATTTGCTTTGGTTTTTAATATTTTCAAATGTACATATATGTGGGAAATAAGCTATTATTTATATTAAGCATAGTGCCTAATAAATTTTTTATGCCATCTGGAATAAGGCCTTTAGCAAGAAAAATACATAATTTTAATTGCAAACACAACTTTTACTGCCCTTAAAGCTAGCTAAAAAATCGGTTCAAAATACATCGTCGCACAGTGGCGCCCGTTGAACAAAGTAGGTTGCAAAAATCAAAAATTTTATGAGCGCCTACGAAATTTAAGCCCATTTTATTGTAAATCGTTTAACAATTTCAAATATGCAACCCTTCATAAAATGCGATTTTTATTTTAGAAGATACAGCCCGTCAAAGTTTACCTATTTTTAGTTTAAAAAAAAAAAAAAATAATTTTTATGTTATTTGGTACGCTTTCAGTAGAATATCTCAAAAACTAAGTAACGAATCGTCAACGTTTTTTTTACAAATTGATGTATTCATTAAGTGTATATTTGCTAATTGATTCTCTTTTTAAAAATAATCAATTTTTTCACTATTTTTCAACTTTGATGGAAAATAAAATTATATATATTTTTGGGTATTTGCCATATTTTCAAAATACGTTCTTTGATTATTCCTTTATGTAATTAAAAATGTTCCAGCTGCCTTCCGCTGCCTATTCGACTGTTAGAGGTAAAAAAGACATGGCAAAATGTTGGCCCCAACTTCCGATCCACTTTTTCATGTCTAAGCCATGAGAAATCACGAATAGAGTTAGAATCCACTAGTTCAAATTTATAGATTATTAATATATAAGATAAACCTTGTATTATGAATAAAAAAAATTAATTTGAAAAAATCATAAAAAATTTTTTTAAAAATTCGAAAAAAAAATAATTAATTTTTTTTAATGTTTTGGGTAATAATTTTACAACATTAAAACATTACAAAAGAATCATAAATTAATAAAAAATTGTTTAAAAAAATTTTGTTTGTTACAAAAAAATTGTTTTTTTCACAAATTTTGATTTTGATAACCCATAGGTAAGCATCTGGAAGACGTAGCAACCCTTTTAAATATAGGTACAACAATTATCTATTATTTGCCATTTAAATTATTCGATAAGCTTATTTGGTTATGATTTTTGAAACGAAAAAACTCAAATGACGCCCCTGTGCATCAAGATATTCAAGATATTTTGCAAAGTCCAGGCGACTCTATCAAAACTGCGGCCACTGAATCTGATATTGAAAGAAATTCGAATAAGATGTTAAGTAGCGACTCGCAGTCTTGCTTAGGTTTCGAGAAATTGAATTATGATGATAAAAAATATTCAATAAATATTTGCATTTTTTTGGGTATTTCCTTTTGTCGAACGGCTGTTATGTGCGCCGCTGTTAGCATACGTCTTAATCATGAATTCTGCATAGATAATCTTAAGAAGAGATGCCCTGTTTGCTCGTTTTATAGTAGAGAAACAAATATGTAACGTACGTAACAAAGCTTACGAGCAAATGTAATCAAACATTTTGGACGAACGAAGCAATCTATGGAGCTGCCCAAAACTGTTTTTGAATGGTTGAATATTCCTCTTTTTTTAATGCCTTAACCATTTTTTGATTACACTGCAAAAACAGCTGAAATAAAGAAAATGTATGTTGATTTCAAATATGACTTCCCATTTCACAAACAGAACTTCGAAGAGCTCATTACTTCTTTACTAAAGCAAACTGTGAAAACTGAGGTACCTTGTATTAGAGTACTCTCCAAACGCTATGTATTACTATGTTTATGAGTAGGATATTTCACTGAGACCGCCAGCAATGAGCTAAAATATGCGTACGGAAGTAAAGTAGGTAACTCTGGAAATACGTCAAATGGAAAAATATTTATGATCAGCATCAATAGTCGAATCGATATTTCCTTGTACGTCTTTCCGTCTATCTGTATGAATATCTAGATCTCAGAGACTATTAGAGCTAGAGTTACCAGAGACTATAAGAGCTAGAGTTAGGCTGAGTTCACACTGTTCGACGCATGAGACATGATAATCTAGTAGGCCCTTGTGTTTTCTTGCATTCATTGTGAATAGCTTGTCATTGGACAGTGAAAACAAGACAACATGAAGGCAACATGTCTCATGCGTAGAACAGTGTGAAATCAGCCTTACCATTTTTACAGTGTAGTCTCGTATTGCCTCCACGCGGATCAAGTTTGTTTCGAAAAAACATATTTTCCATTTTTAGGTTATGAGAAACTTTGTAGCACCGAAATTTACTTTTGCACTATTTAAAATGAACACAAAATAACTCAAGCATCTTTTTTTTTGGAAAACCTTTCTGCCTGTTTATTGCCCATTATTGGGGCTTCCACTCATTTGCCTGTTTTGAATGCGAAATTCTAGTTCCAATTTTGTAATTGATTTATGAACTGAAACTGACTTTCATTTGTCGTTGCCATTTTGGTAGGGGGTGTGGGGGATTCTTCATCGAGCGTTCCATGCGTGCTGTGGCACATTTGAAGCAGATAAGCAAAAAAAACTCAATCCTTTTTTGTCCCGGCCAACCATCCCTTCTATTCGGTGTCACATTCCTTGCCTAATGCTGGAATTTCAATTTTAAAGACTAAACTTGATTACACGCGACTCACTGAGCAGAGGCAGTAGGGGAGTCGAATGGTGGGGTGTGAGTTGGTGTGGGAATGAGGGTAGTTACCCCATTGTCTGTAAGGGCATTTCTCGCATGAACTGCTTAAAGTAACTCTCGTTGCTTTCGTGGATCAAAGTGACATAAGTTTTGAACGAAAAGTTTTTAAATGTAATTAAAAGACGGATAATGCCTAAAATGTGCTACCACTTTAAATTGCCAGGCTTTAAGATAGATGCCTGCCCCTCCCTCCCTCCCTCCTATCTCTCAGACCAGCACACACACACACACACGTGCGCGTTGTGCCATAAAGTGCTCAAGTTACTGGCTGGGATTACCATTTTGCCCCCCAACCACCCATCCACAAGGCAAAAATCTGAAAGTTTTCCAGGCAAAAATTTTTGACGATCCTCTCGAGCTGGACACAACGCGGCGTATGCGTCATGGAGTTGAACATTTTCCAAATGCTGCAAATTTTTTTTTGTAGCTGAGAAATACGAGAAAACTTCCAACTACACACAAGGCCAGGGGAGACATAGAAGGGGGGGACCGGGAGGGCCAGGATGTGCGGACGGTCGCACAGACGAGGCGGAAGCACGGACAAACAAACGGATAAGAAGGCAGAGTCACGAAGCGGACGAAGGACGAACGATGAACAAACGAATGAAACAGAACCAGGGAACGAAACGTACATGGCAGATAAGCGCACAGAGTGTGGCGCTGATAACGCAGGTCCTGGCACAGCCAGAGGGGATGGCAGGCAAGGTGAGGTGGGGAGACTTGTGAATTTTAACATTTTAGAGAAAATTCGAACGTCAGGCTAGAGAACTCTGTAACGAATTGTATGAGACGGCTGGAGGGGGGGTGGGGAAATGGGGGGGTTGGGGGAACTGTTTGGGTAAGTAGTAGCGACTGCAAGCAACGGCGGGCGCTGGAACGAAACAATTTGTAATTTATTTGCGAAGCGTGCGATGTGCCGAGGAAAAAGTTGAGGCAGCTGCCAAAGGCGTAGCCATCGACCAGAGACAGAGGCTGAAACTGAAACTGAGTCTGAGGCTGGAGCACAGCACGCGTAAGCAGATACACAGATGATGTACCCCCCCATCTCCTCCCTCCTCCCCCACACACACTCACACACACACACAGGCAGAGCGAACACACATTTTGTTAGAAAGGCAACGCGTGGGTGGTCCTGGGAGGTCTCAAAATTGAGTAGAAGGGAACTCAGCGTGCAACTTGAATGTCCTGGCAAAGCTTACGGGGTTGCTAGCTGCCTCTTTAAAGCGTTTTAAAGTTTCAAAGCTACAGATTCGGCATTCACAAAGCTAGTTGAAAGATTAAATCTCGGGCAGAATCTGCGGTGCAGTATTCAGGCAACCATTTCGGAAATATAAAGAAAAATTCCGAACAGATTATAAGGCTTAAATAAGGCTACTTAAATAATAACATGTCGCAAAATTTTTCCTTTTTTCTTTATAAAATGTTTTATAGGGTTGTAAGTTACTTTTTGTGGGCCTTATAACACTAGGAGAATTTATTTACGCCCGAAATGAAAATATTCTGATTAAATTCATAAAAACAAACTCTCTATTTTTGCCAAAATTAAAAGCAGAGGTAACCAAGTCCTATACTCTCCGTGCTCTTTTGTTGTTGCCTTACTCTCCGCTATAGCGCGAGCATACGAATTAACAAACAGAGCTCGCAGCATTTTGTTTTCTTCTTCCTCACTAACTTTTGGCTGCGTCTGCCCAAACACAACAACATTTTTGTTATCAAGTGCGAGTCAACTTAGACTTTGTTGTTGTTGCTGACCGATTTCAATCAGTCTTCTCTTTCATATGCGTTCTTTAGGCACTACCGATTAAAACTACCTTAAGGGGGTCTTCTTGCTTTCAAAACATTTTTTTTAGATTTTTTGTTTTGCATTATTATTATAGCTTGGACATTCCCCTTTCATTCCCTTCAAACCATTTTTAAAAATTCGAAATAGTTTTGAAGATATTGCAATTTAAGTGGAGTATTTTATACGTTGCTCAAAACTTTAAGCGCGCTTTTCTCCCAACCACGTTTTTCGACCAGGTATCCAGGATAGCGCCAGTTCTACTGAACCAATTTTGTTCAGCCATGTTGCAATTGACGCATAATTGATGTAACTCTGACCCGTACCTCAATCAAGAGGAAAAACATTTTTTTTTACTATTTTTTACACTAAACTACAAAAAAAAACAAATTATTTTTTCTAAGTTTCCGCCAAATTTTTAAAAAAATATTTTAAAATATGATTGAGGTACGGGCCAGAATTACATAAATTCTAATCATAACCTCATTTACCGTTTTCAATTCCGAAAACCTGAAGTCCCGGAATCATCGCATTTTTTTTATGAGACCTTAATTGGCAGGCCGATAACTTTTTGAACAGCCCTCGAAATCCAACGATTTTTTTTTCACTTTTTTATTTAATTAATAAATAACATAAAACAAAAAACCAAATTGAAAAATCTCTTTTGGGTCTCCCTCCAGAATTTTTTTTAAAAACACTCATAAAATCCTGTTCAAAGGTAGAAGAACCCCTTAAATTCTCCAATCGTTTTTTAGAAATAAGAATCTTTACCAGTTCCGATCGTTTGTGTGATTCATTCAATCACTTCATTATACACTTGCCAAGTATATATTCGTTTTCGCAGAAGTTTGCAACGCATGGAAATATTCATGTCCGATCCCATAAACAATATGTATTATTAAACAGAACTTAGAGCTGAGTCGATTGAGCTTTGACCGCGAGGTTATCTTTCTGTCTGTCTGTCGGGTTCTACGCAGTCAGTTTTAAAGCTATTGAGCTGATATTGGGCATAGATCATCCTTAAACTGCTGCAATTATGTAGAAAACGGATCGAATGACTAGATCTATTAGCTGCCTTAGGATCAAAGGTTTTTAGTTTGCAATGTTATTGTTTTTAAACTCAACAATTACGAATATTAACAGATCTGCAATATTTGGTCAAAGTGGGGTGACTTTATCTTATCGATGCCATAGGACCGATTGTACAGTGGAAAAAAAACTCAAAACTTTAGAAGTAAACAAATTGATTCTAAATTATTCTGAATATTCTAAATGTTTAGATCTATATCTTATATATAATATTATTATGCTATGATCAGATCAGATCAGAATTAAATATTTTATATATATATAAGTTAAGCTCAGCCATACTTTACCTTAACAAATCAATTGTAGCACGTTATAATGTTTTATTAGAAATTATACTAATTTAGATTATTTGTACAAGGCACGTCTTGCTCGTTCTCCCTCTCGGTTTTGAATGAATATTCCTACACTGGGGCAGGCAGGCATACGACAACTTCCCTCTCAGCCTACTAAGCAATATTCGAAGTAGCCAAAACATCTTGGCCTACTTAGCAGATAGTTAACTTATATATAAATATTTTGACTTAAAAAACCCACTATAATTTGAAAAAAAAAAATGTGTTTTATTTTTTTCTTTGATCAAACAAGCTATCGTATGTTAAATTCTGTGGATAATCGGCGGAGATATACCCATTTGAGCAAGTCTGCCTTCGGGCAGGGTTCCATACAAAACTCTGCCACCCTTTTCTGTTAAAATACTGTTAAAAAAGGATGCATTACAGAAGAAGCAAAAAAAAACATTTTGGGCATCTAGCTTGAAAGTCAATGCCATGTGTTCTATGAATCGCTTTCGACCTAAAAAACGACCCAATCGTATCGATTTGTAGAGCACATGGTTATAACTTGGACGTTTAACTACAGATTTTAACGAACGAAGGCTTGTCCGAAGTCAAATAATGTATCCAGGCGATCATAGGAGAAAATGGACCACTTTTAATTTTTTTGAATTTTCGTAAGATTTTTAAGTCAAAATTTTGTAAAAAAAAATATTTTTTAATCACATTTTTCAAAGTTTTGAGCTAAATATTTCGCTAACGATTAACTTGATGTAAAAAGTGTCTATGAAGTACTCGTAGACCTATTTGTTGGCAATGATTTTGTATATAACACTTTTAAATTGGTGTAGGATTACGAAAGCTATGGCAATTTATGTAAAATCACTGGAAAAAAATCCTTACTAAAAACTGGAAATTTTAAAATTTTTCAAAAATCATTTTCATAACAGAAAAATCTGAAAAAAAAATTTTCCAACATTGAAGCCCATATCTTTAAAAAAAATCGGCTTGGAACAGAAGCCAGATTGGCTGTTGCCTAGTGTAATTTGTACGTATAAGAAAAATCATTTTCATAGCTAAAAAGTAAACTATTTTAAAGATTGGGATCCTAAGAACTGTATTAAGCAGTTTAAAGTCTTTTTTAAAAATTGTGAATTAGCTAAGACTTGGGTTAATAATTTAGAAGGTTTGGTTCAAGGTCCATTTCGAGGTTTTAAAAAATCCCTAGACGAACTAGCTTAGAGGGGGTTCCGTTTCGAATCTATCTATCTATTTTCCGTATACCAGATTTTCACATGCCTAAAGCTAAGCTAACACAGGCAAATAATTTGCCCAAATTATATTGAAAATTTGTCTAAATAACTTCTACCTTAGACTTTGCCTTTGTGTACCTTCAGTACAGAGTATAAAGAGCTGGAAATTACAGATCAGTTACCCACACTTTTTAGTTATCGCTTTGAATCATTGTGTGTTTTTCGATAAGACTCCCATTTAAAGGCAGGAAAAGGTTCCTCGCGGACTGATATTGAAAAAAGTCGACTTCTAGCTGTGTAATACATGTTAAAACGAATCCAAAATGGCCATTATATTGAAAAACTAAGTATACGAAGGTGCTGTACTCGACCTCCTCTACACTGTCACACTGTGTAATCATTAATTTCGAATTTCTTATTTAACTTATAATAATTAAGAGCCCCTGATATAAAGTATGTTTTGTTCTTAATGCATTCTACCTTAGCTTTCATACGCTTCCTTATTTGGTTAACTTTTTGAGTTGGCGACCGTGCCTATTGATTATCTATTTAACCCACAAATCATATAATTAAAAAATTTGATAAATTCCCTATGTAGGCCTATTTTGCCAATTTTTCATCAAAATGAGCATTGCGCTGTAATTGGTGGACTTTCGCCATTATATATATGTAAGTGTTTCAATTTAAAGAAGTATATTTTGATATTTCAGGATTCGGAGAAGTTTCGGAGTCATAAAATAATCTTTTCAAACGTTGATTCTTGGTCAAATTAAAATACCCACTTTACCCTCTGCTAAAATGATAAGCTCACCAGCCTATAGAGTGCAGAGAAGCTTGTCTTGTCCCTTTAGGCTTTATATTAACCATAAAATATATAAATAATATAAACTTTGGTGTAAATTTGTGTAAATTGGCCTATAAACAAATCTTAATAAATAAAATATTTGTTTTTAAAGCATTTTCAAATCAACCTCTCGTTGTTCCCTTAAGCTTTCTTATCTTATCTATGCAAATGCCAAATCCAACCCCCCTGCTGAAAAAAATATCCCCAGAAAATGTTTCAACTCTGCTTGGGAGTAGCAATTTGGAAAATTTATTTAATGTATTTTATTTTGAATGCCTTTAAAACTTTCTGCTTTACAATTTGAATAGAATTCTGGGCCTTTAATTGCGTTTGTTTTTTGTTGTTGTTGTTGTTTGCCAATTATTATTGATTTGTGCTTAACTAGCTAGAGCATTTATATATAAACTATAAATTTTAATTGTTTAAATTGTTAATGCCGTAAGCGAGTTGGAAGTTGATAAGTGTTTTCAGTTTAAATATATATATATATATGTATATATATATTTTGACTACTTTACTCAGTCGGCAGTTTTTTGGATGGGCGAGAGAGCCCCCTTTTTTATCTATGGCGGTGAGTGGTGGCTAAAGAATCTATCATCATCTCAAAATTCAAATTGTTTCATATCAAAAAATTTCTATATACTTATAAAATTTGTTATTGTGTTTTGTAGAGCCAAACTGAATTTGTGTGCTTGTTGTGGTAACTTTTAATCAGTCTTGTATAAAAAAGAGAGAGAAACATAATTAAAAAAAATTAGCAAAAAGCGTGCGTGATCGAGCAGCATTGTCTAGTACAATTATGGGGGGGTTGTGGGGGAGTGGGGGGCACCTATCAATAAGAGATTCATTAAAACTTATTAAAATTATATTTTAATTTAAGAAACAAAAAACAATTGATATCTAGCAGATGATAATGTTTCATATTTTTTCAATAAATTAGGATTAAAAATATATATTAAAAAAAAATTTGATAAATTTTTTATAAGTGTATATATACAGGATAAATTAGCGGAGCTTCGTTTAAATGCATGTCAACGCGGACTTGGAAGTCATCATAAACGGGGCGAGGAGGGGAAGGCCTTGAACAGGGCTTAATACTTAAAGGGGGGGAGGGGAGTTAAGATATTTTTTTTTTTTTTGTGTGTTAGGCCTAACAATTACAATTTACACTTAGACAAGGAAGGGGATTTGAGTGTTGCGAAGTTTGTTGCAGTTGCTTAACTCCGACTATCGTTGCTCTCGCTGAAACTCTGTTCGCTGGACTCACGCCTGCTGCCCACCGGTTTGGCCTTGTACTCTGTTATGAAGACCGTCACCGAATTGACTGTCACCTCGCGCGTTTGCGCCGTCGAGCGATCCACATTCTTCAAGCGGGCTGGATAGCGTTTATGTCGTTGTCTATCGTGTCCACTGCCATGCCTTGAACCGGAGGCAGATTTGCCATTGGGCATGGTACCGCTGGCTCCGGGCAAAGTGGCTGCCTGCTGGGCGACTAGCGCCGAGTTGAGACGCGGTTTGCGCGTGGAAGTGCCTAATAAAAAATTGGCATTCAAATATTATCATCATCATCCTCAGCGTTGTGTCAACCCGTATCGAGGTCACTCACCTTTCCTCACGTCACACATGCGACACTTGAAAGCCTCCGCCGAGTTTCGATAGGTGCAGACGCTGCAGTCCCAGAAGTTTTCCTCAATAACTTTCGCTTGGCGCTTTTGTCGTCGCACGGGCGAAGATTTCTTGTCCATAATCAAGCGAGATGTGGAAATTTGAGTCTTTTTTCTTTTGTTGTTAGGGGACACACAAGACAAGACAAGAATTTTCTTTCGCAATTTTGTTGTTGCTGCCAGTGTGACCGTTGCAGGCCAAGGGCAAAAGTGCTGCTTAAATAGGGGGGTATGTTAGGCGGTTGCAGTGATGGGCAATGTTAATTTATAAAACTTAACAGTGTGCTGTTAATGTAAGAATATTATTATGTTATCAAAGCTACTGTTAAATATGGCTAAAAACGGCTAACTTTATATCAAAATAGCTAAATTACAAGGGGCCGACCGTCTGCCACTAAGCTGGGTTCACTGTTGGGTGGTTTTTGTAGTGGGCGTACAGGCGCTTTGCGCATTTATTGAGCTGCTAATCCCACCTTTAAAAGGGCGCTGCTTATCCCAAAAATAATTAAAGAGCGGCACTACTAATCCTTATACCAAAAATAATGTGACCAAATTTCGGGCTTAGAAAACAGCTAGACCTGGTTGGAAAATGGCTAAATTGGCAGCCTTAGCGGAACTTAATGAACTAGCAGAGCCCTGTTACAGCCAAATTAGGGTGACCGCACTCGATTTATAGACAACTTAGGGCGACCACAATATCAGCTGCACAAAATGAACGGAGAGCCGCTTTAAAATTAAATAATTAATTAAATATTAATTTTAATCAAAGCAAGCCGCTTGGAAACTCTCGGCCTCATCAAGCAAAACATGTTGCGCATCTATCAGAATACTTACCGGTAAGTCTTGTCCATTGGCCAATCAATTTTCTTTTTGCTGATTTCGTCATCGCCTACCCCTCTCTCTCACTCACCCACTGTGGTTTCGATCAGGCGCACAGCACGTAAGGCCGTGGTCTATTCAACCAAGGTGGTCTGCTGTAAGCATTCCACACTCTGTCAGATTACCAGCAGTCACCAGGCAGGAGGTGGCCAACGTCAGCAACGTGCTCGTCCTGAGTTTCTTTTAGCCGGCAATCCGGCCAGAGGTTGGTCTCTGCCGCCTCCCTCCTCGCGTGGCTATGGCATGTTGGTGGTGCGCATCCTACGTGGAGCTTTGAAATTGCGCTATATTGTACTAGGTGGTGCCATTGGCGGTGGAGTTTCATTGAGCAAGGTGAGACTTTTCCACAATTGTGGGTTATATAACAAATGCAAAAATTGTTTGCAGAAATATGAGGATTGGAAAGATGGTTTACCAGATCTCAAATGGCTGGAGGATGCTTTGCCACAAGGTGAAAAATGGAGTCAGTTTTCCCGTAATCTGGTGGAGGTGGGCAGTTTGGTGAAGAATGCCATTGATATAGGTGAGTATAATGGTAACATGCGCACTCTTTCTCTCTCTCACTTTAAATGGTCATGCCAGTTAGTTCCGGGTTCGGGATCGGTATCGCCTTGCCTTATTATTGATATTGCGGGTGTGTATTTGTAGATCCAAAACTTAAGCAGCTGAGCGAAGATAAGTTAACCGAGTGGCGTTCCTGGTTCGATAGTCGTCTGGATGATGCCATCGAGGCGGCCGATATGCAAGGAACACAAATTGTTGACTGTAGGTTAAAACCCATTTAAAGTGAGAGATTTCTTATATGCGTCTAATCTCATCTTTGTTCTCTTCAATCTCTTTCAGCCAAGGAGGATTTGAAGGCCAAAACCACAGTGGCTGCTTTGGGCATTTCATCAGATGAAAGTCGTAAGAAATATGGTATGTTTGTGGCAAGGAGCAGCTTTGGAATACTAATCCTTTGTTTATTTCTTCCCTAGATAAGCTGCAGAGTCAGGTGGAAACTTTGCAAACGGAGATCATGAATGTCCAAATCAAATATCAAAAGGAACTGGAGAAAATGGAAAAGGAAAATCGGGAATTGCGTCAACAGTATCTGATACTTAAGACCAACAAAAAGACCACCGCCAAAAAGATTAAAAAGTCTTTGATTGACATGTACTCCGAGGTATTGGATGAGCTGTCGGGCTATGATACGGGCTATACCATGGCGGATCATTTGCCGCGTGTGGTGGTGGTGGGAGATCAAAGCAGTGGCAAGACTTCGGTATTGGAGTCCATAGCCAAAGCACGCATTTTTCCACGCGGCAGTGGCGAAATGATGACTCGAGCACCGGTTAAAGTCACTCTAGCCGAGGGACCTTATCATGTGGCCCAATTTCGTGACTCGGAGCGGGAATACGATCTTACCAAGGAGTCGGATTTGGCTGATTTACGACGTGAGGTGGAGTTCCGCATGCGTTCCTCAGTGCGTGGTGGCAAAACTGTCAGCAACGAGGTCATAGCCATGACTGTGAAGGGTCCCGGACTGCAGCGTATGGTTTTAGTGGATCTGCCGGGCATTATTTCGGTAATTAAATCAAAATCTCGGTTTATTCCAGTCTTAACTGCATTTTCTTTCAGACCATGACCGTGGATATGGCTTCGGATACCAAAGACTCTATACATCAGATGACCAAACATTATATGAGCAATCCCAATGCCATTATTTTATGCATACAGGATGGCTCTGTGGATGCCGAGCGTAGTAATGTCACCGATTTGGTTATGCAATGTGATCCCTTGGGCAGACGTACCATATTTGTGCTAACCAAAGTGGATTTAGCCGAGGAATTGGCTGATCCGGATCGTATAAGAAAAATTCTTTCGGGCAAACTGTTTCCCATGAAGGCTTTGGGTTACTATGCAGTGGTTACTGGACGCGGACGCAAGGATGATAGCATAGAGGCCATACGTCAGTATGAGGAGGACTTTTTCAAGAATTCCAAACTGTTTCAGTGAGTCAAAATTAGCCTAAATTTCTAAAAACTTGGTTCACATTTGTGTAAATTCCTTAGTCGACGCGGTGTCATAATGCCCCATCAGGTGACTAGTCGAAATCTGAGCTTAGCTGTTTCGGATCGCTTTTGGAAAATGGTGCGTGAAACCATTGAGCAGCAGGCGGATGCATTTAAGGCCACCAGATTCAATCTGGAAACGGAATGGAAAAACAATTTTCCCAGGTAAGCTTAAGTCAACTATTTTCCAACCATTTAATATTTGTATCCTACTTTTTTTTAGACTACGCGAATCCGGCCGTGATGAGCTGTTCGATAAGGCCAAAGGCGAAATTTTGGATGAGGTGGTCACTCTCTCACAAATCTCTGCCAAAAAGTGGGATGATGCTCTCAGCATTAAACTGTGGGAGAAGCTGTCAAATTATGTTTTTGAAAACGTTTACCTGCCCGCCGCTCAGTCAGGTTCTCAAAGTAATATTTTGTAGTAGATAAGCTTTTAAGTTTGTAAGGAGGAACCGCGTCTCTGTTTGCGTTAAGCAGGAAATTCTTGTTTATTTTATATACTCTGTACCGAAGGTACAAAAAAGAGTATATTGAGTTTGTGCAAATGTATGTAACAGGCAGAAGGAAGCATCTATTCTTGATCAGCATCAACAGCCGAGTCGATGTAGCCATGTCCGTCTCTGTCCGAATGAACGCTGAGATCTTAGAGATGCCTCCGCAATTTGAAAAAACCTTATATCTTCCACAATTTTGGAGTTAGGTTGTTCAAACCTTCTAGACATATATTCTACTTATCATTACTTATCGAGCCCCCATACATCGTTTTCCGATCACATGAACGATGGTAGAGTTGCCACCCCGCAATTTAAAAAACTCTTCAAAACTCCCACAATTTTAGAGATAGATTGTTCAAACCTTTTGGACATATATTCTTCCTATCATTACTTATCTTACCCCCATACATCGTTTTCCAATCAGATGAACACAAGTAGAGTTGCCACCCCCACAATTTGAAAAACTCCTCAAAACTTCCACAATTTTGGAGATAGATTGTTCGAACCTTCTAGACATATATTCTACTCATCATTACTTATCGAGCACCCATACATCGTTTTCCGATCAGATGAACAATAGCAGAGTTGCCACCCCCACAATTTAAAAAAAAAACTCCAAAACTCCCACAATTTTTAGAGATAGATTGTTCGAACCTTCTAGACATATATTCTACTCATCAAAACTCATTAAGCTCTCATACATCGTTTTCCAATCAGATGAACAATAGCAGAGTTTCCACCCCCACAATTTTAAAAAAAAACTTCAAAACTTCCACAATTTTGGAGATAGATTGTTCAAACCTTCTAGACATGTATTCTACCCATCATTATTTATCGAACTCCTATACATCGTTTTCCGATCAGATGAACGATAGCAGAGTTGCCACCCCCACAATTTGAAAAAAAACTCAAAACTCCCACAATTTTAGAGATAGATTGTTCGAACCTTCTAGACATATATTCTACTCATCAAAACTCATTAAGCTCTCATACATCGTTTTCCAATCAGTTGAACAGTAACAGAGTTGCCACCCCCACAATTAAAAAAAAACGTCATATCTCCACCATACACCATTTCCAGATCAGATGAACGATAGAAATAATTACGATGGGCAGCACTGGCTGATATCGATTTGGTTAGCACTTACACAGTTTGTGTGAAAAGTTTTCATTTATGTACAATCTTTGACAGGTACAGAGTATATTACAGTCGGGCTTGACCGACTTTCTTACTTCTTTTTTTTTTTGGGAATCACAAGCACGTGTAAACCGGCTTCTCTTTCAATTGTGTATTCCCCAATTAGCACCGTGCGTCAGCAGATGGCACTTGCCGGAAAGTGTGTTAAATGACAGATTTATGAGCAAAAACTGTAATGAAACCAGATTTTTGGCCAAATATTTATTGAATTTTAGAGATTAATTCACAAAAATGGTGTTAATTTGCTCTACGAACTAGAAGCTTTATTGCTCACACCCCCCTCATATGCATCCTCTAAAATCTTTTCTCCTTTTGCAGATTCCTTCAATACCATGGTGGACATCAAATTGCGTCAATGGGCCGAACAAGCGCTGCCCGCCAAATCTGTCGAAGCTGGCTGGGAGGCACTGCAACAGGAGTTTATTCACCTAATGGAGCGTGCCAAAAAGTCTCAAGATCATGATGGCATTTTTGATCAACTTAAAGCTGCGGTGGTAGATGAGGCCATACGACGACATAGCTGGGAGGATAAAGCCATTGATATGCTACGAGTAATACAGCTAAATACTTTAGAGGATCGCTTTGTGCATGACAAAACGGAATGGGATCAGGCAGTGAAATTCTTAGAGACCTCAGTCAATGCCAAACTCGTACAAACCGAGGAGACATTGGCGCAAATGTTTGGACCTGGTCAAATGCAGCGACTCACCCACTGGCTGTATCTTACACAGGATCAGCAAAAGCGACGCAGTGTTAAGGGTGAACTGGACAAGATACTCAAGAATGATACGGTAAGTGGGAGTTGTTGAGAGAGGGGGAGAAGGAAAATATGATATTAATTTAGATTTTTTTGCAGAAACATTTGCCCACTTTAAGCTACGATGAGCTGACCACCGTTAGAAAGAATCTGCAGCGTGATAGTGTGGATGTAGATACAGATTATATACGTCAGACCTGGTTCCCCGTCTACAGAAAGTAAGTGTTTGCCTATTGAGGTCAAAAAAAGATTCAATTGCGGTTTTTGGTTGGGTTTAGCATTTTGCGATTCGGTTTACAAGCACAAATATGTAGTTGTTATTGTAGCGGCTGGATCGACTGATGTACGATAGTATACAAAGAGAGAGAGAAAGATATTGAAAGAAAGTGGATGTTATTTAGAGCCCAGGTCCATCTCAAGGTAAATGACTGCCTCGATAGGTTGGGACCATAGAGCGTATTGAATTGATGTTTGGTTGCATTTGGGACAGACATCTATGATCTTCGAGTAGATGCGGGCTAAGTAGCTGTTGATTTTCCTGCTTTTCCTAGAACGCAGTTGTGCCAATTTAGTTCTGGTTGCCCCGCCAGAGGTTGGCTGGTATGAGATGTATTAGGATCGGCTGGGTAGTGAATAAAGTGCAGTGTGTCATGTAGAAATCAAATTCAAAAGTTTGTGAAGTATTCATTGACTAATTTTTTAACACGTTTTTTATCCGAGAAAAAATAAAAGGTTCTTAAAAAATTGGGGCAAATCTAAAATGTAAGTTTTTGGCAATCTTTACGAAAAATAGGTTTTAAAAATTTTTTCTTCAAAGATTGGCAATCTGCTGATAGTTTTCATCTTTTATATATTTTATTTTTCCCGGTTAAGGATGTCCGTATACATATTTTACAAAAAAAATCTCACGATGGGACAATCAATTAACGCGCGAGAAAAAATATTTTTCTAAAATAAAAATTTTTTTTTAAATAAAAATAATTTATTGAAAAAATGTCTAAAATACGGGGATATTAAAATGTTGCTTTAAAATAATTTCCTCGATTTTACATAATTAAAATAAAGAGTCCAAAAAACATTAAAAAAATTGTATATAAGAAAAATATTTTTCCTCGCGTATTAATTGATTGTCCCATCGTGAGATTTTGTTTAGATTTCCTTTACAGGAAAAAAATTATTTTCATAAAAAAATCGGTTGGCCCTACTTGAAAAAAAAACCACAAAAAAACATTATATTTCGCTAAAATCCTACTTAAGGAAAGACTTTTTTTTGAACTTTTTATTTTTTCGCGGATAGATCGGAACAATTTTTTAAAATTTTATGATCCTTGTCGTTTATTTCGCCAACTGTTAGTGGTGGGAATGTCCAAAAATTGAATTATATTCTTGATGTGTAGAACAGCAAAATAGGATGGGGGAAACCTTTCCTTAATTTCAATGATGATTTCGTCCAACGATTCTAAAAGTTTTCGCCTTCTTTAAACCATATATTATTGGTCTGCGCCTAGGGGTTCCAAGGATTAGCCAAGGTCTTCCGACAAATCTTTTGCATAGTTTAAAGCGCGGTCACTCCACTCCTCTTGATTTTCCAATAACGTCGTCTGCAAAGCTCTCACTTTCTGAGCACTCATCGTTATATTAAGACCTTTGTTTGCAGATATTTTTAAGTATCCTGTATTTCATATAACACAGGTTGCCAAATGTCTAAGAAACAAAGTAACGAAATGTAAGGAGAAACGTTATAATACTGAACCGGTACATTGCAAACATGCCAAGTGTAAGGAATAGTTTGACCATGGTACGAATTCGGCTTCAGAATTAAATTTTTTTAATTCTTTGCAACACCCTTGAATGCTTTCCAGCTATAACAGCAGCATTGCCTAGCCTCTACAGTTCATTATATCAAAACCATTTGCTTCAAGTTTGCCCAAAATCATGTATAAATTTCCCTCTGCAGTTATAATTCCTAAATTCTTTCGCCCAATGCTTCTCATTTGTAAGATCTTGCCGCACCTAAAATTTGACGCCCCTAAAGCTTTCCGCCCGGGGCGGACTGCATAGGGTGTTGCTGGATTTTCCGGGGGAGAGGGCCAGGTTTCTGTCAGCGAAATATGCAAAAATTGCCGAAAGGTAGAAGTTAATACTCTAAACTACCTTAATGTAGTCCCTGTCCGAACCGAGTATGTCGAGCAGTCGTCTGGAAGGGGAGAGAAGAATAGTTAACTATCCAGCGCTTTTAATAGTAATTTGATTCGATTTGTTTTACTCTTAAATATATCAACTACATCTCACCCTTACAATTCCTTCTTTCACAGACACTTCCTGCAATTGGCTTTGCAAAGGGCCAAGGATTGCCGCAAGGCTTACTATCTGTACACCCAGCAAGGAGCCGAGTGTGAGGTAAGAACTTTAAATTTCAATTTGTTAAAGATATTTTTTATTATTCAATATTTTATATAACTCCCAGATTTCCTGCAGTGATGTGGTGCTCTTCTGGCGCATACAACAGGTCATCAAAGTAACAGGCAATGCTTTGCGTCAGCAGGTAATCAATCGTGAGGCACGACGCCTGGACAAGGAGATCAAGGCCGTGTTGGATGAGTTTGGTGATGATGAGGAAAAGAAGGCACATCTGCTTACAGGCAAGCGTGTGCTTTTGGCCGAGGAGTTAAGTAAGTTTATGAATTGGTTTAAAAAAAAAAAATACTTACATTTTTTTTTCCTCAGTCAAAGTGCGACAGATTCAGGAGAAATTGGAGGAGTTTATCAATTCATTGAATCAGGAGAAGTAATCGCAGCAAAGATTACATAATTTAAGCTCAAATCCGGTAACCGAAACTGTTGCTTTAATAATAAATCCAAGAGATTTTGTTAGTTTGTATTTTATGCAAATTTTGTTTTTATTTATTGATGTATAAAGTAGAACTTTACCAATTCAAAATGTAATACAAGAAATAATAATGAAACATGATAATGATGTTGATGATGATGATAAAACGCCTTGAGTATGTGTGTGTGTTCCATCGGGTTTTTTGTTGTTTGTTCTGCTTTATCAGCTAGCGGCGCATTGACCTCTTCTTTTATATCTACTTATGTATGTACATACTATGTAACAAGTCTGGGGGGAGTAGGAGCAGCAGTTAAAATATAGTCTTATCAAAACTAAACAAATGCAACGAATTTCTTAACTTGGCAGTCGACTTTGTGGCCCAGCCATGTGCTCAGCTGCTGCTTAATAATAATAAATTTATGTAGTATTTTCTGCACATTATCGTCGTCTTAATCGTAGGCACTTAATTCTAGTAAGGTGTTCGATCACTCGCTGAAGGCACCAACATTTCACTTTAGTCTCTTATCGTTAAAAACGTATCTGGATGCTCCAGGCTGTCCGTCAAGTGATTGGCCATTTAGCAATTCAAAAATTTTTGAAGTGGAGTATCCTAGGCAGCAGGCAGAGCCGGGGCATTTCTTGCATTGCGTCGCTGCTCCCAACGCGTGACATAGGTCAGGGGATAGCAAAGGAAGGCGGAGATCAATATAAGTCCGCCCGAGAAGTAAAAGGTCATGTTATAGTCCTTGGTCAAGGCATATAAAGCTCCTGCGTAGAAATAACATGTGAGTTGGGAGCACACTTACACAATTGAAAGGGAATCACTTACCCGCTATGGGAGTGCCAAAGGTGGCGGCCAGACCCTGGAACAGCATGAGGAAACCAAATGCATTCGTTAGCTTCTCCAGTCCAATCATTTCCACGGCAATCAATGAGCGCAGCGCCGAAAAGCAGGCAATACAAATGCCAAACAGAACCGCAAATATCCACTGGGTGGTCAGAGTGATCACAAGGCCACTGCAGATGGTGGCCAATCCTCCCAGCGTTAAAGCCACATTGTTCAGCCACAAAGGCTTGACACTGGGAAACGAGCTGATGACACCACACACAATCCTAGCAATGGTATTGACCAGACCTATACCCGCCTGCACCGCCGTAGCGTCTGGCTTCGGAATGCCATTTTCCACCGCGCGACTTACCAAAAAGGAGAAGGGCACAAAGAAGCCCATCATGGTAAGGAACCCACTGAAGGCCAGGCACATAAATGCCGGCGATTTGAGCAGACTGGTATCCAACATGGTGGACAAAGTGCGACGCACTGCCTCCGGGCACAGGCGGCAACCTTTCTGGCGATCCTCCAGCATATCCTGCTTGGTGGGCAGCCGGGTCACCGACATGTGATAGGCCAGCGAGGTCTGGGATTGATATTGGGGTATTCTGGTCAGGGAGCCGGTGAAGAATATATCATCTCTGTACATGGGCCGGGAGGAGGAGTGCGACTGTGCGGCGGCGGCGGCACTGCGTTTGCCTATATCCTGCGGCCGACGACCGGAAACGGTGTGACGACGTGCCTGTATGCTCACCGGCTTGGCCTCGGTCTCCAGCAGATTATCGTTTTCGGCCTCCTCCTCGTTCTCCCCCACCGTGGTGAGTTCCTTGTGCAAATTAAAGGTCAACTGCTGGGGATCACCATTGGGTGTGGTGGGCTGGGATTTGCGCAGCTGCTTCAACTCGGTGCCCTTGGGTCCCGTGGCCGGACCCGAGGGACGACGCTCCAGATTCATGCCCTTGAAAATCTCCGCCGCCGTGGGATAATGATGACGCTGGGAGGCACCCATATACGTGTTGTGTGCCGAATTGGGCATGGAGTAGGCAAAACGACCCTCGGGCAGAGGCTTATTAAAGGCAGCCTGATGCAGCTGTGGTGTAGGTGCCACCGTATTGCCATGACCATTCAACTTGCTCTTCTCCTTATCCTCCGCCGTGACACCCTCATTGGTGGCCGCCAGTGTAATGGGCTGTATGGGTCTAAAGGCCAGACCAAAGATCACACATAACAAAACAATGGCACCCTGTATGGCCACCGTCTCCCGCCAGCCAATCTGCAACAGTTTCGTGGTCAAGGGGGTAAACACAAAGCTACCCACACCCGAACCACACAAGGCCACTCCAGTGGCCAAAGCACGATACTTCTCAAAATAGAAGCCTATAATAACCACAGCCGGTATATACACCATGCAGAAGCCAATGCCACCCATCACTCCATAGACCAGGAACAGGTACTCCACACTTGTGGCAAAGTAGGACAATCCCAAGCAGGTGGCGCCCAGTAGAGCTCCAGCTATGGTCACGGGCCGGAAACCAAATCGATTGGCCAAAGCACTGACAAAGGGTCCAGCCATCAAATAGCAACCACTCAGCAGCGAGGGCACAAACGCCAAATAGCCCGGGGAGACATTAAAATCCTCTTTAAGCTTTTCCAACATCAAGCCCGAGCAAAAGACGATGCCATCAATCACGGTACAGCACAGGAAAGAGGCCACCATTACCACCCAGGCCCAGCCACTGTCGGGTGGCACCACAACCATGGCCTCATCAATTTCCTCATCATCTTCATCCTCATCATGCTCTGTGACAGTTTTAATGTTATCCGGATGTTTGGAGACCAAAGCATCGTTTGCCGATTTCGCCTGCTGCGTGGCCATAATAAGGCTAAAGAAAGGGATGAAAAGAGAAGGGCAGGTAATGAAGATTAGTAAGCAGGGATTAATCCCGAAACGAATACCGGTTCCGGTATGTACCGAAATGAGAATATCGGTTAAAGGCAAGGAATCAAACGGTATCGAATTTCGGTTCTGGTTCCGGCTTTGGTACGTAGCAAAACTAATGTTTCGGTAAAAAGGTACTGATTAGGTTCTAGTTTATTTCGGTATTCGGTTCCGTAGAAGAACATTTGATATCTGATAGAATGTTAAGTTTACTGTATTCAAATAACGGTTATTTTTGGTCATTTCGGTTCCAAAAATAAAGGTTCCCAAATACCGGTTCTCAAAAAATAAAAAATAACGGTTCCGGGTAAGGTTCTGGCTCTGAGTTTCAATCGGTTCTTTTCGGTATCCGGTTCCGGTTTGGGTTTCGGTTTGGGTTCCGGTTTGACACCGTGGTTAAAGGTTATATTTTGGTATTCAGTTTATGTTGGTTTTCGGTTCCTATAGGGTACTCAGATATATATATATATAGATTATATAGATTTCCGGTACGTACCGGAACAAGTATAATTTTTTTAATATTTAAAATTTTTAATTATTCAAAATTATCCAAAAAATTAATGGATGTAATAGAACTAAAAAATTGTTTTCTTAGAATATGTCATTTAAAAAAACTTTTTTTTTATATATTCTGACTTCTAGCCTTTTTTTATTTTTGGGCGAACAATTTTGCTTCTGTTTACGCTGACAGTGGTATCCCTACACTCAGAAAAAAATCTATAGTTTTCGAATTTATTAAAACCAAGGCTGCAACCGGTCCGGAACCGAACCCCTGAAAACCAGTTCGTTTCGGGTAGTGCCCGAACCGGACCATGAACCGAACCTTTTACATTTTTGAGTCCTCGAACCTGTATCCCACCCGGACCTCCTATTAAAAAGAAGGTTCGTTTAATAATATTAGGTAATTTTTTAAACAATATACATTTTAAATAAAAGGTTTATAAGAGCAACAGAAAGCTAATAAAAACTCTGTCAATTATGTTTAAGATATTTTCGAAAATTGTCCAAGAGGATATTAATATATTGACCAATGTTTTTAAACCTTGGAAAGGTATTAAAACATTTTCCTGGTATCAGTTGTACAAGTATTTTTAACACTGAAACTTGTATTTTCTAATCTAAGTCCCAGTAAAGATGAAAGATAAAAAAATCCAAGATCCAACAAAGAATTCTCTAATCCCGGAATTCTTTGCGACCTCTGGTATTGAATGTGATGGTAATCCCGAAAATTTACTCAAAAGAGAGAAGCGTCATTATCTGAATGAGCGTAGCGTCATTTCTTTGTCTTTCTTTTCGTTCTAGTGAACCGAGGTTCGAACCAAAATCTGTGGGTTCCTGTGGTTCATGGGTTCCAGGAACCGGTTCGCGAACCGAACACAAAGATTCCTCATGGGTTCGAACCCCTGAACCGAACATCTTAAAAAATTTCGGAGGATTGCAGCCTTGATTAAAACAGAGTTTTTTTTAATGGCGAAATTTCATTAAAATCCAGAAACTTCATTTCTTGAATTTATATTATCATTTTTCTAAAATTAGCGAATGTTTTTAAGACTTAGAAATCCTTTACATTTAATTAGAGGGATAATATTTACTAACGAAAAGAATTTCCGCTTTTTAGAAATTTGTTTCTATATCCTTTATATCTTAAAAAGCGAATATGATTTTTTTAAGGGCGAATTTCGAAAATTTAAGACTTTTTTTCTTAGTGTATATATTGCTATTATACCAGTTGGAAACAATTTTGTAATAATCATAAATCAATAAAAAAAAAAAAAAAATGACATAAAATACAAAATAAGAAAAATGAAAAAATACCGGTATTAGCATTTCGGTATATATTCCGTTTTTAATTAAATAAAAAATTCTATCATAACGGTCAACGGATTACGGTTCTCAAAAAAAATTTAATATCGGTTCCGGTTTTTCGGATTCTATTGGTACGGTTAACAGTTTTCGGTTTGAAACGGATTTTATTTCAGTTAACGGTTTCCGGTACCTGGTTGCGGTTTCGGTTCCGCTACAAAAAAAAAACGTAAATCCATCATCATAACATAGCTTTTCCATTTTTCCCTATTACGCAAATGTTTATCGACTGGCCTTCGGCTTAAGCATATTGCGCATACGCCCCATTGTCTGCCTCCAACCCCCAAAAAGCAAATGCCCTTGCGCTCACTTTTGTCACTTTCCATTTCATGTTTTGTGCTTTTTTGTTTTTCTTTTTGCCAGAATTATTGTATTTGCATGGGATTAGTCTATTTTTAATTGTCACGTGTTTCAATAGCCCACACACAACAGAGTGTGGGTATCTGTGAGATAGAAGTTATCATCATGAGCCACGTCAATGGCGCATATTTGGCCTTGGATCGATGTCAAACGTCAAGCAGTGCCACTGCCAATGCCAAAGCGTTAAAATAAGTGCGTCAAACGCACCCAAAAAAAAAAAAACAAAAAAACAAAATAACAAATGGTATGCGAAATTTTGCAATTAAGTATCCCGTGGAAGAGTCGTTCTCGATATGCCAGGCATGCATACATATGTGTGTGTGCCTTTTCATTTTTTAAATAAAATTTTTGTTGGTTCTCTTGTTTGTCCGCATCTTGCGGCTAACAAACTTTTGGCCTTGAGACTTGTTTTCTTGGTCTGGCCTTTTTATCTAATCTGTGATCCGTTGCTAAAAAGCTTAATCCCACCTACTAAGATAGGACCTACATATATTTCCAGATTTATGATTCACCCAGATTTTAGGCTTAGAAGATGTTGGAGTGTAGGTAGTTTATCACCTAGCAACCCAAAATGTGTTGACGATTAGCTGCTGATTAGTTCGTCATAAATTGTCGAAGCAGCCGCTTATAAGTTATAAATAATATTGCCGATCGCCGCAGGTAGGCGATGTGTTTATAAATCAATTGACGGCACGCAGATTTAGCTTGGCCTTATCTGGCCAGATTTGCTTAGCCCAGCTAATCGCCATGCACCTACCCTTGGCAACCCATTGGAACCACGTGATTTGGTTTTTCGACCATTTTTTTCAATTTCGTCAATTTATGAGATCCCATAAAGAATTCGCTGATAGGCAACCCTTTTGCTTGATTATGCAATTTCACTTGGACTTCGGATTCTCACATTTCATGTTTGTTTTCATTTTTATGCCCAAATGACCACGCGCTTGAGGAGGCTTGAGGAAATGCGGAATGAAAATGGAAATGGTTGAATGCTAATGGCAAAACGAGGTTGGAAGCCGGTCAAGTGCCATAACTGGCTTGGTGTTGGCCAAAGAGAGCGCCTATAAATAAATATAAACAATTTACTTGTGCGGCGCCGCTGGCGATGATGTGTCTTGAAACAATTTGTAGCTGACTACTTGGAGGTACAAATTGGTTCAGGACGCACCCTGGTGCGACACACACACACTATTCTGGTTTTAGTTGTAACTGTGCCTATACCCTTACGCAAAAGGTAAAGTAAGGAATGTATATTGACGCCTCTACTATAATTCAAAGTCACACATTATAAGCAAACACATTATGTGAATCTATAATTGATACTGGTAAATAGGTGAACTTGGAAATGAACTGATTTTAACCAGCTTAAAGTAGGCAGATTATAGACAACTTAACAAATTTAAATATGTAATGTACTTGTATAAATATGAGTTGTAGTTGTACAGTTAAGATTTGAACGGGTTCTGAATCGGCTTTGATCTTCTAAGCTTATAATACAACAAAATGTTGTCGAATTGAACTCTTTTAAATCTTCAGCCAACATTCTTGTTGCCAAGCTTTTGTCCTCATCCACAAAGGAACAAAAGTGTTTGCACGATTTTTTTTGGGACCGGCAAAAAGAATAAGAAGCAGGAAATCATAGTTAGTGTAGGTGGAAGGCATGCCATTGACCCCTCCTCTGAATATATAATAAAAAGCCTTTTCTTTAAAACGTTTACACATCTGATCACCTCGACCAGCTATTGGCTCCAGCTGTAAAGAAAGTTGCCATGAAAAGTTTCTCAAACTCAGATGCGACATTAAAATTTAGGTCCCTTTATCTTGAGCGAAAATTAAAAAAAGGTCTCAAGCATAAAGATTGAGCAAGGCTCGTCTTAGCCCTTTGGGACTGTAAAGTCAGATATTTATAAACAAGAAAACATAATAAACTTTACCCCGGAAAGCCAATATCTTCTATTTATCACATGTGTAATTTAATGTTTTTCTCATCCCAACAGAAGGGTTAAGTACATTTTCTTAATTTTGTAAGCGTTTTAAGGTACGGAAAAACTTTATAAAAGCAAAAAGACTGAAATAAATCCAAAAATTATAGCCGTAACTGTACCGGTGCGATGTTTCTGTTCTTTTCAGCAATTTAGGTTTCAAAAATAACGGTTTTCGGACACGGGTTCTCTAAAATGAAAAATATCAAATCCTGTTCTTGTTCTGAGATTTAATCGATATACGGTTCAGGTTCTGGATCTGGTTTGACTACCTACACAGTGGTCGGTCTTGTATAGAATCAGCGGCCAAAAATACTTCCAGTAGAGTTATCAAAGTGAAATTTTGTTCACAACTTAATAAAATTGTAATAACTAATAAAGCATTGAATGGTCATAACTTAACAGCTCAACACACAACACCAAGAAAAAAATACAAAATTGAAGTTTTTAAAAAATTTAAATCAAGTTTTAAATGATTTCAAAAATATAATGTCACATTATTTAGTTATACAAAATAATTTAAATTAATTAAAAATATTGATTTTAAAATTAATCTACGAACTCTTAAATAGATTTAAATAAATTTAATGATTTCCTACTTGGTAATTTCACTGCTCGGTCCGAAAAGGATCGAAGCACAGGAGTAAAAGATTTATCAAATTCGTATTTATTGAAATATGTAAAATCTGACGTGTGTGACGAAGTCAATACATTTTACTATTCTTATTTCTAGACTTGTCAGCTTTTTTACAGAGATCTCCAAAATAAAATTTTGTGAACTGACGCTTGGTTATCCCATAAATACTTGTTTGTCTGTTCTTCAGCATTATCAAGGGCAATTTGTTCTAAAGTTCTCAGCAATTATAACGTACCCTAATTAATGTTGCACATTTTTTGAAGTAAGCCTTATTGAAAAATTTCTTCCAGTATTTACATCATTAGAAGACCGACTTCCGCCAGATTTGAGTTCGTCTACTATTATCCTAACAAAAAATCTCATGACAAAGCTGCCAAAAATTAATGAGTCCGTTTATTCTTATTGAAGATAATACAAAGTAAAGCAAAAAGTGGCAGCTGAAATAAACAGTTGAATCTTAAAATATTAACTAATATTGCGAAGAGAGTTTTATTTCGGGAATGCCGGGCAACACACGTTTTACTTAAGCTAAAATTTTACGATTTGGCTGGGTACAACACTCACAATGGTTCTTAGAATTTAACAATCAGATTCATAAAAGTTTTTAATTGATCGAAATTTAACATCTATATCGTATATATAATATATGCGCAATCTACAATAGTTTTAAGAAAATTTGAAATCTTAAAACCGGGATCCGTAAAGTAGGCAGCAAAAAATTCAAAATTTTGCCTGTTAAATTCCCAACTTATATTAAAATTTTTCTCAAGATCAATCTTTGGTCTCAAATTCCCAAAAAAATGTCCTTAAAATGAGAATAAATTATTATTCACTTTTTAAATGGTTTTTGTTTGGTTTGGAGAGTAGATTCTTTATTTGGTTTTCTCTAAGTGTAGTCTTTCCTTTTCCAAAAGTAAGAGTATGTCGCCTTCGTTACATCAAAAATGAACAAAATTTGTTTTCTTCTTCTTCTTCATTTATGTTGTTTGCCTTTTGGCTTATGCCCAGGGTTTGGCCTTCGTAAATGGCAGATAATATGACACGGCCTCCTGTTGCTGCTCCCGTTATCCTGCCATACGGGAAGCTAATCCCACTGCGTGTAAACAGACCCAACAGAGCGCTGCCATACATCATCCAAGGGGGGGACAAGCAACAGTTGTCAACGCCAATTGTGACTGTTGACAGCCGCTTAAATTGATGCCCGTCGATTGAATTAATAAATGTTATAGGTAAACACATATGGCCAGAAAAGGACAGACAGCAAGAGAGACATAGAGAGAGAGAGAGGGATTGGGTAACCAGACAGACACACAGACGGACAGTCTGCGTTGCAGACGAACCAAGCGCATTCTTAAGATGCGTTTCCTGTTGCTGTTGATGGTTTTTCCTTCCACATGCATATGTATGTGTATGCTTATGTATGTATGTATGTCTGCCTGTTTACCTTGTGCTCAGTCCCAGTCCCATTCCCATTGGTATATCTATAGCCATATATTTTATTTATAACATGCAACCGTCTGCGTCTGTCCGCCGTCTGACGCCTGCGTGCGCACTCATTTAGATAGCTTCGATATGTTCTCTTGCCCAACTCCGCCGCACAATCATTAAACGATTTTACGCTCAAAATATTAATTAGCTAACCAGAAAACCAAAAATGGTACGAACAAGAGCCGTAGAAGGCAGTTGTCATAAGTGGGGGAAAGTTGGTATACACTGCACTGAAATTCTTGAATCCACTCCAACAAACTCCCCCCATTGTGGCCCCATTTCAAGTAACAAAACACTTCAAAGCAGCTGTCAAGTTCAATGTACGGCCTTTCACCCGATAGCTGGGGAAAATGAAGTAGCTTAAGCTACGAGGGCTGCCTTTTATATTTCTAAACGATCTTCACGTTCTACCCGTTTTTTTACAATCATCAAAATTCAGACAAGAAAAAGTTTTTATCAAATTTGTGTCAAACTTCTTAAAGGGTTAAAACCAAGGCTGCAAACCGGTCCTGAACCGAATCACTAAGTACTGGTTCGGTTCGGGTTTCTTAAATTGGCCGAACCGAACCTTCTACATATTTGATCCCTCGAACCTGAACCCGAATCTAACCACTTATTCAAAAAAAAAGGGTTCTGTTCACAATATTGAGTAATTTTTCAACCGGAAGAAATTCTCGATATGTTTATTTAAATATTTAATTTAAATGACTCTACGACTGACTGTAAAGAAGAGAAGTTTATAAGATCAATAGAAAAACGAGAAGGCAAAGCTAACTTCGACTGTGCCGAAGTTTTAATACACTTGAAAAACTTTACTCCAACTGATTTAACTGGAAAAATATATATAGGATATAGATATCAGATATTTTAAAATTTTTAAATCATTGATAATAAAAATTTGATACCATAAAAAAAACTTTTCTTAGTAAAACACATTTTCCGACCGATCGGTCCTATGGCAGCTATATGATAAAGTCATCCGATTTTGATAATTTTTTTCAAAATTATGTGAAAGCATATAAAACTAATATATACCAAGATTGGGGACGCTACGATAAAAAACAAAAAAGTTTTTCTCACTAGAAGTGGTTTTTTGACCGACCGTTTATATGGCAGCTATATGCTATAGTCATCCGATTTTGATAAATTTTTTCCGAATTGTGTGGAAACATATAAAACAAATGTATACTACGATTGGAGACGCTACGATGGAAATCAAAAAAGATTTTCTCACAACGACTTATTTTTCGACCGATCGTTCCTATGGCAGCTATATGCTATAGTGATCCGATTTTGATACATTTTTCCAGAATTATGTGGAAGCATATAAAACTAACATATACCAAGATTAGTGACGCTACGATGGAAAACAAAAAAGTTTTTCTAACTAGAACTAGTTCTTTGACCGATCGTTCCTATGGCAGCTATATGATATAGTCATCCGATCCGGCCGGTTCCGACATATTAGTTGCGTGCAGTAAAAAGAAGACTCTGTGCAAAATATCAGCTCGATAGCTTTAAAACTGAGAGACTAGTTCGCGTAGAAACAGACAGACGGACAGACAGACGGACAGACGGACGGACGGACAAGCGGAAATGAACTCAGCTCGTCGTCCTGATCAAGAATATATATAGTTTAAGGGGTCCGAAATGAATATTTCTATGCGTTACAAACTTCTGGGCAAAATTAATATACACTTTTCAAGTGTATAAAAATGATGTTACGCCCGCGATTGAATTCATTAAACCAATTTTTCACAGTGCTATAGGATGGTGCTTCATCGCCATACAAAGATTTAAATTCATCGTTGCACTCTTGTCGTGATAATCCACGTCGAAAGTTGTGAAAAATGATTTCACAAAAATTTTATCTTGAAACTTCTCAAAGGTTTGAAAATATTTTTGACCTGCCTGCGGAAGCACTTCAATTTGGTTTCTGCGGGAGTCCTGCTTTAATCTCTAGTACAGAGCATAAACAAGTTATTTGCTACATCAGGATGACTAATTATGAAACAGTCCACATAGTTTAAGCTTATTAAAACATTATTCGTTAACTGACAAATGGAATAGTTGTTTTCCCTGATCAAAATCATTATTATAATGCTCTCTTATCTCTCACTTATCAATGTTATTAGCTCTCAAATCGTTTTCAAGTTGTAATGTAATTTCCATATTTTTTGTATGTTGTTGTTTTAAGTATCTGCAGGCTATGCATATACCAGACCTATTTAAGTCAGTAAACAGCATTGTCCAAAGAGTTAATTAACCAGCCAAGTTGATTGCGGCAATTATCTATGTAAATTTTTTTTGGAAATTTTAAACAATATGCGACACTCCATTCCGTTTATGATGAGTCACGGAGTCAAAAATAAAAAGTTGTGGTTTTTGGAAGTCTTTCATCTCTTTTTCTTTTGCCTCGCCTAATATATATAACCATATCAATGAGCCGTGACGCTGGTTCGAAGCTTTAAAAGTGCACCAAAAAATGACGTCTGACCCCATTTAGTTTGGCTGCTAATTACATTTGGTGTATAATTAATCAAAAGCCATTAGAAATCTTAAACATGTTTAATGCATTTGGCTGAGGTTCTGCATGCTTCAGTGCGCTTGCGTGACCAAGAATCAAAACCTTTTTTTTTTAAATTGTAATTTTCCACTGCCAGCAAAGCGAACGCTAATCAGTTAGTAAATATTTTGCCAAGGAACTGCAATTTGCAGTATATTCTACTCTAATCGCGTTATCAGTCGACAGCATCAAAAATCAAAACGAAACCCATTTGGGCGGCCAATGTCAACAACGTAAAGATCGGGGCCAGTTCAGGGAGCGCCTGACAAAGGCACGTGCAGATAACCCAATAACAAATATAAATAATTTACATAAACAAATCTCGATTCTCTTGATTCAGTTCCAATGCATCATCATCACTTGGTTGTTCCATAATTTAAACATGTTAATTGATTATGAATCCCATGCTCTACTTCCGACAAAAGACCGACCATTGGTCGCTCCACTAATTGTTCATTGACACTGGGTAACGATCAAGTCAAACTTAATTCTTTGTTCTTGCCGATAGTGTGGTTGATAATAAAATATATATATATATATATATATAAATTGTAACTAGTCTAGAAGAACTATGTCACATATATATGTGTTGTTTATTAAATGTATGTTGATTCCTTTTGGTAACATCTTTAAGCTATAAGAGGGTTGACTTTAATAGTTTTAACCAGGGCTGCAAACCTCCGAAATTTTGGAAAAGGTTCGAACAAGTGTGGAATCTTTGGGTTTGGTTTACGGACCGGTTCCTGGATCCTCTGAACCCCAGGTTTTGGTACGAACCTCGATTCACTTAAAAAAATAATATGAAGCTTTTATTTTCGATTAATTTATACGATTCAATTAGTTTGATCATCGATTATTATATAATATAAGGTTATATCAAGTCCCGAACTTCGGATTAAAATTTCAAGAAATTTCATAAAATCTGGAATCCACCATTAACTGACATTTTTTTGGGATTGATTTTAGTCCGGATATCTTTTTTCGTCTGTGTAGGCATTATATCATTCTGGAATTGTTTATATCTACTAATTCTTACAAGTTAAAATATTACCAAGTTAAAAATATTTTTAAAAGACCTTTTCAAATAATTAAATTATTTTCGATGTATATTCTCTTGGACAATTTTCGAAGGAATCTATACGTGAGTTGCTATTTAAGTTTCTGGCCTAGGTCACTTTAGGACCAATTGGCCTTTTCCCAAAAAAAAATTTGGACTTTTAACGATAAAAGCTCCATACAACTCTTTCATGTGAGACCACGTTTGATATCGATTAACGATTAATCAAAAACTTACCTCGGCAGAAAAATGGAATTAACTTGTGGAAATTTTCGTGCAATCATTTTTCACAACTTTCGACGTGGATTATCACGACAAGAGTGCAACGATGAACTTTAATCTTCTAATCTAATCTGTGAAAATTGGTTTAATGAATTCGATCGATAAATAATTAAAGCCTGATCTCAGATGACATAAATTTTATTTTTGGCACTATGCTTCATATAAATAAGACAGCTTTTCAAAAGCATACTGATTTCAAAGCTCAACAAAAGTGTTTCTATTCATATGAAGCATTGTGCCGAAAATAATTTTTATGATGATGGAAAATTGGCTTAAAATGTTTTCGTAGAAAATAAGAATAATTTCAAATATAAAGGAATATCGCTTATGCATGGCATTTAGCAGGCTCATACACTTAGTTATAAGCGAAAATGGAGTCAGTTTCTCAGTTTTCTCTAGATTTGATCCTCGTGATTCATTGCTTCATACATTCTTTATGCTCTTTATTTATAAATTCAGCATGGGTCATACATGGAATTTTATCGCGGTTCAATATATGTGCTCATTTGCGGTCTTGAAAATCGGGTTCTAAAGAATTTTGCGGTTTTTTTTTTATAATGGAGAACTCTTAGCTCCGAATAAGGCTTGTGCTTTGGATCTGGCATGATTCCTTACTTGATTGGCAGTAGCTTTTTTATGTGCTTTATTACTACTAACGATCCTCAGTTACGGTAAAAGGGTTAAAAGTATTTGTAACTGACCTACCGTAGGTACCGTAACTAAAATCATTTTGCATTTCACTTCCTTAACTGGAAAATATTTTGCTGGCACGCGTGCTGAACATAATATAGTTCGGTACTCATTTTTATACTCTGTACTAAAGTGTACAAAGAGTATATTGAGAAGGAAGCATCTCTGACTCGATGTATATATGCGGGAATACACGAATTTGTTCCGAATTTTGTCAGATCTAAGTCTTGAAGGATTAACTTTCTGCAATATTTGATTAAATTGTTAAAAACTTTTCTTAGTGTAAAAATGAACCTTCAAAGCAAGCGTTTTTGTGCTTTCAAGGCTACAGCCACAGAAACAAGATTAGATTCTTTATTTTTTTTTGTTTAATTCACTGTAAAGAACCTAATAAAAGATAGCAGCAACATTGTTCTACATATGTAATGGTTTTGGAATAGTAAACGATTAAGCCATAAAGAGTTTAAAATGTTAGTTATATTAGTCTATTATAAAGATAACATTAGGCCACACGCTTAAATGAACACAAATAATTTAATATGTAGCTATAGTTTAAATGAATGCCGCATATCTTTACAGCACACGACAAATATGCGAATGTTAGATAAGATTTAAGGCAAGATGCACGATTTTAAGCGTTCCAAAGCGCCTACACTGACAGAAGGAAAATGAAGATAGACTTGTCGACAAAATGCTAATGCTCTCGCGAAAATGCTAAGACATGTTATTATTACAAAAATAAACTTGGTTTTGCCAAAATTTTATGTAATATAATTGAAGTATCTTTAAATTATTAATTATTCCAGCCATACCACCCAAATCGAAGATAATTAGAAAGAAATCTGACTTCTGTAAAATTAAGATTTATTTTTGCGCAAAGGGCTTGATATTACAGATGGGCACGGGATGGGATTCCCGCGGAACCCTAAATGAAATGATTCCTTTGGCAGGTCAGGCATATTTTAAAATCTTTGGGACGTGACAAGTTAAATTTACTAAATTACAGAATTCCCATGTGATTTCCCTTGTGTTGGAATTCGAGAAAATTCAGGATTCCCTTGGGAATCCCTTCCCGAGCCCTTATCTATTCGATATATATCAAAGACTAACCGCAATTTCATAAGAAAGAAGCTAACATGAGTTTGTGCACCAAAATGAGCATTTTCGGTTGACTACACTGAGAGAAAAAAGTGGCACTCTATAAAATTGAACTGAACTCGATTAAAGTTATAAAATAATAAGTACACCCAGAGAAATCTAGCACGATTAGGCAAGACTGAAATCGGCTTCAATTTAGTTTTTTTTTCGTCTTGAATTTTCAAGAAGAAATCTGCTTGAAATCGAGAAGACTTGTGCGCTCGATTTTGAGTTTGGTGGCAAGGGAGGTGAGGCGTTCGCATTGCGGAGAGCGAACAAAAAAATCGAGCTTGAAAATTCATGCTTGATTTCAGTAGTTTCTTCTTGAATCCAAGAAAATTCTGACACGAAATCGGCTTGATATCAAGCACGATCTGCTCGATTTTTTCTCTGAGTGTACGTATAACACAAAATGAGTTCCAAGTATCTTAAAACAAGTTAAAGTCCTATACGAACCTGCGAAGTAAGGGGAATTTTCATTCAAAAATTGAGGAAAGCAGAAGCAAACGTAATGATTCCTTCAGCCTTTACTTCGAGCCCATACGGAGCTAAGAAGTACTGTTGCGCTTAACAGCACATGAATGGAAGTGTGCTGTGACTTTATGATCATAAAACCAAATTGATGTGAGAATTCTGTTCCCCAGATTTGGAAATTCCCAACTTAATCAGCTTTTGAGATTGTTTGTACTTGAATTTTCCCCTGTTAAAATATGAAATTCTCCTTTTATTTCTGAGTGTGGGGTATTTTATTTAAGTACTATCAAACTCAATAGACAATCAAGTTAGGAATTTCAAGAACGAATCAACTTTTATTCTACACAGAAATAAAAAATTCGACATATTCGGACTAAAAGAAGGTCGATCCCTGATTATCTAAAAAACCAAGCAAGTACGAAAGGATTGACTTAAGTACGAATTTTTTCAATTTCGAAATTATAGGATTTGATTTTTAAGTAGGATCAGAACATGAAATGAGCCTTTTTAGGCTGAAGGCCTATTCTCAGATCACATAAAAATTATTTTCGTCCCAATGCTTCAAATGAATAGAAACACTTTTGAAGAGCTTTGAAATTGGAATGAAGTTTTGTTCCGAAAATAAAATTTATGTCATCTGAGATCAGGGATTATTCAAAGTCTTTCGTACTTAAAACTTTAATCCGAATTTCGAGATCAAATTAATTTTTTAAACTAGGATTTAGCTTGGCATTTTTTTTCTGTGTATGAGTAATTTTTCAGCTTAAAAAAGTCTTTAAAATTCTTGACTCTTTTATGTAGCCATTTATTCCACTAATAAAAATGAATAAGAATTTTTTAAAATTTTAGAACCGACTTCTCATTTCAAAATACTTTATGATCTTGATTTGATATAAGTATGTACGTTACGCTCAGTGTAGTTCTATGCAACGACGTCTTATTAAGTATTATTGATCTATCCGTAAGCTGTTTGCTTTGACTTTGCTCAAGTTCAGGGAACAGAGCATTGACAGAATTGCGCCACAAAAGGCGCTTTCAAAGCCGTTGACATTTCAATTTCACATATTTGTCACTTTTTTCGCATTTTTTGTTGAGCTGGTTTCCTGGTAGAGATATAAAAAAAAAACGTACGAATATACGAAGCCTGCGCTGCTGCCTCCTCGGCTGAAGTTAGAACATTTTGAAAATAATTTTAATGAACGGAGTCCAAGACTCCCCTGCCTGCCGGTCGCATTGAAGACTGTGTTTAATATTTTTTTCTGTTGATGTTGTTGTTGCTGTTTTTTTTTTTTTTTTTAGCCAAAAACTCGTTTTGGCCGGGCCCAGAGAACAGAAATGAAACAGAACAGGGAGCGAGGGCGCGGTCATGTGACAGAGGGGTTTCGCTTGGCATCTACGTTTAAAAGGTGTGTGGATGTGCGTGGTAGTTGGTGTTACCTTTATGTTGCAGCTTTCGAGTGAGTTGAATATATTGGTGTACTTGTAGTGTATTCCACTTGGCGGCTATTTCGGGCGCGTATTTTGTACAGAATTTTGTTCCTCTCTGAGAAAGCGAAAGCAACGCGGCAAAAAAAAAAAAAGCGAAAGTTGGTCACTAGAATGAGCGCAGCCGGAGCGGATCGTCGTATATATAAATATACTTCTTCTAGTATATGTATCTGTATCTGATTATCTGTATGTGGGATTGCTATATATACGTATGTATATGTATATACGTCGCATATATATGCAAGCTGTTTTTTACGCGTGTTCTGTTCCTTTTTTTTTTTAAATATTTATTTTCGAAATTCTGTGGATCGCGCGCGCGTTTACGACCGATCCAAGCGACTCGACTGACTAAAGATAACTAAAGGGAAATGGAAATGTGTTGGCAGTATAAACCGCAAAGCAGAAAGCAGCACCAGCTCCAGCACCAACGGCAATAACGCGAGTGCGCGACGCTGCACAGTGGAGCCGTTTGACTTTATTCATTGCAAAAATCAGGGAAAACTTTATCATTTTTAAAGCAACTGGTAGAGGATTCTCAAATCTTTAAGCTGGGATTTAAGGTAATAAGTTTATTTTTTAATTGCTTGTCAAAGATCAAATTCATTTAGTTATATTTTGTTCTTCGAAGAAGGAATATTGTTGTATTGTTACATTTTAATTGTACGAAAATCAGGTAGGTATGAGTCATAAGCAATTTGGAAATGACTTTTGGAAATTTCCAAGTTGCCAACTACCATTTTTTTGAAAGACTATTAATAAATTTTGATAACCTCTTGAATTTCCATGAAAATTTAAAAAACTTGGTGTCCTGTTCCCATAGAGCATTACCAAGGAAAGGCAAGATAATTACCATGGGAACTCTACACCATCAATTTGTATGGTTAAGAAGTGATTTTCTGAATTCCGTTGACGCCTAACGTTCAGTTCGAAATTTTTTTTACAAAATTCATAGCATGATATTCAACGACCATCACAATAGGGATGTGGATCGAATCAACAAGTCTTTAAGGAAGCAAACGCCTATTTTAGGGACCTTAAGAATATATATTATTTGAAAGAGATACGAGAAATTGAAATAATGCTGGACCAAATGAATCGAGCTAAAGGGATAATCCCTTTATTAATAAATTTCATCTCTTAAAAAGTATATGTCTGACTCTCTTCGGAACCGGAAAAGCACCTACTAACCCTACTCACGCTAAGTTAAAAGAATATTTGGTTCAGAACAGGTTTGAATCCCTTATTACTACATTATAACTTTAAGTAAGTTTATCAAGATACTTGCCCTAAAAAGTATGCTATGATTATTAAAAGAAATAATAAGATATTTTGTTATTTTCCTGCTTTCAAAATATTCGAGGCCTTACCTAGCCAGTGGCCAGTCGATTAGTGTGAGACAGTTAACGTTGCCTATAACGGTTCGAATATGCCTCAACACTTTCACATTTTGAAGGTATCCCCAAATCGCGTAAAATGTTTGAATGGCAGACATACCAGAGTGCATTTGAAAGTGTGTAGTGTTACAGGCCTCAGGCCTTATGTGAGATCCTGATCCAGTCTGTAAATTGGCTTAACAATCACTTAGGTCCTCTTTATCATGTTCATATTTTTCAAATCTAAGTGGATCTAAAGAAAATTTATGTTGCCTTCTTTTAGGCCACCTTTTTTATATTTATGCTTGTGTCTACAACGACCCACGTTAGATTGAACACTTTCCTTAGACCAATTACAATGTGAAAAGCAAGCAGGAATCAGTTTAAGCATACGCGGGTCGTTGTGGACACAAGCATAGATATTTTAAAGCGGCCTAAAAGTAGGCAACATAAATTTTATTATTTCCACTTTAATTTGAAAGAAAGCAACAGAAGGAAACGACCCTAAGAAGACCTAAAGACGATTCTTCTTGAAAACATAAACAAAAAAACTTTGGTAATGCAGTTAGGTCTTCTATGCGATAAACTGATTCCATTTAAGCACAAGCATCATAAGCAGGCCCTGTTTTTCTTTCAGTCGGCCCCCAGAATAAGTTTGCCATAACAAGTTCACTGTGTCGCGTCTATTAAAAAAATAATTTAAAAACTTGTAAAGAGTGTCTAAAAAAGATGATCGAGCTCAATTGGTTATCCACCCACCAATTAGTTATCCACCCACTAATTGAGATCGATCATCATTAAGTGTATTATATACATATGTCCACATATCTAATTTTGTTTATTTCAGAAAATGCTTATTCAATGTTTGCCTACGGATAGGGAGTTAAACAGAGATTGTCAACAACATGTTCTATAAGTTAAGGATTAATTTAAAAATAAACTTAACCAAAAATTAATAAAATCAAAAAATAAATAATCATAAATATTGATTATTTAAAACGTTTTACGCAAATGGTCTAATTGAATTATCTTTATTATTATAGAAAATTGCATTAATTATTTTATATAAGCACCAATAAGCTTGTTAAGCTTTGAAAAATAAACAATTTCAAATTTTGGGCACAATTTTTCTCTTGCTTTTCTAAAGGGGGAAACGCTATATTATACCCAAAAGTAAAGGATTTCTTATCTCCAGAAAGAAACGCATTCGTATCCCAGGAAGAAACGCATTCTTATTCCACAAAAACACTTTTCCGTATACCCAAGAAGAAACGTATTCTTATCCCCAAGAAGAGACTTTTGCTGATCTCTCAAAAGAAACGCTTTCTCACCTCCCAACATGATCTATTCGAGGTGTACCTCGAAAGAGGTACATGTTCACTTTGGCACACTTCTTTCCAAAGGGAGATAGGAACCCCAGCAATCATATGTTTCATGTTTTATGTTTCTAATTTGAATCGAAAAGAAGAGAGTTTGACGATAGTTTTAAGAAAGAGTTTAGTGAAAGATTGGCGGTTTTACAAAAACAAAATATATTAGGTATCGCCTTTACGTATCCAATCGGAAAATTGGCGAATGAATGCGATTCTTCTCGAAGTGTGTTGGTAGAAACTTTACAAAAATAATCAGGCCTGTTCCGGTTTTCATTTGAGTGAAATCGAATGTGGTTCTTTATATTTAAAAAATAAAGATAATCCATATCAATGACATTAAATCGATTTACTCCATCAATTTAATATAACAACAAATGAACCACATTCGAATTTGACAAATTTTGTCAAAAGTGAAAACCGACAAACAGTCCTGAATATAATTTAATCTTCCTTGCGATAAATTGGTGATGTTAAACCACAAGTAGCATAAGCAAGCTCCGAATCACTTGTTAGTTGCCCCCTGAGTACGATTTATCTGATAAATTTGTAATTAACCACAGGAAGTTCATTCGTCTTGTATCGCTGTGATTTTAAACCAGATCGTTAATTAAAGTCGGCCCTGCCCGACTTCGATATACCCTTTACTCAGGGAAAGGATTATTAAAAAATCTTTTATTGAATCACCTAATGTTAAAACTAACATTAAATATATACATGAACATTAAATAAAGTGAGCACCAATTATATGACATAAGTTGAAACTTTCTATATAAATATATCCGATCTTTTTGAGTAGAGCTTGATATCTGTAAAATATTACGATTTATTCAACTTGGCAAACAATTTATACAAACCTAATTCCATGTGTTTTACAAATCGCTTTCGACCCTAAAAACGACACAAATCGTATGGGAATAGGATCGAAATGAATGATTAATTCTTAAGTATACCCAAAATTTGTTAAGAGAAAAACAATTTTTAAAATTTTGTTTAGATTTCTTATTTATTTAACCAAATATTCCCATAAATTTGTTGTTGTTTTTTGTAACGCTTTTTGGCCTGTGGCCCCACTGTACGCAGGCCTGCTCAGTGTATGTGCAAGTGTGTGTGTGTGTGGAGTGTTTGTCTGTAGTTCGTTCATTCTTGTCGGCACATTATCAGAAAAAAAAAACCGACGGCCCCCACACATTCTATGTGGACTCCACTCCACATTATCGGCCATGCGGCAATGCAGCGCCAAGACAAAGTTGTTTGCGACAACTACAACATGGCGATGGCGTGCGGGATACGCCAAACACACACACTTCTTACTCATGCCAAAAACAACAGCTCAAAAATACTGTGGCAGAAGCCGGCACGGACCCACCTAAAAAAAAAGAGCGAGAGAGAGTGCGAGTGCGAGTGCTTTGCCGGCTACGACTTCTCATAGCGTATACGCAATGCCCCGCAGCAACTAGTTGCTGCTGCTCTTCACAAGATTTCTTTTTTTTCCCAGAAATGTAAAATTACTTACCTACCAACATTCAACAGAATGAGTCTGGGGATGTGTGTCGAAACATTTTGGTCATTATGTTGCCTGCCATGTTAAGTAAGTGTGCGTGTGTGTGTGTGTTTGTGTGGCTTTTTCCACTACCAAAGCAAACAAAAATAAAACTGTGAATGGGATTCATTCAGTTTTTTTAACTTGTCCGTGCTGTTTGCTATTTGTGTTTTCAACAGGTTTAAAATGATTGTCCGAAATTATGAAAATAAGTTCGGGGAACTGATCTACAATTAAACAAAAAATTGTTGGCTTATCAAAGGAAATGGTTTACCTTTAGCTTATCTGCAACCTTTGCTCCTTTAGTCGGAATTACTTCCTCTGACTTTTGATGAATTCAATTTAAGTATATATATATATATATCGCACACATACATATCATTCAAACTCTGTTCTATATTCCATATCAATTGAGTTTTGATTGATAAGAACCGCCGCACCTCTCCCTGTCTTGCTGCATTGATAAGCAGCCAAAATTTGGTAATGCGACGGAGGGAGAAACAAATTATTATAAAAATATTTTAGATTAGAAAAATTAATTTTTTGGTGCCCCAAAATTCCTATCTATCTCTCGATTTTAAATGTTTTTTTTTTAGCAAACTTTCCATTAGAGACATTTAAATATGCTTATTTAAATAAAGAAAATCGTTTGAGTCGTTCCCTTTCTTCAAAATTACAATAGATTTTCTTACATTCGGTTGGGTTAGTTTGCGTCGTTTGACCCAAAACAAATAGACCGGATTGTATTCGTTGAGTTTGGGGTATCTATAGCATTTCTTTCCGCCAAGACAATGCTGGAACTTAAATTTAGTATATTTATGACATATCTCTATAGATTTATTAGGCAGCTATATGCTATAGTGATTCGATTCTGATAAACTTTTTCTGTATTATGTGAAAGCATATAAAACTAACACATACCAAGATTGGTGACGCTACGATGGAAAACAAAAAAGTTTTTCTCACTAGAACTAGTTTTTTGATCGACCGGTTCTATGGCAGCTATAAGATATAGTAGTCCGATCCGGCCGGTTCTGACATATTAGTTGCGTGCAGTAAAAAGAAGACTCTGTGCAAAATTTCAGCTCGATAGCTTTAAAACTGAGGGACTAGTTTGAGTAGAAACAGACAGACGGACGGACGGACAGGCGGAATTGAACTCAGCTCGTCGTCCTGATCAAGAATATATATAGTTTATGTGGTCGGAAATGAATATTTCTATGCACTTTATTTTTATTATTATACACTTTTCAAGTGTATAAAAAGTTCATACAAAAAAGTTGCCCATTTCGCAGAGTGGTGCCTAGTCAAAACCCGCTTTCTAATACCTGATCTAGTAACCGTAGGTTTATTTGTCACTTTTTATACAACGCTATTGAATTCGATGGCAAAATACTAACGTTTACATGAATATCGACTCGAAATTCGGAACAGGGCCGTATATCTTTGAGTCCTTTGGGTTGATTCTTGTAATTTTTTTTCCTAAATAAAGTACTATTTAATTACTAGATAAATAGTAGTTAATAAATATATATAATAAAAATAGTTAATAGTCTTTACTACCTTAGTCTATGTCAGCACTTTGTAGCAAAGAAAAATCCAAATATTTGCAATTATTTGATAAGTTTACTTAGTTATTGCTATTTTGAATTTGGCGCAATTTGTTTTTGTATCGATAGCGGGTAACAAAATGTATCGTTATCATTTGCTATCAGAAAAAAATAGTATTTTAACACTTCGTTGTGTGGTCATACTGACTGTTAATTGATAAGTATGGCTGTCTTCTAATATTACAGGAACGAAAAATGGCGGACTTCTAACAGAAAAAAATAATGAAAGAAAAAAAAAAAAAGGAAATTTAATTTCGGTCTACCGAAGTGAATACAACCTTGTAGGCTTTGAGCATAATTTTTGTTGTTTTATTATTATTACTTAACATTTTAAACTACTAGACATAAGAACTTACAGACTAATTAAAAATTGATCGAGTTTTTGTATATGAAGTCAAGTAGTGGATAAGTTTTCTATAATAATAGTAAAGACATAAGAATTTAAGATTAGGCCAGCTTAAGAAAAATAAACTACTAAGGCTGGGCTTACATTGCCTCATTTTGTGTCATTTTGAGTCAAATTCCTATTAATTTATATAAGACAACACATTGTCATTTTCAGTCATTTGTCATTTTATGACCCAATGTAAACCCAATATTTTCAAATTGAACTAAAATAATCTACCCCATATATATATTCTATATCGTTTCACCGCTCTTAATATTTAGCACTATGCTTCATATAAATAAGACAGCTTTTAAAAAGCATTCACATTTTAGAGCATTTCAAAAGTGTTTCTATTCACATGAAGTATTGTAACGAAATTAATTTTTAATGTCGTCTGAAAAGAGGCCTTTAATATTAAAGGCCCTATTCCAGGTGGCATAAGAATTTATTTCGACACTATTCTTTATATACACCTTTTTAGAAGTGTTTCTATTTATATGAATTATTGTGCCGAAATAAGTTGTTATGCCTTCTGGAATGACGCCTTAAGCCAGGCCCGGCCAGCTCATAGCCACTGGGGGCCGAGCGCATTCGTGTTTTTCACACAGACGCGAGCCGAAGTCTGTCTGTGGAGTCGTGAAAAAAATGATTTTGCAAGTGAGTACGTGTGGCTGTCACAACATATGCTCATTTTCATGCGGCCTGCCTTAAGCGAAGATAAATTATGGTCTTAACATTCGCTGTCTGCTTTTGTAATAATTATATTGTGAATACTCTATTATTAAATATACAAGTAAAATAACAATTAACTACCCTTCACACTCAGTAAAGTGTATTTGAAAGTCGCGCTCAACCGACCTTAACTTAACATTTTTTGGCATTTCTCACAACAGTGCGGTATTTTTAAAAAATACCAATTATCCATATTTTAGTATTTACCGCTTGCGGTCACACTGTTGTTGGTCTTCCTCTTTCTTTTATTTCCGCCATTGCCTGAGATAGTTGGAAAATCATGGGTGAGTTATTTAAAATGTGTAGTTTTGGCGTCAAACACGCAAATTGTGTGGCAAAAAGTGTGCTAAAGGCGTGGCTAATGCGGTGCAATTGAAAATGTAAGTGGCCTGCGTTGCAACCAACCGAAAATCCTTCAAATTCAACAAAATCTCCAGTTTGGCTGACGCTCAAAATTTTGTACTCACGCCTAAAAAGCCTTTGGCGAAAAATTTAACTCGCTTACACAGCCTAATTGCTGGCGCTGGCTAACGCCCATTAGCCAAAGTTCAATGTACACAAAAATTGGCCAAAAAAAAAATGATGGCACGGCATTTACACGTGTTGTGACCCTCCATTTTCGTTTCTAACCTCAAAGTGACGCCGCCGATGCACTTTTTTTTGGCACAGCCTTCACCATTTGTTTACATTGCAAATTCAAGCAATTTCCTTTGTTTTACAGGCAAACCCAGAGGTCTGCGCACAGCTAGAAAGCATGTAAACCATCGTCGTGACCAGCGTTGGGCCGACAAGGACTACAAGAAGGCTCATTTGGGCACCAGATGGAAGGCCAATCCCTTCGGTGGTGCTTCCCATGCCAAGGGTATTGTGCTGGAGAAGGTGTAAGTAAATGGAAGGGTCAAAGAGTATTTGTTTTCATCCAAAAAAAAAAACGTTTCTGCGTCTCGCAGTATATTTTTGTGTTTTGTTTATATTTGGCAATTCAAATCACAGGATTATACTGTGAGCTGCAAGGCGTGCACACACACACACCACAGCAAGTCTTGACTTATCCTATGGCCTGTTTGGAACCATCTCATCATATTTCCCTTTCTCTCTTGTCTTCCTTTAGCGGCGTTGAAGCCAAACAGCCCAATTCTGCTATTCGCAAGTGCGTTCGTGTGCAGCTCATCAAGAACGGCAAGAAGATCACCGCCTTCGTACCTCGTGACGGTAGCTTGAACTACATTGAGGAGAACGATGAGGTCTTGGTGGCCGGTTTCGGTCGTAAAGGTCATGCCGTCGGTGATATTCCCGGTGTACGTTTCAAGGTAGTCAAGGTGGCTAATGTCTCCCTGTTGGCCCTGTACAAGGAGAAGAAGGAGCGCCCAAGATCTTAAATTGATAATGATGAGATGCCATCTAATCATTTTTCCACACCACACACAGACAGAGTTAGGGTTTTAACAAAACTAAATAAAAAAGCGAAAAAAAGGAAACCTAAAATGGGCAATATTTATTCATCGTTTGGAAGCGAACCCTCAGATTCTGCTTTATTAACAGGTCCGAAGAAAACTTGTCAACATTTGGCGCTGTTTGGAATCAATTTGCTGCTCAAACCAAATATCATGGATTATCTTTTATATTCTTTAAAAAAAATAATCACACTTGGCCATGGACTACATCTCTTCAGTTTAGATGAGACAATGTAGACAAGATCATTGGATTGATTGCCCGAGATTTCAGTTCGTTCAATACATATAGGGTTTTGGATCAGTCAACCCCCAGAAGATAGCAAGCGCGGGAAAGAAAGTTGGAACCTAAACACTTTTCATTCCCAGTTTGGATGACCAATTTTGCTCAGCTCGGATGAGTGGTTGGTGTAAAATGCAAAAAGGGGAGTTCCCACAACTATTTTAACCTTAGCTGTGTTGTTTAAGGAATATATCTCACTTCAAATGTATCTCAAAAATAAGATCAAGAATATATGTATATAGTTATAAGCACATCCAAAAGATGACACTTTATTATGCGCTCATTTAACGGCAGATGCGGTGACCCTTCAAAGTCGACTTGCCAACGTTAGGTAGCCCAGGCCCAGAATATCGAAAGTGTGCAGGAGAACCCCAGGCAGTCAATTCCTTGGCCTTTCGCAGACTTCAACTTATCAAATTTTGCGTCGGGACTTGGACAAGATCCAACTGGCCCCTAGAAGATCAAAGTTATATATGGCAATGGATATAAAGCCTCTAGATCTTGTGGGATCTGAGATAAAACGGTACCTGGAAAGATAATAACTCGGGCCACTGAAGTCATCATTCCAAGGGGTCTGGATTGGAACTCAATGCCATCAACATCTTCACGGATGGATCCAAACTGAATGGTCGGGTAGGAGGCAAAGTTGTCAGTCAGTAAATTATTGATAATCTTATTCCTTTGATCAATCTCTGAGAAATATATCTCTGAGAAGGTTGTGTAAAAATTTTAGATCGATCGGTTTTTGAAGCAACTTTTATGGTGTCTTCTGTCCAGGGCCATAAGATGTACCCTCTGCAGCATCATTAGCTTTTGATAGGTCGAGTTAATGTTATCGACGAGCCATTCCTCTTCTTCCTTAGCGCGTGCACCCATGTACAGGGTAAGCCATTTAAATTTGATCCATCAGACAATCCTATAACTTTGGAAGGCGCTGTTAGATCTACTTATGTCATACTAAATTGATTTTAGCTTTACAGCTAGTATGACATAAAGCCTCGTTCTGTTGAATCCAGAAGTTATCCATGTCATTTTCACAAATAATAGGATTTACGAATTCCCTTATCATGGCTCCATAACGCTCACCATTAACGGTTGTCGTGGTTCTATTACTGTCTTTGAAAATATACGGTCCGATAATCATATTCGTGCAAACACCGCACCAAACTCTAACTTTTTGATCGTAAAAAGGCTGTTCTTCATTTAATTAATGATTTTCAGTGGCATAAAATCGACTACTTTGCTTGTTTACGTCTCCATTTAAAGAGAAATTGACTTTTCTGACAAACGTATGTAAAACTGGTCAATTTTAATGCCTTCATGGTATAAATGGCCTCTGAATGACGCTTCCAAAGCGGTATTAGACGATCTGTCAGCGCCTTCAAAAGTTATGGGATTGTCAGGTGGATCGCGTTAGAGATCAATATATTCCTTCTCGAAAACGGTATGGAATGCGAGGCCAATTGATACTTCCATGGTTTTCATAAGGTACAATAGTGCTGTTGTACCTTTCTTTAAAGATTCCAGCTGAGATGTAAGCCGCTTATGCAACAACTTTAGAGCCACACGGATTGATTTTTGGAGTTATCTTATATATCAACTGATTTACAGAGTAAAATTGAGTTTAATCTGACACATAGCAGCTTTATAGTAGATAAGAAATCGGCCCTTAAGCTTTGATTATTGTTTTGGATATAACCACCTATATATATTTCCCATAATTTTGTTGAGGCTCAGATCTTTATAAATTTTGAATAGGGTAAGGCTTTCCTTACCCTACTTATAGAGCGCTATAGAAAGAACTGCTCATCGGGTTCTTACTTTTCCTACTTTCTGAAGCGTCCTTACAAATATGGGTATATCTTTGAAAATATTTACCAAATCGGTTTAAAATTTTCAGAGAATATACCCGAAGAAATGTACGTTGCGAAAATGTAAAATACAAAAATCGAGTTTTTTGAAATTCTCAATGGGTACCTTTATTACCATTCACTCTAAGAATAAAAAAAAAAAAAAAGCTCAATGACCCATGTCTTATATGTATACCTCAGATTGAAGTTTAAAAATAGGTTGAATATTTATAACGATCTGTATAAAATTGTATATTAAAGTCACCTCCCTTAACTACAGAAAATTTTGTTTATTTTCCCCCAAATTTTAAAAATTTGGTCTATATCTTCTCAAAGTTCAGCAGTTCCTTCAAAGAGTGCAATAAGAATATAAAAATGTGGATTTACACAAAAAAAAAAAAAGGGAAAAAGGGGGGAAAACCCCCTCTCTTTTAAAGTTTCTCTCTTAAGTTGCATCCTGAAAAACTCGCAACTATTCCGCACATATTCTTTTTGGTACAGGTACAGTCTCTGTACCGTTCCAGTTCGATGCTCTAAAAGGTTTCCTAAAAAAAAGGCTATCAACAATCTTAAAGATGCGGCTTATAAAAATGACTTGTTCCATATTGATAGTGACGTTTTTAATATCGTGGTGGTTTACAAGTTGAAATGGCTACAGGCCGACCATAATTAGACCCAGTCTCTGCATCATCTTGTATTGGAATAAAATAATGTATGTATTTTTAGTTGGCAAAATCTTAAATTCAGAATTAAATGCCTAAAAAGTCTTAGAGCTAACAACTTGTGTAGGGATGTACGCGTTGATTATAGTCCGCCCTAATGCGGACTGTCCTCCGCTCCTTCTCACTCTTACAACGGATAACGTCCGCCATTGTTGAAATTATTGGGCGATGGACGACGCATGGGGCGACGACTACGTGAGCGAGGTGTGAATATGCGATTACTTGATGGGCCACTCTGATCCTGACGCATGCTACCGGGTTGATTATCGCGTGCCCAGACTATACGATTGGGACGATTTGGACTGTTGCCGGGATTGCCGCGCATCATGGAACGGCCACCGCGTCGAGTGGGCACAGCGCTGCGCAAAGTGCGAAAGCGTGTGTTATCCGAGGGTGAGGTGGCTTCGGCCTCGCGTCCCTCCTCTTCTACGCCTACGGTCGGCTTCTCACCCTCAGAGGAGACGCCATCGGTGCCCTCGTTATCCTCAGAGGGATTTTCCGCTTGATTTGCCTGATTAGCTGTTACACCGGATGACTGACTGGTGCCCACTCCGCTGGGATCTGAAAAAAAAAAATGAGATTAGATGATTAAAACTTTTATATAATATCTTCGACTCACTTTCAAGCCCCATTTGCTGTGAATCCTCTGCCTGTCCTGGCTCTGTTTCCTCAGCGAAGGCTTCGTCGGCTTCGCTGGCATTTTCTCCGCCCACCGCTTCGCCACTTTCATCGGGCAATTTATGGCCCTCGGCCAGATTGCTTTCCACAGTGCCCGTGGCCTCATTTTGTGGCTTTTGCGGTGAGCTGGCCACTCCAGTATTGGCTTCGGCACTGGTGCCCGCTGCACTGTCATCGGGAGCTACCTCAGCCAAGGCCTGTGCCCCACCATCCACTTCAACTTCACCTGCTGCCTGCTGCTGCTCACTGAAATTGGAAACTTGCGGTGAACTGACAATCTCCTCCGTGCGACGCACTGCATTGGAGGAAGTGGAGGCTGCCGGATTAGAGGATTCTCCACTGCCACTGGTTATAGCTTGACTCTGATTATTCTCCTGGTTGGACACGGAGCCTGAGGCTACTGCCGCTTGACTGTCCAGCAGCTGGCTCTCTTCCTGTGCCTGAAGCTGCTGTTCCGGTGACTCTTCAATATCCACCTCATTGTTATCTTGCACATCAGCTGCCAAATCCTGATCATCATCCCCGGCCTCTTGGTCATCCATTTCATTATCCTGCTCATAGGAATCCTCATAGCCCTCCTGCTCGGCTTCACCGCCATCAATGGGATCCGCATCGGCCAAAACGTCCTCCTCTTCATCATCCGAGTCCACCACTTGTATATCATCCTCCTGATCTCGCTGCGAGGATGTGGGCATTTGATCCACATCCATGCCCGAGTCACCCATATGTCCGGCCGACAGCTCTCCACTGTGCATGGGTGCACGCAAACGTTTTGTCAGTTTGGCCATCTTTTCGGGCACACCCTCGCCATCGGCATTTGTGGAGGAGTCACCCTCCACATCGCGTGGACGCTTGCCAGCTTGAGTGGTGGTCACATTGCTGCTGGAGGGTGTGTGACGACTGTGACTGCTTACCACGGTGGAGGAGCTGCTGCTGCTGCCCGAAGTGCTGGGCTGCTGTTGATTAGCAGCATCCTGTACACTGGCCACTGGCGGATTGGCCGCGGAACCTTCCACCCGAGGTGACACCAAGGCCACCACCTGTTGCTGGGCACCGCCCACAAAGAGTTGAGCATCATTCTGTTGCGGATGTTGTATGCTCTCCGCCTCCTGCGAACTTTCGGCCGCCGAACTGGCGCCCATGGGTGGAATGGCGGCCACAGCTACTGCAGCCGAGCTGGTGGATGGCATATAATCGGTGTGCGAAGAAGTGGGCGATGAGGAGGCCATTGACTCTAAAGCAGCACTGCCCGTGGTGTGTACCTGTTGCTGGGGCGGCACCAAAGCGGTTTGGGCCACCACAGAGCTGCTACCCGAGGCCACAGTGGTGGAGGAGGTGGTAGTGGATGAAGAAGTGGTGGAGGAAGAGGAACTGGATGAAGAGGTGGAGGCACTGCCTGCTGCAGGCTGTTGGCTGGTGGGCAAAATGGCAGCCGTGCGACTATTCTGCACCGAAATGGGTCTAATGCTGGCCAAGGGTGTCTCACCGCCACGCCAGGGTGTAACCGTGGCCGACTGCTGGACCGTGGCCGAACCCGACATGGGCTTGACATTGGCCGTGCGTGGCGACGACGACTCCGAAATGTTGCCCTTTTCAGCCACCGAGCTGGTCGAGGGTTTGGTCGATTGCTGAGAGCCCAGCTGGCGATTGAGTTGATTGATGCGCATATGCAGGGATTCATTCTCACGTGTGAGGCGCAAGTTGACATCCTTGTTGGCGGTTATGCTCTCCTGCAGTTCCTTTTCCAGGCGTGCAATGGTTTCCTCATAAATGGTTTTGGTATTGGCAAACGAGGACTCCTGATTGGTCAAGTCGGTACGGGCCACGGTCAAATCCAAAACCAGTTTATCCAGTTTGGCCTTGTACTCCAAACGTACAGCATTGCCTGCATCTGGCTCGGGTTCAGAACGATTCTTTTTCAGCTCCTCATTATCCTGGGCCAACTTCTCTTGCTCCTCCTTGCTGGCTCTCAATTGGTTATTCACCTCTTCCAGTTCGGAGCGCACCTTATCCAATTCGGCTATGGTATCGGCACCGCCAGTCTGTGCCTGCAAACCCATATAGTAGTCCTTATAGCGTTTGGCCAGTTTGCGCAACTGCAGCTCCTTGGTGTCCTTATCCTGCATGGCCTTGTCCTTAGATTCCAAATCTTCATTGGCCTTCATTAGCTCCTCCTCCTTCTGCAGCAAACGATTCTTAAGCTCCATTATATCCTGGGCCTGACGGTTGTTGGTTTGCTTGAGATTAGAGGACTCTTCCACTTGCTTTTTGAGCACGCCATCCACCACCTGCAGATGATTCTTCAACGAAGGCAGCTCCGTGTCCAGGCGTGACTTTAGGGTGGCCAGCTCTTCCAATTGCTTCTTACTCTGATCCTTTTCAGCTGTCAACAGTTTGGCCAAATGTTCACGTTCTCCCTGCAAGCGCTTAAATTCCTCGGGATTACGATTGCTCTTCTCCACCAAAGCATTGGCACGTTGACGCCATTTAATGGCTTCCGTGCGCAAAGAAGTATTCTCCGAATTGAGTTCCTCTATTTTGGAGCTCAGCTCTTTGTTGCTGCACTGCAGGGGGAACAGTTCCTTTTCCACACCGCTAATGCGCTCCGTCAACTCTGAGACTCGGGCGGTTAGGGTGTTCCGTTCCTCTCTCAAAATGCGATTGCTATCGGTAATGGCATTCAGGGTCTCTATCTTTCTCAAGACTTCCTCATGCTTGTTGGCGGATACCACATCCGTTTGACTCTTGGTGCGCTCCTGATTGAGATAACCATTCAGTTCGTCCACCTTTTTCTGTTGCATGGTATGCTCCGACATAAGACGAGCATTCTCTGCTTTGAGTATGTCCAATTTGGCTGCAAAAAGATCCTTTTCCTTGCGCAGGAACTTGATGATTTTGAGGAAGTTGTTCATTATTCTTGTTCTCCTCCAAGGCCGAGGTGGACACATTCAAATCCGAAGTGGATTGATCGGCCTGCGCAGAATCATTGAAATTAGAGCTGGACGATTGTGTTAGGGCAGCCAGTTTGCTGGTCAAGGCCTCGATTTGATCATGCAAACTGGAATTCAAAGCGGTAAGATCAGCCACACGACGTTCCGACTGTTCCTTCTCCTGCTCCAACAGGCGCTGGGCCTCAGCATTGGCCTTTTGCAGCTCAGCATGTGCAGACTGCAGGGATTCTCTACCAGATTTCAATTGATTGAGCTCGTCTTGCACCTGAATATAAAAGGGAATAGGTAAGATTTGAAATGGTTTACCACTTAGAGACTTACCTTAAAGAAGTCCGCCTTGAATTTGGTTAGATCTTGAATATCCGATGAATGCAAAACCATTTCATTGGCATACTTAACCTCCACCGAGCTGAGGGACTCGGCCAGACTGGTATTCTCTGCCCTAAGTTGACGTATGGTTCGCCCCGATTCGGTCAACTTTTCCAAAATATGTTTAAGCTCCTCTTGAGCCGATTTCAGCTGATCCGTTTGATTATTATTCTTGCTCTGCTCGGTGACATTGGACAGCAAAGCCTCCGCCTCGAGATCGGTGATGCGTGTTTGCAGTTCCGCCTCGGAGTTCTTTAACTTTTTAATTTCCTCCTCCAATTTGGTGACCACATTGCCTTGCATATCATGCAAACGCTTAATCTCCGATTCGGCACTCTGTGACATTTTGTAAAATTGTTCGCCATGTTCACGCGTCTTGGCCAACTCCTTGGTAAGCGATTCAATCTCTATTTTGGCTTGATCAAATTTCAGTTCAAATTCGCGTGCCTTTTTATTGGCTGCCATAATGGGATTCTCATTGAGGGAAGGAGTAAGACTATCCTGCAGCTTTTGGCTTAGTTCATTAACCTGTTTCACCTTCACAGCTAAATCCTCGCGTACAGTCAACAGTTCAGCCTGCCATTTTTCAGCCTGTTGCTTCTCCTCCTCTTTTAGTTTTTGAGCAGTTTCTGTCTGGCGCTTCAGTTCGTTGACCGTTTCACGGAATTTCTCCTCCTCCTCTTGGAAATGTCGACGCTGGGCAGCCAATTCACGTACCGTATCATCCAAACGCTGCTCCAAACGTATACGTCCCTCTGTCTCCGATCTCTCCAGATTGGCCTTGATAAATTCCAAATTGTTAAGCAGCAACGATTGACTCTGCTGCTCACGATGATAAGCTTCCTTTTCGATTTGCAACCGCGAGGCCACATCCTTGAGCATGCGATTCTCTTGACGCAAACTATGAGCCTCAGCATCGGCTGCCGCCTGTTTACGGTGAGCGGACATGGTTTCATCCTTGAGCATATGAACGGTTTGTTCATGTTTGATAATGGTTTTCTCATAGTTCTTGGAGCGATCCTCTAGAGCCGTAATCTGTTGTTTGTAGGTTTGTATATTTTTGTGCAACAACTCAATCTGTTCCTTTTGGAACTCGGAGGCATTCAACAGTTTGCAATTGTTGGATGTCAATTCGCGCACTTCTTTGCGCATGGCATCGAATTGATCCTGGGCCATGGTATCATTCTTTCGCTTCTCGCTGGTGTAATAATCATAGTTCTCCTTAAGTGAGGCATATTTACGGCCCTCCTCCTCCAGTTGCTGTTCCAGGGCACGTATACGACGCTCTAGTTTCTCACTCTGCTCATTCACTTGACTTGTGGACTTTAGGGAAGTGTCACTAATGTCCATTTGCGTATCATCCAAATCCACGGGTGACTTTTGGCCCAGTTTCTTTTGGGCTGCAAAATAGAATTTCTTATAGCGTTCACATTTGGCCAACAGAGTTTGTATGGTTTGATTCTTCTGATTGAGCAGCTCATCCATTTCGGTAAATCTTTCATTGAATTTCTTAAGCTTCTCCTCTGCCTGCTGCAAAGCCAATTTATCATTGTTCTTCTCATATTCCTCCAGTGCAGAGGTTAATTCCCTTACCATGGCCAAGAGTCTTACATTATTCTGTTGCAATTCGCTGATGGAATCGAAGGTGACCAAATTTTTGGTTATTAAACTTTCACTGGTTAGCTCTTCGGTTGTATCATCTGACTGGGGGCGTTTGCGTGAGACGCCCGCACGCAGGCAGTTGAGTTCATCCAACAGCATGCACACCTGCCGACTTAGATCACTCTGGGCCTGCTTCAATTTGCGATTCTCCTTGGCATGATTACTGAGATTAAAGCTGGTACGTTCCAGTTCTAGATCCAGCGAGAGTTTACGTTCAATCAGCTCATCGCGTTGCTGCAATAGCAAAGCATGATCCTCACTCAGCTTATGATAGTCAGCTCCTTGCTGCTTCAAAACCGGAGCATTCTCTTGTAGTTCTTCCAGAATGGATTTAATTTGCAATTTCAATTGCGAATTCTCACGATTCTTAAGCTCCAGCTCTTCATTGGTCTTGGCGTACATGGAATACAGTTCGGTTAGCGAGAGATCTGAACGCATTAGGCGACTGGCCACCGCTGCACTGGGAGCCAGCTTGCAAATGGCACTCTCCAGGCTCTGTTCTTGGGCCTCTTTAAGCAAATCGTTGGCATGTGAAATTTCTGTCTTCATTGCGTCCATTTTCTTATTCATTTCCGTCAGTTCTTGGCCATGCTTTTGCTTGGTCTCCAATAGTTCCTGCTCCAAGTGTCCATACTCATCGGTGGCTTCGGTCAACAAACGTTTCATTTCGGATATGCCCTGCAGCAGTTCATTGCGTTCGGCCACATTTTCACCATCGGAATTCTTGTAAATCTCCACCAGCTTTTCTTTGGCATCAAGTTCCTGCTTTAGGGTATCCACATATTTCTCTGTGGCCATATTATGCTGATAGATTGTGTCATTTAGTTCCTCTATTTTACGATTTAAATCCTCGATGGTTTTGATGGATTGAGTATGCTGGCCCTGCAGCAATTGCAGCTCATCGGTCTTCTCCTTGAGACGTGTCTCCAAATGCATGGTATTCAGCGAGTTCTCGCGTCGTATGTTCTGTAGCTCGGCATTGTTACGATTGAGATCACCACTCAGCAATTGAATCTCCTGCTGCAGCATGGTGCGTTCACTCTCCAAACGTCGCTCCTTGATGTCCAATGAAACCTCTTTGCTTTGGATTTCATCCACTTTGGCTATGGCCTCACATTTGGCTGAGATGGCACCACTCAGCTGCTGCTGGTAGGTGTGCAAATCCTGCTTCAAGCGTTCCAGTTCTCCATTCTGTCGCTCGATAATCTTGAGTAGGGAATCACGCTCTTCTATGACAGAATTCTTATCTTTGCGCAGCGAGGAGACATTTTGTTCATAGCTTTGGACCGTCTCCAAGAGTTGAGCACGCTCGGATGAGACTTGATCCAGCTGGGTACGCAATTCTTGAACATTTTGCTCAAAATTGGAGAACTTGACCAGATAATCCTCTATGCGGTTTTGCAAATCCTCCGACTTTTGCTCGGCTTCGGCTGGGGAAAAGGAAATGCAGGAAATTAGTAAGTGGCTAAGCGAGAAGTGGGCTTCAGATCATGGATCTGGGATCAGAGATGTGCGATCTGGGATCTGGGATTTGGGCTCAGGGATTTGGGCTCACGGATCTGGGATAAGGGATCAGAGATGTGAGATGAGGGGTTTGGGCTCAGGGATTTGGGCTCACGGATCTGGGATCAGAGATCTGGGATCAGGGCACTGGGATCAGGGATATGGGATCAGAGATCTGAAATCAGGGATCCGATATGTGGGATCTGGGATGAGGGATCAGTGATTTGGGATCGTAAGTGTTAACCACACTCGCACCTTTTTTTATGCAAGCCGGCAGGCACTTGTGCCAGCTCTAGAGGAGTAAGCATGAGCTCCAAGTTTTGGGGAACACTCAGATCCATGTGGATGGACAATTATTTAACTTTTAAAACATGAAATTCAAATTTATGAACAGAAAAAAGTTAGCTCAAACTCAAGCAGCTGGCCAGTTGCCAGACCAACGGTGAAAAACAGAGTGACCATATTTTGAAAATCAGACAGAGCATTTTGCCTTTTCATAAACCATAATTTTTATTTTTTGTTTAAAATTCACTTTTTCAAGGGAATTGGTGTTCCCTACCACACTTTACCACTTACCCAAACGATGAGCCGCTGCACGCTCCTTGCAATATTCATCGGAAAAGTTTTTCAAGTAGTCAGACAATTTTTGTTGTATGGCCGCCGGCACTAGCTGCAGCTCCTCTGTTTCGAGTATGCTGCTCAATGTTTGTGGACCACTGAGATCCATGTTTGGGATGTTGTCTTGTTTAGTTATTAAAGTTATTTATCACTTAAATTGTAGTAGTAGTTGGAGCAAATCAATTGTTTAACAAGCGCGAACTCGGCCAGGCGAAAAAATCTGCATGCGGTATGACCGTCACAGGCTAGCTGAAAAATGAACTAACAGAAAAAAAAGTATCGCTTGAGCAGGTATCGCGGCTGTGAGTACTTTTTAACACTGTTTAAGGCGCTCAAATTTAAATTTGAAATTCAAAATAAAAAAAAAAAACGAAGTTTCAAAAGTTAACAATAATTGTTTAAAAACTTTTTTTTCAGAAAATTTCATAAATATTCTATTTTAGACTGCAGTCCCGCCCTACCTACCGCAGTTTCAGGTCTCTGGTTTACCTTTGGCCAGGCCAAAGCAAAACCTGCCGCATATGCGGCTGCTTCATCTCCGATAAGAGAGTCAGTCTCAACTGCACCTACAGTCCAAAAACCTGACTGCACTGAGAGAAAGCTTAGTAGTACCCCTTCAACCACTTTGTTGTGTGGTCTGGAGCATTTCGCTCAGTGCTTAGGCAATCTGCTTATCAATAATTTGTTTTTTTTTTCTTTCTCGTAGTTGTTGTTTTTGTTTTGTTTCCTTCGAGATTTGCAGGCGATAGCAGCTCAAGTGTCACACGCCCACATTTTTGGAGCAGAGAGACCTGAAAAAAAAACTGGTACCCACCAACGAGGCACGCTTTGATCCTGAGTTTCGAAGACGATCGGCACACGTTGGGGCTTTGGCTTTGGCTCTGGCCGGCCAAGAGACCACAACGACCAGAGCCAAGCGCCGCCGGCAATTATCGCGATGTGATAAACAAATATTTTTGCATCTAAGGTAAAGGAGCAAAAGGCGCTTAATTATGAACTTCTCGAACTCTGCTTGTTGAGATGTGTGTGTGTGCGCGTGGCCGAATGCACTTTTACCTGATTCTTCTGGGAGGTTTGGGCTTGGCTCTCTGGCTGCCCGCAGTTGTGGTAATATGCAATTTGGCAGCTTATCTTCAATTGGATACCAATCAGGCTGCAGTGGGTGGAGAGCACAAAATGAAATAAACTTTAAATATGGCTCTATTTGAATATTACAAAAAAAAAATGAAATACAACAAAGTTTTGAGTTTTAGGTGTGCGTGCACAGATGGAAAAAAATTTTCCTGATTGTATTGAACACTAAAAGGGCAAAAAAACCCTAAAAATACATTATAATCTGTTATTTGTTAGTTTATTTGACCGATAACACTACCTAGGAGATAAGAAATCGGCCTTTAAGCTTTATCTTAAATCCCAAAGTAGACAAAATACATTTTCCTAATATCCACTTAGATTTCAAAAAACATGAAGAAGAGAAAACGGCCATAAGTGTTTCTTTTTTTTTCATTAAAATTCTTTTAAACATATCGTTATGGTTTCTTTTGGGGATCCGCAGGGAATTCCAACTCAAATGGCTTTACGTACGCCTCTTTCGACGATCAAGTATCACAGCTTCTTTTGCTAAGTGACCTTAATTCTCTTCACACTTGGTCACTTGGACTTAAATAATATTAATAAGTGTAAAGTCATGACGTATTTATATAAATACACCATAAATTCGAACATTCGAATTTATATAGTCGACGATTTTGTTAAACTTTTCAATCCTAAGTTGAGCTTTAAACCCTCATTATTTTTCTGGGCAACAAAGCAAAATACCTTGGTTTTATCTAGAACTTAACAATACATACACCACCAAACAACTTTACTATTCGCGGGTTTGACCAAATCTAGAATATTGATCCTCCCTCTGATCTTCGCAATGTTAGATATAGCAATATCAGATTGAATCAGTTCACTTACAGTTTGTGACTGGCTTAGGAACAGCAATTCCTTTTGATTAACCCCGCTCCTCTTATGTCCCGTAAAATTTTTCATTCTGTACATTTTATCCATAAGCCTCTGGCTGGTTTGACTGAGACCATAATTCTCATTGAAATTAAAATAATTAGCCATTCACTACCTTTTGAGAATACAAATTTTGAATTAAGTAAGGTATAAGGTACACAAAATTTGTATCAAGGTATGTACCTAGGTATTCCCTCACACTGCTTATAGAGTTCATCGAAAATTGACCAAGAAAAAATACATCGAAAATATTCTCAAATTTGGGAATCACCTTTACAGAAGAAAAACTTTGATATATCCGAACTAAAATCAATCCCAATCGATAGCTGATAAAGGTGGTAGATCCCGGATTTTCTCAAGCCAAGTACTAAAGGATTGACTGAAGTAAGGGTTTTTCTAGTCTTTAGCTCGGGTGTGCTTTTTTTTACTTGAAATAGGCTAATTTCAAGAACAGACAGGATTGATTTTCGTTTAATATAAAGACAGTGACCGAGACAAAAGATTCAAACTCAATTTATTAAATTAATTTTTGACAGTATCTTATCAAAGTACTTAGTAGTCGTAGGTCTGGCATTTTAATAACATTAAATAGAGCAGATGGAAATACTTGTCTTGCTTAAGTCAGATTAAGGTGGAAAATAAATACCAACTAAAGAATAAAAAAAAAAGGACGGGGACTGTGCCGAACTAGTTCACTCTAACCGATCTTACCGACAGGAGGATATATGAAGCATATAGATGTTAGAATCTAATTATTTTTCTTAAAATTTGAGCACCTCACCATTAAAAAAACAGTTTTTCATTAAGATCTGTTTTCCGACTGTTTGGTTCTAAGCAGCTATATGATATAGACATCTGATTTTCACCAAATTTTTACAAAACTGTTTGAAAATCATATAATATTCATAACTTTGAATAACTCCTATGAATAAAATCAGGAACTCTGAGTTTAAAAACATAATATTTGTTAACTAAGACCCATTTTCTACCCGATGGGTTCTATTGCAGCTGTCTGATATGGTCATCCGATTTCGACCAAGGAAAGTATTATGACAAATATTTTTTGAATAAGACACGTTAATTGCGGAAGATAGGCAAAATCAGATGTTGTGGATACACTGGAACCTCTTTGCAACCCGAAAGCTTACTGCATTTTTTGAACTACATGTTAAGAAAAACTCACTCGACATTGCTAGAACGATGCAATGCTTTTTTGTAAAGTTGATTTTCCTAATACAATTTTCTAATTTTTGAAAAATCATTATCTTATCAAACTCGTCGATAAAATGAATCGAATCAAACCACTATCTGTTTGTTTGCACAGTACGCTCAACTGGCCCAAGCGACACTAATCCAAAGCCTGTTACGCGTAAACCCCCAGGCAAAATAGCAGCTCACCTCCCGCTCAACCTACCAAAGAGCGCAGTCGCGAACGTGCGACACGAAAGCACGGAGGAAAATTTCAAAGAATTGATAATGAGAAAATTAAGTAGGTAATAAATAGTAAAAGTTAATTAAAAATATATTACGGTCTAAATATGTTAAGATAGAGGTCTTTAAAGATTTTTGCTATAATCAGCACAGAGGACAAGAAAAGTCTTATGTATAGCATAGTTTTAAGGAAACGGGGATAAAGTTACGGGTAGGTCTAACCGACCAGTTTCGAACCCGGAATTCCAACTTTTATTTTACTGTGAATCGAACCTTGTACCAAACCTTCTTTGACAAAAATAGCTGAACCTGACCCTGTTCCGAACCTAAACTTTCGGTTCGGTTCAAAAAAAGTTACAAGTCTTAGTTAAGCGGGCATTTTATTCATAAAAGAAATAGCATAGACCAAAAACTGCTCGAAAAAATAATACTTACAAATTTAAATTGAAAATAATTGAATTTGAGTAAACAAAAATTCAGAAAATCTGTAATTTTTAACAAATTAAATACTCTTCTTTATAAATTTGAAAAAACTTGGGACGAACGAAGGTTCGATTTTTTCTTTTACCATATCTTTATAAAAAAAACATCAAACCTTTAATATCGGAACCTTAACCACTGGTAAATCTTGGTTTAAACCCGCGAACCGGACCTCCGAAGAAATTATTTGGGTTTGCAGCCATGGTTAAAACTCATGTTGCTTAGTGTAACTTAATAAAATTTGTTTGGAAATTTTTTTCATTTATTCTAAAGAAAGACTTTCTTTAGCCATTTTCCCACGAGTTTCTCTCTCTTCTTTTTTCAGTTTTAAATTAAAATCAATTTATGGTTTAAAAAAAATATATATATATTTCTACAAGTCGTAAACAATTTATCCCATACAGAAATGCTAAAAAATACTGTTCCCATATAGATCCTCTAGTTAGATCTCAGCAAAGGTTCCGCTTATTTTTTTTTTTTACAACAATATTTGCATATGCGATTTATGCATGGGTATGGGTATGGGTTAGCCCCACCACACAGTGTGTATTTGGGGCTCACACACACACACACACAGACACACCAAGGCAGCGACATTGGCGTCTCCACCAATTGAAAGCAACCAAAATGCAAAGTTGTCTCTCCCACAACAAATAAAACGGAGAACGGAGAACAGGTTTCCGAGTCCAAGTTGGAATATTAAATAAGGCCTGTTTCATTAGATTCAAAAGAACTTGCCGCATTTGCCGCTCTGGCTCTGATGCCGCTCTCCACTGTCTCTGACTCGGTTCCACTTGGCTAAGCAGCTGCTGCTGCTGCTGCCGCTGCCACTCTCCAAGCTGAGGTCTGCTGACTCTGTTGCTTCTGCGCGAAAGGTTTTGCGCTTTTTGGCCTTTATGCAGTCTCAAGTCTCAGTTCACAACCTGAGAGAGTCGAGTCGAGTCGTTTGTTTTTTGACTAGCGGGTTCGTCATCATCACCATCTCCATCATCAGCGTGGTGGTTTCAGCGTGTGGCTGCTGCTACTCATCTCCGGGTTCAAATCTTCATCAATCCGTGTGTGTGCGAGTGTGCGTGCGTGTGTGTGTGTGTGTGTGTGTTAAAGTGAAATGTGTTGATTTGACCCCCAAAAAAAAAAAAATAGTGATACATTGCAAAATCTTAATGCACAGAATGTGGGACACAAATTCACACAGATTCATCAACGACAACGTCTAAGTTAAAAATTTATGCTTGGAACTGTAACTGGGCACAAAATGCTACCACGGCCAAGAGCCAGCCAGCAACCGACAAGAGGGGGAAAAAAAACTAACGGAATAATGCAACATTAAGCAAAATGCTGCTGGCCCTGCTAAAGCAAAGCTCCACCACACAACAACAACAACAACAACATCAGCAACCTGCCACCGACATCGTCGTCGTCGTCGTCGTATAAAAATGGAACCCTCATATGATCACGAACATCCACATCATCTGCTAACAAATTACAAGTAATATTTACATTTTTCCCAGGCTAAAAAAAAAAAAAAAAATTTCTCGCTGTTTAATTATATCCAAGCGAAGCCGTAGCGCAGATACATATCTTCAAGATAATAACCATAATGAAAAATGGAAAAATGCGCTGGTAGTTGTATAGAAATTCTCTAGATCTAAGTACATAGAGCAGACGGAGACGGAGACAGAGTCTCTTGTCGCTGGGGCTTTTCAAGACTTAGTCACACAAATACAGGCACGACCTGTATTGGGGTTGTAAAAGTCGAGCTTAGATTTCCACTCCCCCCCCTCCCCCACCACCACCACCACCGCAGCACTTGCACTTGTATGTGTATCCGCTTTTCGTTTCACTGTGTGAGTTTTGCTTTTTCCTCTCTGAATATGTAAATACTTTACGTTGGACGCGAATATTTAAAAAGAACCGTGTTTTTTAGTGTCTTGGTGTGTCTTGGAATTGGTCAAGTGGAAAGTAAACCAAGAGTAGACACTTTTGGGGTGGACAGACCCAAAGAGACTTGAGAAACATTTTCATGTATATATATAACTTTAAATATGCGTATATATACTGTATGTATATGTATGTATTTGGACAGAGGTCAGGCGGCGGTTTAGCTCATTAAAAAGATTTAGTTGTGATCCAAGACTTTTGATAAGCTTAGATATCTCATTTTCACCGACGGGAAACAGTTTTGTCTGCCATTTGTAAGAAATTATGCATGGAACTGAGTTTACCGTTATACATTTTGGGATCAACTTAAGTCGCAGAAAAAAAAAATTTGTATACCCTTGGTTGGGCCTGGGAGGTATAACTGGGAGGTCTGAATAGAAATGTTTTTTTTTTCTAAGCTCTGGTTAAGAAAGTAGACTATAGGTATTTCTTTAGCCCATTGTGAATTTCCTTAAAAAAATTCTTTTAAATAGGTAAGACCTTTTTTTAAACATAAAGTTTGTTTTACTCTCATTTTCTTTAACTACTTATAAATCAATCTAAAATTTATAATTATAACCCTTAACCCCTGAGAACTGGTTCGGTTCGGCTTATTTGGAACCGAACTATGACCCTTACATGTTTTTGACCCTTCGAGCCGGACCACTTATTCAATAATAAAAGCTTCGTTTCACAATATTAGATGATTTTAACAATGAAAGAAATTCTTAATGAGAGTATACAAATTTTTTCTTTAAATGATTTGTACCATAGTCTAATTTATGGGCTCGAAAGTGCTTTTTTCTTTTAAGTATATTATTTTTACTCGACGACTAACAGGTATAAAAATGCCTTAACTACGTTTTTGACTTAGGATCGCCCGAAACTACGGCATATCTAGATTAATGGAAGTCCGACTCCATAAAGCTTGTACTTTAAGATTACAATTCTGTTATTTGGTTGGGTGGTTTACCCAGATCAACGCTCAAATTGTGCACCGGGTAAAACTGATTCGGTTCTGGCGATTTGGCGATGTGCCTAAGGTTGGAGATATAATAAATAAACAGGCTGCCGATTATTTGGATCGTCTAAGAGACGTTATTATGAGAAGACGTCCAAACAGAATTCATATTATTATTATTATTTACAGATAGACAAGTTTTTAAAACTAGGCCTAACTTAATAATTATAGCACTGGCTGCAGATGCCTTCGGCTATAAGAAATCATATATATGACCTCCCTACAAGATCCATTTAATGAATTTGAATAATCTGCCTTGTTCTCTGGATTCATACGGAGAATCATACATTAAGACCAGCTGTGGATCTTTTTATAAAAGTTTTTTTTTTTGTATCTCCAATTTACCTAACGTATTTTCCAAAAATTTATTATGTATGCGTAATAAATATTATTCAAAAATTTATTACGTATACATAATATTATCTAAAAAACACTATTTTTGTGTTAAAAATTTTGAAATATTCACCGTATCATGTATATGATAGTATTATATCATTTTCATAAAGCCATCTTTTATGCTCAACTTATCTCAGTTGTGCCATCTCATTAATGATACCCAAATGAATTTATTTTTGCAACAAAAGAATCAGAATTGAAAAAAAAGATAGATTTTGTTTTTCTAAATCCCTTAAAGAACTATTAAGACTCGATTTGCTATTAGAGACATATTACTGTATTTATGTGTATAACATTTAACTAGATGGATTCGAAGTAATAAGATTTGTAAGTGTACAACACATTGAAAGCTTTGAACGCGATTTTCTCAAAATCGATTTTTTTTTGCCATTTTCTCAAGTTAAGGGGTTTTATGGGTTTTCAAAAATAATATATATAATATATGGAATGCTTTCCCAGAGTTTTAAGTCAATAAGACCTAGACCGATCGAAAGTTGCTTTGATCACGCTTTTCTCAAAGCACAGTTTTTGAAGTCTATGGACACAAATAAGACGATCTTCCTGAAATATTGAGCACTTCTCCTAGATAGGATAAGCTAGTGATTAAATGAAGCATTTGTTATTATTCGAATTAATTCAACTATACATTTATACGTCCTTCACTACATTATAAGTTGCTTATCCAGTAACAGTAACATGTAAAAAATATTGTATAACAAAATTTCATAACTGAACTTAATAAAATATATAAATAATTAAAAAATAAAAAGTGTCAATAAATTTCTGTATTAAATTATATTTAAAGGAAAATTAAAGAAATTATGCTTTTTCAGGCCCTAAAAGCATATGTAAAGGCCTATTCTCAAATGACATAAATTTTATTTTCGACACTATGCTTCATATAAATAAGACAGCTGTTCAAAAGCATTCTGATTTCAAAGCTCTACAAAAGTGTTTCTATTCATATGAAGCATTGTGACGAACTTTGATTGATCAGAATTTTTCAAGGTTCTGATTTCCAAGAAACGCTTGGAAAATTAAAATTTTTTACCATCAAGACAGTCAAATGAAGTTAAATAGAGATTGGAACTTATTTGGCGAAGACCACTATCGGTTTACTGGTACGGGAACATTTACTAATTTCGATTCCTCACGTTTTGATCGAAATTGAAAAACGGGAACAGGCCTGAATATATTAGAAATACATTCAAATTGTATGTTTTATGACCTGCCACTCCTTAATAATACAAAAAGAATAAAGAAGATAGTCAGCCATATAAATTTAAATTAGATAATTTACAACGAAACAAACTTCAGAAAAAATAAAGAGCGATTTGCACTCCTGCTTTTAATCATTGAAAGTACACGACAGTAAGTTAAGATCTCTCAGAAACGTTCCCGGTTTGTCAAACACTTGTGCTTATGTACTCACCCTTGTATAAGCAGTCTTCATAGTAAGTTTGAAACTAAACTTGATCGCATAGGCGTACATAAATTAATATTTAGAACCGCTTCCTTCTGCGCATTGCCAACATCTTGTCAAAATTAAAAAAAAAATATTTTATAAAAATTCGTTTGAAAATTTGAAGCTCTCAGTTGAACCCTTTTTTTGTGGCCTCTTCCTGTTTGGGTTTTTTTCGGGCCTTGCCTTAGCACGTGGCAAGGCCGACTCACTCATTCCCATTCCCATTCAATTCAATTTGATTTTTTATGCTTCTCTATAAATCAATCCAAGGCATTTGCTAACTTTGAAGCTCAATCTTAATAGTTTTCAACATAAACATAAAACTCGATGAGCAACTTTACTATATATGCACATATATGTATGAGCGTATGCGGTTTTTTTTTCAATCAAATGTGGCCATTAATTAAGTTTTTCTGCGGGTTTTTATGTTGACAAACAATCGACATAAAAATTCATCAAAATTGATTTTTGAGATATCCGTCGGCTTTCGGTGTTAATGTCTCTAGTGTTTCAAATAATTTGTGGGTGGCTTTTGATTTTGTGCTGTTAAGTGTTCCTTTAGCTTACTTTTCTTAAGGCGTTTTGTTTAAATTTAGAATTTTATCAAATGGTTGCACAAATATTATTTGTGTGAATATTTAACATTACTGGAATCAAAATATTTCTAAAGTTACTAAAATTTCTCGATTATCGTAGCGGTTATTGTTACAATAATATTTATATACCGAAATTTATTGAAGCTATGCCAAATTTTATAAAATAGAGTTATTCAGGCTAGTTCTCATTTCCGAATCCGATCAATCGGAATTGGTAAGAGATCTGATTTCTAAGCATGGATTGGATAATTTGGTTGAAACTAAATTGCCATCAAGACAATCGAATGAAGATAAATGGAAATTGGAAGTTAAGAACCGTATTACACAATCAGTTTTTGAAAAAGAGATCATTTACCAATTCTGATTAGTTATAATTAACGTAATTTCACGAAATTAGCAAGTTACATGCGATGCAGGATCAAAAATGAGTTGGGTTATTACACCTTTGTTCAGAATAAGGAAAAGTCGGGGTGTAACCCTTAAACACGGTCTTTTTAGGATTCCGAGCACACATGAATTTCAATTCCGACAACGACATATCCTGATGTCCAGCTATGTGAGGGCTCTGATATTTATGGTAGTGGTAAAGGGACCCTGAGTAGCAACCTGATAATATTCAGTAATTGAAATGATACCAATTTTTTTACTTTGAAAGGGAACAACATTTAGGTTAAAAAATATACCTAGATAATGTAAAAACTTTTCGGAATTTTCAGACTTAGGTAAAGGCAAAGATACCAAACAGGTACTTTTAATAAGCCTTTTAAACCATAGTTAATCCATTTTATTACCCGTTACTCGTAGAGGAAAAGGGTATACTAAGTTCGTGGAAATATATGTAACAGACAAAAGAAAGCATCTCCGACCCCATAAACTATATATATAGATTTTAGTAGAAAAAAATAAACTCAGCAATAACAAAATTTAAAAAATTTTGTAGAAATCGGAGACTATATCCAATAGCTGCCCTTGATCGATCGGAAAATGTGTCTTTCTAAGAAATTTTATTTGTTTTGATGGAAGTCAACAATCATATTTTTAATGATTTTGAACTTAAATTTGACACTATATCATATATTACGGAAAACATTTGGAGTGAGCTTTTATAATTGTATTAATATTATTTATATATTTTGCCAGAAGTTTGTAACGCATAGAAATATTAATTTTCGACCCCTTAAACTATATATATTCTTGATCAGGACGACCAGCCGAGTTCATTTCCGCTTGTCCGTCCGTCTGTCCGTCTGTCTGTCCGTCTGTCTGTTTCTACGCGAACTAGTCCCTCAGTTTTAAAGCTATCGAGCTGAAATTTTACCCAGAGTCTTGTCGGAACCGGCCGGATCGGATGACTATATCTTATAGCTGCCATAGGAACGATCGGTCGGAAAATAAGTCTTAGTGAGAAAAACTTTTTATTTTCCATTATAAGCGTCACCAATCTTGGTATATAAGTGTCATATGCGTCAACACAATTCTGGAAGATTTTATCAAAATCGGATGACTATAGCATATAGCTGCCATAGGACCGATCGGTCGAAAAATGTGATTTACTAAGAAAATTTTTTTATGGTATCAAATTTTTATTATCAATGATTTAAAAATTTTAAATATCTGATATCTATATCCTATATATATTTTACCGGTTAAATCGGTTGGAGTAATGTTTTTCAAGTGTATTAAAACTTTGGCACAGTCGAAGTTAGCTTTGCCTTCTCGTTTTTTTTTATTATTTGGCACAGTCAAAGTTAAATTTGCCTTCTTGGTTTGGATTTTCGTGCCTTTAGAAGCTCGAAAATACTATTCTAGTCTTTAAAGCTAAAGTATGACCTTAAGCCTGCATTACGAACTTTGGACTAGAAAAGTGGGAATGAAATCTTTAAGTGCAAACCGCCAGAAAGTCGCCAGAAACGAGTTTTGAAGGTAAATAAATACTTCTGAACTGAGCAATCCAGGTGATTTGCATCGGGTATCTCTATTTTTCGATATCGATACGAACTTGCTACCTAATCAATGATTTATTTTTGGAAATTTACGTAGTCTATTTTTTCTCTGGAGTTTATTATGATATTTACATTGAGCTTTTTTAAATGTGAAGTTAACAAGATCCCCTAGAAGTATGCTTAATAATAAGAATAGTTTTATTAAGCTGATCAGTGATCAAGTGCCTCTGCTGAACGCGCCCATTGCCTCCCCTTCTAAAAGAAACTCGATCAACTGCCCACCTGGGCTTAACAATTCAATTTTAGAATTTTTATACCCGTTACTCGTAGAGTAAAAAGGGTATACTAAGTTCGTGCAAATGTATGTAACAGGCAGAAGGAAGCATCTCCGACCCTATAAAGTATATATATTCTTGATCAGCATCAATAGCCGAGTCGATATAGACATGTCCGTCTGTCCGTCTGTCCGTCTGTCTGTCTGTCTGTCTGTCTGTCTGTCCGTCTGTATGAACACCTAGATCTCAGGAACTATAAGAGCTAGAGCTACCATTTTTTTCAGTGTAGACTTGTATCTTCTGCACGCAGATCAAGTTTGTTTCAAATGTTTGCCACGCCCCCTCCCGCCCCCGCAATATGAAAAAACCTCATATCTCCCACAATTTTGAAAATAGATTGTTCGAACCTTCTGATTATATTTTAATCATCATTACCTATCGATCCGCCATACATCATTTTTCGATCAGATGAACGATAGAAAAGTTCCCGCCCCCCGCAATTTGAAAAATTCCCTCATATCTCCCACAATTTGGGCAAACTTACCCTGAGTAACGGGTATATCGAAGTCGAGCAGGGCCGACTTCAACTTACGCTCTCGTTATTATTACTACCACACTCAGAGAAAAAAAACGAGCAGATCGTGCTTGATATCAAGCAGATTTCGTGTCAGAAGTTCGGCAAGACAGAATCTTCTTGGATCCAAAAAGAAAAATACTGAAATTAAGCATGAATTTTAAAGCTCGATCTGCTCGGTTTTAAATTTAGTCGGCTTCATTTCAGCATGATTTATTCTCGAATTCAAGAATAGATCTTCTTGAATGTAAGCATTTTAGAACAAAGTTGCCAGAGAGCGAGAGAACGATATGCTCTCGTTTTGAACGCCTCACCTCTCTTGCTACCAAACTCAAATCTAGCGCACAAGTCTTCTCGATTTCAAGCAGATTTCTTCTTGAAAATTCAAGACGAAAAAAAACTAAATTCAAGCCGATTTTAGTCTTGCCTAATCGTGCTATTCTGGGTGCAGGTTTGTTCTATTTTCTATTACAGGTATTGTAAGTCTTTAGAATTAGTTGTATTAAACTCTCATTGGAATTATAGTACCTAATCCACTACCTTTTGACAAGCTAAATGAAAAATTGGACCTCGATAAGCTGCACCCAATTTGTATCTAGGTTTTATACCAAGTAGTAAAAAAAGCTTCTGGGTTCTAGTTGTGCTTAACTAAATGTCTAGGAAATGCAAACGCCCGGTTGGATTTTCCCGCTTGTCACAAAATTTTTTAAAAGCGGAACAAACGTTTTTACTGACGTCAAAGAAGACCACAATTCTAATAAGCATATAAATCAGGTATCGATAGTTTAATTGGCTAATTAAATAATAAATATTACAACAAAATAAGACCTAAAAGGGGTTTTACCTACAACCAAACATTTTTATGAGTCAAATTAAAAATACAGTTAATTTTGATGGGGTGTTATCCCTCATAAATGCATGCTCAATTGTGCAACACCCTCATCTGGTGGGGTAGACTTATGTACCTACATATTTAACAAGTTAAGTGCATATATGTAAAATGTACATATATAATTACTGTACTAGTTTTTTAAATCGCCTCCATACATACTTACTTGTACTTACTTCCATGCAACGCATATAATTTAAAGCCCCTGCACCTGTGCGAGGGTGTGTGTATCTGTGTGTGCGTGCTAAAATCCATTACATTTTTTCTTCTACTTCTCCAGCTGCTACTGCTGATGGTGCTCTGAAAATCGCTAGTGTGAGAACTGGGTCTTCGTTGTTTCTTTGGGCAATAAACCTCATTAGCCGAACGTCGCTTCGTAGCTTCGTAAACGAGCGTGGCCAAGTGACGATGGCTGTTTTCTCGTTCGCTTCATTAGTTTAATTATGTGGTACATGCATGCATCATATACACATACATACAAATGCATCATCACCATCTCCATAATGCGTACACAGGTCTTGGCTTCCCATTCGTTCGGCATGCAGGTAGCAGCCACGTCTCTGACTGGGAGTCGGTTCATTAAAGCTAAGATGGCGGCCTTTCGGGCCGGATGCTGGGCTCCGTTTATGCTTATTGGTCAACAGCATCTACATACAGACCGACCGACAGACAAGCATGCATATGTATATGTATGTGTGCGTGGCTAGCGACTCATCGCCCTGGCCCGGCTGCGTCGTTAAGTTATTCAAGTACATCACACCTGGGCTGGAACTGGCCCAGGTCGTGCCAAGACCTGGCACTAAGACTGGTTTTTTTTTTCTTTCGCTGAACTGAAATCTGTAGGAAAACAAATATATGCGGGTTTGGGGCGCCTCTGTGGGCAGCATCAGCCAATACACTTACACTAGTCTTGTGCTCTGCCGCTCTGGCAAATGGAGCAACTGGAGAGGCCGAGGCCGTGGCAGATGCTGCAGGCTCAGGCCACACCCACTGTGGGCTAATAAAAAAAAGCAAAATGGCTTTTATTACTGCGTTTACAACTTGCTCAAATATGGCCGCAAGAAAACCCAAAATGTAATGAAAGAAATCTTAATAATATCAAAATCTTTATAAAAAAAAAAAAAAAAAAAAAAAAAAAAACTATAAAATCTATTTCAAAATATATATTTTAGAAATACATTGAATATCATTCAAAGGTTTTCTTTACGGTCTAATTTTGTATCTCTAGTGATTATTAATTTCATACTACAGTTAAAGTAAATGGCACTATTTCACCCTTCAATTTTCGAAATATCAATTTCTTGTTTCGAAAAAATTTTCTGGTTTCCGATCTATTGCCCTTTAAATTGATATCTGGAGGCGAATCTCACTGTAGTGCTTGGAATGGAAGAAATTGGGACAACCTTCGGAACTAGTTTCAGCATTATACATAATATATGACTTGAATATATTTTCTTAATTAGATGCATTCTCATTGGACCCCAAAAGATTTTTCAAAAGGTTAATAAAAGATGTTCGCACTTTGAAAAAAGAATTTAGACGACATTAGATTAAAGATCTGAAAGCTTAAAAAATAAAAGTCTAAAAACATGATTTGTTACCGACCTTCGGATTAAAATTTTAAGTACAAGTCAATCTTGATTGAACTTAAAACAACACGATAGATTCAAGCAGTCCCTAAATTCTTACTTCAATTCGAAAAGTCGCATTTCAAGTACGGACTCTTTTTGAAAATCTATGAATTTTGTAACGAGATTTAAGTAAGTACAAAATTACAATGTAATAGCGAAATAACGAAAAGAAACCGAGAGCGAGTTATATTCACGGTCACTCTACTTACATTAAATTACAAACTTAAATCAATCCCACCAGTGCTAATCACGGAATCAACACAAGAATTTCGAAGTTTAAAAATCCGTACTCAAGTTGAATCTTTCGTACTTGGTTTGATCGTCCACTTTCATCTGACATCGATTGGTGTTACTCGAGCTGTTCATCTCTACGCGAACTTCTTTGTCTTCGTTTTTAAGATTGTTTCAAAATTGTAAAACATTTTCAATACATTTGTTTTTGACAATTATCGAAGGAGTCTATTACTATGTTTATGCTATTAAAAAGTCACGCTTTAGAGGGTCACTCTAAGTACGCAAACTTCATTTGTTTTAAGAAATATTTATTGAACGATATAATTTATAGTCAGTTATGGCAGCATCATACATAATCCACATTGTGCATTCACTCAGATCGGACCAGTTAAAGGTGTACAAAAATAATTAGTATTAAGGCTACTAAAAAATATATATTTTCCTTAATTATAAAACAAAGCATACTTGGAAGAGCATAAACGTAGTATATATCATTATCATTAATAGATTTTATATTTAATATTTGTATTGCTATCATATGATCCAGTGTCTTCTCTTTTCTTGCAAAGGGACTTAAACTCTCTTAATGAGTGATGCTTGATACACAGTCTTCCACTTAACAAAGATAAGTGTAAATACTTAACTCTTAATTGAAATACGCATTTTCTCTACGACTATGTGATTGATGATAAATCTCTCGAAAGTAGACGACCTGGAATTTAATTTTGTGTCCAAAACTATGCTTTAATAGTCATATATCTGCCACTGCAAACTAAACTATGGGAGTTCTTGGCTTTATTAAAAGATAGTCGAAGGAATTTACCAAACTACTATATACCTTTCTGATTAGACCTATTCTTGAGTATGGATCATGTGCCACACTACCAAAAATATTAGGACCAACTCGAATGTGTTCACAAACAGTTTCTAATTTTCGCCCTCAGTGGGTTAAAGGCCTCATTCCAGATGGCATAAATATTTATTTCGGCACTATGCTTCATATGAATAGAAACACTTTTGAGAAGCTCTGAAAGCTGTTATTTCACTTGCCAGAGATCTCATTTGAGAATACTGAAAAATAATTGCTTATTACACCTAGCTTGTGGACGAATGATGAACTACTGCTCGATGGGTAAAAATTAAACTTCAAATGTCTCCACGTCTGATTGCAAAGAAATGCAGTATATTGAACAAGGTTTTTTGATGTCTTCTTTAAAAAAATTATGGAGAGAAAATCATTAGAGCTTTTTCAGTTTATTTTTGGATTTTTGTTATTAATTGAATAATACAAAAAAAAATGTTTGGAACGATGGTAGTTCAAAAAGATATCGGCTTGTCAAATAAGGTCTACCAAAAAAAGGTGTAGAGGTGGAGAGCCATGATTCCGGGATTCCAGGTAATGGAAAATTAAATCGGTAAATGAGGTTATGATCAGAATTGATGTTTGATTCTCGCCCGTAACTCAAACATAAACAAATTTTTGATCTAGCGGTCGGAACGGCCTGGGTTCGTTATATGTGCAGCCTCTATGGAAGCCCATATACCAATTTTTTAAATATATCTGAAGACAGACGAACAGTGCCAGATCGACTCGAAAATTGATGCTGATGTATATACTTTATGTTATATTACCCGCTACAAGGGTATAAAAAGAGAAAACACGATTGAGAGCCTTGTGAGTTATCAACTTGCAAATACAAATGTCAAACTAGAATATATGTGAGAAATCCAAAACCCGCTTTTATGCAAATATAGCCCGATCACTGGAGATTATAAATGACAATAATTCATACTATAAAATAATTTAAATTCTGAATGCCAGGTCTAAAAAGTTGGCCGACTATTATCAAAATCTTCTAAATTGTTGGTGCTGTGTGTTTGCTAGTACAAAAGTACCCTTAAATGCAGTCCTAATCTGTATTTGAAAAACTGTGTATAAGGTAATCAACGTGTCTATTATAGATAATCAAAAATGTTGCATTTTGTCGACGGCGTTATAGTAAATATGAGCAACTTGAAATCATTTCTTTTGAGATCTTAGCAGAATTGCTCTATTTACTTTCCTTTTTTATGAAAATAATTTTTGTTTCTGTTTAAAAATTATAAAATCGTTCTATAGATTTTTGTCTTTGGATAGAATAATTTATACACAAAGATTCGTAACTCTGATAGTATGGATCACACCTATCCAGCTTCATCCTTAAGCCCAGCCTAAGATGTCTTAATTACCCTCTTCAGGCATCATTGCAAAAATTAGTGCAAAATATGAGAAATATATAGATTAAGGGAAAATGTCAACGGTCCGACGTAGACGACGCCGCCGCCGCTGTTCCGCCACCAGCTCTCAAAACGTGGGTCCCATTGTCTAAGATAGCGAGGGTAAAACTTAAAAGGCTGTCTCGAGCAGCGCGACCGAGCGTCACATGAATCACAATATGCTAAAGCGCCTGACACTCTCCAGATCAATGCGGCTCCTGAATGAAGCTTGTTAAAAAGGCAGGAGAGTTGCCTACTTTGCGGTGATTCCCTCCACCCCCACCCCCATCCCCACCCTTTGGCAACTGAAGGCAGAAACAGGCCGCAGGCTGGCAGCACCACCAGAGTTGTCGTTGTCGTAAACAAAGCGGACGTTCAGTACTTGGACAACCTGGACACTGGACGGAGACATACACACACACACACACACTGACAGAGAAGCTGGCCGCAATGTGGAATATGTGGCATTTTGCAAAGATGTTGACATTTTGCGCGCATAAAAATGCCAACTTACCGGCCACTGTATGTGTCCTATTTTAAAATCAGAATCAGGGCCATGGCTAAGCCAAGAGTTGTCGTGCATCGTGAGCCAGAGCGGAGCAGAGCGGGCTTAGGATAAAGCGAACCGAGACCGCAGACGACAGTTGAGACAGTTGGGACGGTATAATTTTTGTGTAGCAACTTCGCTGGGCCGAAGTATTTAGCGGCAGCCGGCAACCGAATATCCGAAACCCGCAATAAATTATCCCAACTTGAGCATTTTGGGGAGCTGAGCCGAAGGAGCTGAGCCACGTCTCGGGGCACAAAATTTGCAACTTTGGCGGCATTGTCGAAGAAAGTCGTCGTCGCAGTCCAGCAAAGACGACGACGACGGAACTAGAGCGCCTAGGTGGAGAGGAGCCAACAATTAGGCCCAGTTCTTGTAGGTAGGAGCACCGGTCTGGTCCACACAATAGACCAAAAAGTGTAGTGGGCAGCAATAAATTCAAACGGTAACAAATCGAAACCAGGCGAATGCTACCCGAAAGGGTTTGGGCCATATTTAAACTTGTCTGCGGACTCTCCTTTTGCCTGCGCTGCCTGAATTCCTGGAAGGCGAATTACTTTGAAATGTGTCGATATGTCGCAAGTTTTAAAAGTTATGCATAAAGGGTAACCGTAACCAGACTTGGCCCAGCTCCTGCTCCAGCTTCAGCTTCAGCTTCTTTGCTTACCGTGTGGACTCCAAGCCGACGCGACGGTGGCTTGTCGGCGCGGCCTCCTTTGATAATACAATAGCTGCACGCGCCCAATTTACATTTATGTCCACTGACATTAAGCAGCGCAAACGATGCAAGGAGCCGAGAGCATGAGCAAGAGCAAGAGCATCGAGAACCAGAGTCAGAGTCCCGGCTTGTGTCGCTTTGGTGTCTGGGCTGGAACCTGGATGCAAAGTTCTGTCTGTCCGTCCGTCTGTCTGTCTGTCTCTTTATGCGTGCCAGCAAAGCGAAAATTGTCAGCGTGTATTTAGCAGCCCTTTTAAATATCATTATAAGGCCACGAGATGGCGGGCATTTTTATTTTATTTTTTTTTTGTTTTGATGCCGACGGCGGTACGTAATTTCCTACAGTAGCTTCGGTTAACAGAGCAAAACACTGATCATGAATGTGCCGAAAACAAGCCATCATTCTGCACATACGACTTAAAGGACTTACAAAATGGATGCGAAAGCTGTGGGAAGTTGGGTTTACTTAATGAAGTATTATTTAGGTTCGAGGACTAAACAACTAATTGAGAAAGCTTTCTCAAAATTCCGTTAATTTGTTGGGAATCATACCAGTAAACACATACGGAACTCGGTTATTTCATCTTTTAAGTGTTTCTATAAACTTAAAAAGACTTTTAAGTAAGCGAAAAATAACTCCTAGAAGTGGTACAGTCGCTTGGCTTCAGAAAGCCATTCTAGTAAATTTTATACTTTTTCGTTAGTTCTATGGGTCTCTGGTTCATATCCGGCTCGAAGGACCAATATTTTATAGGGATGCAAAATTTTCCCAAAAATTTTGATAATGTTTGGGGGAATGCATCCAAGCTTTCAAAACGTCGGACTTTTCAGAAATTCGGCCTTTAAGGAAAACCAGGATCAAATTATTTTTTAAGATATAAACGATTTAGAAAAAAAGGTCTTAAAAGGCGGAAAAACATTGTTTTTTCGTAAATATAATCCCTCTAATTAAATTTAAGGGATTTCTTAGTCTTAGTAAAATCCTCCCTTAAATATAGAAATGTTTAAAAAATGGTAAAATAAAGTTTAAAAATTAAGTTTCTTGATTTTAATCAAATATCGCTCGCAAAAATAGAAATATTATTTCCTATTTGAAGAAAATTTCGTTTCAATATTTAGAAAAATGTAATGTAAATAAAAGCTCGGGCAATTTTAGGTTTCCAAATGGTTTATAGCTGATTTTACCAGCGTATTATGGGCTATATTGAAAACTAGTCTTATAGTATGGGTTTAAATCTATTCAAATAACAAAATATCTATTTTTATGACAGAAATACAGAAGAACCATAATTAAGAAATATTTTTCTGATTTTAGAAAGATTTTATATAAAATATACAGAAACCGGAACCGGTACCGGAACCGATATTAATTTCGGGATTAATCCCCGATTTTCACTAAATCCCAAACAATTTATTGTCTATGAAAATATCGGTAAAAACTTCCAAGTTGTTGAAGAAGTAATTAAAAAACATTATTTCCAAATTAAAGGATCCGATTGGGTTCAGGTGCGGGATTCTATTTATTTAGAATGTTAGGTTGATAATCCCTTTAAAGAGAACCTCTGTAACCTTAAGTTAAGGTAAGATGCTCTCTGGTTTGGTGTTGGTGATGTACGCTAGTGCAGGTATAAATCACTTGATATTGGAGACGTTCAGATCTTTAACTTTTGTTCAATTTGACTTCCTTACAGGGATTAATCCCGAAACGAATATCGGTTCCGGTACCGGTTCCGTTACGTACCGAAATGAGTATTTCGGTTAAAGGATCTATTTCGGTTTTAAGTTTATTTCGATTTTCGGTTTTAATACGGTATCCAGATTTTTATTTCGGTTTACGGTACCGCGTTTCGTTAAAGGATCATTTCGGTTTTAAGTTTATTTCGATTTTCGGTTTTAATACGGTATCAGATTTTTATTTCGGTTTATCGGATCGTACCGGTACAATTATCTTTTTTTAATATTCAAAAACTAAAAATGTTTCAAAATATACAAAAAATTAATATATGAAAGAATAAAAAAAAATTCTGTCCTAAGGATAAAAAAAGTTTATTTAAAGTTATTAAAACAAAACTTTCTTAAAACTAGAAAAAATATTTTTGAAATTGAAGGCGAAATTTGATAAAAAAAAAACAAACTTAATTTCTAAAATTTATATTAACATTTTTCTACAAAAAAAAATTTTGAAGGAAAGATTTTTCTAAGCCAAAGAAATCCACCAAAATATTACCGACGGGAGCAACAACAACACGTGTGTTATATCACTGAATAAGAGGGTTTATATTTATATCAAAGAAAGATATTCCACTTTTTAGAATAATTTTCTTATATTTTTAAAAAAGAATTAATTCTGTTTTTTTTAAGGTCGATTTTCTAAAAAATCTAAAATTTTTATCTGAGTGTATATATTGTCATCTTACCAGTTAAAATATATATTTTAAAATAATCATTAAACAGTCAGATAAATAATAAGAAACCGAAACAGTACCGGTATTAGCGTTTCGGTATGGTTCCGGTTTTTTTCGGTTTCCATTATAACGATCAACAGTTTTCGGTTCTTAAAAAAATTTTAATATCGGTTCCGGTTTCAATGTGCCATGAATCGGTTTATTTCGGATAACGATTCCGGTTACGGTATTATTCCCTGCTTCCTTATTACTATTAAGTTTGGTTTCTGGATACTCTGAACCCCAGGTTTTAAAAGCTTTTTTATTTATATGAAGTATTGTTTCCAACTAAATTTCCAACTCATCTGAATACAGACACATAGAAAAAAAATTTAACTAATTATTTTGTTATTGTTTAATTTAAAAATGTCAATTTTTATATTCCTAACTTCTCTTTCCTTTTATTTGCAGTGCTAAAAAGTATCCACATGTCTCCCGCACACCGGAATACAGCCACTCCACAGGCAGCGATTATCCTGAACATGGCGGTTATCTGACAGATGGACGACTCATGCAGCATGAGAGCTCAGCCAATGATGGCATTTATCATGTGCGCCAGGGTAGTGAGCATTCCTCACCCAGCCTCCATTCGCCAGCCATACAGAGCGTTAGCTATGACAACGAACACTCCATGAACGAGGCGGTACTCTCTGTGCACAGTCACTCACACTCACCCATGCCCCAGCTGGTGGCCGTGTCCAGTGCCTATGTGGGTGGCGGCAGCACTGCCTCATCATCCTCACTGATCAGTAGCAATATCCCTTTGCTGGGCGGTGGTGGTGGCAACTCAGTGCTAAATAAATTTCTATCACATTCCCATCCCATGGACGAGTCCATGGAGCCGCCTTCTATGTGGAGCTATGACTACAAGGGCGATTTGTGTGCCCCCAATTGTGGATATCTGGAGCGACATAAGGCCAACGTTATGCCCAGTGAAATGAAGTACAGACCAGGCGGTAGTCAGTCAAAAAGTGCCAAAGAGTCGCGTATTCGCCGACCGATGAACGCATTCATGGTGTGGGCCAAAATTGAGCGCAAGAAGCTGGCCGATGAGAATCCCGACCTGCATAATGCGGATCTCAGCAAAATGTTGGGTAAGTAAAATGAATTTTAAAAATTATGTTTTAAATAATAATTTGGATAATAATGACTCGCGCGAGCTCTGTCTGTGGAATCGAACAACTAAAGTTCTTCCAAAAAAAGTTGGATTTTTGCATTGAGTTTCGAGAAAATGAGCCACTGCCAAGGAAAACGAAAGTAAAAGAAGTATTTTTCTCCTTTTTTTTGTTTGCAGGCAAAAAATGGCGCTCACTGACGCCGCAAGATCGTCGGCCCTATGTGGAGGAAGCCGAACGTCTGCGTGTTATCCACATGACCGAGCATCCCAACTACAAGTACCGACCCAGACGGCGCAAACAGTCCAAGCTGCGCACCATGCAACCAGCTGGAGGAGCAGCCGGCAAAGAACAAAGTGAGACACCGCCCAAATCCACAGCCAAATTGTCCACTCCGCCACTAGCAGCCGGTAGCTCCAGCTATAACAACCCCACCGATGACAGCACCTGCAATTCCACCAACCAGAATCCTCAGCAGAACACTAGTGGAGCGCTATACGAGCAGCCCCTGAAGCCCACTTATTCACCCAGTTCGGTGGAGTGCTACAGTAATGCGGACAGCTCAGAGCAAATCGAATCTCTGGCCCTGCTCAGTGAATCCTCACCCACACCCACGGGTAGCGGTAGCTATGACAGTTCTCTGCTGCTAAAGAAACTGACAAAACCGCCGCCGCCGCCAAGTCGTGCCACCAAATCCCGCAACGAGAAATTAAGCAAGGCGGAGGAGAAGAACAAAAGTCAACCGGGAATGTATGCCTCGTATCCATTGGCGCCCACTTCAGTGGCTGTGGTGGCAGCACGGGGCATGTATGTGACCTGCAACAATCGAGGATTGCTTGATCATGGTCACTCCGTCAAGGGTACCTTCTATCCGCCTGTATCGGTGTCCAGTGCCGAGGAAGAGGGCAGCTCCAGCTCCATGCGTAATGCGGTAATGCAGCAACATTGCAGCTCAGCCTCAGCGGTGGCAAATGAGCAGCTGAGTAGCTATACCACAACCATGGCGGATAATTGCGGAAATCTAATGGGAGCCAATGATTACCACCTGCCCAATGCGAATGCCTATGGCATGCAATATGAGGATTTTCTGCGATATCAAAGCAACGAAACGGCAGAGGCCAATAGCAGCTCCAGCATCTCACCCAACCAGAAGTGCCTCAAATATCCGGATACTAATCAGAATTATGATGATTACGAGGCGGAGGCCTATAATAATGCCATGTTGCTGTCGGCAACGGCACCGGGCACCAGTGGCGGTTACTACACCCAGTTGCCCTATGCACCCACAGGTTTGGCGGCGTTTCCTTTGCAATTGGCTGTGCCCTTTCAGCAGGCAGGAGCTGGAGCCTATGGCCAGGCCATGCAAATGCAAAGTAGCTATCTGCATTATGGCAACTATGGGGGATACGAGCAGCAGCAACAGCAGCAGCAGCAGCATCAATCTCAGCAACAACAAATGGAACAGGCATTACCCACTCCACCATCTCCGGTACAGACAGTCACCTCCTTGCAACAGCAACAGCAGCAGCAACAGCAACAGCAGCAACATCCACACCAGCAACCACTTCATCATTTCCCTCCCGCCAATGGTGTGGGTGTGGGAGAGATCATGTTTGAGCAGCAGCAGCGTAAGGATGACGAGATTAGCAACATTCTGGCTGGAGTACGCAAGACCTGCTTCAGCAATTGACATTTAATTAGTAATTTGACTTAGGAGTGGTTTAGGTTGTTTGCAGAGAACTGCAGCAGGTCCAATAAGTACACCGCACAAGTAATCCAGAAATTTCATAATATTCGGCAACAAGATTTACTGATAAATGAGGCTGATGCTTCTTACTTGTTATTTCTAAATTATTGCCTATTTAAACTTATTCTTTATATTTTTGAGCTTTTCCTTATAAAAATTTAATAGATTTCGGTCCATATAGTTAACACTAGTTCAAAAGGCAATTCCAGAAGAAATCAGCTAATGAGAGGACCGGGAGGTCCTTCAAACATTACTGTATAGACAACCCCTGATTTCTGTGTAATATTTTAAAACATTCTTGATTTCTGAATTGTATTTAGCGATACGTAGGTTGCTATATATATATTTCTGGCCTAATAATGAAAACGCGAATATTTATGATCAAAAATGGTTTTATTGTTTTTCAAAGTATTCTCCCGCAAGATTTATACACTTTTGCATGCGCTCAAACCAATTGTCGAAGCACTTTTTCCACTCCGATTGAGACACCTCCAAAACATGGTTTTTGAACTCTTCAACAGCATCTTCTGGCGACGAAAATCGTTGACCACGCATTTGTCCCTTGATGTGCGGGAATAAAAAGAAGTCATTGGGTGCCAAGTCAGGGCTGTAAGGCGGGTGACCCATCAATTCGACGTTTTGGACGGTCAAAAAGGCACTGGTGTGAGCTGATGTGTGAGAGCTCGCATTATCATGGTGCACAATGATCTGTCTTTTCTTGTTCGTTTTTCGAATTTCTCCGAGGACTTCAGGCAAACAAATTGTGGTGTATCACTCAGAATTGACCGTCCTACGTTGCTCAAGCGGAACAGTCGCCAGTTGACCAGTTTTACCGAGGAAACAGGCGACCATTTGTTTTAAAGTGCTTCTTCCTGGAACGACTTTCGTTGGATTTGGCTCGACTTCGAAGACCCACACGGTCGATTGCTATTTTGTTTCGGGCTCATAAGCATAGATCCATGATTCGTCACCTGTGACGATCTTATAAACGTCTTTTGAAAAACCGCGATTATATTTTTTCAAAATTTCTTTGCACCAATCCACACGAGCCTTTTTTGAGCGATTGTCAAATTGTGCAAACCTTTTTTACGCCCAGGTGTTCATGCAATATCGAATGTATGCTGGTGGAAGAAATGCCCAAGGATGCCTCTATCTCACGGTATGTCACATGACGATCTTGCATTATCAATTCAAGCACGGCATCAATGTTTTTTTGGCACAACGACTGTTTATGGACGAACTTCGTCTTCGAGCGAGCGGCGCCCGCGATTGAATTCATTAAACCAATTTTTCGCAGTGCTATAGGATGGTGCTTCATCGCCATACAAAGATTTAAGTTCATCGTTGCACTCTTGTCGTGATAATCCACGTCGAAAGTTGTGAAAAATGAATGCACGAAAATGTTCACACATGAAAGAGTTGTATGGAGTTTTTATCGATAAAAGTCCAAACTTTTTTTGGGAAAAGGCCAATTGGTCCTAAAATGGTAAGAAGTGGTTTAGGCCAGAAACTTAAATAGCAACCCACGTACTAGTTTATTAACTATTTAAACTTATTCTTCATTCTTTTGAGCTTTTTCTTAACAATTCATATTCCTTTAAATTTTTGAAATTATATTAGAAGATACAATCCCAGCTGATGTTATTTTTTAGAAATTGTTTTTGAATTTTTGAACCCATCTCATATCCGTACTAAATATGCGCCAGTTTCTTAGTCCCGACAATACTTAAGTGACTTGGATTATGTGTTTTAGAAAAGTCCATAGACCTCATATCTCGTAATGCCTTTTGGAAGCGCGTGTACTTAGAGTTAACAAAAAAAGACCGACCCGCCTGCAGTTCTCAAATTGTTTGTCATAAGTTAGTTCTTCCATATCTCTCTTGAAATTGTACAATGTTTTAGATATTTACCGAATAAAGCAGCAATTTAAGTAATCGAATGTGGAATGTGTGGCACTTATCCACTGACAGTTGTTGTTGCTGTTGTGGCATCATCATCTGTTCTCAACCGATACACAGCATTTGGGAGCCTGCGCACTGGACCCCCCACACACCAACATCCAGTTCAGTCAGTCTGTCCTGGTGTGTAAAAAATTTTCTTTTCTCGTTTTGCTGCTGAGCTGTTTGAAGGAATTCCATGTTACATAAAAAAAATTCTAAAATATTTTCTCAACGATTTTTTGTCTAAACTTTTGTTTTTCGGTTAGTTTGTGTGGCAACAAGGAATTGAAATGAGCAACGAAAGCGAATCATCAACTCGAAATTAAGAATCAACATACTCATTTCCAAATTGTTATTATTGTTGTGAAGCCAAGTACAAAATTCGGGAAAAGCAAAATCAATAAATTTCAGCACATACTACGAGCCACCGCCACCGCCAACCACCCCATCCCACCATCATCTGCTAACGTATATATATATATATATATAGAGCCACCACATCAACATGTCATTCATAGCCAAATTGAAAGCCACACCATTGCCACCATTGAAGAATATACTCAATGTGGCCGTGCAAACGGCCAGACAGCAATTTCCAGAGCGCAAGGATTACGAGCAGCCAGCGGGTGTAAGCAGCAGCATACACCAGCAGCAGCAGCAACAGCAGCTGCACCAACAGGCCATGGAACTGGGCGTGGGTGAACAACCTACTGAAATGAACTCGAATCCTTTTCGAAATGCAGGCAATTGGACTCAGGAAGAAGATGGAGGCGGCGATTTGAAGACCGAATATCAGAGCACCTCCTTTAATGAGTACGATGGCCGTTACCAGCAAACGGATGGTTTCAGGTATTTAATTGGGAAACCTTTCACAGTGGTTTTTCTTTGACTTTTGGGCAAAAATTCAAACTATTTAGATACTTAAAACAAATTTGAAGTTTTTCATATTTAAAAACCCCAAGAATAATACTATATACTCAGAGAAAACAATTTATAATTATCTTATCATATCGGAAAAATATCTAAAGTGTTAGTGTTAGATATTATTTTAAATCAGAAAGATATTATTCGGCATCAAAATGATTTGAAAAAATATATATATTGAGTTTGTAAAGATGTTTGTTACACCATTAGAAAGAACGTCTTAACCCCATTAAGTATATATATATGCTATCATGTCTGACTGTGTGTCTGCCTTACTGTCGGATCTCAGAACTGGTAAGATCTTAAAGCTCTAAATGTAGGGACCGTAGACTACCTTTGGCCATGCCCTCTGCCTCCCCTAATTGCTTAGCTTCTATTCCTAGTTAGACCAAACAGATAAAGCTTAAACACATCAAACTCCATTGGTTTCAATAAATAACTCGATCTAAAAAAAAACTGGACAAACACACACAAATTGTAAAGGCGGACTTACACGATGTGGCAATTTGCCATAGGTGTAGTAAAAAGAAATCCATTAGTTTGCTATGAAATTAAAGGGTTTATTTAGTATATATAAAATGATCCGATCTCAGTCAAATATGCGCCCTTTTGTTCGATAACTTTCTGCCATTTTTAAGGTAAAGACAACTCCTCCTCTCCTTTGCCAAAGACGGCAGCTTCTGTTGACAGAACACGATCAAGCTAAGAGTTTGGACGTAGCGGAGAAGCTCGTAATAGATGATGCCCTGCCAATCCCTCCAAACACAGAGCAAAACCTTCCTGGCAGTATTAACTCGTGTGGCACCCATACATCAAGTTTTTTTTGTATCCGGCCTTATTTAAATGAATTCAAACGGGATTTTGTGCACTGTTCAGCTCCTGTGCAATCGAAACACTGCTTATTAAAATTTTTGAAAATTGGCCTTCCAGAGCGTAGTTCATCTTTAACCTCAAAATTACCGGAACGGAATTGACGAAACCAAAATTTTTCATGGTTGACTGTTACAGTATTAGGACGAAAAACACTATTCACATTTTCAGCCGTCTGATTTGCATTTCCGCCTTTATCGAACAAAAACTGTAAAATGTAGCGTATTTTCTCTTTGCAAGGGTTCATTTTTGAGTGAAACTAAATTAATAAAATGCAAAACTGCCAAAGAAGCTTTTTAAGTACTAACTCTCATCTTTACAACGACATCTGTTGTAAATCAATGAACCAAAAACAAAGCCAGATACACAGTACTAATGCCATTTATCTAAGGAAAATTTGTATAAATGCCATGACTTTTCCTAATCATCTGTTTGGAAAACGATGTATTGGGGCTCGATAAGTAATGACGACTATAATATATGTCTAGACGGTTCGAAAAACAAAACTTCTGAATTGTAGAAGATATGCGGGTTTTTTAAAATTGCAAAAATCAAAAATAAATAAAGAACTTGATCTGCCTGAAAGTATAAGTTTATGCTACATACACCTCAAAGCTGTATCTCTATATCGACACATCTGTTGATGCTGATCAAGAATAAATGTAGTTTATAGGAGATGCTTCCTTCCGCCTGTTACATTCATTTGCACAAATTCAATTTACTCATTGTAACTTCGGTACAGAGTATAATAAAAATGGGGTACAATGTTTAATTTTTTAGAAAACTAAAACTTGCTAGAAAATTAAAGAAATCACTCATTTAATTTCAGAATATTTTTTGAATAAAATTCATATTCTCTGTAGCATATTTATCCGGGCTATGTTCATTATGTTGGACATTTGGGCTATAAGCTTTTTGATCTGTTTGTTTTCGTCATTGAAACCTATTTTTATATTTGCTTTGCTTTGAGCTGATCTGAGCTGAATCAATTTGAAACAGATCATTAAGATTTTACATCATGACATGAATCTTTAATTGGATAAGCTATGACCAGAAGTTTAAAGATCCAATCAGGGCTGAATAGGAAATGCCTATACACCGAATTTTAATTTCATGATTTAAATGATTTCTGAGATATGACATAAAACCACTTTCCCGTTTAGCATAAAAATACTGTGAAAATTTCCAGAGGATCGTTATTGAAATATTCTAAAGAAATAAATATTCAAAATCTAAAATACAAAAAAATTTAATTAGTGCCCAAAAATGTAAAGAAATATCACTGTGCCTGCTTTGCTTATAAGATTTTACTTACTCCTTTTCTTAACTTACTCCTTTACAGGCAGGGCAGCATCGCCTCGGAGGGCAGCTCATTCGTCTGCGAGGGAGAGGGTGGCGGTGGCTCCAAAATTGATGAGTTCCAGGCCGGTTGGAATGTCACAAATGCGATTCAGGGCATGTTTATTGTTTCGCTGCCATTTGCCGTCCTGCATGGCGGTTACTGGGCCATTGTGGCCATGGTGGGCATTGCACACATCTGCTGTTATACGGGAAAAGTGCTGGTCCAGTGTTTGTACGAGCCGGATCCCACTACGGGTCAAATGGTGCGTGTGCGGGATAGTTATGTGGCCATAGCCAAAGTCTGTTTTGGTCCCAAGTTGGGTGCTCGAGCCGTGAGCATTGCCCAGCTGATTGAGCTGCTGATGACGTGCATTCTGTATGTGGTGGTATGCGGAGATCTGCTGGCTGGCACCTATCCGCAGGGTTCGTTCGATTCGCGCTCTTGGATGCTGTTCGTGGGCATCTTTCTGTTGCCCATGGGCTTTCTCAAGTCCCTGAAAATGGTCTCCACATTGTCCTTCTGGTGTACCATGTCGCACATTGTGATAAATGCTGTCATCCTGGGTTACTGTCTGCTACAGATTGGGGATTGGGGTTGGTCCAAGGTACGCTTTAGCATTGATATGGAGAATTTTCCCATTTCGCTGGGCGTAATTGTCTTCTCGTATACATCGCAAATCTTTTTGCCCACTCTGGAGGGTAACATGATTGATCGCTCCAAGTTCAATTATATGCTGGACTGGTCGCATATTGCTGCGGCTGTGTTCAAGGCCGGTTTTGGTTATATCTGCTTTCTGACCTTCCAAAATGATACTCAACAGGTGATCACCAATAATCTGCATTCGCAGGGCTTTAAGGGAATGGTAAATTTCTTTCTGGTGATCAAGGCCATTCTAAGCTATCCCTTGCCCTTCTATGCCGCCTGTGAACTGCTCGAACGCAATTTCTTTCGTGGTCCGCCAAAGACACGTTTCCCAACAATCTGGAATCTGGATGGAGAACTAAAGGTGTGGGGCCTGGGCTTCCGTGTGGGCGTTATACTGTCCACCATACTAATGGCCATTTTCATACCTCATTTCTCCATACTGATGGGATTCATTGGCAGTTTCACCGGCACCATGTTGAGCTTTATTTGGCCCTGTTACTTCCACATCAAGATCAAGGGACATCTGATGGATCAGAAGGAAATAGCCAAAGACTACCTCATTATAGGGCTGGGTGTGCTCTTCGGGGTTATAGGCATCTATGATTCCGGCAATGCCCTGATCAATGCATTCGAAATCGGTCTACCGTTTTAAGAGAACAAAAAAAAAAAAAAAAGCAAGTCTTCCAAAGTAAAAAAAAAAACACAATAATGTTTAGTCTATAAGAAAATGCAACGCAAGTCTTCCAAACAAAAAAAAACAAAAAACAAATGCGAACAAAATGTCTTCCAAACAAATGACCTAGAACTAAGCTAATTTAAGAGAATTGATATATATATATATATATTATTTACAATATATAAAAGAGAATTATTTATTGTATTAATGCATATTAAAAGGATATTTAGAAAACTTAACAAATGAAAACCATAAACTGCAAAATGTATGTACTAGATAGAACTCATTGTTTATACTTAAACATATAGTCAAAGCGATTTTTTAAACGTTTAACTATACGTATATTTATATATATATAAAAATACAGTTACCTATATACCTATATCATACTTTTGAAACGACACTAGCATCTTTCGAAATTCTTAATAAAGACATCATCTCCAGTTGAAACAAAATTGTAACTCTTATATACGGAATCACCAAATAGGCACCAAATTGTCTAGTAAATTTTTGGTATTTGCTTTTTTAGGAGAGTGAATTTCTTTCTTGGCTAAAGTTGGGCGCGTGACGTGTATGTCGCACAGTGGCGCCATTTGAGTTTTTTCGTTGCAAAAATCATAACTTTTAAACCAATTCAGATAATTCAATAATTTAAATGACAAATGATAGATAATTGTTCAACCTATGAAACCTTTGCTTGAAAAGGGTGCTACGCCTACTAGATGCCTACCTATGGGCTATCAAAGTCATAATTTGTGGAAAAATCCATTTTTTGGTAACAAAAAAATTAATTTTGCCAATTTTTTATATATTTTTGTATCTTTTTTAATGTTTCAATGATTCAAAATTATTGAGCAAAAATTTAAAAAAAAAAAAATTTTTTTTTTTTTTTCATAAGTTTCATAAGTAAACGAAAAAAAAAAATTTTTTTATTTTTTTATTTTTCATCAGTTTTTTTTATAATAATTTTTACTATTCATAAGACAAGGTATCCCTAATAGATTAATCATTTTTGAACTAAACCTAGTGATTTCTAACTCTTTTCGTGACTGTACATGCCGCAGAGATGGAAAATTGGATCGGAAGATGGGGCCAACATGTTGAAAAGGCAGTCGAATAGACAGCGAAAGGCAGCTGGAACTTCTTTAATTATTTAAAGGAATAATCAAAGAACGTATATTGAAAATATGACAAATACACAAATATATATAAAAAAAATTTTATTTTCATCAAATTTAAAAAATAGTGAAAAAATTGATTATTTTTAAAAAGCGATTTATTTGGAGAAACAAAAAGGAACCAGAAAATACACTTAATGAATACATCAATCAGTGAAAAAAATTATAAAATTAAAAGAGAGTAGGTAAGTTGAAAAAAGGAAGTAAATTGTGTTTTTTTATTGAAAAGGTAGATCAACTTTGACCAGTTTGTAACAAAATTATTTGATAAAGTTATGTGTTATAGAAGGGAGATCGTGAAAATATAGAAAAAGTTTTATCGTCATAATGTATTAGTTTTAACTTGAATGTAACGGTATATAAATAGCGATTATTAAAATAAATAGTATCGATAGTTGAAATTTGAATCTAGCATTTTTAGTATTTTTCCAATTAGATTTTGTGCTGAATATGGACCTAGAAGGGCCAATGTTAAGCATTACCCGCATTTGTAATTGGTACTTTGTCATTGCGAGCTAGAGGAAAGACTGCGGTTTTTATAAGTTTTTGATAAAACCCCTACCCCTTACATATATAGAAGAGATTGTGGACAAACACCCTGGCCGGCCGTCATGTATTCTTGGCCGGTTAAAATTGCAGCTCCTGCTCCCGGTGCTACGACATCTGTGCCTTTTATTCGCAGTTCTCAGCAAATGGTTGAGAATCTGCATGACAACTGCGCTGGGCTTTGTGTGGTGTAACATGTTAGCAAATAAGGGGGTGTGAAGAAAATAAGGGGACAAAAGTGGACGCAGCCGCGTGTAAATAATAGAATCCTGGGTGAATAGGACATGCCCACCAGTCATTCACCCAGACGGAGCCACGAATATGGAGGAGCAACAGCGCCAACAGCCGCATGAACGAACACGAACGGCGACGGCGCGGCAGACGGTGGTGTGAGTGGGCGCCAGGAACCGCCGCCACACGTGGCGGTAAGACAGAAAGGTTGAAAACCCCGGCCAGCGGGTCGATCAGAGATCGCCACGTAGAAGGAGCAAAAGGCAAGGCGAGGGATGGATGGCACTCCCGTTGAACAGCAATAGGATGGAAAGGCGGGGCCAAAAGCCCAACTGAGGGTCGTCGACCCGCCGCCGAGGCGCGGAACTGACTAACCCAAGACAACGCCAAGGTCGGGAGGAGCGGGGCCAACATGCAAACCGAGAGGACAGTGTTTTGGCGGACCCAAGCACTTTTTGTCCAGAAATATGTCTTCTGTTGGCACCGAGTGGCCAATTTTTTGGGCGTTACGGGCGACCATGCGCCGGATCGTAACAAGCTTTCGAGCGTTAGGGTGAGGCACGTGAACAGTCAAACGTTGCGATACACCAGAAATGTGAACGCCGTGTCGAACCAGATAGCCCGGTACAGTAGCAATACAAGGTACGAGAGGTAACCATAAAGAGAACAGCGGATCGGCTTGACCGGATCTTGCCCCCACAGAAACCGATATGGGAGCAGCATGGGGAACCCACAATGAAGAACGCACTCACCAAGGATTCCAACAGCTCAACCACCGACGGTACATTTCAGCGACTGGCGAATGATTTTGCAAATGTGGTTGTACGTTTCAGACGTCGAGTGAAGGACAGAGCGTCGTACAAGAAAAGAGAGACCGACGCGAGAATCGGCAACGGCCCATCGGCACGTGGGACCAGGCGGCCGAGCCCCCACCATAGGTGGAAAATGTGAAGGAGCACGGTTTTTTTATGTTTACGCAGTGTAACGGCTAGGTCGCATTGGACAACGAATGCCGAGTGAATGGATGCCAGAGGAGGCATCACAAGCTACTGCCGATTATTTGGTACCCAAGAGGGAGACCGCAGCCAGCGGATGCTTCAAGTAGAGATGTTAACAGACGACGCCGCGCCAGCGGGTCGCACGTAGCGCCAGAGAGGGACACCCCAAGAGAGGCTGTTCAGACGGCGCCAGAGGGAATTTAAGCTGTGTCGACGCGGTGGAGATCGCCTACCGTTCCGCATATTGCCTGTACGTTGTTGGGGCCATAAGCGGCTGTCGTCGCACCTGAGAGGGTCATCCGTGTCATGATCGATGCCGAACTACTTCGTGACCTGGATCTTAAAGGTGAGCGTCGACAACTAATATTCAATGGTTTGGTGGAAGGGCCACCCGAGAGCCCACAAATGGTAAGCCTGCAAATCAGTGGAGCAGGAAAGAACAAGCGGCATGCACTGCGGAATGTGTATGCAATTAACAATTTGTGCCGATGCAAAGTTTGCATCGAAGAGATGTCCAAGCCAAAGGATGTGCGCCCCAAGAGCCGTATAGCAACGCAGTGCCGAGCTCATTGGACTATCACGCGACTGGGATGCCAATGCAATCAAGACGACTTGGGAAACATGGACCGATGCGCCGCCACCGAACTATGGGTGGTTTTGGCCCGCATGGTCATTTATATACAGATGTATGCCTACAGAGGCGCGGAGATCCGGCGAGATGGTGATACTACTTCGAGATCGAGAACTTTGTGAAGCCTGCCCGGCAGGCCGACGCCAGGCACAGAAGTGCTCGAAGACACCACGGTGAGATTGGGGCAACGTTACCAGACTGGACTACTATGGAAGAGCACACATTGTGTGCCACGGGCATGATATGGCGTGCAGGAGACTCGTCAATATTGAACGGAAAATGAAGCGCGACGTGGTTCGCGCGCCATAGAAAAAATGACGACTACGTCACAAAGGATACGCTCGACGATTGGAGCCTGATGAGGTCGCCTTGGTTAATAGCGACAAACTTTGGTACCTGCCGCACTTTGGAGTCGAGAACCCGAACAAGCCAGGGAAAATTCGGCTGGTTTTCGACGCGGCAGCGAAGGTCGGAGATATATCACTCAATTCAGTGCTGGACAAGGGTCCGCAGCACTACAAACCACTGCCAGCTGTACTATTTCATTTTCGAGAAGGTGCCGTTGGAGTATGCGGAGACATCAAGGAGATGTTCCACCAGGTGTTGATACAGCCACAGGATAGATGCGCCCAGCGGTTTCTGTGGCGAGACGGTGACGACCAACGGGATCCTGACGTGTATGAGATGATGGTAATGACTTTTGGAGCAGCTTGCTCCCAAGCGCTGGCATAGTAAAAACGTAAATGCGCTGCAGTACCAGCATACCGATCCACGTGCGGTCAAAGCCATTACTGAGGTCATTATGGGATGACTATGTGATAGCTTCGCATCTGAGCCGGAGGCTATCGCTGTATCAACACAGGTGAGAAAAATACACGCTAATGCTGGGTTCGAGTTGTGCCAATTTACTTCTAGCTCTCCGAATGTGATCAACGCCTTGGGCCAACATGGGGCTGCCAAGAGTGTTGGATGGAGTGACGCTGAGGAAAAGATTCTGGGCATGTACTGGCAGCCAGCCACTGATGACTTCAAATTCAATGTGAAGTACCATAAAGTTCCCAGAAGTGTGCTGGGAGGTGAACGGATCCCCACCAAGAGGGAATTTTTGAGCCTGATAATGTCCACCTTCGATCCATTGGGTTTTTTGAGCTGTTTTATGGTTACCGCCAAACTGTTGCTGAGAGAGATTTGGCGAAGCGGGATTGAATGGGATCAACCATTACCTGACGGAATAAGCAGCGCCTTTGAGAAATGGCGCCTTGAGATGAACAACGTGGGAAAGTTCCGATGTCCACGCCATTACTTTGGCCTCGGACATGTACGGGCTATACATGCGTCGTGGTGCAAGTCAATCAGCGTCGCGCCGGGCCTACTGGAGGGTCACCTATGACGAGGATGTGCGGGTGTTGTCTGCGTAAGACAAAGTGCGCCCGATGAGAACTATGTCGATCCCACGACTGGAGCTGCAAGCAGCAGTTTTGGGTACGAGATTGATGGACACTGTCAAACAGGAGCACAGTGTGGCTATCAGTGGCGTCGTACCTGACCGACTCCAAAACAGTGCTGCGATGGATAAGCAGTACCCACCGCCGATAAAGCGTTTGTTGGCAACAGGGTGGCGGAGATTTTGGAGTCCACGGAGGTCACTCAATGGAGATGGGTGCCCACTGCGAGAACGCAGCCGATGATGCAACAAGGGCGCAATGCGTCGTGCCCAGCCTGGGGTCCGATGGCTGAGCGGGCCCACATTTGCGGCGCCTGAGCTGTGCGACCGCCGGGCGAGCGGCGCACCAGAGATGATGAAGAAGAGATGCCAGTGAGTTGCCTGGGTTGCACACCTTTTTAATCGTCGGTCCGGCATACCGACTAGTGAGGACAACTGCCTGGGTCCTAAGGTTCCGCACGGTGTCGTGACGATCGACTGGACCCTCAAGGAGTCACGGCGCGTTCGTGCCGAAAAAGCGGAAAGACACAGACAAGTATCTGGCGAGGTTAAAATCAAGGGATCAAAACGATCAAGAGATCGACAAGTTCTGGATAACGAATCTCACGGGTGTTGCAGAAAAAATTTCGGATGTGGCACAGTAGCTACAAAGGGAGCCGCGCCACAATGGGTCCGCCGGGGCCCTGAGCATGGATGGCCATTTAAGACGGGTTAGTATTTTGGACCCTGCCGGACGATTGACGTCGCAGGAGAAGCGGTGGGTCGCTTGTTACCTGTCTGACAACAAGAGCGATACATCTAGAACTGGCCCTGACCTATCAACGGATTCCTGTATAATTGCGATCAGGAACTTTGTCTGCCGCCGAGGCCCGGTGGTGAGACAGAAGTGACAACGGGAAGAACTTATTGGGGCCGACCGAGAGGCCAGAGGTTCACGAGTATTTGAGCCACAGAAGATCAGGGCGAACTGCTGCCGGGCGAATGGATTTCAACGCCCAGTAACCCGCGGAGGGGAGTCGGAAGAAGGTCCAAGCGTCAGAAAGTGCTACGCCACACAGAGAGGTGGCACCAAGGGGCACGGGAGTCAAGAGCGGAGAATATTGTCACGTGCACCCACCCGGCGGGATCAGGAGGCTCCGACGCCCAACTGCCAGTAGCCAACCGCCAGACCCTGGAGATGACTGCCAACCGCCCGAGTGCGCTACGAGGAAGCGTGGCCGCGGCTGAGAGCCGATTCGGAGAGGTGGGTCCACGACGCCAGGGCGCCGCGGAGTGGTGGCGCCCGAGCCCAACGCCACGGTATGTGTGTTTATTTGCGATCCAGCCAGCACGGGAGGGCGAAGGGCATCGTGGGAGTCCATATGAGCGATGGGTCCCGACGCGGCTGGTAACGAACGACCGAGCCCGAGTGATAATGCGTCCCGTCCCGTGGGGGATGAGTCCACGGGGGCGGGGACGGACGGTTACGTAGTGAATTTGAATCAGCTATTTTTAGTATTTTTGCCAATTAGTATTTTGTGCTGAATTATGGAATTTGCCCTACTGATAGGGCCACACTGTTTAACTTTTTGTAATATGGTTCACTTTTGTCTGTGGCTGAGCTATATTAAATATGTGTGCTTCTTTCAAATGTCAGTACCTTACACCTCGAACTGTTAAGGTTAAGGTTTTCTTTTTCAGGTTTTCAGGTGGTCATTGCCTTATACGATTAACCAAAAAATCTAAACCGAACCAGTTTTAAGAGTTTGATTTCTGGGCCGGTTTTCAGCCTAGGTTTTGAGGTATATTTTAAATCATTTTTTGATTTGATTTAATATATGAATTATTTCATATTAATTTTACAATGCTTAATAAATCAAAATAAGGTGTTAAAATAATTTTCTCTTTTAAATTCTGATGTGGGCGAATAATTTTTCAAGCGCTACCTCAAACCAAACTTGACTAGGAAGATTCCTGGACCTCAGCTCTGCTTCTCATCTCTGCGTAAAATCGGTATAAGGATTTCTTTCGAAATTTCGAATCGTAACTTAACGACGATATCCCATCTCGGAACATAGAACATTCAACTTATACTTACTTTAAAGTCTTTCGCTACTCATAATCCTATTATTCTTCCCCATTTTAAATTGTACAATAAAATTTCTGTTTTTTTTTTGTAAATAAATTGTGGAAAAAAAGTGTTATGCATTTTTATTATTTTGTTAATTTTTCGTTTCGTATAAAAGTTACGTATATATTTATGTATTGTCATGAATTCTTAGGCACTAAGTGGCGGAGATATGTATGTATGTATTAGCAAATACAAAAATTTAAGAAGTATTGTATGTATATGATAATTAGTTGGAGGTCTTAAAGAACTTGTGTTCTTGAGTACTCCTGGTATGTTGGAATGCACCTTGTTTGATTTTATGCACCGCGCAAGTTGTGTTTGGGGCCGTCTTGTATTCGCTCTTGTAGAGACTGGAACCGGTGAACTTGTCATTGCCCAGACTGATGGATGATTGATTGCCGCGACGTGCGGTTGTCACACGTTCGGTATGACCATGGGCACTGTAGGAGGGAAAATCGATGCTACTGCCACGGTGTCGTGTTGCCTGCTGAGATTGCGATGGAAAATCAATGCCCGACACATAGGTCCTGGTGACAGTTGACCTTTCCAAATTGGATTTGTTATCAGCACCGCTGTCGCCAGATATGATGCGTGACATGGAGGATGAGTTCTTGACATGATGTTCTCTATTCTCCTTATGAACGCTACAGCTGCGACGTTCGCTCGAGAAGCTGGTGTTCAAATCGGTTTCACGTTGCTGATTCTGCCGATGAATGCTACTATAGCTCTGGCGATCGCTGGCCTGAGCGCTGGTACTAGAGGGTTGTTCATGCAGATTGAGTATACTCTTGCGCATCATCTTTCCATTGGAGGTTAGACTACTGATGTTGCCCGCATTGCCCTCGGTGGAGTTGTTCTTCCGATGAAATACTGAATTCGAGACATTGGCTTCGGAAGAGAACTCACTCTTGCGATGATGGAAGTGCTTGGAACTGGCCGTTTGTTGAGAAGTTGAGCTGCCCGATACCGTATGCGTTGTGGAATCACCAGTTATATTGTTCGAACTTGTGCCTCCCGATACTACGCGGGAGGTTGAATCGTCGGTAATGTTGCTAGACACTGTCCTTCCAGATACCATACGGGTTGTTGCATCTCCATTGCTGGATACCGTTCTACCAGATACCACACGGGTTGTGGAGTCACCCATTATATTACTGGAAAGCGCGTTATTGCGATTTGTTATGCTCGATTGAACAGCACTGCTGGATATCTCTGATCCTTGGATCCTCTGTGTGTTTACTGCAGCGTTTTCAATGATATTGTGGTGTCTCTGCATTGAGGTACTTTCCTTGTGAATATTTTGTGTGTTTTCTATGTTGGTTGTCGTTGTATTCTTGGCCACATTTTCAATGACATTTATCTTGGCTGGCCTCTTCACATATTCCGTTTCCGGCTCCTTCTTGTGACGACCACCTATCACTGTTGTTACCTTCTTGGTTGATACCACAATAAGACCATCCACTGGATTCTGACTGTTGGAATCGACCTGTTTAACTGCATCTTTGCTCGACACGTAGTTCATCTGGTTGGTGGTCTTTAGGATGGATGTATCGGTACCTAAGCTGATGGACGAACTGTTATGCTTGTATTTTTGTGTACGTTGAACTTTATCCGTTGTTGTTTTGTTAGTCGAAGTCTTATAGTCGTCCTTACGGTTCACTGTCATAGATCCTTCTAGTCTTAGATTATCAACCGGACGTTTTGCTGCCTCTCTTCTAGTGGTTTCTTTAATGGTTGTGCTATCGGTTTCACTCTTATCGGTTCTCCTATAAAACTCTCCTTCGGGCTTCAGATTATCCTGTGGCTTCTTTTGGATTGGCCGCTCTGCAGGCTTATATGCGGTTTTGTCGGGCGTATAGAAGTCTCCCTCGACTTTAAGGTTATCGCTGGGTTTCACTTGATCGGGTCTCTGGACGTGATGATATTCTTCCTTCTGCGTAAACGTCATTTCACCTTCCGTCTTCAGATTATCCTTTCGGATAACTGTTTTCACCCGATCGGCTGGTCTAAATGATTCCTTCTCTGGTATATGCATTTTACCCTCTGGCTTCAAATTATCGACATATCTCTTTTGTTCGGGACGAGAAGCAGGCTCGTACTTCGGTTTCTCTGGAGTGTACATAGCCCCCTCTGGTTTTAGATTATCTTTGGGCCTTACCGGCTCGGGACGATCACCATTTAATGTAGTCGGCTTCTCAGGTACATAAAATTTACCAGTCGTTTTCAGATTGTCTTCCGGCTTTACTGGAGATGGTCTAACCACATGTTGATATTCAATCTTCTCGGTAAAAGTCATTTCTCCCTCAGAGCGCAAGTTGTCTTTATGAATAACTCTAGTTACCTTATCAGCGGGCTTAAACTTAGTCTTTTCTGGAATCGACATATCGCCTTCCGGTTTCAAATTATCTTGTGGCTTCTTCTGTTTTGGTCTTTCCACAGGTTTATAGCCGTGCTTCTCGGGAGTATAGAATTCTCCTTCAACTTTTAAATTGTCTTTTTGTTTGACAATTGTTACGCGTTCACTTGGTTGATACTTTGTCTTTTCGGGACTGAAGAATTCGCCCTCTGTTTTAAGATTATCAGTCGGTTTTACTTGTTCAGGTCTCTTCACAGACTGATATTCTGTTTTCTCCACAAAAGTCATTTCTCCCTCCATTCGCAGATTGTCTTTTCTAATGATCTTTTCAGTTCTATCGGCAGGCTTAAAAACAGGCTTCTCTGGGCTAACAAACTCGCCTTCTGGTCTCAGATTATCCACTGGTTTCTTTTGAACTGGACGTTCGGCAGGTGTGAAGCCTGGCTTCTCAGGAGTATAGAATTCGCCTTCGGGTCTAAGATTATCTTCGTGTCTGACTTGGGAAGGACGTTCACCGGGCTTGTACTTGGGCTTCTCGGTACTGTAAAACTCTCCCTCGGGTTTCAGGTTGTCCTCTGGCTTCTTCTGAACAGGACGTTCGGCTGGTCTAAATCCTGGCTTATCCGGAGTATAGAATTCTCCTTCGGGTCTGAGGTTATCCTCTGGTCGGACTTGAGTTGGTCGCTCACCAGGACGATATTTGGGTTTCTCCGGACTATAGAACTCACCCTCCGGCTTTAAATTGTCTGTTGGCTTAACTTGATCAGGACGCACTACATATTGGTATTCCTCTTTCTCAATGAAAGTCATTTCTCCTTCAGTACGTAGGTTATCTTTCCTAATGATCCTTTCAGTCTTTTCTGCCGGCTTGTAGACTTGTTTTTCAGGAGTGACAAATTCACCTTCTGGTTTCAGGTTATCCACAGGTTTTTTCTGAATAGGACGTTCAGCTGGTTTAAAGCCAGGTTTCTCGGGAGTGTAAAATTCTCCTTCGGGTCTGAGGTTATCCTCTGGTCTGACTTGAGTCGGACGTTCACCTGGCCTGTATTTCGGCTTTTCTGGACTGTAGAACTCTCCTTCGGGTCGTAGGTTGTCTTCTGGCTTCTTCTGTACTGGACGTTCAGCTGGTCTAAAGCCTGGTTTATCGGGAGTGTAAAATTCTCCTTCAGGTTTGAGGTTATCCTCTGGTCTGACTTGAGTTGGACGTTCACCTGGCTTGTACCTCGGCTTTTCTGGACTGTAGAACTCTCCGGAGTTATCTCTGGCTTTTCTGACGGACGTGCTGTAGAACTCTCCTTCGGGTCGTAGGTTATCTTCTGGCTTCTTCTGTACTGGACGTTCAGCTGGTTTAAAGCCAGGTTTCTCGGGAGTGTAAAATTCTCCTTCGGGTCTGAGGTTATCCTCTGGTCTGACTTGAGACGGACGTTCACCTGGCCTGTATTTCGGCTTTTCTGGACTGTAGAACTCTCCTTCGGGTCGTAGGTTGTCTTCTGGCTTCTTCTGTACTGGACGTTCAGCTGGTCTAAAGCCTGGTTTATCGGGAGTGTAAAATTCTCCTTCAGGTTTAAGGTTATCCTCTGGTCTGACTTGAGTTGGACGTTCACCTGGCTTGTACTTCGGCTTTTCTGGACTGTAGAACTCTCCTTCCGGTCTTAGGTTGTCTTCTGGCTTCTTCTGTACCGGACGTTCAGCTGGTCTAAAGCCTGGCTTTTCGGGAGTGTAGAATTCTCCTTCGGGTCTGAGGTTATCCTCTGGTCTGACCTGAGTCGGACGTTCACCAGGTCGATATTTGGGTTTCTCCGGACTATAGAACTCACCCTCCGGTTTTAAATTATCCGTGGGCTTAACTTGTTCAGGACGTACTACATATTGGTACTCCTCCCTCTGAACAAACGTCATTTCTCCTTCTGAACGTAAGTTATCTTTCCTGATTACCATATCTGGTTTGTCAGCAGGCCTGTAAACTTGTTTCTCGGGTTTAGTAAAATCGCCTTCTGGCTTCAGGTTATCTACAGGTTTCTTCTGTACAGGACGTTCGGCTGGTCTAAAGCCTGGTTTATCGGGCGTGTAAAATTCTCCTTCAGGTTTGAGGTTATCCTCTGGTCTGACTTGAGTCGGACGTTCACCTGGCCTGTATTTCGGTTTTTCTGGACTGTAGAACTCTCCTTCAGGTTTTAGGTTGTCCTCGGGCTTCTTCTGTACAGGACGTTCGGCTGGCCTAAAGCCTGGCTTTTCGGGAGTGTAGAATTCTCCTTCGGGTCTGAGGTTATCCTCTGGTCTGACCTGAGTCGGACGTTCACCAGGTCGATATTTGGGTTTCTCCGGACTATAGAACTCACCCTCTGGTTTCAAATTATCAGTCGGCTTAACTTGCTCAGGACGTACTACATATTGGTATTCCTCTTTCTCAATGAAAGTCATTTCTCCTTCAGCACGTAGGTTATCTTTCCTAATGATCTTTTCAGTCTTTTCTGCCGGCTTGTAGACTTGTTTTTCAGGAGTGACAAATTCACCTTCTGGTTTCAGGTTATCCACAGGTTTTTTCTGAACAGGACGTTCAGCTGGTCTAAAGCCTGGCTTTTCGGGAGTGTAGAATTCTCCTTCGGGTCTGAGGTTATCCTCTGGTCTGACCTGAGTCGGACGTTCACCAGGTCGATATTTGGGTTTCTCCGGACTATAGAACTCACCCTCCGGTTTTAAATTATCCGTGGGCTTAACTTGTTCAGGACGTACTACATATTGGTACTCCTCCCTCTGAACAAACGTCATTTCTCCTTCTGAACGTAAGTTATCTTTCCTGATTACCATATCTGGTTTGTCAGCAGGCCTGTAAACTTGTTTCTCGGGTTTAGTAAAATCGCCTTCTGGCTTCAGGTTATCTACAGGTTTCTTCTGTACAGGACGTTCGGCTGGTCTAAAGCCTGGTTTATCGGGAGTGTAAAATTCTCCTTCAGGTTTGAGGTTATCCTCTGGTCTGACTTGAGTTGGACGTTCACCTGGCTTGTACCTCGGCTTTTCTGGACTGTAGAACTCTCCTTCGGGTCGTAGGTTATCTTCTGGCTTCTTCTGTACTGGACGTTCAGCTGGTTTAAAGCCAGGTTTCTCGGGAGTGTAGAATTCTCCTTCGGGTCTAAGATTATCCTCAGGCCGAACCTGAGTTGGACGTTCACCTGGCCTATACTTTGGCTTTTCTGGACTGTAGAACTCTCCTTCAGGTTTTAGGTTGTCCTCGGGCTTCTTCTGTACAGGACGTTCGGCTGGCCTAAAGCCTGGCTTTTCGGGAGTGTAGAATTCTCCTTCGGGTCTGAGGTTATCCTCTGGTCTGACCTGTGTCGGACGTTCACCAGGTCGATATTTGGGTTTCTCCGGACTATAGAACTCACCCTCCGGTTTCAAATTATCAATGGGCTTAACTTGATCAGGACGTACTACATATTGGTATTCCTCTTTCTCAATGAAAGTCATTTCTCCTTCAGCACGTAGGTTATCTTTCCTAATGATCTTTTCAGTCTTTTCTGCCGGCTTGTAGACTTGTTTTTCAGGAGTGACAAATTCACCTTCTGGTTTCAGGTTATCCACAGGTTTTTTCTGAACAGGACGTTCAGCTGGTTTAAAGCCTGGCTTCTCGGGAGTGTAGAATTCTCCTTCGGGTCTAAGATTATCCTCAGGCCGAACCTGAGTTGGACGTTCACCTGGCCTATACTTTGGCTTTTCTGGACTGTAGAACTCTCCTTCAGGTTTTAGGTTGTCCTCGGGCTTCTTCTGTACAGGACGTTCAGCTGGTCTAAAGCCTGGTTTCTCGGGAGTGTAGAATTCTCCTTCGGGTCTGAGGTTATCCTCAGGTCTGACCTGAGAAGGTCGCTCTCCAGGTCGATATTTGGGTTTCTCAGGACTGTAGAACTCACCCTCGGGCTTCAAATTGTCCGTTGGCTTAACTTGATCGGGACGAACTACATATTGGTACTCCTCCCTCTGAATAAACGTCATTTCACCTTCTGAACGTAAGTTATCTTTCCTGATTATCATATCTGGTTTGTCAGCAGGCCTGTAAACTTGCTTCTCGGGTTTAGCAAACTCGCCTTCTGGCTTAAGGTTATCCACTGGTTTCTTCTGAAGAGGTCGTTCAGCTGGTCTAAATCCTGGCTTATCTGGAGTATAAAATTCTCCCTCGGGTCTAAGATTATCTTCCGGCCGAACCTGAGTTGGACGTTCACCTGGCCTATACTTTGGCTTTTCTGGACTGTAGAACTCTCCTTCAGGTTTAAGATTGTCCTCGGGCTTCTTCTGTACTGGACGTTCAGCTGGTCTAAAGCCTGGTTTCTCGGGAGTGTAGAATTCTCCTTCGGGTCTGAGGTTATCCTCTGGTCTGACTTGAGTTGGACGTTCACCTGGCTTGTACTTCGGCTTTTCTGGACTGTAGAACTCTCCTTCGGGTCTTAGGTTGTCTTCTGGCTTCTTCTGTACAGGACGTTCGGCTGGTCTAAAGCCTGGCTTCTCGGGAGTGTAGAATTCTCCTTCGGGTCTGAGGTTATCCTCTGGTCTAACCTGAGTCGGGCGTTCACCAGGCCGATATTTGGGTTTCTCCGGACTGTAGAACTCACCCTCCGGTTTCAAATTATCCGTGGGCTTAACTTGTTCAGGACGTACTACATATTGGTACTCCTCCCTCTGAACAAACGTCATTTCTCCTTCTGAACGTAAGTTATCTTTCCGGATTACCATATCTGGTTTGTCAGCAGGCCTGTAAACTTGTTTCTCGGGTTTAGTAAAATCACCTTCTGGCTTCAGGTTATCTACAGGTTTCTTCTGTACAGGACGTTCAGCTGGTCTAAAGCCTGGTTTCTCGGGAGTGTAGAATTCTCCTTCGGGTCTAAGATTATCCTCAGGCCGAACCTGAGTTGGACGTTCACCTGGCCTATACTTTGGCTTTTCTGGACTGTAGAACTCTCCTTCAGGTTTTAGGTTGTCCTCGGGCTTCTTCTGTACCGGACGTTCAGCGGGTCTAAAGCCTGGTTTCTCGGGAGTGTAGAATTCTCCTTCGGGTCTGAGGTTATCCTCAGGTCTGACCTGAGAAGGTCGCTCTCCAGGTCGATATTTGGGTTTCTCAGGACTGTAGAACTCACCCTCGGGCTTCAAATTGTCCGTTGGCTTAACTTGATCGGGACGTACTACATATTGGTACTCCTCCCTCTTAATAAAAGTCATTTCACCTTCTGAACGTAAGTTATCTTTCCGGATTACCATATCTGGTTTGTCAGCAGGCCTGTAAACTTGTTTCTCTGGTTTAGTAAAATCGCCTTCTGGCTTCAGGTTATCCACAGGTTTTTTCTGTATAGGACGTTCGGCTGGTGTAAAGCCTGGTTTGTCGGGAGTGTAAAATTCCCCTTCGGGTCTGAGATTATCCTCTGGTCTGACTTGAGTGGGACGTTCGCCTGGTCTGTATTTCGGCTTTTCGGGACTGTAGAACTCTCCTTCTGGTCTAAGATTATCCTCAGGCTTCTTCTGTACAGGACGTTCAGCTGGTCTAAAGCCTGGTTTCTCGGGAGTGTAGAATTCTCCTTCGGGTCTGAGGTTATCCTCTGGTCTGACTTGAGTCGGACGTTCACCAGGTCGATATTTGGGTTTCTCGGGACTGTAGAACTCACCCTCCGGTTTCAGATTATCCGTGGGCTTAACTTGTTCAGGACGTACTACATATTGGTACTCCTCCCTCTGAATAAAGGTCATTTCTCCTTCTGAACGTAAGTTATCTCTCCGGATTACCATATCTGGTTTGTCAGCAGGCCTGTAAACTTGTTTCTCGGGTTTAGCAAAGTCGCCTTCTGGCTTCAGGTTATCCACAGGTTTTTTTTGTACAGGACGTTCGGCTGGTCTGAAGCCTGGTTTCTCGGGAGTGTAGAATTCTCCTTCGGGTCTTAGATTATCCTCAGGCCGAACCTGAGTTGGACGTTCACCTGGCCTATACTTTTGCTTTTCTGGACTGTAGAACTCTCCTTCAGGTTTTAGGTTGTCCTCGGGCTTCTTCTGTACTGGACGTTCAGCTGGTCTAAAGCCTGGTTTCTCGGGAGTGTAGAATTCTCCTTCGGGTCTGAGGTTATCCTCTGGTCTGACTTGAGTAGGACGTTCACCTGGCTTGTACTTCGGCTTTTCTGGACTGTAGAACTCTCCTTCGGGTTTTAGGTTGTCCTCGGGCTTCTTCTGCACAGGACGTTCAGCTGGTCTAAAGCCTGATTTCTCGGGAGTGTAGAATTCTCCTTCGGGTCTGAGGTTATCTTCTGGTCTGACCTGAGTTGGTCGCTCTCCAGGTCGATATTTGGGTTTCTCTGGACTATAGAACTCACCCTCCGGTTTCAAATTATCCGTGGGCTTAACTTGATCAGGACGTACTACATATTGGTACTCCTCCCTCTTAATAAACGTCATTTCACCTTCTGAACGTAAGTTATCTTTCCTGATTACCATATCTGGTTTGTCAGCAGGCCTGTAAACTTGTTTCTCGGGTTTTGTAAAATCGCCTTCTGGCTTCAGATTATCCACAGGTTTCTTCTGAAGAGGTCGTTCGGCTGGTCTAAATCCTGGCTTATCCGGTGTGTAAAATTCTCCTTCTGGTCTAAGATTATCCTCCGGCCGAACCTGAGTTGGACGTTCGCCTGGCCTGTACTGAGGTTTCTCTGGACTGTAAAAGTCTCCTTCTGGCTTCAGATTATCCTCAGGCTTCTTTTGCACAGGACGTTCAGCTGGTGTAAAGCCTGGTTTGTCTGGAGTGTAAAATTCTCCTTCGGGTCTGAGGTTATCCTCAGGCCGAACCTGAGTTGGACGTTCACCTGGCCTGTATTTCGGCTTTTCTGGACTGTAGAACTCTCCTTCTGGTCTAAGATTATCCTCAGGCTTCTTCTGTACAGGACGTTCAGCTGGTCTAAAGCCTGGCTTATCCGGAGTGTAGAATTCGCCTTCGGGTCTGAGGTTATCCTCTGGTCGGACTTGAGTTGGTCGCTCACCAGGTCGATATTTGGGTTTCTCAGGACTGTAGAACTCACCCTCGGGTTTCAAATTGTCCGTTGGCTTAACTTGATCAGGACGTACTACATATTGGTACTCCTCCCTCTGAATAAACGTCATTTCTCCTTCTGAACGTAAGTTATCTTTCCTGATTACCATATCTGGTTTGTCAGCAGGCCTGTAAACTTGTTTCTCGGGTTTAGTAAAATCGCCTTCTGGCTTCAGGTTATCCACAGGTTTCTTCTGAAGAGGTCGTTCGGCTGGTTTAAATCCTGGCTTATCCGGTGTGTAAAATTCTCCCTCGGGTCTAAGATTATCCTCCGGTCGGACCTGAGTTGGACGTTCACCTGGTCTGTACTGAGGTTTCTCTGGACTGTAAAAGTCTCCTTCTGGTCTAAGATTATCCTCCGGCTTCTTTTGAGTAGGACGTTCGGCTGGTCTAAAACCTGGCTTATCGGGTGTGTAGAATTCTCCTTCGGGTCTGAGGTTATCCTCTGGTCGGACTTGAGTTGGTCGCTCACCAGGTCGATATTTGGGTTTCTCGGGACTGTAGAACTCACCCTCGGGTTTCAAATTGTCCGTTGGCTTAACTTGATCAGGACGTACTACATATTGGTACTCCTCCCTCTGAATAAACGTCATTTCTCCTTCTGAACGTAAGTTATCTTTCCTGATTACCATATCTGGTTTGTCAGCAGGCCTGTAAACTTGTTTCTCGGGTTTTGTAAAATCGCCTTCTGGCTTCAGGTTATCCACAGGTTTCTTCTGAAGAGGTCGTTCGGCTGGTTTAAATCCTGGCTTATCCGGTGTGTAAAATTCTCCCTCGGGTCTAAGATTATCCTCCGGTCGGACCTGAGTTGGACGTTCACCTGGTCTGTACTGAGGTTTCTCTGGACTGTAAAAGTCTCCTTCTGGTCTAAGATTATCCTCCGGCTTCTTTTGAGTAGGACGTTCGGCTGGTCTAAAACCTGGCTTATCGGGTGTGTAGAATTCTCCTTCGGGTCTGAGGTTATCCTCTGGTCGGACTTGAGTTGGTCGCTCACCAGGTCGATATTTGGGTTTCTCGGGACTGTAGAACTCACCCTCGGGTTTCAAATTGTCCGTTGGCTTAACTTGATCAGGTCGTACTACATATTGGTACTCCTCCCTCTGAATAAACGTCATTTCTCCTTCTGAACGTAAGTTATCTTTCCTGATTACCATATCTGGTTTGTCAGCAGGCCTGTAAACTTGTTTCTCGGGTTTTGTAAAATCGCCTTCTGGCTTCAGGTTATCCACAGGTTTCTTCTGAAGAGGTCGTTCGGCTGGTTTAAATCCTGGCTTATCCGGTGTGTAAAATTCTCCCTCGGGTCTAAGATTATCCTCCGGTCGGACCTGAGTTGGACGTTCACCTGGTCTGTACTGAGGTTTCTCTGGACTGTAAAAGTCTCCTTCTGGTCTTAGATTATCCTCCGGCTTCTTTTGAGTAGGACGTTCGGCTGGTCTAAAACCTGGCTTATCGGGTGTGTAGAATTCTCCTTCGGGTCTGAGGTTATCCTCTGGACGGACTTGAGATGGTCTTTCACCGGGACGGAACTTTGGTTTTTCGGGACTATAGAAATCACCCTCTGGTTTAAGGTTATCCATAGGCCTGACTTGACCAGGTCGAGTCACATATTGGTACTCTTCTCGCTCTACAAACGTCATTTCTCCCTCAGTTCGCAAATTATCACTTCGGATAATTTTCTCAGTTTTTTCTGCTGGCCTATAAGCTGGCTTTTCGGGTGCAACAAAGTCTCCTTCAGGCCTGAGGTTATCTATGGGTTTCTTTTGGATCGGACGATCGGCTGGTACATATCCAGGTTTGTCGGGTGTGTAGAATTCGCCTTCTGGCCTCAAGTTATCCAGGTGACGCACTTGCGTCGGACGATCTCCTGGCTGATATTTTGTCTTTTCAGGGCTATAAAATTCACCTTCCGGCTTGAGATTGTCCGTGGGCTTCACATAACCAGGACGGGTAGTATATTGATATTCCTCCTTTTCAACAAAAGTCATTTCTCCCTCAGAACGTAGGTTGTCGGTATGAACAATTTTCTCCCGTCTTTCACCCGGCTTATATGGCTCTTTGGGTGGCACCACAAATTCTCCTTCGGGTCTTAAATTGTCCTCTGGTTTTTTAATGACTATATAATCCACTAGAATGTCTTCATGGGGCTTGGGAATGCTACGGTTCTTTTCCAGGTCGGTCTTGGACCAAGTGTTGGTACGTATTCTGGAGTAGGTTTCGTCCAGGGTGTCTAGGTAAAGTAAAACGAGCAATTGATAGTAAAATGGTTAGGTAAAAATATGAGTGAGCTTACCAGCTGTTTCCACTATGACGTTTTCTGTATTCTTGTTGGTGCTGCTGGTGGTGCAATGATGGCGTCTAAAATATACGAAATTATTAACAAAAGCATGAAGTATAATAAATATAAAGTTATTACCCGCAAGTGCAGATTTCACAGATGCATCTCTCACTATGTGTCGTTGTTTTTCTCTTAGCGACTCCACGCTGTAACAGAATATGATAAATAAATATAGTAGGCTAGAGTATGGGTGTTAGCTAATCTACTTACGGTACTTGAATCGTCTAGGCGTTGCTTATCTTTGCGCACATAATCGATTTCATCATAAATATTTTCGGTAATATTTTTGTGTTTCGATGTTTCGTTTCGATTCAATGTAACATTCTCATTATTCTCCGATATTGAGGTATTCTTTTCAATTTCCACAAATTCGTCCACATAAATGGTCTTCTTGGGAGCTTCCACAATCTTTTCAATAACATCCGTATGCACCTTTTCATCTAGCACCCTCCAATCGTTTATGCTGGCGTCGAAAATCTACGGAAAAAGAAGATGTACGTATATTAGACTAAATCGGAAGAAGAGCATAAAATGTTATGGTAATGTGTCCTACAAAATTACTCATACGACATGTACGCCTGACATACAAAAATGTTCCAAAACTAAGTGAAATTGTTATAAATCAAGTTGAATAATGTTCAAAATTCCACAAATCGACTTGAGCTGTAGGTTTTAAAAGTTGTGCTGTTGAGTTGCCGGATTTAAAAGAAAATGCTATTTATAGCTTCAAAATAAATATTTTGAATTAAATTTGTGAATAATATGAACATTTACAGTCAACAGTTTCTACCCAGAACAAAATGCAAAATATCCGTTCTAAAATGAATCATAAATATTGTCAGAGATAGGTTGATCCCGGTTTTTTTTCAAATTAAGTACGAAACACTTAACTAGATCAGCGGTGGGCACCAAATCATAACTAAAAAGTGCAGCAACATCAAATTCCATTTCATTTCCCTTTGATCGAATTAACGAGATCCTTTCTTTAGCTTGGGTAAGCTTGTTCTTAGCTTGAAATAAGGATTGATTTGAGTGTGATTAAAAAAAAAATGTCGTTATTTGAATGAGCTTAGCGTCATTTCTTTGTACCCGAATATCAAAATTTTTTAGCCGATCGACTAAGCAACTGAGAATGAGAAATTTCTAACTCGCTTTCGGTTTATTTTCGCTCTTTCGTTTTGACATTAAAATTTCGAATAAATATTAACTTAATCCAATTGATACAAGAATTCTATGATGGTCCAAAACCTTTTCTATTTCTTTCGACTCCTACTTAAATTTTCAATCCGAAGGTCGAGATCAATAGGAACCATAGAAACGATCGATCCAAAGACTAGTTCTAGTAAGAAAAACTTTTTTGTTTTCCATTGTAGCATCTCAAATCGTGGTATATATTAGATTTACATGCTTCTACATAATTCTGGAAAAATTTATCAAAATCGGATGACTATAGCATATAGCTGCCATAGGAACGATCGATCCAAAAATTAGTTCTAGTAAGAAAACTTTTTTCTTTTCCTTCGTAGCGTCACCAATCGTGGTATATATTAGTTTTAAATGCTTCCACTTATTTCTGAAAAATTTTATCAACATCGGATGACTTTAGCATATAGCTGCCATAAGAACGATCGATCCTAAAACTAGTTCTAGTAAGAAAAACTTTTTTGTTTTCCATTGTAAAGTCACCAATCACGGTATATATTAGTTTTATATGCTTTCACATCATTCTGGAAAAATTCATTTAAATCGGATCACTCTAGCATATAGCTACCATAGGAACGATCGCTCCAAAAATTAGTTCTAGTAAGAAAAACTTTTTTGTTGTCCATTGTAGCGTCACCAATCGTGGTATATATTAGTTGTATATGCTTCCTTATAATTCTAGAAAAATTTATTAAAATCAGATCACTATAGCATATAGCTGCCATAGGAACGATCGATCCAAAAATTAGTTCTGGGGAGAAAAACTTTTTTGTTTTCCATCGTAGCGTCACCAATCGTGGTATATATTAGTTTTATATGCTTTCACATAATTCTGGAAAAATTTATCAAAATCGGATCACTATAGCATATAGCTGCCATAGGAACGATCGGTCTAGAAACAAGTTCTAGTGAGAAAAGGAACCTGCACGCTTTTGGTATTGTTACACTTGTTGTTTAAAGTTAGGTAAACATAATTAACATGACCTTGAGCCGGCTAAACGCGCTATCTTAAATAAAAATATTTTTTTTATAGGCAACACTGCGTATGAGTGATTCATGAATTTTTTATTCCACATTTTGAATCGAATTTAAATTCAAATTAAGCTCAACTTTTCATAAATAAAATAAAAATATATTTTTTAACAGAACTAACATGACCTTGAGCCGGCTAAACCCGCTATCTTAAATAAAAATATTTTTTTAATAGGCCACACTGCGTATGAGTGATTTATTAATTTTTTATTCCACATTTTGAATTGAATTGAAATTCAAATAAAACACAAACATTTAAAAGAAAAGGCAACACTGCGTATGAGTAATACTAACCAAAATTTACTTCAGTTTTTTTTTATGTATTATTAAACAACAACTTAACATCTACACAGCTCACGCACAATTAGACGTAAGTTACTTACCTTTGTTACCTCCGTCGTGGTGGTAATGTTTGCCACATCCGTGTTATCTTTCTCTATTTCACGAGCAATGTCATTGGGCACAAAAGCTTTCGTATCAGTATACTTCTTCTCATCCACCACCGTCCACTTGCCCAACTTTGTGTCATACACCTTGGTCGTATATGTTGTGCGTTGTGGTATTGATGACATCATCGACTATTTCGGGATAGCCCGTGTCATGTATACTATCCACAGTCCGTTCGTCCACGACACGCCATCTATTGTTACGTTTATCATAGATTTTCTTCTTGTAGGTAACCTTGGAGCTACCATCGGATTCCTTGCTGACATAACGTTCAAAGGTCGGTTGCTTTCTATTATTGTGGGTGTGGGTGGCACTGCCATCGCTAAACTCAGTCCAGGTTTTGGTTTTCACATCGTATACCTCCTTTTTGGAGCTGGTTTGTGATTTCTTAGTGCTGCTGCTTTGCTTGGAGCTTTCACTGACTTCTTGAATGGTATTCTTGGTCTTCTGCGCAGACAATGACGTTGCTTTGTCCACAACAACAGCTGACTGTGACGTTGAGTTGGCTTTTGTTGTGGTCGTGGCGCCGCCAGACACATTGGCAACCGGTTGCGACGACGTCATCAATGTCGTTGGCACGCTCTGAGATTCGCTGTAGTTTAAATCGAAGCCAACCTGTTTGCTGGCCGATGATGTCATACCGGTAGCCGCTCTCTCGCTGGCCATAAGCGTATCGCTTGAACTGGTTGTGGTCTCAAAATACGAGCTGGAACTGGCCTGCTGCTGCTGCTCCTGGCTGCTCGAGGAGGCGTACATTTTTGACACGCTGCCACCGCTGGCCGATCCAGTGATTTCTACCACCTCAATGGGTACCGAGAATACAGGTTCCTTTTTTTCACTTTCCAACAGATCGATGGATGATATAATTTTCTCATTTGAATAATCTCGGGAGATTTTTGAGCTGCTGCTGCTGCTGGTAAACTGAGATTGCGTGGTAAAGGATTTGGCCGCCTTGCTGCTGTAGCTGCTAACACCAGCTGCCGGCTGGGAATAGCTGCTGGATTCATGTTCCATGGAGGTGGAGCTGGTGTTGGTGGTTAAAGTGGCTGTGGCATCGGGTCCCAAATTTTTGGTTACTTTGCTAGCCGAGGCCGTTGACGATGTTGTTGTGGTTGAGGTGGCTGGCGGCAACTGTTGCTGCTGAGACACTTGTTTCTTTTTATTACTTTTTGATACCATTTTGTTGTTGTTGTTGTTCGTTTCGCTTTGACACAGATGAGGTAATCACTTCACTGACACGAACTCTGCACCTGGTTTCAATTTTGACTATTTTAATGGTGTTGGGTCGTTTAAATTTTGGGTTTTGCTGTTTATTAATCACAATTATGGCTATTAAAAATATTTATGGAATGTCGAAATACTTATTTTTAAATAAAAACACACACACACACGAACGGCGACAATTGCTAGAGGGAAAAAAAAGCTTAGCACGCACACAGATGAAGCGGAGAGATACTTTTTTTTTTTTGTGCTTTGTTTTATTGCTTAGATGCTATGTGGCAGATTTCGGATGTTCGTGTTCGGAGCACTTTTTTAAGATCACCAACCGTCGCGAAGCACAACTCAAAACGTACTGATCGCTCGTTGCGGTTGTCTGGAACCGCTTTTCGACTATCTGCTGTCTGCCTCGGAACGGCAGCGTCAGCGCCAGCCAAGCGTTCGCTTGAAAGCAAATAAGTGCAAGCGAGAGGCATAACGCCTTCACAAAAAAAAAAAAGGCAACAGACCAGGCTTATAGCGTAGGTAGTATAGTGTATCCGTTGGATGCGTAGGCCGGCTGCTGGGTTGCTGCCACGCAATCCTCTCTGAGTTCAATAAGCCAATAAAAGCCACAAACTCTTTTGTTGGTTTTGTTTTTTTTTTTGTGAAAGTGTCTCCACAATATAAACAAACAGCTGCATGATGCCAAAATTGGCTCGTCTCTGAGTTTATCCAACGGATGCATAATTATTGTAAAAATTCAAAATTAGTCACAACTTGTAGATACTTTTTCATGGCGCTACGTGGGCGCCAAAAGCTAGACTTGATTCTCGCACTGACTAAGCTCAATAACAGCAGACAAAGTCGCGCAAAAATTTTATTACCCAATTGATTTATCTCTCTCGCGTCTCTTGGGGTGGGTGTCTTTATACATAAAAGTATCTTTCAATTGGTTATGTACAAATACGGTTACTTTCAGTACAAACTGCATAATTTAGAGCTCAGGTTAAGGTCTAAGTAAATTGACCTCCAAAAATTTTATGTATGCTTAAATCTTGGAAACCATCAACTAGTCCAGCTAACTCAATTGTTGTTTAATTCAAAACTGACGTCATACGCGTCGTATGAGCAACACAACAAACTTAAAGTTAAAAGCAATCAAAACTTGTTTGCTGCCCCGACACATAAATGTATAGACAAATGGCATAAACTTAAGAGAAGCCCAAACACAATATACCCCTTAGTCAGTCAAAGTGACACCATTTTTCTTTAAAAAAAAACTACTTAATTAATTATTTCAAAATTTTAAGAGTATATTTATACATGTTTTAAGAATATACAGCGAAATTTTTGAAAGAAAAATTTCAATATTTTTTAAGTTATACACGATCTTCGACGGCGGGAAAAAATGGTCCTCTACTGCTGCAGTAATTCCGGCCGTCTTCGAGGATGAAATTAAAAAAAAAACTCGTGAAACTAGATGTCCGTACCTTGACCTACGATCAAAAAATCAAAAATTGACAAACCTAAATTTTTGTCGTGTTTGGCCTGCCAAAATTCGATTTTTGATCAGATCAATAAATCGATAGGTGATGGTATGGAGAACTTTGGAAAAAAAACTCGGTAGTGATCGGATCATTTGTCTTTGAGTAATCACTCCAGCAAATTCGGAATATGCTGTTTCGAGAAAAACGCGTTTAAAATCGCTAATGATATTCTCTAGCTACCGAGCGGCTTCTCTTAAAGTGGCTATAACTCAAAAACTATTTGAGATATCGATTTAAAATTTTAGTATGTTATTTTTAATATTGTAATCTATCGAAATATGAAAAAACTAATTTTTTTTTAAATTTCTCACTAGGTGTGCCCCTTAAAATGTGAAATATTTTTTATTATTGGGTGTAGTTAAATTAAATATGAAACATTCTAAAGTCCAAAAAAGACCATTAATTTTACTTAAATGAGAACAAACATTCTTGAATTAAGAAAAAAATTCTAGTACCAATTTTCTTAGAATAAGTACGAAATAAACTTAAAATGACAATGCAATGGAAAATGCGAAATATTTCAACACAAATCTGTCCTTATAAGTCCCAACTGGTTCTGTGATTTTACTTATAGAGAGATGGTCGATTTATGGCCTAGAGTCATACCATCTTGGACTTTGATTAGCTCAAGTCAATAAGATCTTTGCAGCCATATTGGATTCGAAACAGAGACATTGTTTCAAGCACAAATTGCAAACTGTTTATGAATTTAATGGGCCTAAACCAAGCACATATTGTTCTTATTTTAAGTACTACTATAATTTAGAATTTATTAAACTTCAAGGAAAAATATTTTGTTATTATTTTAACTACGTAAATTCTTCTTTTTAAAGACTGAGAGCCTCACAGTATGATCAAAAATATCTTAACATAGTTCGAAATGTACTTAATGTATGTCGGAACGATCTAAATTACAATCAAGTAGTTCGGGATTGAATAAATCGTACTTGATATAAGAACTTTGTACTTGATTCAAGTATTTTCGTACTTAACGTACTATTGACACTGTTTGGAATTAATTCAAGTACAAAGTTCTTGATATTTTTTTGAGTTTACTGATTCAGTAAATGACCCATATAAATTTAGACTCAATGATTTCACTGTGCAAGTCGAAAAAAAAAAGACAGATTTTTTTTTTTAAAGTTCTTCATCAAGTTAAATTTTTTTCTAAATTGCAAAAAATTATATCTGTTTCTTGTGAAATCTGAATAAATGTCCTCTAGTTTACTATGTTTACAGATTTTCGATATCATTGCGCATTCAAAAACTAAAATAATTTCAACCTTTTTTAGATAAAATTTTTTTAAAACAAATTAATTAAAATTACCTAATATTAAAATAATTTATTAATGTCTTCCCTTTTGTTCTCCAACAATAACTTGATTTCTAATTAAATATTTCCTAATTTAATATCAGTTTGGTAATAAAAATTATGTAAAAAAATTTGTAATATTTTTAGATTTTTATCTATAACTTTTGAATGCGAAATGATATCGAAAAACTGTGAATATATTAAATTAGAGGACATTTAAATCTATTTATTTAGATTTCACTAAAATAAAATATCATATTTTTGGAATTAAAAAAAAAGGTTAGCTTCGTAAAAAACTTTAAAATAATTTTTTTATGAAACCATCGAAATAACTCAAAAAAGTAATGATGCAGTTCGATTCCTAAGGGAATTCCCGAATTAGGGGAAAACCTTTTAAGTTGGTCATGTCTTTTTTATTTTCAAAAAAAAAAACTATCACAGTGTTATTTCCAAAATATTTTGCAGGTATCACTTAGGTCGAACCACTTCAGTGGCCAGCTTCAACCTGATTCAGTAAATGACCCATTTTAATTTAGACTCAATAATTATTCAACTTCTGTACAATAGATGGCGACACTTAATGATCCAGATATATTAAATATAATATATCAGCTGTACGTATATACCTTAACTACTTCCCCTAATGACTTAATGGGTAGGCAACAAAAACGACAAAAAAAAAAGAGATACAAAATGCAAAAATTTTAAATGGAAAATATAAACTGGCGCACAGTGGAACCTGCTAATTAAAAATGCAAAGCACATAGTCAAAAGCTTAACCAAAAGTTGCCAGTGGAACGCATTGACATAAAGTGCAATTCGATATGTGAAACATTAAACCAAATTTAAGTACAAATGCCAATTTAGGGAGAACTAGAACATTGACTCAGTGTGACTCCGACGGATTTTGATCATGATGATGATGATGATGATGACATCTCCAACTTTTCCTTGGAATTGAAATTGAACGCAACAGCATGCTGAGGCGTGCTGGAAATTTATGCACAAGTTTTTTGTTGTTTTTTTTTTGGGTTGTCAATTAATTTCAATTTAAGTAAAAAACAATTCAAGGTAAAAGTTTCATGTCAGACCCTTATTTGGCAGCCAGCCGAAAATACCACTCCAAAAATGCACTTTTAGGGCAGGCGGCTTGCATTCATATGTATGAGTCGGTCTTTAAAGTCCCCCAGAGACTGACGCCAGCTTCTGTAAGATAGTCACGTAATTTTTATATAATATACAACATATAAAAATTAAAATTAAAAACAATTTCCTAGCTGATGAATGAATTGTAACCATTTGGTTGATTGCTTTGAATCTTAAACAGTTGACTACGTGCAAACGAGGCATACATTTCGAACAGATGGTCCAAAACGCTGTAAACGTGTCTTCTTTGGGTTCCTTAATTGATTCGGCAAAAAAATTTCGATCCGTTTAAAGCTTACTTTGATTTATATCTAAACAAAATTCTAAACCTTTTTTCGGTGCTTTATCGCACATAAAAATTTCGGGTATCTTATCTAACTTCACTTAAAGCGCCATGAGTTATAAATTAGCTTTCGTTTTTGTTTTTTTTTTGCAGGCCTTGGAATTTTTGCAATGGTTCCAAATTCGGTTATTCTACGCAAACATTAACAAATGCTTATAAATATTTTTAAAAGAAACTTTCTCATATTGATTAAGGCTGATTAAGACAATGCAATTCGATTGACTCACAGTTAACAGGCATATTATTTGTATTTTCTTTTTTGTATGTGGGTTTTAATCAGCAAATCTAAAAATAAATTATTAGTTCATTTGCATTACGCTTCTCCCTAACTTCAGTGACATGTTGGGCAATTTTTGTTTTTTTTTAATTTTTTATTAGCCAGAGAAATGAGCCATGTTTGTGCAAATTTCAAAGGTAATCATCAAATAAACTTGTGGATAAGACAAGAGTGTTGCTAACCTAAGGTCTGTTTCATATTTAGAAGACAGTTGGCAATTTGATATTCTTGTTGAAAAGTATTGTGTAAGTAAAAGATGAATGGACGATATTATTTCAAAGGCATTTGTTTACATAGGTAATGTAATTTATCCAGGAATGCAAACCGCTTGGAAATGAAGACTGGTTTGGTTCAGTAGTTTAGCCGGTTCGGTTTATAGCATAGTTCTTAGAGCAAACCAAACCGCGGTTTCGGTTCGGTTCAGTGGTTCACCCTGAGTTTTCAAGCATTCTTCTGTCTTATAAGAACTTTATAATCTTTTTAGTATTATTTGAAATTATCGTAAAAATATTTCAAATATTAATATTTACTTATGTACGTCACTTATATAAAGTCGGTCATATAAGATTCAGGATTATCAAGAAGAGCAGGAATGTAATAGATATCATATTTATTAGATTCTTAACCATCTTCAGGACATCTTCAGGGGCAAAATATGGTGACTGGAAATTCCTTAACTGAGAAAATCACATTCCAGATGGTGTGGAAACGCAGGAAGCCGACTACAACCTCATTAAGACGTTGTTAGAAAGACTCTACATCACTAAAATGATGGAAGGGTTTTCGTATAGATGATTTTTCGAATTTTTAAAATCATCTTTGACTTAGTCAGGCATTAAAACGAATCAAACCTTTTCATTTTCGATTTCCAGTTTGGTTCAGCATTTTTAAACAGACGCGTGTTTGGTTAGCGGTTCGGTTTCCGAGCACGTATTAGCGGTTCGTTAAAATTGGTTTGGTTCGGTTCAGAACCGGTTTGCATTCCTGCTCCAAAAGATTTTGTTTACATAGGTAATATGTACATTGTGGGACCACATGCACATTTCCTTTTGAGAGCGCTTTTTGAGAATCCATATTTAAATCTGTTCTTTTGGATCCAGAAACAACAATATTTGTGTGTTTATTCAAAAAACTTGTACTTTTCCTTGGTCTTTGGGTTTGCTTATTTACTTTCAATGATCTTTTAGTTGAATTCTAACATTGAACAAAAGACAAAACAAAGGATAAAAGTTTTCCTCACTAAGACCTTTTTTTGGACTGATTGGTTGTATGTCAGCTATTCGATATAGTCATCCGATTATTATAAGATTTGTCAGAATTATGTGGATTCATATTCAATTACTTCATGCAAAGTTTGCAGACGATTTCATAGAAAACAAAAAAGCTTTTCTCACTAGAACTACAAAGAAAAAAAGGAAAATTTTAAGATGATCCATTGGATATTTTTCATATCCATTTGGACTGGATATGTCCATATCCATTTTTTTTCATTCGAATTATGTTAAATTGATCTAAGTTTTTCATCCAATGGAGCTGAAAAATATTCAAATGATGTGAAAATGGATCTGAAAAATATCAAAAGGATGTGTTAATTTGAAAGGATATGCATTTCAATATCCCCAAAAAGGATATGTCCATATCCATTCCAAATGGATCTTTCCTTTTTTTCTGTGTAGTTTTTAGGACCGATCGTTTCTATGTCAGCTATATGCTATATTCGTCCGATTTTCATCAAGAATCTACAGAATTGTGTAAATGCGGATAGAATTATTAATTACCAAGTTTTGGAGACGGAATCTTTGTAAACAAAACCTTTTTTTCTCTAGAACTTTGGAAATATAAATACCTGGCTTTACAGCCCCAAAGAACCAAGCCGATCTTCTCTTAATCTCAATGGGAAATGTGAATCTTTATTATAACGCTAAAAGAATAATTTCTGACTTATACTTTTTAAAGATAATTTTATTTAAATGTTGGCCGCGACTGTGCAGTAGATGGTCCAATTGAAAGGTCCAGTTTTCGATCACTCTTTTCAGCATTGAGTCCATTGACTAAAATTAAAGCGTACATTGGAGGTAGATCAACCGGCTTAAATTCTGGACCGATCATGGTTTTAAAGGCTTACAAAAACCAACTCTGAAATTTGAAAAAAAAGTTGATTTTCATTTTTTAATTAAATTTTTTATCTAATAAATCAAGAGAGAAAAGAAAAAAGAGAGGAAATACGTTGAAAGCGGTCCAATTGACTGTTTGTGTTCGACGTGGTGGGCAGTCAAAGTCTCTACCTGTTTGGGTTAATAGCTCACTTACTTACATTTGTTTTTTATTTATTTTTAGATTTGGAAAGAACCCAAACAGCTTTTTGTTTTATTAATTAAAAAAACTAAATAATTAAACATATTTTTAACTAGAGTTTGGCTCAGCAAAGGGCACATAGTGGCCCGTTGAGCCCCTGCAGCTCGACCCGTTAATCCGACATTTTGTTGTTGCTGCGCCCTTCAGTTATATATTTTAATGCCCACCGCTGGTTTAGATAAGCTGAATAGTATATTTATTTTATTATTCTCATACCTAAGATAGATTTATAATTCAATATTTTAGGAATACATGCTCAAAACGTGAGCTTTCTAGCTAGACTGATTAAGAAAGAGAGAGTTACCATTCCGTCTGAATTTTGTACAAAAACTAATAGTTCTTCTTAAAGGTCTCATTCCAGATGGCATAAATATTTATTTTGGGACTATGCTTCATATGAATAGAAACACTTTTGAAAAGCTCTGAAAGCTGAATGCTTTTGAAAAGCTGTCTTATTTATATGAAGCATAGTGCCAAAATAAATTTGTAAGTGACCTTTTTTTATTAATCCAACACAAAACATGAAGTCCTCCCACACAAGAAAAAATTCGCTTTACAATTACACTTTCTCTTTTATTATTCCATATTTCGGTTTTTGCATTTCTTTAAGGCTTACATATTAAAATATATGCTTATGTTTTATGTATACGATTATACGTTTTTATGCATTTTTCTCTTTCGCAAGACTTAAGGTATAATTTTTTTTTACAGTGTGTGATATTAATTTATTTTATTCCTCTTTCTTTTCTCTAAATTTTTCTCACCAAGCGTGCTTTGTTTCATACGTCTTGTTGTTGCCTGTTTGCAATTGTGTCGTCTGGTGTCTTACAAGCTAGAGATTTTCATTTATAATTATTTGCGGGTATCTTTAGTTATTGTGCCAGGCACCTACATTCCAAAACTCCGGCTACTTCTGCTGCAACTTATATGCATTTTTTTATATGTATGTACAATAAATCAAAAAAGAACGAATTGTGCACCAACGCTGGTCTGGAGAGCGAGCAGAGGAACGCCCCCACGAACGTTACGCTCGCCCACTTGTCATCGTGGTTGTCGCCGTCAAAAGTTTACGTATGTGAATGCAATGCTGTTTCGCTAGTTGTAGTATAATTTTTTGTATCTTTCTTTCTCGTATATAAGTGTCTAAGAGCTAAAAAGGTTGTGTGTGTGTGTGTTTAATGCATAAAACCAAGTTTGAAAATCATTTAGCTTATTTCTTTTTCTTCTTTTTTTTTTTTTTGTAAAAACTTGCAACTTAGACACAGGTTCTTGTTTTAGATGCGACCAACACATCACAAAAATTAACAGATACAGTAGATGTACAATGTATGTAAACGCTAGTTAACTATTTAATGTGTACAATGTAAGTGTAGAATTAGTTTAAAGCCTAAACGTTAACTAAAAGAATATTACAACTAAATTGGGGTCGAGGGCGGGGTAAATCGCTTACAAATGTCTAAGTGAAGGGGAGGGGGATGGAGGGGAGGATTTATCAAGCTGCGCCTGCACTTACAACTGTTCACTCTCAGTGTACGTGTGTGTGGGTGTGTGTGTGTGTGTATATGTGTGTTTGTGTGTGGGTATGTACAATAATTCTAAAATGCTCTGTGCCTCTTAATCGGCCTGCTGTTGAGCTGCCTGATCCTCCTGCAATACATTGCGGCATATCTCGTACTTAATAACCTTCCCATGTATATGACCATCGGGCATTAGCACCTGAACCTGCTGTGTGGGCTGCTGCTGCTGTTGCTGCTGCTGTCCAGTTGCTGTTGAGTTGGCCTCCTGCAAGAATTACACAAACTTTTTAGCCAAAGCCTCTCTCAACCAAGCCAATAAAAAATAAAGGAAAGAAAAACCAAACTAAAGCTTAACTCAAATAAACTAAGGAGTGGGATAGAAGGATAGTGGAGGCACAGGCACAGACATTATAAAAAAAAAGGTGAAGGCATACGACACAAACAACAACGATATATATATATAAATCAAGACCAAGCTTTATACGACGGCACTTTATACAGAGATACGAGGGCTGTTTGATAGGTCAGTGACTTAAAAAAAAAAAAATCTTTACATATACGGTCACCTACACCAGCTTTTGGAGCCAACTGTGAAGTTAGCAGCTATGAAAAATTTGCTCCACTTTTGCTTTAGGTCCCTTTAAGTTGGAATTATTATGGTGTGACGGTCTATTCAAAAGCTTTTATATCATAGCTTACATATTTTTAGTTTCAAACGTTGTCTGTCTCACTCTTGCGTTTTTTTGCAAAAGCTCTGAGCTTACTCATTTCTGTCAGGTACATAATTTCACCCTGGTTCCCTTTTCCTAGTACTTAGTGAGTGAGAGAAGCTTGACTTTGGCACTTGCAAATGATTTTTTATTTTTTTTTTTTGGTCTTCTTGATTTCTTGGTCTAAATTTTTGATTCCCTTTCAATAAGGGAATTTCTCAAGCTTCTTTAAAAAGTCGGTTGTTTCAGTAACAAGCCTTTTATGCGACCCAAATCTCTTATCGTCAGTCCATTTTATTAGATTTGCAGAAAATATTAAATATTGAGAATATTCCGTTTTTATACCAATTGAAGGATCATGAATCAATATCAAATCTGTCCAACAGCTCTGAAAAATATTCTTTGTTTTTTTTTTAACCCTTTAAAAGGTTATACCCGCGTGAATTCCATAAAACTGTCATCTTGAGCTAGCTGACCCACCTTTGGCCGTTTTTGAGCCCCTTTTTAGCGTAGCATTATATTGCTTTGACTTATCCTTAGTCTCTGGTGTGTTGTGATGGATCCATGTTTTGTCTTTGATAACAAAAGACTCAAAAACTCGTTAGGATGGCGGCCAAACACTCCTTTGAAGTGGTTAACGGCAACCATCGCGGGGTTAGCGTTTTTTAGGAACAAATATTCTTGTTATTTGAGAAGCTTAGCCAGCTCAAGCATATTCATTCTCTCTTCCTCTCGTTCAATATTTTTCCATGGAATATATCTTCAATTTCTGGCTTGACGACCTCTTTTGGTCTATCACATGCATTTCTGAAACATTGAAATCGTTGGTATTTGAAAGCATTCCAAAAACTACAGAAAACCGTATAGGCGAGGCTCGAGTTCAGCAGCCGTTTGTCCTGCCCAAGTCTCGGTCGCGCAAATTTTGCTGTCATTTGCTTGTAGCGAACTGGAGCCTCTTTTGAGCATTACATTTGATTTAGTTATTCTTTTCGAAGCGACGCAATTGCCTGTGCGACTGAGTGGCGTCAAAATAAACGCTGGCTTAAAGCAAAAACGAGCCAAAAGAGCCCAGGGCTGCCTCTCGCTGGTATAAAAGCCTTTTCTTGGTTTCGGTTAGGTAAAAATTATGCTTGATAAGCACACAAAATGCACCTTTTCCATTTTCTTCGAAATTCAAGAATTTGTCAGTGCTGTCAAAAACCAACTAAATGACTCAGTTTGCTTTCATTTGCATAACCATTTACTGTTCCTGAAATTCTTAAAAATTCATTGACTTATCAAACTGCCCTCGTCTTGAATTGATCACAATTCAATATCCTTGTTCAAGTTTAGCCGGAAGTATCAACTTTAAGTAGCTTTATTTTAAATTTGGATTGTTTTTTTTTATACACACCTAAACACACGCGCGCGCGCTCTCTGAAGACCTTTCTTTAGCGTACGGTACATAAGTAATTGCAGAGGAGTCTATAAGATTTCATTATGGTGTGTAGTTTCTGATAGACTTACACACACACACACACACATACACAAACACACACACTCACATATACATTTGGAGAGGACTACACATTGTAAATGATTGAACAAAGTTCTTTTTTTTTTGGTGCATGTGCGCTGTTGCTGCTTCTTGTACAAATTATTGAATGGCATTTTCGTTTTCTTCAGTTTTCTTGTTGTTTTTTTTACTTTTCTTTGCATTTGTTTGTAAAATTTTATATGGGTTTTTATTTGATTTTTCTTCTTTTTTTTTTTTTTTTTTACTAATAAGAAGTAGTTGGTACAACAAGCTGCAAGTATTGGAAGTTAAAAAAAATTGGTAATGCAATTATGTTTCAAGTTTCAATGCTCGAGATGATATGTGTCTGGGGCGGGCTGGTAAACAGAGATTAAAGAGATATTAACATAAGAGAGAACTCAGTATATTGTTTTTTGTTTTTTTTTGGTAGGCTTAGGAATGATACAGATAGGAAGGAAGGTTGGGGATGGGTGAAAGCATTTAAGGCAGTTTATAATTAATTTCAAGTTCTAGACTTTGTCACTTCTAAACATCTAACTGCCATTTATAGAGTGAAAAATATTTCTAGAAATAATCAAATATATTCCCAATCATAACTAGGTCTGTCATTTAGGCTGAAAAGACACCTTAAATTTTTAGAGACAATTAATCTCACAATTTTCCGTTAATAGACAAAAGTGGCTGGTTTTTGGTATCTTAGTCTCTTTTATTGCTGTCACCTAAAACTCGATTTTCTCTTCCTATTTATATATGTCATTATTTTGCCTGCTTTTTACCTACCTTTGGAGTACGATAATGTTAAATAAGGACGAATTAAAACTGTTTTTCCTTACAACATTTATAACAAAACAAAAAATCAAGCGAATATATTGATACAGTCGAACTTCTCTATTTCGTACACCAAAGTTTTCTATATAACCAATTAACGGACAAATCCATCTGTAAAAAATCAAAACAAGTAACCTCTTCAAATTTCCTGTACAAACTTAAAGTAGAAATCTAGTTGTCCTCCCATAAGTATACAACTTAAACAGGCTATAACTTTGCCAAAGAAACTGATATAAATACAATAAAATTTTCATAATTAAAGCATGTTTTAGGCTTGATGCTTAAAATGGAAAAAATACATATCCAAAAACTGCCTTAGCCTAAAGAGAAAAATTTATATTGACAAAAATTGGCATAAATCTGATAAAAGTCTAACTTGAGAGGCCAATTCAGACACCTTCGACTGTCGTATTACTGCTTCTTTGATTTTTAAAGCATACATTAGCATGTGGCCCCCCATAGTATGACCTCCAAAAATTCTAGAGAACCCACAATTTTACAAAGTCAGTTTTTCGCCATATCTTGTATCCAAGAGCTGATAGAACGAAACTAATGAGGCAGTTATTGTTCAGTGCACTAAATACAGGCATGTTCTGAATTCCACTACTTTTTGAAAAGTAAAACCGAACGCAATTTCGTTTAGGTTTTATTTTTCCTTTCTCAACTCCGACTGAAATTGCTTACATTTTACAAAATCGTTCAAAAATGGAATTGAGAACATGTCTGATAGATTTAGGTACAATGTAAATTATTTATTTCAGCGGTTGGCATACTATTTTAGTTCGCGGGCAGTCCAACAACAACAGAAGAAAAAAACAATCTTTATAATCAACTCGAATGATTTTTCTCGTAACGGCAATTGTGTCGCTGTGGCCAAACTGAAATAACGGATTGGGCTGGCTGAGCCAAAAGGGCTATGGGCTGCCCATCGCTGGTCTATTAGTTTGCTTTTGTGTTAACGAGCTTAGCGACCATGAAGACTGTACCTTAATTACACAGGCCAACAAAATAACCAACTTTCTAAGGTGCCGTTATGAAATTATTCAACTTCTGCATACCTCTAGGGTTTGGACTTGAACACTTTGGAGTTCTCAAGTCAACTACAAGATTTAAATAGAACGTTTGATTTGAATAACGCAACCACAAAGACGAGAAGGAGTCTAATGAGGGATTTGGTTATCTTGTTTCATCATTCTCAGCATTCACTGAATCTAATAATCACTCTGGTTGGTTATGTCAGCTGTGGTTTGTTTGCATATGACAGCTGCGCTGCAAATTGTTGATAAAATCCCAGTTTTTTAAAATTTGTGGTTATCAACTTGTTCATCCTCTGCAAAGTTCTCCCAATTATTTCTGTTTTGCCTTTTGGTCTTCTTTGAATTCATTTATTTAATTGAGTTCTCAATTCTAGAATTATCAAACATGTTTTATTATTCTCCGAGAATTTATCAGCTGTTTTGAAAAAACGAGTTGGCAGGCCCATGCTCATTCTCAGAGCCCATTTTCGGCATCTGAGTGGAGCCTCTTAGAATGCTTTGAGAATATTTTTAGAGCCATGTAATTGGATAGACAGCAAGAATGTTTTAGGTGCCTGAGTACCTCCTAGCTGAAGGATTTGTAGTATTGTTTGCCTTCTGGAAATTCTTGAGACAACATTTTTTTTTATTTATGTGACCTATGCGACAGAGCACATATCAATGCATCTTTAAAAGACTCGAGCAAACGAATGTGTCTTAATTGCCTTTTGAAATCAGACTATTCTCTAAATCATCTTCTTTAATATAATGTGATTCACCTAAAGAAACAGACGGCCAACGCTACATGTGTTCATTAGCGCGAGCAGATTAGTTATGTTTTGCACTGAAAAAAGAGTTTAAAATGAGTCTAACTTTGGAATTCAATCAAATAATGCATAATTGACACATGGCAGTTATTAAGTAGATACGAAATCGGTCCTGAATATAAATATTTTATTTCAAAGGAACTCGGTTCCGAACCGAGTCTGTTCAAATTAAAAGTAACCGGTTTTTGAAACCGAACTCCTCACGAAAGAAAATGATTTGGAATCTATGTAGAAATTACAGAGGTTTGCAGCATTCAAGAAACCTTAACCCTTCGCATATAGGGATAATCCCCCATAATTATAAGAATAAAACATATTTAGCCTGGTCTAAGCTTAAACCTAAATTTGTAACCACATTTGGCTTAGTTATAAACAAAATTCCTAACCCATCTGGCATAGACCTGGTATATAATTCAGCTAGCTAAGCTAGTTTCCTTTCCAAAAACTCACTGATGAATATGATAATCTTCTTCTTTGTAAATATCGGTAATTATTTATTTGTGTTAAACTTTTTGCTTGCTTTCTAATTATTTTACATTATTATTTTTTTAACAATTTTTTTTTTAATTTTTTAATTCTTTCTTGGGCGTCCCCATCAACTTTAACTTGAACCAAATTTGCGGTAGGATTTATCAGGATAGAGGAGTTGGAGGGATGGAGGGGTGGAAGCTCTGTGGACACTTTTAGCATACCTGTTGCTGCGATATGGCTGGCTTTGTTTCCAAATGCTGGCGCTGATGCAGCATCAGATGATTCTTCTGGAAGAAGGCCTTGCCACACTCACAGACATGGGTGCGTACGGTGCAGCCGCCATTGGGATGCCGGCGATTGTGCTGCATGAGGCCATGCTTGGCGGCAAATCCTTTGCCACAGCTGGCACAGAAATGTGATTTGGGTTTATTGGCCGGCGCCACGGTGACAATTTGATGTTGATGCTGCTGCTGTTGTTGCTGCTGCTGCTGTTGCTGTTGTTGCTGCTGCTGTTGGGCGGCCACATGCTGCAGATGCGCCTGCTGTTGGCTGGCATGCAGTGACATGGTGGGCACGGCGGTGACAACAGCTTGCGGATGTGTAGAGTTGGCGGCCTGCACCAGGGTGGTCTGTGACATCACCTGCCCGGTGGACGATATAATTTGCACAGGCACCGGACTTTGGCCCACCAAATTGGGATTTGCGGTGACCACAGTGCCTGGGTTAAGGCTGGCCGTGCTTAAAAAGTGGCCGGGCAGCGCTGCTGTCAGGGCGCACAAATCGGTCATTAGGCTCTTGTCGCCCGTGTGTAAACGCAAGTGCAGGGCCAGAGCCTCGCGGCTATTGAAGGCGCTGCCGCACTCGCTGAAATTAACAGGTGAAGCGGATTAGGATCAGTTTAGTAAAGGGTTTACTCAGTGTACTTACCGGCAAACAAACTGCGGACGTGCCACGCCATTGGCATCGGTTGTGGAGACCGTCAACAGTGTGGAATTGGCCGGATTGCTTACCACGGTAATGGTCTGAGGATGTGACGGCGGTCCGGGGTGATGATGAGCTTGTTGTAGCTGCTTCAAAAGTCAAGTTTAGTGGATGGTTACCAAAAGATGACTCCAATCTTACCTGCTGATTGGCTATAATTGTGGCGCTGCTGGTATTGGGATTGACACCATTATGAGCGGCCCGAACATGCTGATGCAGTTCCGCCTTGGTGAGGAAACCCTCGCCACAGCTAACGCAGGGATGAGCCTGCTCGCCGGTATGTACACGCCTGTGGGGGAGTGAAAATACAGGATTAAATGTGAATAATCTCTTCTTATCTCTCTCTCTCTCCCACTTACCTCATGTGGGAAACTAGGGTACGCTTCTGTAGGAATTCCTTGCCGCAAACTGTGCAAGAATGTGGTATCTTGCCGTGTATACGTCCGTGATTTACCAATTGGAATTTACGGGGAAATGAGGCACCGCAATCAGCACAAACAAAGGGATTCAAGGATCCGTGAAAGCTGCAAGTATTGTAAATTAATCTTCAAAACAGTTCCCCGTATCATATGTGTATGGTTGGTTACCCACCGCGAGTGCATAATCAGATGATTCTCCTGGGCAAAACTCTCACCGCATTCCTCGCAGACGTAGGGACGTTCGCCGGCGTGAAATTTACTGTGCGTGACCAGGTGACGCTTGAGGGGAAAAGCACGTCCGCACTCCTGGCACACAAATGGCCGATCCCGGCTATGGACACGCGAATGCGTCAACAGATGATGCTTAAGGGTGAAACTCTTTTTGCACTCCTGACACTGATACGGACGATCCGTTGAATGGAGCAGCAGATGGGTGTTCAGACAATGCTTATGGGCGAAACTCTTGCCGCAATGGGTGCAGATATGTGGACGTTCACCTGCAAAAGAAATGTGGACTGTGGTTAGACCCGCTCACTGTGATTCGGGTAAGATGCTAGGAACAAGAACAACCACCTGTGTGGACGCGGGCGTGCGTGGTCAAATGATGCTTGAGCAGAAAGGATTTGCCGCACTCGTCGCAACTGTACGGGCGTTCCTTTTTAATCGTGGCGTCCGTCTGAGAGAGAGAGAGAGAGAGAGAGACAAGCAGAGAGATTGATGGGGGGATTACTTATCAAACTGCTCCAGGTGGGGCACCCCGCTGTTTAGGTTTGGTTTAGGTTTTGGATTTGTTTGGCTTACTTCGCTGAAATGCATTGATTCCTGTAGTTCGGTCTTTGGGGACAACTCTAAAGTGCCTGGCTCCAACTTTAAGTTGGGTGCGTCGCCCTGTGAGTCCTCGTTATCTTCAAGTCCTTGTATTACTTTCTGTACTTGAACTGAAATACCAGGAAGTATGTCACCTAAGAGTGTTGTTGCACCGCCAACGGAACAGAAACCAAATGGATACGAAAGAAAAAGAAACAAAATGGGGGGAAAGGAAGAGAAAACGAAATAGCAAATCAAAGTGCGAACCAATTGAACTCAACAAAAAAAAAAAAACTCAAACATAACGGAACGTAATGTAACCGGGTAAAGCAGAACCAGAACCGGGTAAATTTATATATACCAATGACAGTTGATGCACAATACAACAACATATTTGGGTGGGTGGGTTGGTTTTTTTTTTTTTTTTTTTTTTTTGATAACCACTTTGGAGGAGATGCTTACTTGGTGTTGAGCCCGGCCCCGTGCTATGATGATGCGACCCGTCGCCAGCTGTGGTGAGTGTGTGCGTCTGATGGTGGCCGGCAGCGATGGCCCGCTTGATTAAGATCTCGTTGCACTCCTCTTGCGTGAGATGCAGTGCACCAATTGAACCGAAATGGGATTTGGCAGCGGCAGCAGCAGCTGCTCCCGTGGTCAATACGGTTTGTCCGGTTTTGGCATCAACTAGACTACCATTCGTCAGGGTATGATGATGGGCAGCCGCCGGATCGCCGGCAGCGGCGGCTGCTGCAGCTGCGGCAGTGGCCTGATCGACCAAGAGATCTGTGTGTGTGTGGGTGTGTGTGTGTGTGTTTTGGGTGAGTGGGGTGAGGGTGAGAAAGCCAGGAGGATCACAAAAAAGCGAGTGAGGGAGTAACGGTAACAAACAACGAGAGTGAAGAGAGAAAAACAATCAATAAATCGTTCAATTAGTATACGAGGGCTGCTATTTAGATTGCGAGACTCTAGAAATTTGGGAAAATTCTTGTCCCATCTTCAAACAAGTAAGAAAGTCGGTCCAGCCCGACTGTAATATACTCTGTACCTGTCAAAGACAAACTGTGTAAGTGCTGCCCAAAACGATATCGGCCAGTTCTGCCCATCGTAATTATTTGTTTTGTTTATAACTCGACTATAGTTTATCTGATCTGGAAATGGTGTATGGTGGATCGATATGAAATGACAATTAAAATGTATGCCTAAATGGTTTGAACAATCTATCTTTAAAATTATAGGAGATATGACGTTTTTTTTAAATTGTGGGGCAACTCTGCTATTGTTCATCTGATCGAAAAACTATGTATGAGAGCTTAATGAGTTTTGATGAGTAGAATATATGTCTAGAAAGTTCAAACAATCTATCTTTAAAATTATAGGAGATATGACGTTTTTTTAAATTGTGGGGGTGGCAACTCTACTATTGTTTATCTGATCGGAAAATTATGTATAGGAGCTTAATGAGTTTTGATGAGTAGAATATATGTCTAGAAGGTTCGAACAATCTATCTCTAAAATTGTGGAAGATATGACTTTTTTTTAAAAATTGTGGGGGTGGCAACTTTGCTATTGTTCATCTGATTGGAAAACGATGTATGAGGGCTGAATGAGTTTTGATGAGTAGAATATATGTCTAAAAGGTTCGAACAATCTATCTCCAAAATTGTGGGAGTTTTGAGGAGCTTTTCAAATTGTGGAGGTGGCAACTCTACTATCGTTCATCTGATCGGAAAATTATGAATGGGGCCACGATAAGTAATAATAAGTAGAATATATGTCTAGAAGGTTCGAACAACCTAACTCCAAAATTGTGAAAGATATGAGGTTTTTTTCAAATTGCGGGGGCGGCAGGGTGCGTGACAAAAATTAAAACTAAACTTGATCTGCCAGCTAGTATAAGAACTATATGTTCCATACACTTCAAATCTCTAGCTCTTACCATCTCTGAGATATCAGCGTTCATACGGACAGACGGACGGACATGGCTATATCGACTCGGCTGTTGATGCTGATCAAGAATATATATAGTTTTTAGGGTCGGAGATGCTTCCTTCTGCCTGTTACATACATTTGTACCTTCGGTACAGAGTATAAAAATACAAACGCTTACACGAAAATCGACTAGAATCTCTAGAATATTTCTGAATAATTTGAATCGGTACGGAATAGGGAATCGTATATGTATTCCCATTTATACTTTTTCTAGTCCTATTTTAAGTAGCTCCAAGTCTTAGAGTCCTGAAAATCTAAATAGCAGCCCTCGTTAGTTAACAGTCACAAGGCGTGCAAAGACAATTTCGGATAACGAATCGTTTGGAACATAACTAACGATTCCATTATCCTTTTTTGGGGATTGGGTGTAGAAATGTGACCACTTACAGTTCTTATCAAGTGAATTTATACTCAACACCTGTTGAGTGGAGTCCTGTTTCTTGACCACCGTTGAAGTGCCACCTGTGGTAATGACTCTGCAAATGTAGGGTGTGGGGGGAAAGGAAGGAGGACACAATTCGGCGATTGATTGATTTGTTTATTTAATTAAACGCACCTTTGTGTCCCAGGCGGAAACGAGGAGTCGTTCACCACGAACATGCGACGCACCACATTTTTATTGCCGGATAGTGCACCTTTAACATCCTTTTGTACGGCCAATGTTCCATCCGTGGATAACAGATAGGGCATCTAAAACAAGGGGGAAGGGGGGTGGAGTGGTAGGTGGTGTATATTTTTTTTTGCAATGCAATATAATTTGTGGTTAGTAGAGATTTGTGACAAGGGGGTACAGTTGACCGCTAATTAGTTGTTGTTGTTGTTGTGATTTATAAGCACGCTACACCTGCGCAGGCAGCGAGACGGCCCTAATGGGTGTGTGGGGTGGGGTAGAAAGGTAGTCAGTTGGAAAGCGCGCGCTTTTTTTGTGCAATTGGACTTTTGACAGTGTGTGTGTCTATGTGTGTGTTTGTTGTTGTTGAGCGCCAAAGCCAAAAGCAAGTGTAATCAAAACACACGCACGAAAACACGCACACCAACAACACACGTCATTTTCTGGGTGTGTATGCGTCTCTGCTTACGTGTGCGTCGTCTGTTTGTATGTATGTGTTAAATAATATCACGAGACGGCGAATTCAACAAAAATCGACGCACACATGCAGAGGGGGTAGGCCAAAGACGGGCCGGCGCAAGTGCGGCGAATTCGTTTGCTTGTGTGGTAGACGGGTTAGTACAGTGGGAGAGAAAAGTTTAAGCACAAAAGGGAGTGTTAAGCAATACGCTTTGGAATAGTTGGGACCAGGACAGCTGGATAAAAAGTATTAAAATTTAAAAAAGGAGCAGGATATTCAGCATTCTTAGCCGAGAAACTTGAAAAAGTATGAAAAATCTCAACCACCACCGAATAAAGCAAAACAACGGGTACTAGGCTTCCCTCTAGAGCAGAAGAGAGTAGAGAAAAGGTGTAAAAGTGTTTCCAGGTAGCAAATCAACGTCGATGTGCTTCCCATGAAGCGTAGGTTAAGTTAGAAGAAGTCTCGGAATAAGAGTTACTGAACAAGAGTACGGAAAAAGAGTCACGAAACAAGAGCAATGGAACAACGGAGCAATCGGAGTGAGTTCTCACTTAAAAAAGAAACCAAGGCTGCAAACCGGTCCGGAACCAAACCCCTAAGAACCGGTTCGGTTAGGGTTTTTTGAAGTGGTCGAACCGGACCATAAACCGAACCTGCTACATTTTTTATCCCTCGAACCTGAGCCCGAACCGAACCACTTTTATAAAAAAAGGATTCGGTTTACAATATTTAGTAATTTTTCAGACGGAATAAATTCTGGATAAAACGACTACGACTGACTGTAAGAACAATAGAAAGCAGTGAACCAATGTCAAATATTAAATCTATCAATGATGTTATAGATTCCTTCGAAAATAGTCCAAGAGAACATACATCGAAAATATTTCAAAATTTTGGAAAGATCTTTAAATAATATTCTACTAACTAAGTTGTACTTGCATCTTTAACACTAAATTCTGTTCCTTCTAATCTAAAATCTAGTAGAAATTAACAGTTCCAGACGAAAAAAGATATCTGGACTAAAATCAATCCCAAAAAATGTCAGGTGAAGGTGGATTTCAGATATTATGAAACCAAAGTACAATCAGGTTCGACTCGTACTTAAAATTTTAATCCGAAGGTCGTTACTTGAATCAACATACACAAGGCGCTTCTTAAAAAAGACTTATGTTGCCTAAATTTTGTTATATGATCGAACTAATTAACCAAAATCTAGGGTTTAGAGGAACCAGGAACCGGTCAGTGAACCGAACCCAAAGGTTCCTCACTGGATCAAACCTCCGAACCGATAGAAATTTGATCAATTAATCATTCAAATTGAAGCGCTATTCAACAAAAGAGATTTTCTTCACTGACTGACTGATTGGCAATTAACGGGGTTCTTATAAAGTTGGTTAACCCCGTGTGCTTAGAATTTTTCGACCCACTGTATCGTCCGCTTTACAGCAGAAGCAGCTAACAGAGAGAGAGAAGGAACCGCGGCTAAACTTTCAGGCCAAAGGGAAATCAAAATAAGCAAATGTTTGTTAACAAATAAAGCAAAGTTAATAGAAAAACCAATATTGATTAAAGGAAACTTAAATTAGGTTAATTGCAATTAAAATTATTGATTCGCATCGATTGCTTTTGCCAAACTATTAATTAATGAAATCAAAAAACTAGCAATGACATTGCCAACCTCCCCGCCCCGCCCCCTTCCTTCCACAATGCATCCCCGCTTATCACATGTGCGTATTGTTTGTGTTTCGGCCAAACACACACACGCACACACACACACACAATAACGTACGTACATACGCATACAATTTACAAATACCAAATTATGAATGTTTACGAATGAAATGGAAACGAAAAAAAATCGTAAAAGAAATTCTAACACACTCGCTCCGCATTCACATATTCGCATGACCAACGCAGTTACATAAAAGTATATGTAGATGGCATTTTTTTCACCGTATATCGTACGTGAATTGGCCCGAGAGTATACATACACGCTACATAAGGCCGATGCACTTATACATACACAGCAGACAAAACCAACGAGTGGGTGAGTGAGCGAGCGAACTGTATGTATGCGTGAGTATGTCTGTATGTATGTATGTAGTTTCTTGTGTGTATGTGGCGCTGGCTCTGGCTTTGGGGCCGAAATATTTGAGACACAACACAATTCGCTGTGAGAAAGCAACAGCAACATTATTACGTGGGTGAAGGGGGGGTGGAGGGAGGAAGGCATCGATTGGATTGCACTTGCAAAAGCCATCGACACTGTGTGCTATGGCTAGGAGGATAAAAACATCTATGGTACTACTTACCGATTCCCCACTGACGGTGTAATTAATATTTGGCGATATTTCCAATACCGATTCAGCGGTACGGCTGACGTTGTCTGCGAAGCCCCAGGTGTAGCCAAAGGGCGGCGGATTGCTCTGTGCAGCGCACATTATAAATGTAGCAATAAAATAGAGAGGGGGGTGGTGGGGGTGGTAGGTGAAGGTGGTGGTGGTGGGGGGAAGAGAAAAAAGCGCAAAATTTCCAAACGCAAATGTATAATTGCACTTTTCTGTTGCTTTCTGGGTAATTATTTATATAAATCACGTACAAAATACTAGCCTCCGTGTCAAAAATTGGTCAAAACAATTCGCTATTTCACTTTTTCAACGCTCGCCGACCACCGAAAAGAAAGTCAAGAAAAAGTTGCGGGCGCCATTTTTTTTCCCTCGGTACAAAAAATTCACTTTGCAGCTTCGTTTGAAAAACTTGGACTCGGACTCCCACTCCGGAATTCATTGATAACGGGGCGCACTTTCCCACAAACTGTACATATGTGTGTGTCTATTGTGGTATTGGTGTGTGGACGCGTCGTGTATGGGTTAATATGTGCAGTATTTGCAATTAAATTTATAAACAAAATTAACGCACACAGCAGAGTTTTTTTTCTTTTTGCCTTCTACGTCCCAATATTAGTTCACAGACACAGACAGAGAATTTCCATGGTGTTCGTGTTTTTCGACCGACGCCATATTTGATTTTGTCTTAAGAGCAAACGGTCAGCCTTTTTTAACCCCCAGGGATGGCAACGGTGTGTGTCTGCGTGTGTGTGTGTGTATGGCGGTAGTCGTTACAGCTGCTGAAATCACAGTGACTGAAGTGATTTGCGTGGAGAGCTGCTTAAATATGTATAAAAATCTGTTTACCAGAAGAGTGTGACATAAAAATAGGTGGCAAGGAAATAAAACTTATGTACTTATTTCGTACAAGGCCAAAAATAGGTCGAAAAAAGGAAAGAAAATAACATTTAAATTGTATTTTATTTGAGACTTCCATCTAGAAGTTTCTTTTCCTTAACAAAAATAACCAAGGAGTTTTAAGAAGGTTTTATGCTTTGTAATCATTTGTTTACGAGTTCAAATTTTCTTTCCCGCACCCATTTCTATTAAGTTTTAAATAAATATAGGTATTTATAAGTTTAATATTGAAAATGTGTGTAAAATTGTGTACTAAAAGTAGTTTATGTATATATAGCAACCCCTCGTACATCGTTTTTCCAAAAAAGAAATCGAAAATCAGAACCGTTCGTTTACGTAAACTTAATTAATTTGAGTTTACTTTGGAAAAATATTTTTTTTTAAAAATTTTATGTGTATACCCAAAATTTAAGCCAATTATAGAGCACAATTCATCAAAGAACCATACAAAAATCTGTAATCAATGATCCCAGGCCCCCGATCCCAGATCCGAAATCCATCCCTGATCCGAGATCCCAAATCTCAGATTCCAGATCCTTGATCCCAGATCCCTGAACCCAAAAACCAGATCCTTGATCCCAGATCCCTAATCAATGATCCCAGGCCCCTGATACCAGATCTCAGACCCCTGATCCCAGATCTCAGATACCTGAGCCCAGTTCCCTTATCCCAGATCACAGATCCTAAATCCATCCCGGATCCCAGATCCCAAAATCCAGATCGTTGATCCTAGATCCCTAATCAATGATCCCGGGCCCCTGATCCTAGATCCCAAATCTCAGATCCCTTATTCCAGATCCTTGATCCCAGATCCCTGACCCTGAAAGATAGATCTCAAAGATAATCTCACGCAAAAAAGCTGTCGCAAAGAAATCAAAGTCAAAATTTTTCTCGTTTTTGTCCCCTAGCCGAACGTCCGTTAAAGAGATTCGCTCTAAAAACTCACTTTTTCTATTGAACTCAACCGCTTTAAGCTTAAATAATTGAATTCGAGCAATCTTTTCAATGTAAAAAGTTGACAGAGCTTCAGGTTTATGTTTCTAGGGGAATCAGTAAAGCATATTTTGGCAAAATAGTTCTAAATAGTGAATTTTTTAGAATTTTTAAAGCAGTTTATTTGCGGGTGTCTTAGGTAATAGTTATTTAGACAATTTTTTAACAATATTTGGCAGGCCCGTAGCTAGATTTTTTATTAGGAGGGGGCTGAAATTATTTTTTGACACTAAAATTTATAAATTTTGATTTGAGTAGTAAATAAAATAACATTTGGTAGCCTACTTGTGTCTACAACCTTACCGATTATATGAGGAAAAATAACTTAGCAAGCTTAGATAAGGTAGAGGGGCTGAGCCCCCAGAGCCCCCCCAGGCTACGTGCCTGATATTAGGGCGAATTAAACCCAAAAATTATATTTTTCTCCTCATTCAAAATAATAAAAAATATTTTCAAGTCACAGTTACAGTAACTGCTCATCTCTAATTGCAGGGGGTGTGACCAGACTTTCCACGAAAAATAGTTAGCTCACAGTTACATTGCAGCCTTCGTATTGTGCAACGGTCACACTGCAAGTGCCCTGCTGTTGTATAATTTATATTAAATATTCTTATAAACGCAGTTAAGAGTTGAATAAAAACCATGTCCCTGTCACCTGCCAGTGGCATAGGCCGCTTCTACAAGTCATCGGCCAAAATCATACGCTTTGTGCGCCAGGGTTGCACGAATCGTCCATTCTATCACATTGTTGTCATGGAGGTGAGCTTCCCCCCCACCCCCTCCCTTAGCATAAAGACTGCAACTTAATTTACTTTTTGTTACAGCGACGTAAAAATCAACATCAACCGGTCATAGAACAACTGGGCTCCTACGATCCCCTGCCCAATGAATCCAACGAGCGTTTGGTGGCTCTCAATACAGAACGCATACGCTTCTGGTTGGGCAATGGTGCCCATCTCTCTGTGCCGGCTGCTGAATTGCTGGGCATCTCTGGTCTTTTGCCCATACACCCGCGTACCTACATGACCGCCTGGCGCAATCGCCGCAGAATAGCCGAGGAGGAGGCGGCGGCGGCTGCTGCAGCCACTGAAAAAGCGTAGACTTTATAAATAAATCATTGTTTTGAGTTTAATTTGTTTAACAAGCAGAGATTTTTCACTTTTTTTTTGTAACAATCGCAGAGAAATTTGGAAAAAAAAACTAATTTATCCTCTGGGGATACCAAAATGCTTGAGACAACATCAAGATCTAATCATGCTTCAGCACACTGCCGGCCTTCTTCATGCCGTCATCAATGATCTTGTCCACAGCTAAAAGAAGAAGTAGAATGTCAACATTTACTGGAGAAAATTTGTACAAGTCAAAACTTACATTGATGATGCTTAAGGAAATAGGGCCGCACCAGTTTTTGGTAAATAATGGTGGAACCATTCTGTTCTGTGGGCAACATGCACCAGATAAGAAAAGCACACTGCAAAATAACAAAGATGATGAAACGGGGTAATCTTTAACAGAAATGTTTTAAACTCACCTTCAGCAGCCAGTAAAAGGGTATGACGTGGGTCAGCACACCCGAAAAGAACTCAATGACGGTGAATATGCCAAATGTTACCCAGTAGGTTAACCATTTTGTATCATCCTGCTTGGTGCTGGATTCAATGGCATGTATAGAGATGTAGGCTGGATAAAGGACACCAATAATGTTGCACAAAAGTTGAGCCCCATAACCAAAGATCAGGTATAAAGCACAGAAGCCAGCCGCACCTGAAAAGGGAATAAAAAACAACGAAAAATGAAATTTTTAGAATGAGATTTTGGATTTTTTGGGAACAAACCATAACGTAGAATAGCATGTTCCAGAAATAATTCTATTAGTTTGCCCTCCAATGCCTCAAATGCCATGATTTCTAGCTCGTAATGAAATTTGTTCTAGCTAATGAAACACGCAAAAGGCCCTTTGTTTTTGTATGCACCTCTACAGCTAAACAGGTGCGGTTCAAAAGAGACTAGGGCTGGGATCGGAACGGTGAAATCTACGTCCGTTTATGAGGGGAAAATTCCCGTAGATTCAAACCTCTTCTATAAGACAATGTACCATAATGGCCTATTATATGATCATAAAAAAACGATTTCTTACCGAAAATCGGCCCAAAATATAGCTACGCTTATGATCTTTAGCGTTTTGAATAGATTGCAACCCCTACTATAAGACCACGTACCAGTATGGCCCATTATAGGGTCATAAAAAAATGTTTTAGGACCTTATAACGCTCAAAAACCGTCAAAAATTGAGCTACGCTTATGATCTTTAGCGTTTTGGATAGATTAAAACCTCTAATATAAGACCACGTACCATAATGGCCCATTATAAGGTCATAAAATAATGTTTTAGGACCTTATAACGCTCGAAAACCGTAAAAAATAAAGCTACGCTTATGATCTTTGGCGTTCTGGATAGATTGGAACCTATACTATAAGACCACGTTCCAGTATGACCTATTTTAGGGTCATAAAAGAATATTTTTAACCTTATAACGCTCAAAAATCGTCAAAAATTGAGTTACGCTTATGATCTTTAGCTTTTTGGATAGATTGCAAGCCCTACTATAAGACCACGTACCAGTATGGCCCATTATAGGGTCATAAGAGAATGTTTTAGAACCTTATAACACTCAAAAACAGCCAAAAATTGAGCTACGCTTGTGATCTTTAGTGTTTTGGATACATTGAAGCCTTTGCTATAAGACCACGTACCAGTATGGACCATTATACGGTCATAAAAGAATGTTTTAGGAACTTATAACGCTCAAAAACCGTCAAAAATAGAGCTACGCTTATGATCTTTAGCGTTTTGGATAGATTGAAACCTCGCTATAAGACCACGTACCAGTATGGCCCATTATAGGGTCATAAGTACCTTATAACGCTCAAAATCGTCAAAAATGAGAGCTATGACTTGGAGTGGCGTTTTGGATACATGAAGCTCACTATAAGACCACGCACCAGTATGGACCATTATACGGACATAAAAGAATGTTTTAGGAACTTATAACGCTGAAAAACCGTCAAAAATAGAGCAACGCTTATGATCTTTTGCGTTTTGGTCAAATTGAAACCTCTTATAAAAAACTATGTACCAGTATGGCCCATTATACGATCATAATATAATGTTTTAGGACCTTATAACGCTAAAAAACCGTCAAAAATAGAGCTACGCTTATGATTTTTAGCGTTTTGGATAGATTGAAATCTCTGCTATAAGACTACGTCAAAGTATGGCACATTATAGGGTCTTAAAAGAATGTTTTAGGACCTTATAACGCTCAAAAACAGTCAAAAATAGAGCTACATTTATGATCTTTAGCGTTTTGGATAGATTGAAACCATTGCTATAGGACCACGTACTAGTATGGGTCATTAAAGAATGTTTTAGGACGCTCAAAAACAGTTCCTTACCTAAAATCTGACGTAGCTCCGCCAAAAATAGAGCTGCGCTTAGTATATTTTGTGTTTTGGATAGATTGAAGACTCAACTATGAAACCACGTACCAGTTTGGCCCATCATAAAATAATGTTTTAGGACCTTATAACGTTAAAAAACCGCCAAAAATTTAGCTACGCTTATGATCTTTAGTGTTTTTGGATAGATTAAAGCCTCTACTATAAGACCACGTACCAAAATGGCCCATTATAGGGTCATAAAATAATGTTTTAGGACCTTATAACGCTCAAAAATCGTCAAAAATTGAGCTACGCTTATGATCTTTAGCGTTTTGGATAGATTGAAGCCTCTACTATAAGACCACGTACCAGTATGGCCCATTATAGGGTCATAAAATAATGTTTTAGGACCTTATAACGCTCAAAAACTGTTCCTAACCTAAAATCTGCCGTAGCTCCGTCAAAAATAGAGCTACGCTTATGATCTTTAGGGTTTTTGATAGATTGAAATCTTGAAAAACAATTCCTTACCCAAAATCTGCCTAAACTAATTTCGAAAACGATCTATATATTTTTCCCTTTGGGGGCCCAAACTCCGCATAGGCCATTAATCCGCTGCTGTTCCTTCTCGTAGATGCTATTATTAAGCATTTAGCTGTTGTCAGAAATTGACAAAATGTTTTGCACTTGATACCCTCTTCTCAGGGTGCAATTAAAATCCCGGCCAGTCTAGCATTGTACGCCCGGATGAGCACAACGTGTACACCGGGCGGTTTCGGTTTTGTGTATCATCATAAATATGATGTCATGCCTAGAACCCCAATTAGATAGCAAAATAAATCTTTTGCCGCCTGCCAAGGTGTCAAAAGACATGGCGCACACATTTTGGGGGGCCAACTGGTTAGGCAGGGCGGTGGCGCAGCCAGCTGATTGACTCACCTGTGCCCATATAGATAATGGGTATTCTGACATTACGTTGCACCGTCTGGCGGTGTTTCATTTGCATAATGTAATCCCAAAGCCACATTTGGGAGCTGGTGGTATGAGCTTTAATTGGCCTAAGCTGGGAAAAGTCACACACTCACACACACACATGTATATGTATGTGAGAGGTTGATTTACACGTGTATAAAGCGCCACGAAAGCAAGCCGAGCCGCAATTTGACTCGATCAAAGTCAAACTCGTGGCTGAAGCTGAGCTTTGACCTGTTGGACAGGCTAATGAATTCAGCTAGAAAAAAAAACAACTTTTCTCCAAGATTTCTGACAGGTAATGATTCCGCCACAGCGTACAGTGAAAATTATACTCACATACGATAAGTAAACAAAGAAATACGCGCGAGTGTGAGTGTGTGTGTGCGAGTGTGTTTAGGAGTGTGCGTGTGCTGTACCCAACCTGGGGACAATTAGACGAATTAATCATCTAATTCGGTGGATAGTGGTTGGCATTTACTAAATATATCATTCAAAGGCTATTTATAAATTTGCACCCAATTTTGTGTTGGGGGGGAGGGGGGTTAGGGTGACACTACGCCGCCACGTATTACGTAGTCACCCGCCTCATAAATCTCCTGCTCCTGATGATGACGCCATCATTTGCTGAATACTTACCAAAGAAAACGTGTACGCGTGACACTCCTGTACGCTGTTCAACCATATCCAGTGTGGATGTCCAGGGCTTGGCGGGATCATGCAGAGATTTGTCCACATGCCCCTTGTATTGTTCGAACCATTGTTGCACCTGAGTGTATTGGGCGGCCATTATGAGTTGTGTGTTTTGTTTATGTATATATTTAAACTATTAATTTCAATTTAAATCAATTTAAAAGATTTAAAACACGCAAGCTTGGTTGTTTGGACAGGTCAAGAGTGACCAGGCTGAGGTGGAGAATTTAAGGGCAGATTGAAAATTCCAAAATATCTAAAATTAATCGAATTAGGCCTCACTAATCCCAAAAATAATCGAATTATAAGGCTAAGGGTTGCCACTCGATATATAAGTATCTAACGATAGATAACGGAAAATTTAAATTTAATGGCAGAAAAAAGCGGGCTTTTCTTTATATTTAAATCTTAAGGCAGGGAGCGTGATATTAACTAGGCCAAGTCAAAAATTTAAATGATTTATTAAAAAATAGTAAGAAAAATAAACATCTTTTGAGTGTTTCTAAGAAAAAAACTTTAATGCACACCATATTTCTCGCGCAAGGTAATCAGTTCATCAAAAAATAACAAAACCAAGGTAGAATACGGGGCCATTCTCAAGTAAATGGCCCAAAAACCCTTATACATACCAAACACACCCTCCGATTTCAAAGTCTTTAGGCCACAATCCAACCAGCCTTTATAGTAAAGACCCCTTCCCTGGGCATCTACACCCTGATTATATAGACGCGTGGTAATTACATCCAAAGGGGTTACGGTTACCGAAACAAATGAACCAGCTACCAAACCCGAGCAGAATGAAAGACAAGTGGGCTGTGTAATCCATTCGTTAGTCTTAAGCAAATCCTTGGCCTTGCCAAACGTGGCCAACTGCACACTGGAGGCCACCGTTACACGCACCACCGAAGCGAGTGATCCACGCCAAAGACCCATAATGCCATTTTTCTGATAAATCGACCACAAAGCATCTCTCATGGACAAGTGTGAATGTTGATAACCCACCGCTATCTGTTTGGCCGCCTGAGACTGTAGCTGCGTCTTGATCTGAAAACAGAAATTAGATATTAGCTGAAATTGTGTCTTATCTTATCTAATCCGTGTCTGGCCCGACATTGACTTTACAATTGATTTATATAAGCGATTTACCATGAAAAATGGGCTAGAACAATAGGAGCCCACCACGCCGCCCAGGGCTCCCCAAATCAAACCTAAACCATAGGAGATCTGGCCATTGCGATCATGAACCCAACGTTTCTCCACCGCATGGGTATATATGCTTAATCTAAGAATAAATAAATTACTATGAAACATTACCGATTGGAGAGATAAAATTGTAGCTTACCGTAGAGAATTAACAATAAATTGAAAGCACAAAGCTGGAGACAAGCCCTTCTGTAGCCCCAACAATCCTTCATTTTTGGCCACCGTTATAAAGGCCTGGACTATACCTTTGTAGGGCTCCAAATATGTGCCACGGGCGGCCAGTTCTCCTTGCAGCTGTATGCGTGTTTTGATGACCTCAAAGGGATTGGTAATGACCACTGCTCCCATGGCAGCCACGCCCCCCAAAACAAAATCTGATGTAGCCATAGAAAATGATGATAACAGCTTGCCAAAACTCAAATGAAACAACTAAGCGGCACTTTGTATAATAATCGATCGCCGATAGGTCGATAAATGTGTGCACAGACAAATGCTGCTTGCTATAAATAAATTAAAAAATAAAAAACCGCCACAAATTTTAAATTCAAATTTTTGAAGCCAAGCAATTGCCTGGCCAACTTGACCAATGTGGAGAAGCAGAGTTGGAACGCAAGCAATCGCCTGGCCAACCGTGGCATTTCAATTAAATTTGGTAGTAGCAGTAGTTTAGCACTGGAAAGGGATCTCGGATCAGGGATCAGGAATCTTGGATTTCGGATTAGGGATCAGAGATGTTCGTTCAGGGATCCGGGATGGGGGATCAGGAGTCTGGGATCTAGGATCAGGGATCTGCGATCAGTGATCTGGGATTAGGGATCGGAGATGTGCGATCAGGGATCTGGGATGAGGGATCTGGGATTCGGGATCTCGGTTCAGGGATCCGGGATCTGGGATCAGATATCTGGGATCAGGGATCTAGGATCTGGGCTCACGGATCAGGGATCTAGGATCTAAGATTAGGGATCAGGGATGTGGGATCTGAAATCAGGGATCGGGGATCAGATATCTGGTATCAGGGATCTGGGATCAGATATCTGGTATCAGGGATCTGGGAGGGGGATTTGGGATCATTGATCTGGGATTAGGGATCAGAGATGTGCGATCAGAGATCTGGGATGAGGGATCTGGGATTCGGGATCTCGGATAAGGGATCCGGGATCTGGGATCAGATATCTGGGATCAGGGATCTCACGGATCAGGGATCTGGGATCTAAGATTAGGGATGTGGGATCTGAAATCAGGGATCTCGGATCAGATATCTGGTATCAAGGATCTGGGATCAGATATCTGGTATCAGGGATCTGGGATCAGATATCTGGTATCAAGGATCTGGGAGGGGGATTTGGGATCAGGGATCTGGGCTCACGGATCTGAGATGAGGGATCTGGGATCAGGGATCTGGGCTCACTGATCAGCGATCTGGGATGAGGAATCTGGGATCAGGGATTTGGGATCAGGGATCTGGGATCAGTGATCTGGGATGGGGGATCAGGGACCAGGGTTGGGGGGTCTGAGATCTGGATCCCACATACCAGATGGGATCAGGGATCTGGGATTTGGGATCTCGGATCAGGGATCCGGGATCTGGGATCAGATATCTGGGATCTGGGTTCAGGGATCTGGGATGTTTCACATCAAAGCCTCGTGAGTGTTAACCACACTCACACATTTTTTATTTTTGACCTCAGATCGCTCGTAGCTTTACCAAATCTAAATCTAGCTTTGTTGGAGTAGAATAGCTATTTTACCTTTAATCAATTTGTGTGCGTGTGGCTTTCGTGCTAGAGATGGCCGATGGCCGTGCTAGAGTTCCGCTCCAGTGAGGGTATGAAAAATAAAATTAGCCTCCTTACTTACTACCAGGGAATCAAACCAAATCGAATTTCGGTTCTGGTTCCGGTTTTGGTACGTACCAAAACTAATGTTTCGGTAGAAGGTTCTGTTTAGGTTCTAGTTTATTTCGGTATTCGGTTCAGTAGCGGTACCTTGGTTTTTATTCCGGTATACCGATACGTACCAATAGTACCGGTATAATTTTAAAATCCTTTAATCCGAAGATACTTATAAGAAAAAAAAGAGGAAAAATTAAACATAATAAAATTTACCCCAGAAAACAAATGTCCCAATAATACTTGTGTAACTGGAAGAGCAAGAAGAACCTTTGATATCTGATGCAATGTTAAATACACTCTTTTCAGATAACGTTACCGATCAAAATTTAACCCTGCTGTTAGGTTAAGCCCAATTATTCATTCCTTTCCTTTGTAAATGCAAAAATATAGGATAAATTAATAATATTTGGAAATAATTTTGAACCAAAATAGAGCAAAGAAATAAGATGAAACTTTTATTTTTATTAAAAATTTCAGTATATAAAATAAAAAAACAGAAATAACAAACAAAAAAACTCAGAACCGAAACTGTACCGGTACAACGTTTCGGTTCTTTTCGGTCATTTCGGTTCCAAAAATAAAGGTTAAAAAAATAAAATAGATAATAACGGTTCCGGTTCTGGTTATGAGTTTCAATCGGTTCTTTTCGGTATACGGTTCCGGTTCGGGTTCCGGTTTGACACCCTGCTTACTACAAAACAACTTATAAACTATCAAAGTTTCCCTAGCTTAGAAAATATGATTCTTCACACTTAATAAAATAAGTTTCGTAAATTAAAGATAAAAGATAAATTTTGGGTGGGTGTGTAGGTCACCTATCCATAAATGTTCTTATCTTCTTTTGCACTATTCCAAGCACTTGAATAATTTATCTGGCTGATATAAAACCATTTAACATTTGTCAATATTTATACAAAATTTTATAGCAATTCTTATAAAGATACCATTAATCGCTATTTCTGGGTGTTGTCTTTAAAATGGTTTTCTGGGTATTTCTAGAGCGTATATAAGACCTTCCGGAAATGGTTAAGAGCACAGTTTTGGTCATGTTTAAGTTGGTGCTGTGTGGTTTTTTGTGGGTCGCTGGAGCTGCGGGCTTCAATCATGGCCAGGATTTGATTGATTTCAATAACTATGTGGTAAGTAAAATACAAAATATATGTATTTTCTTTTCTACGATTTTTAAAATATTCTTTTTACATATAGCGTGATTTCAACAGAAGCTATGCCACGGCTACGGACCGTAACAATGCCAACTATTACTTCATCTACAATCGGAATCTTATTAACCAGGATAATCTGCAGGCGGATCGTAACCGTTTAACATATCGTGAGAGCATCAATCAATTTACGGATATGCGTTTCATACATTTTACGGCTCTACTACCTTTGGCTGTACATCCCACTGTCTCACATGCCTCAAAACCGGTGGCCACACAAGCACCGGTAGCTCCTGAAGTCGATATTATTAAGGATTTGGGCTTGAACATAATGGTGGAGGATCAGGGCACTAATTGTAGTAGTAGTTGGGCCTATGCCACAGCCAAAGCCATTGAAATTATGCATGCTGTCCAAACAAATCCTACCCAGCTCCAGGCCTCCTTATCTGCCCAGCAGTTAATAGATTGCACGGGTTTGGGTCAGGGTTGTACCACCCAAGCACCTCAAATGGGCTTTGACTATCTTACCCAATATACGAATACATATTTAGCTCCAGTTGATGCTTATCCTAATAACAAATATCTTAAGCAACAGGATATGTGCCGACAGATTGCCACCAAACCTCTGGGAAGTGTTCAGTTAAGCAGCTATTCCACTCTACCAGATCGAGATGATGCCACACTTATGCGCTATATATCCAATTCAATACCAGTGGTAATTGATTATAATCCAGGATATTTTGGATTTATGCACTATGCAAGCGGAATCTATGCTCCAGCATCAACAGCAAAAGCAACCAGCTCCCAATTCTTAGTTGTGGTGGGTTATGGTCATGATGCGGTTACGAAATTGGATTATTGGAAGTGTTTGAATTCATTTGGCCGGAGATGGGGTGAAGATGGTTATATAAGAATTAAACGTAGTGCTGCACAACCTATTGCCAAAAATGCCATTTTTCCAAATGTGTTGGCCTAAGAGGAGGAGGTGGAGGAATGGAAACGAAATTTCTAATATAATCTTATTTTCATTTTGTCATCAGAGAATTAAACCGGAACCGGAACCCGAACAAAAATCGTATACCAAATAGGCAAGAGTATAACTTATAACCGTAACCTGAAGCCATAATTTGAATTTTTTAAGAATCGCCAAATTAGAACCAATATTTTGGAACCAAAACATTGTACTAATATTATCAGTTATTTCAAAATTAAGAAAAAGGAGAGTGTATCATGGAACACACGTTACGAGCGAAGTTCTTAACGAATAAAAATCAAAATCAAAATAAGAATTCATGCATAAGAATATAAAGTTATTTTATTATTAATATTTTATATGAAATAGTGTTGGAAAATAGTGTTCCTGTACCAGTACCAGATCCCTGATCACAGATCCTAGAGAACAAATCCCAGATCCCCGACCCAGATCCCTGATACGAGATCCCAGATTCGAGATCCATTCCAGATCCCTGATCCCAGATACCTTATCCCAGATCCCAGATTCCAAATCACAGATCCCAGATCCCTGATCCGAGATCCGTCTCAGATCCCTGATCACAGATCCATTCCAGATCCCTGATCCGAGATCCCTAATCCTAGATTTGAGATCCCACATCCCTGATCCCAGATCCCTGATTTCAAATCCCAGATCCCTGATCCGAGATCCGTTCCAGATCCCTGATCCGAGATCCCAAATCCCAGATCCCAGATCCCAGATCCCTGATCCGAGATCCCAGATTCCTGATCCGAGATCCGTTCCAGATCCCCAATTCCAGATCACAGATCCATTCCAGATCCCTGATCCGAGATCCCAGATTCAAAATCCCAGATCCCTAATCCCAGATTTGAGATCCCACATCCCTAAGATCCCTGATCACAGATCCATTCCAGATCCCTGATCCCAAATCCGAGATCCCAGATTCCTGTTCCGTTCCAGATCCCTGATCACAGATCCATTCCAGATCCCTGATCCGAGATCCCTAATCCCAGATCAGACATCCCACATACCAGATCCCTCATCCCAGATCCGTTCCAGATCCCTGATCCCAGATCCATTCCAGATCCCTGATCCCAGATCCCATATACCAGATCCCTGATCCCAGATCCCTGATCCGTTCCAGATCCCTGATCCGAGATCCCTGATCCCAAATCCCAGGTCCCTGTATGTGTATGTGTGTGCATGGTTGCAATGCAAACACATATGAGCACAAATAAAAACAAAACATCGAATCAAAGAAAATCTCACGCAAAAAAGCTGTCGCAAAGAAATCAATCAAAGTCAAAATTTTTCTTGTTTTAGTCCCCCAGCCGATCGTTCGTTTTATACCGTTATATACCCTTTTGGGGTATAAGTCGAGATTTACACGATATTTTCATGATGTTTTCTAAAAAGCTCTTGCTTGTAGGAAAGAGGTGTGGTGGGGCAGTTTTCCCCTCTGTGGTGTGGCGTGGTAGTTTTCTCCTCTACACCTCTTTCCCACAATCTAAAGCTTTTTGAGAAACTTTATTTAGTTTGCTTCATCGTGTAAATCCGGCCTTAGTATAGTTTAAAAGCTCTTATCGATAAAAAGTTGATCGTCAGAACAGTCAGCAGGAAAGTAATGCGTGATCATTCGTGACCCCTTCCTTAATCATTCGTGACCCCTTCTTGAGTGCATGTTGAATCGTGCGCCAAGAGATTTGAATTTAGTGTATCGTGCTCGCTCACGCGCGCACAGCGGTGCGATAATCCAAAGTTATCGATACCCCTTGTACCACCCCTTAGTTGGAGCACGTACTGAACAGCTGTGCGGTCATATGTTACGTCGTTATGTTATGAACAAAAAAGTTGTCTATAAACATCAACGCACTTGGCAGGGGAACTTTCGTAATATGATTGATTGCTGATAGCGCCGCATCCATCTTCCTCATCCATTCTAGTCAAACATATAAAAAAAAAAAATGGCCACATCGAACTTTGTCCTGGGCGGCTTGGCATCTGTGGGTGCCACATTCTTTACGAATCCAATTGAGGTCATTAAAACACGCATTCAGCTGCAGGGAGAACTGGCCGCCCGTGGCACCTATGTGGAGCCATACAAAGGCATGATCCAGGCTTTTATTACGGTGGCCAAAAATGATGGCATAATGGGACTACAAAACGGTTTGGCACCCGCCCTGTGCTTTCAGTTTATCATAAATTCTTTTCGGTAAGTTAGCCAATCCTCGCCAGGAAGATATATATAAACATGTTCCATCATCATCCACAGGTTGAGCATTTATTCCACAGCCGTGGATAAACATTGGATGCATAACAAGAATGGTGAAATATCCTATGGCCTGGGCCTCCTTTGGGGTGCCATAGGCGGTGTGGTGGGCTCCTATTGCTCCAGCCCGTTTTTCATGGTAGGGGCGGGTGACTTGTTACATAAATCTCAGAGATAAGATAAGACACTTAATTAACATATTTCCCCCATTGGCAGGTCAAAACGCAGCTCCAATCGCAGGCAGCCAAGCAAATAGCTGTGGGTTATCAGCATTCACACTCCTCCATGTCGGCTGCCCTGCGACAGATTTACCAAAAGAATGGCATTGCAGGTCTCTGGCGGGGTTCGGTAGCTGCTTTGCCCCGGGCCGCCTTGGGTTCGGGTGCACAAATAGCCACCTTTGGCAAGACCAAATCTCTGCTGGTGGATTATGATTTGGTCACTCAACCCACTTGCAATTCTTTCTGTGCGGGTCTTATAGCCGGATCCATAATGTCGGTGGCCATTACACCGCCAGATGTGATTAGTACGCGGATCTACAATCAGGGAGTGGATGCCCAAGGTCGTGGATTGCTGTACAAAGGTTGGCTGGATTGTTGTTTGAAAATATTAAAATCCGAGGGCGTTTATGGTATGTATAAGGGATTCTGGGCCAATTATGTGAGAATTGCACCACACTCCACATTGGTCTTGCTGTTCTTTGATGAACTGATTGCCGTGCGCGAAAAGTATGATCTACATTATTGACACTGTGGAAGTGTAGCTAGCTTGTTTGTAGGATCAGTGGTAGAAGTATAGTCCATTTTGTTGTACAAATATTGTTCGTTTGTTAATTTAATTAGATACCCCCGAATAGATCCTTAAATCAACCCATCCTCCTCGCTCACCTAAGTCTAATGTGCCTTCAATAATTGTTACTCTTAGTATTTAGTTAATTGTGCTAAAAAGGTTGAACCAAATAAAACACAAACGTTATTTTGCTAGATTTTAAAAAGAAGAAATAGCTCTTATTTTGATGAAAAGACGTTAATGAACTATATGCTATAGTCATCTGATTTTGATCAATTTGTTCAGAATTTTGTAGAAGCATATAAAACTAAAATATACCAAGATTGGAGACTTTTCGAGTCATCCGATTTTAATAAATTTTTCGAGAATTATGTGGAAGCATATTAAACTAATATATACCAAGATTAATGACGCTTCGACGGAAAACAAAATAGTTTTTCATACTAGAACTAATTTTTGGACCGACCGTTTCTATGGCAACTATATGCTATAGTCATCCGATTTTGATGAATTTTTTCAGAATTATGTAAAAGCATATAAAACTAATATATACCAAGATTGATGACGCTACAATGGAAAACAAAAAAGTTTTTCTCACTAGAACTAGTTTTTGGACCGATCGTTCCTATGGCAGCTATATGATATAGTCATCTGATCCGGCTAATTCCGACAAATGTGCAGCCTATATGTATTTCAAGACTTTTTGCAAAATTTGGTTAAGATAGCTTTAAAACTGAGGGAAGAGAGCACAGAAACAGACGGACAGACGGAAATAAACTCAGCTCGTCATGCTGATCAAGAATATATATACTTTATAGGGTTGGAGATGGTTCCTTCTATGCGTTACAAACATCGTGACAATTTTAACAAGGGTAAAAAAAATACATTCTTTACTTGATTATGGAGATGCAGATGGTTGTGGATATAATTGAAAGAATGCGTAAAAGGATTTTTACCAACTGGGACACAGAGCATTATTATTAGAGAGAAAGATTCAGACGCCTCTCAATTTGTGGCGCTGTTAAGAGATATTACGCATGTAGATACTTTTGAAATGTTGCCAGCGAGTTCAAAATGTTGCTAAGGTCTTATCACACATATAGGAAAACACGGTGGTTAGATCGAGACGGACATTGTCTTGACTGTACTCAGAGAGCGACAATAACAAAGAACAGCTGATTATTTCGCTGTTAAGTTTGTGGCGACCGAGCAATCGTTCTATCTTATAATAATGCTCTGTCACTGGGATATCTCCAATGTTTTGGTAAGATCGACGGATGCCACATTGAAGTGATGCCACGGATTTTTACAATTATAATGGGTGGTACTTCGTAGTACTTCTTGCTCTGGTGAACCATCGATACGTATTCCTATAAAACAATATTGGCGCTCCTGGTTTATAGTAATACGCGCACACACTCACACATTTCGATAGTTATTAATAAAAATTGCACAGCTTTCGTTCGTTCGTAGGCTCTGAGAACGTTCCAAAATTCAAAGCCAACTGACATTTGGCGACCTCTCACCCAAAATACTCGAGATGTGGAATTGTATTATAAATGAGATTAATCCAGGCTTTCTAGCAGCAGGCACGCGCTTATTGTTGTATTAGCTGTAGATGGTGGAAATAGACAGTGTCAATTGTTTAAACAAAAAATACCAAAAACGGTCGTACGACCACAATGTAAAAGCGGTATTAGGGATGGTACAAGGTATCGACACCTTTAGATAGTTTATCTCTAATGAATTAGCGGAGCCAGTAACGGCCTCACTAATGAACTAGTAGCTCCAGTTGCAGCCACACTAATGAGTTTCTAGTTCCAATTAGGGCGACCGCACTTTTATAGGCAAACCACACTCCATTTATAGCTTAGTTAGGGCGACCACACTCGATATGGAGCAATTAGTGTGGCTGCAGCTCCTTTTATTAGGGCGACCACACTCGATTTAAAGTCAAATTAGGGCGACCACACTCGGACTTAGACAAATTAGGGCGACCTCACTGGAAATAAAAACAAATTAGGGCGACCTTAGCAAATCTTTGTTATTGACTTTAGAATTTAACCCAAATAATCGAGCAAAACGAACGATTAATACTCTCTACATTGTAGCCAGCACGCAGGACGTGCCCACAAGATGGCCAAATGCCATGTTCGATCGCTGTGCAAGTTGATTCTAGCTGTGGTCGTCCTTAGTACTCGGATTCCTGGCGGATGGGGATACAAAAATGGTAAGTCTGAGGACTTTCTTACTTACCTTCGAGTTGGAGCCTGCTCATTCTCGCCCGCACTCTCACTTCATAGTACGCCTGCAGGATGTTCTCTGTTCGGACAGGCTGATTTATACTTTGGCCAAACCCTTTCGCGGTGACCCCACCGTTCGCCTGGAGTTTGATGAGTATTCGGGCGCCATTGTCACACAGACCTGGAATGCAACACTGCCACATGGTCATGCGGCCAACAAAATCAAATACGACTGCCACTTCCGTGTGCTGACCAACGAGCGTCCGCCGCGGGGTATTTACACAATCATCACCAAGCTTAAATTCCGTCAGGATCCGGTCTCCAAGAAGTGCATCGACTATATACAATTTAGTAGTGGCAATCGTCCACCCAGTGAGCGCCTGTGCAATGACATTTCAATTGATGGACCCGCGGGCCGCCTGATATTTGATGCCCGGGATCGGGATGCCAATGTGCATGTGTTTATTGACAGGGATCGTCATATTTTCGATGAACCGCTGGAGTTGCGCATGGTGATGACCGCACACTCTGAGTGCCAATACAATGGTGATTTTCTGTGTAATCCCAAGGATCCATATTCATGCATATCTCGTCATTTTGTGCGTGACAATGTAACCAATTGTTTGTATCCCTGTCGCGATGAGGGCACTTGTTTTCACGATGCCATTGTGCCCGAAGAGATGGACCAGATCGATGTGGCCATATCAGCATCACTATCACTTATCTTCACCATGATGGGTGTGGGCTTTTGTGTGTGGGTCTGTTGGAAATACTGGAATTGTATCACTGTACAGCAGCGAGCTCATGAGGCCTCTGCCGCCAGACTTAATCAGCGCAGAAATAGGGTAAGTCAACTGAATGTTTGAATTATGATTAGATTTTTAATTTTGGTTTTGCAGTCCGAAGTGCCAACCATAGAGCTGCCCACGGCTCACTCGTACGATGATGGCAGCACTGGAGCTGATCAGGATCTTGAACAGCCACAGCCGGTGACGCCCAAGGATTTACCACCCAGCTATGAATCTCTTTTCCCTGATAGATAAAGGCCAGGCCTGTTAACACTGTGCTTGCTCCACTTTGTGCCAGTTTAGACTAGCACACAAAATACTCACACCATTGTTGTCCCATTTTAAATAGTATTCTTCTATATGTTCCATGTAAATAATGCACAACTCCTTTGTAAGCTTAGGACTGATTTTATGTATTCGTTTTTTTTATTATTTTATTTTTATTTTTTATGTATATATTTAAATTATAATTGTGATGCTGATGTTCAAAAAAAGAAGCGAAACTCAATTCACTGTTGAAATCTCACGAAATTATGCAAAAAAATGTATCAATTATTTACTTATGTATAACTTAACTTTTAAGCCACAATTTAAACTTGTACAATTAGTTAGCGTAAATTTTGAGAAAATACTCGAGATGTGGAATTGTATTATAAATGAGATTAATCCAGGCTTTCTAGCAGCAGGCACACGCTTATTGTTGTATTAGCTGTAGATGGTGGAAAAAGACAGTGTCAATTGTTTAAACAAAATGTTAATCGTATTAAAAAAAAAAAAAAAAAAAACAAAAACCAAACAGTATGTACTCCAAAATCTCTCATATTATTAAATAAACCAAAATTAAATGTTAAGCATCGGCAAGTTAATTTATTTGGTTCAGGGGATTTAAACACAGCGATGACTCAGCTCAATTCAAGCATGTGGAAAATTGTTCACTACGTCACGAGCCTAATCACTGGCTTAAGGAGAAAAACTGGTTTACTGGATGATGCATTCAATTTTGATCAATTTCTGAAAAATTTCTCTGAGTAATACGGACTATGAACACTGACGAGTTTCCCTAGTTTTGACGAATGTTTTAGTTAAACTGTATTTAATATATGTTATTAAGAACATGAGAACATGATTTTTATATACGCTTCCTAGAAGGTATTAACCGCTTTAAATCACTTACGGGATCCGATATTAACTATTTACTATATTATCTTGTATATATTATAGGAACCCAGGAAAAAACCAAAACCATTTTGTAACATGAAGAGTATTTTTTAACAAAGACTCATTTTTTTGGAGGCTGATTTTAAAATCCTCTGAACAGGACTAATTCATTATTTCCAAAGTTTTTTTTTATCTCAGAGTTTTGGTTAATGGCCGCAGTAATTTAAAATAAGTATTAAAACCTTGGATTATAGTTCTTTAAGGGGGTCTTCTACCTTTGAAAAAATGTGTTTTCCATTTTTTTGTATTGCATTATTATTATAGCTTGAACATTCCCCTTTCATCCCCTTCAAACAATTTTTAAAAATTCAAAATAGTTCAGCAGATATAGCCATTTTAGTGGAGCAATGTTCTAGCTTAAGTGAGTATTTTATACATTAATCAAAACTTTAAGTGCGTTTTTCGACCTGGTAGCCATGATTGCGCCAGTTCTACTTTACCGATTTTGATTAGCCATGTTGCAATCGACGCAGAATTGATGTAATTCTGGCCCGTACCTCAATCAAGAGGAAAAACATTTTTTTACTATTTTTTTACACTAAACTCCAAAAAAAGAAAGCTTGAAAAATCGATATTTTTTTAAATTGCCGCCAATTTTTGAAAAAAAATATTGAAAAATATGATTGAGGTACGGGAAAGAATAACATCAATTCTGATGATAACCTCATTTACTGCTTTCAATTCCGATAACCTGGAGTCCCGGAATCATGGCTACCACCTCTACACTTTTTTTTTAGACCCTAATTGGCAGGCCGATAACTTTTTGAACAGCGCTCGAAATCCAAACATTTTTTTAATATATTTTTTTTATAGTTAATTAATAACATAAATCCAAAACCCAAATTGAAAAAGCTCTTATGGTTTTCTCTGCAGAATTTGAACAAAAAAACACTTAAAAAAGACTGTACAAAGGTAGAAAACCCCCTTAATGTAGTTCCCAGTTAATTTTTTATACACTTGCAAAGTGTATATTAATTTTGCCCATAAGTTTGTAAAGCATAGAAATATTAATTTCCGACCTCATAAGCTATATATATTCTTGATCAGGACGACGAGCTGAGTTTATTTCCGTTTGTCCGTCTGTCTGTCTGTCCTCAGTTTTAAAGCTATCGAGCTGAAATTTTGCACAGAGTCTTCTTTTTACTGCATGCAACTAATACGTCGGAACCGGCCGGATCGGATAACTATATAATATAGCTGCCATAGGAATGATCGGTCTAAGAACTAGTTCTAGTTAGAGAAACTTTTTTGTTTTCCATCGAGGCGTCAGCAATTTTGGAATATATTAGTTTCATAAGCTTCCACATAATTCAGAAAAAATTGATTAAAATCGGATGACTATATCATATAGCTGCCATAAGAACGATCGGTCCAAAAACTAGTTTTAGTGAGAAAAACTTTTTTGTTTTCCATTGTAGCGTCAGCAATCTTGGTATATATTAGTTTTACATGCTTCCACATAATTCTGTAAAAATTTATCGAAATCGGATGACTATAGCATATAGCTGACATAGAAACGTTCGGTCAAAAAAATAGGCTTAGTAAGAAAAACTTTTCTGTTTTCCTTTGTAGCGTTACCAATCTTGGTATATATTATTTTTCTATGCTTCTACATAATTCGGTAAAAATTTATTAAAATCGGATGACTATAGCATATAGATGCCATAGAAACGGTCGGTCAAAAAACTAGTTCTAGTGAGAAAAATGTTTTTCTTTTCTATCGTAGCGTCATCAATCTTGGTATATATTAGTTTTATATGCTTTCACATAATTTTGAGAAAAATCGATTAAAATCGGATGACTATACCATATAGCTGCCATAGGAACGATCGGTCCGAAAAGTTTTTTTTATGGTAGCGTGATCAAATTTTGATTCTCAATGATTTTGAATTTATAAATATCTGATATCTTTATCCTATATATATTCTACCGGTTAAATCAGTTGGAGTGAACTTTTCTCATCTCAAACATGTTTGAAACGATCCTGCTTTGGACTTAAATTAGGGTCCAATATTGGAATTAATTCAATCTTTATGAGATTCCCGTGGAAAATATATATGTAATCTTTTCAGGATTAATAAAATTGAGATCAAATCAATCTTTTTCAGCTCGGCTAAAGAATATCCGAGCTTGCCATTACGGTTCGACGGTTGGGTGATTTAAGCTGTATAGGGGTTTTAATTACAGTTTAAAAACATAACTATTTTTTATACACTTGAAAAGTGTATAAATTTTGCCCAGAAGTTTGTAACGCATAGAAATATTCATTTCTGACCCCATAAACTATATATATTCTTGATCAGGACGACGAGCTGAGTTCATTTCCGCTTGTCCGTCCGTCCGTCTGTCCGTCTGTCTGTCTGTCTGTCTGTCTGTCTGTCGTCGTCCGTCTGTCTGTCTGTTTTTCTCCAACGCGAACTAGTCTCTCAGTTTTAAAGCTGCCATAGAACGGTCGGAAAATAATTTTAGTAAGAAAAACTTCTTTTTCCCATCGTAGCATCAGCAATATTATATATTAGTTTGATACTTCCACACGGATCAAATCGATGACTATATCATATAGCGAACGATCGGTCCAAAAACTAGCTTTAGTGAGAAAAACTTGTTTGTTTTCCACCGTAGCGTCACCAATATTGGTATATATTAGTTTTATATGCTTCCACATAATTCTGAAAAAATTTATCAAAATCGGATGACTATAGCATATAGCTGCCATAGGAACGATCGGTCCAAAAAATAAGTCTTTAGTGAGAAAAACTTTTTGTTTTCCATCGTAGCGTCACTAATCATAGTAAATATTTGTTTTATATGCTTTCACACGATTCTGGAAAAATTTATCAAAATCGGATGACTATAGCATACAGCTGCCATAAAAACGGTCGGTCAAAAAACTAGTTTTAGTGAGAAAAACTTTTTTTTTCCATCATAGCGTCACTAATCTTGGTATATATAAGTTTTATATGCTTTCACATGATTTTGGAAAAATTTATCAAAATCGGATGACTATAGCATATAGCTGCCATAGAAATGGTCGGTCAAAAAACTAGTTCTAGTGGGAAAATCTTTTTGTTTTCCATCGTAGCGTCACCAATCTTGGTATATATTAGTGTTATATGCGGCAACATAATTTTGGAAGATTTATCAAAATCGGATGACTATAGCATATAGCTGCCATTGGACCGATCGAAAAGATTTTTCTTTTATGGTAGCGTGATCAAATTTTGATTCTCGAGGATTTTGAATTTTTAATCTGGGTTTCAAATCTCAAGCATGTTGAAACGATCCTGCTTTGGGGGCTTAATAACCCCATAAGGTCCATATATATGGATTAATTCAATCATTTAAGACGACGAGCTAATTTGTCAATTTCTCCGTCTAATCGGTTTGTCGTTGTCTGTCTGTCTGTCTGTTGTCTGTCTGTCGTCGTCTGTCTGTCTGTTTCTACGCGAACTAGTCTCTCAGTTTTAAAGCTATCTTCTTTTTACTGCACGCAACTAATATGTCGGAACCGGCCGGATCGGATGACTATATCATATAGCTGCCATAGGAACGATCGGTCTAAGAACTAGCTCTAGTTAGAAAAACTTTTTTGTTTTCCATCGTAGCGTCACTAATCTTAATATATATTAGTTTTATATGCTTCCACATAATTCGGAAAAAATGTATTAAAATCGGATTACTATAGCATATAGCTGCCATAGAAACGATCGGTCGAAAAATAAGTCTTTGTAAGAAAAACTTTTTTGTTTTCCATCGTAGCGTCTCCAATCGTAGTATATATTTGTTTTATATGTTTCCACACAATTCTGAAAAAATTTATCAAAATCGGATGACTATAGAATATAGCTGCCATATAAACGGTCGGTCAAAAAACTACTTCTAGTGAGAAAAACTTTTTTTTTTTTATCGTAGCGTCCCCAATCTTGGTATATATTAGTTTTATATGCTTTCACATCATTTTGAAAAAAATTATAAAAATCGGATGACTATAGCATATAGCTGCCATATAAATGGTGGGTCAAAAAACTAGTTCTAGTGGGAAAAACTTTTTTGTTTTCCATCGTAGCGTCACCAATCTTGGTATATATTAGTGTTATATGCGGCAACACAATTATGGAAGATTTTATAAAAATCTGATGCTGCCATTGGACCGATCGATCGAAAAATGTGATTTACTAAGAAAAGTTTTTTTATGGTATAAAATTTTTATTATCAATGATTTAAAAATTTTAAATATCTGATATCTATATCCTATATATATTTTACCGGTTAAATCAGTTGGAGTAATATTTTTCAAGTGTATTAAAACTTCGGCACAGTCGAAGTTAGGCTTTCTTTTTTTTTTTTATCATTAATGCACTTTTCCACTAACATTTTGCCTTATAAAGTGTATCAAAAGCGTCGCCATGGCTCTAGATAGTTTTGTGTCTGGAGTTCAAAGCTTACTTGGGGTCACTTTGGTCAAACAGTTGATACAAAACTGGTTATAATTATACATATACCACCTTTACATTCAAAGTCAGGGCCAAATGACTTTGCCTTGGAAAAGTTCAGGCACCAAATCAATTAGTGAATGTGAAATGTATGTACAAATATATCCCACTGGTGGTAACTGGTCGAATAGACTCAAATATATGGTCATATCTAACAGATAAGTGTTAAAATTTAACGCACAAGCCAATTAGGTAGCCAAGTTCAGGGTCAATTGGTATACCACTAGTATATCTAGTTAACGGTCCATATATGAAAGTCAATAACCTGTTTTCTCAGTTTTTGTATAAACTTTAATTTCGTGATTTAAAATTGAACAAATTCATGAAATTCATAATTAACATCTCTCTCTCACTCTCTCTTTAGCCACGCCCTAATTTAAGCCGATTTCCTTCTGAGCCAACTCTGCAGTTTATTTATAAATCGGCCATAAGAACGACCACCACCCAGCACATTTATACGTATTTGTTTTGTATATAAGGCATATAATTATACCAACATATATACATATGTACATATGTAAGTCGTCAAACCAAGCGTAACCAAAGCTCGCTCACTCAGTCAACGCCTCCCAGTTGGGCATTGCGGCCTGCCCTATCACTATCACCAACAATTAGCTATGTTACGCTAACTATATCGAAATTACTTGACTATTTTCTATTCTTTACCGTGCATAGAGAACACCAAACGAAAGCGCCCCCTCCTCCCTCTCATCCCCTCCCTCGCGTGATTCATTTATTGTAGTAATTCAGTCCCACTCAAGCGAGCTCCATCGAGCTCCAGCTAAAAGTTGTAGGCAACCGCCAGAGCGGTTTCAGTCTGCGACACAAACTTGAACCCGAAAGATCAACGCGGCGGTTGAGGTGTGCGCCCCGTTTGGCCAGTTTTATGCAAAAATTTCTTAATATCATTTGATTGATTGTGGAAACCAGGAAAAACTTCGGAGTGAAAAAAAAAACAAAACAAAAGACAACATGATGGAGTATACTACAACAACAACAACAATAACAACAACGAAGCTAATGATGGTGATCATGATAGGTGAGTCTGGGAAGCAAAACAAACATATATGTTAATTATGTGCATAATTATAATAAATATTATTATTGTTATTATTTTATTAAATTACAATTTCAAGGCACATGCATGGGAAACTTTTCACAAAAATGGGAAATATTAAATGAATTTAAATATAATAAAGTTGGTTTCAAACTCAATATTTCACATAAATCTTAATTCTTGGAATTGCATGAATCATTGCTGACACATTATATACATCCACTCGTTATGGATTAAAATGGTACATCAAGATAAGAGAAAGTGCGCGGAACTGGAAGAATTAAAAAAGTGCGGGACGGACGGCATTTCTTTATAATTCCAAAATTCCCAAGGGTTCCAAAACTTAATTTGTTCAATTTTAATTTTAATAAAAGCAGGGAATCAAATCGGAACCCGAATCGGAAACGTAAACCAAAAAGAGCCGATTTAATCTAAGAATAAGGAATCAAATCGGAAACCTAATCGGAAACCATAAAGAACCGATTAAATCTAAGAACCAGAAGAGATTTTTTAAATTTTTTTAAGAACATATTTTGGATTTTAACTATAGTCAAAATTCTTAAGCCTTTTTACAGCTGTCATAGTTAGTGATCGACGATCTCCATCCTCTTTATATACAAGCTTACTATTGCTCGATCTCAAACTCTTAAACTTTGTCTTGGTTCTATTTCATTTCAAGCTTTTCGCAAGTAGAAAGGGCACACAATTTACCGACTATAAACTTGAATTGTACGACATAGCGCCTGACGGACGAACACATTCTATAATTCACACAGACACGAGCCGAACGCATGCCGAGCCCTTCGCCAAGACAGCAAACAAATCAGCAAAGCTAATCAGCATTATAATCGCACACTTATACATACACTCTCACTTTATCGCCTCGCTGATCTTTACCAACGCTACTATAGACAGTTTAAAGAACTAAAAAAAAACAGAAACCGAAGCGGTTTTGAATGGTTCGGTTCATTTAAATCAGGGCTGCAAACCCAAATAATTTTAGCGGAGGTCCGGTTCGCGGGTTCGAACCAAAATTTACCAATGGTTAAGGTTCAGAAATATAAGGTTCAAGGTTTCTGTGCATAGGTTTTGGATTGAACCTTGGTTCATCCCAAGTTTTACCAAATTTTTATAGAAGAGTAATTAGTTTGTATAAAATATAAAATATATACAGAATATCTGAATTTTTGTTTACTTAAACATACGAATTCAAATATTTTCATTTTAAATTTATAAGTATTATTTTCTCGAGCAATTGTTGGTCTATGCTACTTCTTTTTATCAGTAAAATGCCGGCTTAACTAATACATGTAACTTTCGTAGAACCGAACCGAAAGTTTTGGTTTGGAACAGGTTCAGGTTCAGATATTTTTTCACAAAAGGTTCGGTTTCCAGTAAAAGAAAAGTCGGAATTCCGGATTCGAACCGGTTCGGTTCAAAACCGGTTTGCAGCCCTGATTTAAATAGCAATTAATAATTATTGGTCGACTTAGCTTATTATCAAATCATGCTTTAATAATTCATATTATCTTGTCCCATTTGTGCGATTGGTTAAAGAAGCTCGGTCCTAGGCCTTGATCTGTTGAACATGATTGCTACTCCTGGATCTGTCTCACTTTGTTTGATTGTCTTGAATATGTAGCAGGTTATTAAGACCTTGTTTCTTTCTTTTTTATGCCATTCCAACCAAGTCCAGGGTAAGCTTCCTTTAAAGTTGAAATTTACACTTAAATTATTTTGATGTTTCGCCTAACCGATCTTTTTATCAAAAAGCATTTTCTGGGAATCGGTTTCGTACTCAAATAGCGCTCTTTCTATATAGTGTAAGTGCTAATCAAGCCATAAATTGTGAGCTTAGGAAATTCCTCTGTCCAATTTTAAGCAATAATTTGAAGTGCAGTCCGCGAGCCTTAACATTTTCTTGATGAAGAAATTATTCATCCTATTAGCTTACAATGTAAATGTAAGCTGTCTCACAATGTAAGCCTTACACTTACAACCCACATTTATACCCCATAGCTTTGCAAGGGCCTGGTACAGTTTCCTTGTCCGACATCTCCTTTTTGTAGACGTGTTTCTTAAAAGATAGTTTTTCGTTACGGAATGACTCAAATATCTATTTTCCTCAGCAAATGCTTTTAGTTTACATGTGGCGAATATTCGACTATATCCGTTGCTATAACCAAGGATTAGACTATAATTTTTTAAGAAGTCTTTTTGCCTTCTCTCAACGAAAATATCGGCATCAAATGAAACTAGCAGTCACTAAAAGTTGTACTTTTATTTCTCATTGTCTTCTTATAATTACGTATATTTTTATAGTCACCGTCTAAGGGCCGTTTTCTCATCATCTTCATGTTTTTGAAAACTAGGTGCCTTTTGATAAAATTATTGTTGCCTACTTTTTGGACGCTTTAAAAAATCTCTTCTTGTGGCTACAATATCCTGGATATGATTTTTAAAGCGGACATTTTTCAAGAGGCACCAGTTTAAAAATCAGAAGATGAGAAAACGACATGTTTTCAAAATGTTAATTAATTAAATGTTTTAATTAAATGAACGAATAAAAGTTGCGGGGTTCAAATAAGTAATAATGAAATATAAATACTACAGATCCTAGCTTAGAATTTAAAAAAATTATTAGACAATAAAAATGATATATGTCATCAAATAAATATACATTTTGTTGAATATAAGAAACAAGTATCCATTTTGTTGTTTTGAAAAGACTGTAATGAGCTTTGAGTAATGCAAAAACTTGTTAGGCAAGTATTAAATCTGCCAGCTTCATCCGCAACCAGTGAGAGAGGGTTAAATACCGCCAATAGAATTCGAAAAGATATTAAATATGAGAAACAAGTTTTAAGCGAATTTTGTACAAACGAATTTGATTTTTTGGTTTGATGAAATGATTCACAAAACAACAAATTAAAAGAATAGAAATTAAAAGATAAATACTTAGAATAACCGGCATGCTTTGCTAATTTAATTTGTATCAATCCAATAGTTTAGGCATATAGTTAATATATCTTGATGAAACTTTTAACATCTGTATGCAATTCATTGTTTAGTTTAACAATCCTTCAGTAAATATTTAAACAAAATTCCTCTGTTAAGAGCTTATAATCGTCTTTGGCTTATCTCACTTTATTTAATTTCATAGTATTTTATTGACCTTATATATACTATACTAAACTAATAGCTTTATGGAGGTCGTCATCTCATTATCTTATCATAAACAAATTAATGATGTGTTTATGATATATATGATATCTGTCATCTGTTCAGATTATGATAAGGCCCAAAGCAACCTCCAACAAGTGTGATTATACATAGAGCAACTGAAAAGTCAGGCCAAGTGACATTTAATATTCATATGTATGTATTTTCCCCACAATTTGATCAAACTGGTACAGACAACTCGACTGGCAAATCCCAATTCAATTGAATAAAAAGACGCAGTTAAGTGGCGCGTGGCTTTAGTTAGTTTAGTCCGCCCCCCCTTCACGCCTTTCCGGCAAACTGGCTATGAATAAACCACAGTTAATGCCAATTTCGATTAGTTACGTATTCAATCATTAAATATGAAAGGCACGTGAATGCTCCAGTTTCTAGTTCACTAGAACACAAAGAGAATAAAGTATAAGCTAAATTTAGGTACGGTTGTAAATTAAGCAAATGTTTATAGGTTGTGGTCTTATAATTAGGTTAGGAAATTGTAAATCAGAATTACGTTAAATGTTGTGCTTAATTTTTGAGAAGGGATGTATTTAAAATGGCATATTTGGCATAATTTATTTTAAAGCTTAGGATTAATACTTTACGACAATATCCAGGAAAGTCTAAACAAACGATTAGGTGCGCCAGAAAACAAACCTTAATATGGTCAAAAATCCTGATATCATACGAAAATCATCTAGAATCACCACCATTCCTCAAATAAATTTGACCATGTTGCCTGGTGTAATAAATTGTAATTTCAAAATTTTGGAAAAATATTTGAGCGATAATTTGTTTTCCAAAATTTGTATTTTAAATTCTTCAAGTAAATATTGGAGTCATGACAATCTAGTAGGCCCTTATGTTGTTTTGATTCCATTGTGAATAGCTTGTCATTTGACATTCAAAACAATACAACGTGAAGGCTACCTAGATTATCATGTCTCATACGTCGAACAGTGTGAACTCAGCCTCAGTTGCACTACCTGTTTGAGGCACAACTAACAATTGAAAAAAATTTATACAAAACATATTGTTTCATAATTTGTATGTTAAAAGTTATCAGTTATGGCTTCGGCTTAAAAAAAAAGCACCATCAGCGTTGAATCATCTCATCTGGGCAGCAAATTCACATTTTTTAAATAGGAAATAACACGACCTGGGAATGATTCATGCAGTAATTAAATTGTTTCTTCGGCATCGTTTTGTAGAAACCACATGTGGCGTCTGTCCACATATAAAATATTGTCATTCAACCATTAAGTGATCACCATTAACAATTATTGCCTGACCAACCGCAAGCAGTAAAATTCTTAAGTATCAACTGAACCTCAAATGTCTTTAGTTATTGAATAAATCGTAATCTTGGATTATGGGATGTTCAGATTTTAAGGTGAGGGCTTACAAAAGTATCTACGATCATTAATTAATCAAGTCCCTTGCTATATTTTCTGATTAATTTATTTACAATTTATAAAGTTTATTTGTTTTAAAATGTTTACAATCAGCCATATAAGTACAATATATATATTAAACTAATCTTCTTTATCATCCAGATTAGAGGAGTTGTTTATTATTATGTCCCGACTCACATCAAGTGAACGGGGAATACCGATTAGCACGCGTCGCGAGGACAAACACAATATAAGACATATTGCTATACAATTAACACTCGGTAGATAACAAATGGCGCAGATCATTAGCACTTATTACACGAAAATGGTCATAAAGAGCGTTGATCTTCCTACTTGTATTTAAAGTAATAGCTTGTTTCCAAGACTTAGTCCATCTATGGTTCAGTGCTAAGTAGCTTAAACATCTTTTTATGTTTATATATTTCTACTGACCCAGCGTTTGTCACTGAACTCATCCTAAAAGGAGGATTACATTTTCAATGAATATTTATGTGGGTGCGTAGATGATTTAGGTTAGCAATTGAACCCGGAAGTTGGCCCTGCAGTCGGCTTACAACCGATTCAAAGGGTGCTTCAAAATTATATCTTTGAAACTAATGAAGCTATTAACTTGAAATTTTTGTGTGTCGGTGAGTTATATGGAGCTTATCATTTTACCGTTTCAAGACCGATTCCGAACCATTTCGAAAATGACTTAGAGCCATATGCCAGAAAATATTTCAGCAATGAACTTAAAATTTGGTGTTTGAGTTGATAATATGAAGATATTTATTTTCCCCGGATAAAAACAGGCCCTGAACCAGTTCAAAAAGTGGTTTGAAAGTGGTTCGGAGCCATATCTCAGTAATTACTTAAGTTAGGTACATAAAATTTTGTATGTTGATTGATAATTTGGAGTTAAACACTTAACCATATTAAGATCGTTTCTGATCCAAAATGAACTGGTTCAAAAGCGCCTTGCGGCAATTTCTCAGAAATGACTTAAGCTACAAACTTGAAATTTGGTGTGTAGATTTGTTATATGAAGTTAGATATTTTCCTGAAATAAAACCGGTTCCGAACCAGATAAAACCAGTTTGAAAAAGTGGGTCAGAGCTATATATTAGAAATTATTTAAGCTATGAACTTGAATTTTGTAGTGGATTGACAATATAGATATATTGCTTTTTATAAAAAGCAGTTCCGGACGAGATTAAACCTGTTTAAAAATTAAGTTCCAAGCTATGTACATTTGTGGGTTATATCTAGAATGCCCGAGATTCTCACTTGGTAAAATTCGTCAAAATTTGCATCATATATGAGCAGGCATGTCAACGTAAGGGCAGGACAACGTCTGCCAGATCCACTAGTATGTTTATATATATGTTTAAAAAGTGAGTACACAGAGAAAAAAAAAGATAAAGATCAATTTAATCTTTGCTGGTTAAAATGATCTTTTAATAATATCCATTTTTTCGTACAAAATATAAATAGTCGCTTAGACGATTGAAACCAACTGTGTGCGTTGGATGACTTCGTTGAGACGTCACTCCAATCGTGTTTAAGTGCAAGGTCCCGAGTTCGATCCCCAGACAAGGCATTGTCTTTTTTTTTCTTGTTTTTATCAAGTTAATCTTCGTCATATCGGAGTGAAATTGATATGAAAAAATGTGGAAATGATTGCCATTTCATATCAATTTTTTTCTCTGTGTATCCATGTTAGGTAGTTTTGATTTTCACGGCACTGCATTGACAATTTCGAATCTTTTAATAGGACTTTTAACTATTTTTATTGGTAATGATAAGAAGAAAATTGATTTCGAATTTATAGATATATGTGATCTATTTTCTATATATATTCCATCGGTCAAATCAGTTTATGCGGGCTTTTGCTTGTGTATTAAAAAAAGCTAGCTTTGCTTTCTAGTTTTAACCAAATTAATAAATAACACAAAACAGAAAACCAAATTGAAAAGCTTTTATGGTTTTCTCACCAGAATTTAGAAAAAAAAAACACTCAAAAAAGGAAAGAATTTACTCAAAAATTCGTTAAGACATTCATTGCATTACATTGCCTTGTTTTGAAGTCATTTTACCACAAAAGAGAGGGACCTACAGTTAAGTACCTAGTCCATAAGGCAAAGTTTGAAAAGTTTTTTCAATACCTTTCAAACTGATAAAGGGTATAAAAGACTTTTATAAATGGTTCATAAGATGTTCCGTAGATGTGTAGCGTGTGTGCCTACTGTGCGGAAGGTTGTGGGTTCGATCCCGCCTCGCAACATGTAATAAAAAAAAGATTTTTTTTTAAACTTTTACGCTCAAGGTATTCTTTACAGCTGTTGGCGCTAGTTGTGTAGTAAGTAGCCATGAAAAAGCTTTTCAAAAACTTAAACTGTAGGTCCCTTTCTTTTGAGTGAAAATTTAAAGACACACGAGTCAAGAGATTGAGAGAAGCTCGGCTGTAACAGCCAATATTTAAGTCGCAGCTGTCTACCACAGCGCCACAGCAAATAAGTGATTCAAGTTTATTTTAACATTCCTTAGTAACTAGTCTGCTTTCCACCTCTGCAAACATTCTTTTTTTCAGTGTCGTCCAACTGTTGTGACTTAAACATGTGGCAAAGACAATAGTCAGACACACAGACACCACGCTCTTCATCATTTAGTTTGCACAAGTGTGTTGCAAATAATAGATGAGTGACGACGTTCAGTTGGACACGTTTACCATTTGAATTTAATTGCAATTTAATAGCAAGCGATGATTTTGCTGGGTGTGTGTAGGCTGAGCCAAGTGTTATCAGTTTTCCAGTTTTTGCATTCTATAAATAACAAGTCAACGCACAAGCATTATAACCACAAACACATCTGGTTCTGGAACTTCCTCAAAAGAAAGTTTGCTTCATGACGCAGTTAACATTAATTAACATTTGCTTAAATTAAAGATTAATAAACTTTCGTCACGGAAATTTTCTGGAAGGCCCAACCTAGGGTAACAAATTTATATTTATGCAATTCATTTTTGAGTTAATGTTTGGGAACTGATGAAATTGATAACGAAGTGGGAAATTAACTGACGACATGGATATTAAAAAAAAATAAACGAAATGGCGCAAAGGCCATAAAGTGCCGTGTGGTAAATATCTACTATCAATAAATAAATGATTAATGCTGAAGACAACAGCAGATAAGACAAATTTAGCAAGAATTTAATGGTATTTACGTTTGGTGTGCAAAAGGTGTATCAAAATACATATTGACCCAATCCACTCGCTCACTCACTTAGTCTAGCAGATAGCAGCTTAGCCCACTTGATACTAATTATAGTTTGCCTTAGACATGCCGACGACAAGGCACAAAATGCTTATCACTTAAGTGGGTTTTTGGGATTGAAATATAATTGATTTATTATAAGTTGGCGATTTATTTGTATATATATATTTAGAATTGGGAGTGTTTGCTGCTCTTACACTCCCACACTTCGTAAGAAATTGCCAACGATATAGTATATGTTGAGGTAGATAGCTTATCTATTATTTTGATTTCTTTCCTTATCTGTAAATCATTAGTGTAACAATTTTTTTTTTTTTTCATTTACATTTCAGTCTGCCATATCTATGCGTCCAGAGCACACGGTCAGTCCTATCTGATTACCTTGGAGAACGCACTGACACGCCAGCAGCTGCCATTAAATTTAACAAGTGTACAAAATAACACAACGGACACCGATCCAACAAATAATCATACCCGAATACTTGTGTATCAAAATAGTAAGTACAAATTAATGCAAATTAATTAATTAATTGTTTAATCGAAATGGAGAACCATGAATTAGACGCAGTTTTTGGGACAGATGGTAATGATTCTAGATGATTTGGTAGTGCAAAAGACAAATCTGAAAAAATTAAAGTAGCTTAAAATTTATATTTTAAACCATTAAAAAAAATGTTTTATTGATTTTCAATGCAATCGTTGAATAGTTTTAGCTTAAAAGCTTAAAATAAATTGTTTTATACAAATTCTAAAATTTTTTAAATTGATTTTATAGCATTTTGAATTCATGTGTTTCAATTCAGAACATTTCGTATTCAATTTAGTTGCCTATAAGTATGCTATAGTTTGTGGTGCATCATACAGGATTTCGTGTGCTGAAAACAGTCCAGTTGAAAACAAACGACCCAGCCTGTACTGTACTGTTTATGGCATTTTTTTTGCTTCGGCTAAACTAGATAAACGTCAATTACACTAGTTTACTGCCAAAATAAACTATAGAAGCCATTATTTTGTTGTGCATGTTTTTGGAATGCTGAACTTAAAAATCAAGTTAAAAAATTTTTTTCTTTGAATACGTTTTTGAGATATAATTTTTTTTTTTTTTTTTTAGTTTTTTCGGTGTCAGAATGGATTTTAATAAGACTAAGAGCCTTTTTCTCATGTTAATGGTTTTCAAATCCAGGTACTTTTATGTGAAATTACATGGAGCCTACTTTAAGGCCGCTTAAAAATATTTACGCTTTTGTTTGTAAATGCAGCATAAAAGTAGGCAACATATATTTTCTCAAGAAGCACCTCCCATAGAGACGATGGCCCCTAAAAAAAAGTATTGTGCGACAACTTTTTTGTTTGTTAAGATATTTAAATGAAATTTTTAACGTACATATGTCGGTATAATTGTCCTCCAAAACATATGTAAACTTCAGAAGAAACACATTCCTATTTGACATTAGCAACCACTTGGATGCAAATTTCTTTTAAGAATATCTCTTTCGTTTATCAAGATAACATCACCAAAATTCTTATTTATCATTTCCATACACAATATATTCCACAATATATTTCAATCTTAGTACAATTGCAACATTTTAACGGATCTAGGATCTGTATGTTGCCCACTTTTAAGCAGATTTTGAAAAATATTTGCTATTGTAGGAAGTTTTTCAGCCGGCTCGAGGTCAAATATATTATGCTAATGCATTACTGTAAAAACAGTACACACACAATACACAAAGGAGGCTTTGTATAACCACCATTCAGCAGTTTCGGAAGGTTTCCATTTTCTTCATCAGTGGTTTTCTGCCTGACGAACTGCAGACAAGCAACTGCCTGCTCATGACAGGAAAGCCATAACTGGTTGGGGAGCCCTAGAACCAGCAACGTGCAAAACCAGCCACAAGCAAGCAGATCGTTTTGTGTTTTTTGTGTGTACCTCATGGCATTTGTATTAGCGAAAGAGATTCTCTACCCACTTCTAACGCAATGATCAATAATTTTGTCTGTATAAATGCAAAAAACGGCATGTTTTTTGTTGTTTCTAATAAAAACTTGGTTTTAGTTTCGATAAACTACGAAGTGTCACAGTCACAATGTGTACAAAAAACGCTAGGCACAGCGTAGTTGTTCGAAAAGCGACATACAAGTAGGCCTAGATTTTAAAAACATGAACTTGATAAATTTTTTCCATTTAAGGCCTTATTCCAGATGATATAAAAATTTATTTCGTCACTATGCTTCATATAAATAAAACAGGTTTTTAAAAGCATTCAGTTTTCAGATATTTTTAAAAGTGTTTCTATTCATATGAATTTTAGGATTTTATGTCATCTGGAAAGAGGCTTTAAACTAGAGAATTTTTATTTAGAAAAGTCGTACAAAGGTTTTTTTAACCTCCATACAAAAGCCACAGTGTGACCATGAGAACTGCGGTAAAGTGGCCGTATTTAATGCAGAATTCATGGTCACACTGCACCTTTAGTACGGAGTAGCTGCGAACAGCTGTTTCACGTTATCAAAAGCAAATCACAATCGAAAGCAAATCAGTTTCAGAAGTCCCACTTAATTAATGTCTTTCTTTTTATAGAAATGTTGATAAAAGACCTTTCCAAACTGGTGGTTCCACTGAACTTATCTTTAATCTCCACTTCATTACCCCCTAAATCAGCTTATCAATGTTAAAACATGACGCGACATTAGCCCGTTAGCAACTTAGATGAGTCAATTTCGTCACAGTTAATCGGTAGCTCTAATCGAAACGTCATACCTGAAGCTATCATTAAACAGTTTTTATGGCTAATAGATTGCACGGTGGGTCTCCATTTTGATTAATTTTAATCATTAGACATTTGCCACGGCAGTAGTTAACATCGTCTTTATTTCATTTTTACAGCCCTTGCTGAAACGCCGCCATCGTCAACGTCATCGTCGAACGAACTTTCTCAGACAGCGATGGATGTCATCACAATTGTTTGGTATGTGGCCACATTTCTGGCTCTGGCTGCCTTCTTTATGCTAATGGCCTGCTCGGATCGCCGTTGTCGTCATATGCGTAGCCATCCTAGTGCCACGCCCAATGAGCGCATGCGTGCCCCACCCACGCCTTCGCCTTCGTACAGTGAATTTGCACCGCCCAGCTATGATACGGTGATCAAGATGCAGCATGCGGCAAAACCAAGCATATTTGTGATACCCTTCAATGGAGACATCAATAGCAAGGCCAATGAATCAACAACTACACCTGCACTCTCGTGCAATGTTTATACGGTCAATGAGGTGCAGAAGACGACGCATTAACCTGATCGATAAGGCCAAAAAAAACCACAAAAAAACAACAAACTACGTCTCTGTGATATTCGCTGTACCTATACCTAAAATGGCGAACCGAAATGGTGTGCAGTGTGAATTAATGCCAAGTATTTAACTGATATGTCAATTATATAGTTGTAGACAACTAAGAAGACTGACCCGAGTAAACGAAACGTGTAATATGCTTGATAACAATTCCTATGTAAACGGCCAGTTTAACTGCTTTGTACTTGTAAATAGTTGATTAGGTAATGAAATTACATATACAAATATATATTTTATAAGAATTCGACGATTAAGTCTTTTAAATGATATAATGCAGTGTGGAAGGGAGGGAATACCGTGATAGTAGTTGATAGTCCACCCATGTGGCAACACTCCTGGCAAAAGCTTAAACGTGCTTAAACTTGTATCTCAGACAAAACCCAACAAAAGCTTTATTAAAAAAGCTTTTCAAACTCAAGCAATAATTTGGTTGCTTGCATTTTAGCCAGCTTCCTAGAAGTAAGCTTTGAAAAATTATTTTTTCAGTCCACTTTCAGTAATTCTGTAACTCATTTGGTTGAAATATAAACCATATAGGTTGGGGATTAACTGAAACAAACTTTATCTAACTGAAAAATAAACCTTTTAGGTAGTTGTAGCATTTATTAAAGTTTATAACTTTTTGGACATAAATAACTACTTATAATGAAATTTCTGGTTTGGTCACTTTGAGCCTTAATGTCATTCGCATTAAAAAGGTTGGTATTTTCTACGATAAGCCAATATATAACTCTGTTTATTGTGGTATCCATGAAAATTAGTATGACGACCATCAATATGATTTAGTGTAATCATCTCGTCTAAATGAGGCTCGTGTCGATTGGTGGAAGAAAAAGCTCAAAAAAATACGATCGCAGAGCTCCAAAAGCTGTGTATAACATCTACACAGGTGACAAATCATGGATATATGCAAAAGGAGTCGGAGACAAAACAACAATTAACTTTTAGGGTGAGCCAAATCCAAAAAAAGTTGTTTGCTTGCGAAGCAAATGGTAGCTTGTATTTCGTCTTTAATTCTCATGTGTCTAAAACAGTTAATTCTGATTCTGAATTCTGGTATACAACCAAAACAAATCAACAATAAGATACAAATCATCCTTCATCAATTTTAAACCGACAGGCCTGATTTGGCACCCAATAGGCACGTTCAGCAGAGAGACTTGATCACTGATCAGCTGAATAAAACTACTTTTATTATAGAGCGTACTTTTAAGGGGTCTTATTAAATTGACATTTGGAAAAGAACCATGTAAATATCATATTAAGCACAAGCGGAAAAGTAGGCTACGTAAATTACAAACAAATATATCGTTGATCAGGAAGCAAGTTCATCTCCTGAACATATTGCAAATGCATTTTTTTGAGTTGTCTCCATCGGACTGGACAAAGTGCTTTGATAAATTGGTTGAAACAAATGCACAATAGTATTGATCATCATGGAAGATATTTTGAAAAGCAATAAATCCCTTTTTAACCACCAAAGTTCGATTTTTCATTGTTATAAATAACATACAAAAACAAAAACTGTCAAAATATGTATATCTTCCAGTCCATAAAATTCCAAGCCTTTCTGCTCAGCCTTTATGTGGCTCCAAATAAATTGCATACTTTTGGGGGTACCCAGTTTAAATGATTTTATACTCTGTACCAAAGGTACAAAGGTCAAGAATTTATATTCTTTATGGGGCTGGATGCGCTTCCGACTATGTGTTACATACATCTGGACCATTTTATAATACCCTCTACAAGGATATAAAAACTGTCTTTGGGAAAAACATCTTTGGGATCGGGACGGGATTAAATTTAAAATTGGGGGTCGGGTCCCTAGACGGGACGGGATTGGATTTAAAATTTAGGCTCGGTATCGGGACGGGTCGGGATAGACTACGCTCGGGATCGGGAGGGGATCTAATTTTCTGTCCCAAACCCATCTCTAGTATATATATTCTTGATCTTGACCGTGTGTCTGTCTGACCGTATGAACATTTATTCGTTTTAAACATAAATTGTTCGAACTTTTTAGACATATATTCTACTCATCATTATTTATCGAGCCCCCATACATTGTTTTCCGATCAGATGATTGATTGATGATTGAGAACAATTTTGTACAACAGAAAATGTAAATCATCTAAATGATTAAAAACTTTATCATTGATCCCATTGTATTTAAGATATAAACATTTGCAAATGTCTTCTAGACTGCGTCAGTGGCAGGTGAAGTACCCGGACTGTAAGTTATTTCCCCAGAAATGTCAATAAGTTGTGAGTTAAAAAAAGATACCCCCCATCCATTGCATAGCTACCACTTGAGATTATAGAAAAGTTCCTAGTAGACGACGGGGTTTAACTTTTGCTTTTTCTGGAAAACTAGTGTATTAAAGAAATCATTTAAATGTTTATTATGTCAGGGTCAACAAGATCGCGTCTTTGATCTTAAACAATCAAACAAAACAACAAACAATTGTTTACACAAAAGCCATTAAATGGGGCTAACATCTGTTGCGGCGGCACCACACGTCGTATGCGTAATATGTTTCAATTAATATGCATAATTTGCTAAAATTCATAATGTGTGCGTGTATTGCTTTCGGAAATACAATCAATTTCTCGTACACCAGAGAGAGAATAGAGACAGAGACGGAGAGGGCGAGAGAGAGAGAGAGTAAGAGTGAGAAATGGGAGAGCTGATAAGGAGGAAACAAAACCAGATCACTTGCTCTTGTATGCAGTTAAATCACGTTACGCCTCGATAAATGCGGTTAATCAAGAAGACCAACTGCTGCGTCCTCATAAACAAATGATCACATAAATATTACTTGAATTCTGTTTTTATTATTATTTTTTTTTATTTTTTTTTTGGCTTCATTCATTAATTGCGGGGCGTGCTTTTCAGAGCGCGTGAGTAGCGTGCGCCTGCACAGATCAAAATTAATTGAAGTTGCTGCTGCTGCTGCCGTATGTGCCAATCTGGTGGGGCTCTCACGCTCTTCAATTGAACTGAGCGCCGTCGTCTTTGCTCATTTGCTGTCGCTCTTCCAGTTGTGCAAAACGTTTTCATTGAAAAGCCTCTGTCGTGTAATTAATTCAGCTCAGTTATCGAGGAACTGTGCTCTAGAGTGGAAGATATAGTGTGACATGTCGTCTTTGAAGAATTACTTTTTGGGTCTTTGCCTGGTTTGGGCTATGTTTCTGCAGATTTCTGCAGATGTTGAGACAAACGAAGTGCACGACAGTGAAGAGTTCTATAGTAAGTGCGAGAGAGTGTGTGTGTGTGTTTAGCTAATGATTCTGATGATCCTGTTTCTTATATATAGTGCTCCAGGGTGTGCGTGTGTATCCCAATGATCGTCAGTGCGCGATGGTGGGCGGACTTTGTGTACAGATGGGCGATTGTACAGAACCCACTACCAATAAGGGTCTGTGTCCCACCAGTACACATTTGGGTGTGGAATGCTGCTACGAATGTGAGTAAATGTGTAAATTCCAATAAATAAAACTCCTGCTTAATGCAAAAAAAAAAAAAAAACAGTAAAACCCGCCCTTATCCATACCTAAATTTTGACTTTAATCTAATTTTCACTTAATTGGTATTACTTCAATTTCCATACTAACCTTTGTACCCCAACTATCTTCTACCACCCACCCATTCATTGCCGTTCCAGTGCCAGTTAGGCCTGCGCCGTGCGCCGAGCATTTGGGTGCGTGCATGAATCGTTGCCATCAGAGGCTGCTCCGACCCGGTACCGACTGCGAGAATGGACAAGTCTGCTGTGTTTTGATTTAGTAACACAAACATACACCCCCCACACACACACACACACACACTCACACAAAAACACACACACACACACAAATACATGTATTTATTTAACTATATATATATGCTTAAGTCTACCAACAAAAATTGAAATGGAAATATTTGATTGCTGTAATAAAAATGCTTTGTAAATATTTTGAACTGATCTGCTATATTGATTCAATTCCAACTATCTCTCACATGACCGAAATTGCTCTCTGGAGATTGTGAAATTATGTAAGTATGTGTGCTGAATCATTTGACATGAAGCTGATCGGGTCAAATCTTATCAGCAGTCAACTGAATTTCTGTATATGCCGTCACGTGCCTCTGGGCATCGTTGGATTTCGTACAGTTGTGTGAAGGAGCCATCTCTCTCTCTTCAATGTCAAGTTCATCACGGAATTTTGAAAAATTACTTGTGCTTTTTCCAAAGTATTTCAAAAATAAACAACCTTGCGCCGCCGTATGAACACGTATGCTATTTTTTGTTGTTTTTATTTTTATTATTATTCTACTTAGTTGTGCATGATTTCAGTGTTAATGTTTGAAATGTGAATATTCCATGTAGTTTATTTATAGTGCGGCGTTTGGCTTGGGGACGTATTTTGCTCTTGGGTTGAATGAATTAGTATTGACAAGGCTACATTGAAGAATCAGTACATGGAACTAATAGGCGGTATTTTAATGTTTATTTTATGGATTCTCAGAGGCCTAAGGAAGCAACATCAGTTCTTCGTTTAGAGATGTGGAACTAGCCACCAAATAGAAACTGTACCAGGTCGTTAGCAAATCGGTTGATCTGCATCTGCAACGATTCTCAAAAATGCTTTTAATAAAAAAGATTAAAGTGTAAATTTCAATTTAAAGAGCAGTCTAGTGTTGACTTGGTTGGAATGGCAGAATAAAGAACCTGCTACAATTTCAAGTGCAAGAGATCCATGAGTACCTTAAAATGGTTCTATAAATATTAATACCTTTAATTTAAATCTTTTTAAGCTACTCATGGATCTTAAAATCAAGGCCTATGATCAAGCATATTTGACAAATCGCACGAATGGAACTAGTCCACTAAGTTGGCCAGTTGTGATGCCGCTTGCGGACTTGTTCCTTGTCCATTTCTCCTATTTGTGGGGCCTAAATTGTTCCAATTTACTGAGTTCCTTTGTTGTAGGAACCTTTTATGGGGCTAGGTCCATCCTGATGCAATTATGAATTCTGAGATTTGTCTTGGAGATATAACCGAAAGCTCGAAAATATCAGTTAGGAAGTGTGCGCCGAGGAATTTCTTTCTTCGACGACTTAGAGCAGGACACGAGCAGAAAAAGTGTGAGGCAGATTCCACTTTTTCCTCGTCCCTGCAGCTTCTTCAGAAGTCGTTGTAGGGGCACCCAGTCTGGCTGCATATATAAAAAGAGGCTAACATCGGCTATGCCGATGTTTTGAACTACTGAGTTTTTGAAAGACGCTACCATTGATAACAAAAAAGTTTTTCTTACTAGAACTAGTTTTTTGACCGACCGTTTATATGGGAGTTATATGCTATAGTCATCCGATTTTGATAAATTTTTCCAGAATTGTGTGAAAGTATATAAAACTAATATTCGTGTGACGCTCGATGAAACAAGTCAAGAAGTGACCGCCGTTTTGGGAGTTATGCAGCCGTTTGTTTCCAGAATTGTGTGAAAGTATATAAAACTAAAATTTCCGATTGGTGTGCACGATGGAAAACAAAAGTCTCCACTAGAACTAGTTTTATGACCGACCGTTTATATGGCGCTATATGCTATAGTCATCCGATTTCGATAAATTTTACCAAAATTGTGTAAAAGCATATAAAACTAATATATTTCCACGATTGGTGACGCTACGATGGAAAACAAAAAAGTTTTTCTCACTAGAACAAGTTTTCGGACCGATCGTTCCTACGGCAGCTATATGATATAGTGATCCGATCCGGCCGATTCCGACAAATGTGCAGCCTATGTGTATTTAAAGACTTTTTGCTAAGTTTGGTCTAGATAGCTTCAAAACTGAGGGAGGAGATAGCATAGAAACAGACGGACGGACAGACGGACCGACGGACAGACGGACAAACGGAAATGAACTTAGCTCGTCATGCTGATCAAGAATATATATACTTTATGTGGTCGGAAATGCTTCCTTCACTGCGTTACAAACATCGTGACAATTGTAATATACCCTCTGCAAGGGTATAAAAACTAGTGTATGACCCTGCGCGCATTGCTATTATCAGAATAGCTGCCAAAAAGATATCAAAATCGTATAGATTCTTAAATATTTTTGGTCCATACCATACTTTTAATCCCACGCCCCCCATTTTCCTTCACCCTGAGGGTGAATTTCTCAAAATGAGGAATTTATTTTTACATCCAACAACCGGATCGGTTCACATTTTTTGAACATCGGAAAATTACTTGTCGAATTATTTTAAACCCTATGCTCACAAACCCGATTTTGATGTCAATCGATTAAAAAATAATAATTCCCTTGGAACATTTTCCTTGTGGTCGGAATTTCCATTTCGTTACAAATCTACTCTGAAGTCAATCGGATGAAAAATAGTTTTTTTATGCAGAAAAATCCGGGATTTCCCAACATCTCATGTGCTCATGAACAGAGTTTCAAGTCAATCGAATAGAAAATTTTTTTATATAGAATTTTTCGGGCATTTCCCCGCCCTGAGGAAGATTTTCCATTGGAAAATCACATGTCTAATTATTTTAGCATACTATCCTTACAAACCGGATGAAAGTCAATCGGATATATGTTAGTTTTTTTTCATAAAGAATTTTCATGACTTTCCGGACATCGTGAAAACAAGAATTTGAAGTCAGTCGGATGAAAAACCAAATTTTTCCCATATAAACTTTTTCGAAAGTTTTCCACACCTCGGGGGTGGAATTTTCCAAAATCGCGCCTTAGTTCCCACTAAACTTCTTCATAAAACTTACAGCTTTCTATATCTTACTGTTTAGACTCTGCGTACATTGGCAATGAGTCAGTCAGTCAGGACAACCTCTCTTATATACATAGAGCTAAATATTTCGTAATTTAACACCAATCCTTCCTTTACTATGTTTACTTTTTAACACCTGTTAATAGCTAAATCAGAATGCATGGCATCCATTTGCTATAGTCATGGTCATTGCCAGATGCATTGCAATTCCTTAATTTGTTTCGCTTTCAACCTCTCTCAATGACAGTGAAAACGGCGACAATGGCCTTGATGCCCCATTGTTTAGTTCGTCACCTTCAATTTTAGTTAAAGTGTCATCGTATACGAGAAGTAAAAAATTAAATCAAAGCAAATTTTACTGCGACGTACTTAGAATGCATATGTTTTTATACACTTGCAAAAGGGTATAATGAAATGATTCTGATGTTTGTGAGGTATTGAAGAAAGCATCTTGTTTAACAAAAAATATATATATTTTCTTGATCAGCATACAAACATATAAACTTAATCAAACTTTGCATAAAGCCTTGAAATACATATAGGCTCAACATTTGTCAGAACCGATCGGGTCGAATAACTATAGCATAAAGTTGTGGTTTCTATGATTGTTCCGAAAACAAGTTCTAATGAGTTAATATAACTTATAATCAATAAATTTCATTTGTATCACAATGTTCAATCTGACAAGATCGATTACATTGGGACGTCTATATACAATAGTTTAGCTGCCATTGAACCGATCCTTCCGAGAATTGGGCTTAACTATTTAGTTTTTAAAGAGAGCCAACCTAAGCATTGCAATTATAAATATTGTACGCTTTGAAACAGATCTATGATGATCATTAGGAGCGATCGGTAAGGTGAAAGATATCAGAAGAAAGAAAATTGATAAAAAAAGGGTATTTGAACTTCGTCGCATTTAGCTTTTACTCTATTTGTATTTTTTGCAAGCCGCTGGCGATCGCCAATTGAACCCGTGCACCCATAGTGCGAAAAAGCCCCTCTTAATGATATTTGTATACATATATATACACACACGTATGTACGATTATTTACAAGTAAAATTTTTCTTAGGTATTTCGTGCGGCGGCTTATCAGCAGCTCATCCAGCGGCATCGAAGCATGTCATATAATAAATAATTTATGTGTTTTTGTTTACGTTTTTGTTTTCAATTTCGGTATATTTTTTTGAGTAAAGTGAGCTAATCCCAGACTGTAGTCGATGTTTGGTTACGCTTTCCATAAAAGGGTATACGGATTAGGGTAATGACTAGACAGAGGATTTAGCGTATTTTCAGATTGAATTTAATCCAATGCTAATGCTCAAATCACAAAGAAGTTCTTTAAAACCCTTTTATCCAGGCCTACTAAGATAAAGTTCAATCTGAAAATATGCAAAATCCTCTGTCTAGTCATTACCCAAATCCGTATACCCTTTTATAGAAAGCGTAACCAAACATCGACTACAGTGATTACATTTACAGTTTTCAATTACATTTACTTTAATATCAAAATTGAAGCAGAAAGTTAAGGTAAAATTTAACAAAGGGTATTTGAGCTACGGCTTAGTTAAATTGTAGTTATTTGTTTTTTTTTATCTTTATTTGACATTTTCAAAGGCGAAACTAATAAATGTTTGAGATGCGCTCATATTTCATGTCAAAGTTGACACTTGCTTTTGCACTTAACGCCTCGAGGGCAATGCAATTTGCGCATCTCCATCCATATCCTTGACTGCCTGTGCCGCCTTATTTTTATATCTCGTATTTTGCACTTTTAATTTTTATTTTTCATGTGTGTGGAGTATAAAAGAAAATGATTTTGTGGCATAAATTAACGCCAAGAGGCACACGAAACACTATTAAAAAATATGCACTCCTCCACACACGCGACGGCGGGGTTGTCCTGAGCCAAAGGATGTGTGTATGTGGGGAAGTCAATGGCTTATGGAAAAGTCAGGATATGCAGTACGTGGCATGCTTGGTTGGTTGGTTGGTTGGATGTCATGATGTGGCAGGAGCTTTTCATGCAATTAATCCTTTTTTCATCCTCCTTTCGCGTAACAACCTCATCCTTCACTGTCTGCCAAATGACTTTTTAAGTTAATTTCTTATGCAGCGAGCATGTTGTCCTTCAACCAGAACGGAAAAAACAGCATATATGTGCCGGAAAAGATGTCCATGTCCATGTCCATGGCTCAACTGCAGTATATGATTATCTGGATATTTAACAAAAAAGGCAAATTGCTCTTTTAATTTTTCGTAGATTAAAAATAAAGTTACATAAATTTAACAAACAATTGTAATTAGGCTAAACTGGAGCATAAACGCAACAGCTAAATTTGCCCACTTTTTTTTAGGGCATCCTTTCGAAAGTAAGCTACAGTTCGTAATTTAATTATACTTAATTTATTACAAAATTCATCTCCAACTTACAAAGTTCCCTTTAACATATTTTCGATAGAAGTTCAAAACAAAAATATTGTAATACAGGGAATTGGCACTTTTTTTTTATTATTGTTATTTTTTCCATCTAAATGTTTATGTCTGATGGACTTTAACTTAAAAATATATAGGTTAAAAGCTATTATTAATTTTAATTAGGAATTCTAGAAAAAGATTAGACAGTCGCTGCAACACGCTGTCTAACAACAACAGTTTGCTCATTCAAAAAAATAAAATAAAAATAACAACTCTTGGCAAATGCTCATGCAAAAAATATATCAAAATTTCATTGACCAACATTAAAAGTAAGAAATCAAATTAATAGTATTATATATTACTTGGTTTTTTTTTTTAATAATTTCAAGTATTTTTTGGTAATAGATATTAGGTAAAGAAATTCGAACAAATCTATAGTTTTCGTGCATATTTAAACATTTTTTTGATATCGAAATAAATACTGCAAACAGCAACAATTATCAAAGTTAGCAATAAGACAAGCTATGAGTCTTTATGGTCTTTGCGTACCTATTCCAGTTTGAACACTTGATCTGGATCTGGAAAATAAACGAGAAGGCAAAGCTAACTTCGACTGTGCCGAAGTTTTAATACACTTGAAAAACTTAACTCCAACTGATTTAACCGGTAAAATATATATAGGATATAGATCTCAAATATTTAAAATTTTTAAATCATTGATAATAAAAATTTGATACCATAAGAAAAACTTTTCTTACATTTCACATTTTCCGATCGATCGGTCCTATGGCAGCTATATGCTATAGTCATCCGATTTTGATGAATTTTTTCAGAAATGTGTGAAAGCATATAAAACTGACATAGACCAAGAATCGTGACGCTACGATGGAAAACAAAAAAGTTTTTCTCACTAGAACTAGTTTTTGACCGACCGTTTCAATGGCAGCTATATGATTAATAGCCTCTCTCAACTAAGGCAGATATGTACATATTTTCACATATTATCACATATTGAAAAAAATGTTACGTATTTCCCATAGGAAAAAAAATGTACATATTTAAGTTATGTGTACACATATCGACTGCTGTCAGTGCTGAAAAACAAAATACAATAAAATATTCTCATTTTTCCTGGGGCAAATATTTGTGTCCAAGAACCAGCAGCACTTTCCTGCAAAAATCCAAAAGTTTGGCCACCATGGATGCTAAAACTCCAAACAGCCTCCCTACTGAGCGGAACTCTGCCGAAGACCCAAGCGTATGCAGCAGTGTAGGGCATACAATACAATCATATTTTAGCTAAGCATGTGTGCGTGGCAACCAATACGAAATCGACAGCAGCGAAACGTGCGTATGCTGTCGGTGAGCGACGTCGCTGCGACTGCGGCCTTTAATATGCGCACGCTATACGGACGCGCCCCACACTGGTATACAGTGTAATGGCGATGCGCTTGTCCAAAGCAATCGCCTTTCAGAAACTTGGGTCCTGCTTTGACAGGCATTCCAGATGTTCCACGAGCAGTTTAAAGCAGAGTTCGCCAGCCATAGCCCTTGGGGGCCGAAAGCATTCGGCAAATCAAATGCATATGAGCCGATTGCTTACCGAAGTTGTGCTTGACTGATTGGCACGATAGTTCAACTCAACCTACGCTTCTTGGATAGCACGTCAACGTCGTTTTGCTACCAGGCAACACGTGAAAGCACTTTTACACTTTTTCTCTTTCTTTTTGGCGAACCCTGGTTTAAAGCATAGTTCGCCAACCCCTAGGGGCCGAACACATTCGGCATGCATATGAGCCGATTGCTTTCCAAAGTTATGCGTGACTGATTCACAGAGAGACAAACTCTACCTACTCTTTATGGGAAGAGCAACACTTCCACACGTTTTCTCTTCTCTCTTCTTGGCGATCACTGCTTTAAAGTTGTGTTTGTCCACACGTAAACTCTTTTTTATCAAACATTTTACTGTTTGTTAGGCAAACACAAATCAAATCAAACAAAAATTAACTGTCAAATTGTCAACAAACCTGAAAAAAATGTACATATCCTAGTGGAATCGTTCTAAAAAAATATATGTACATATCGATATATGTAAACGTAGTGGAGTGAGGCTAATAGTCATTCGATTTTAATAAATTTTTCTAGAAATGTGTAAAAGCATATAAAACTAACATATAATAAGAATCGTGACACTACGATGGAAAACAAAAAAGTTTTTCTCACTAGAACTAGTTTTCCAATCAGCGGACTCCACTGGATACACCTTTCGGACTCCCTATACCCTCCTAGGGAGGCTCCTAAAATAGTCCCAAAGGTGCTTAAACGCCGGAGAAAATGGCCTTTAACATATATGAAAAATGTGTTCCTCAGGGACTCCTTAAAAGAGTGATTTCGGAGGCCTAGAATGCTCACTCGGATAATCCGCAAGTACTCCGAGCGGACTCCTCTTTTCGCCTATGTTGTTTTGATAAGGACTTCGTCAATCATTCTAAGATAATTCAGTTGGACTGCTTGTGATCTGCTTTTGAGCTCCAGTAATAATCCGAAGAGGAGGCTCTACAAAAAAAAATTAAATTCTGGCGGCTGTTCCAACCAAAGTGGCCATGCCGAACTCTTCTTCTTAATCTATTGGCTTTGAGACATCTTAGATAATGTCGTCGCCAACAGCTGGTTAAGGATGTCCTAATGTATAAACCCAAATTATACTATAAAACTGTTCTTCTCCTAACTGCACGCGTCTTAATTCTCCTTTGTTTGCAGTATCAATCGTCGTCTGGTTGTCTCGGTTTTCTTAAGTCTCTCTTGGTGTTCCTCGGTTCCTCGGACCTTTCTTCTCTTGTTATCAATGCTTCCTGTTGTCTGTTAGGCTGTGATGTCTTCATAATGATGTCAACTTTATGTAGGGTCGACCGTTATGTTAAATTAATGAATGTATTAGAATTGTAATAGAACTTGAAAATTGAGTGGTTGGGTAAGGCGGATGGATTGGAGACTAAACCAAAATAAGAAACCTTCATATACAAGAAGGCCATAAATGTAGAAATTCTAAGCTGACTATAAACATGTTTCTGTGCAGTATATGCCCGGGATACTACTATCCTAAGATCCTTTATACCACTTGCGTGGAACGACATTTCAAAACTTCTGGGAAGACACACGGTTTTGCTTAGGCGGTTGTTGACTTTACCAAAAACTCTTCCTCTTGATCTCAGGCTCCGTGTTCCCTAAGACATGTCTCTCCCGACGCTTTTCGGTGTGAAATATTTGGCTGCTTGAAAACAGCATAAAATAAGGGGTAACATTTAACTCGATCTAAGATATGTGTTTTAATCTTGGTCTCGAGGCCATATCTCTCGCTTTGCTGAATCAAATTCTTCTTGACCTAGATTCGTGGATCAAACCGCACTGTCTTTACTCCGCAAATACTGCCAAGACTCTATTTATTTATCAAAATACAACTTGCTACCCTGAACAAAAATGTTGTGCGTTAAAAAGGTGCAATTTCAAAAAAAACACTTATTCATCTGCCGCTATTGGGTGTACGTAACATTAAAATCTATTGGGAACTGCGCTGGTTTAGATCTAAATCCTGACTGCCCCTCAAATAAAGGGAAATGTATATAAAATTATAATAAACATACATAGACACAATATCTTAATTTCTTTTTTTAAAGTAATTACTTAAATTACGAAATAAAGTTTTAAAAAAAATACTTGTTTTTTAAATTTTCTAAGATAAGCACAGGATCCCAATTTGTATTTACAAAAAAATAATTAATATTTGATTTAATCTTAGCGCCAAAAAATGTGTGAGGAAATTTAGCTATCTTCTCTAGTTTAGAACCTAGTAAACGTAAAATAAGCTGACCTTAAATAGTAGTTGATGGTGCTTCGTGAATGAGCCCAATATCTCAAGCACAAGCCAAAGACTTTTCATTTAAAAAAGTGTACACCTAGCTACTCATCTCACACCAAAAAAAAGATTTTAATTGAAATATAACTTTCTATTGCTTGTTTAAGCACAGGCGTAGCTTAAAATTGCTATAAAAGGAAAATGCAATACATATTAGATCTATGCTTTTAAAAAATCCCCTTACTATTAAGCCTCACAAACAGATATGCCAAATAATTAACCCTTTTTTTCCCAACTTCATTACCTTCACCCTTCAAAGCTAATCAAGAAGGAAGGTAAAAAGAAACCGGAAACACCCCAAGAAGCAGCTTCAATCAAATTAGGCTAAAAAAAAAAAGGAAAAAAAAAAAACCCAAGAACCACATCAAGTATCCTTCGGATAGATAAAAACAACAAAAAAAAAAGAGAAGTGAAAAACATGTAGGTGGAAAAGCGGAAGATGAATTTTTAATTTGTTGCTGTTGCTTCCCGTTTTAATTGTTGTTGACAGACGACGACTGACTGACTGACAGCGTAATTTACAATCCTTTTTTCCCCCTCCCCCGCAACCACCGGGTTTTAGCAGAGTGGGTGAAAATTTTAATTAAAGAAATTGCGGTTAATCCCGTTAACAGAGCCCGAAGAGAGAGAGCACACAGAAAAAAAAAGTAAAGATGATGAAATGATGCCCGGCGGCCAATTTTGTGTATGTTGCCGGCACAACAACAAAATTTCCGTTTTTTCTACACTAATTGTAAAAATTTATTTCAGAATGCTCCAGCCTAATGTTATTTTCAGACTTGACAAGCTCATGCGAGTGTGGGTGTGTGTGTATACGTGTTGAAAGCAACATTTTAACACTTTCTTTCAAAAATTTTACTTTCATTTGCATGTTGCTAATGGCATTAAGACAGTTGGGCCAGGCAGGGGGGAATGGATTCTCTCATATTTGTCAAAGAACATTTAAGTAATACAATTTTCTGCCATTTGAATTTCAATTTGCATAAAAATTAAAAATTAAACCACAAGGCTGTAGAGAACTTGACATTGTGAGCATCAATAAATTCTAAACCTTTAGGTAAATCGCTTAAGAACTTAGAAACTCCTTACGAGCAAATGCGCAATGTGTCGAAGATTAGTTAGTTCTGAGTTCTGTTCGACATTTATTCCAACTACAGTTAATTTCTATGTGGCTTCTTTAATTTGTGATGAAGTAAAAAATACCTTATCTTCCGAAATTTTTAAGGAAAATAAAGACTCTGGGAGTAAGTATAAAAAGTGTGTAAATTTTAGAGGAATCTTTAGAAAATACCTCAGGATTCCTAAACAAGGCCGGGGATCAACAGAAAGAACTGTAGTACACCTCTGGAAAACTATGAGACTACTCATCTAGTGTCTAGAGAAAAATGTCAGCTTATCAGTGAGTACCACAGGTTTTCACATTTAATAGCTTAGAGTTTAAGAAATAGGATAACAAATACTCACCAGTGAATGCTTTACTAAGCCAAGAGAGCTTCCCAGAGAAAATAAAAGCCGTGCTAATATCAAACTTACTTACTTACTTGAAATTAGTGCTTGTTACTCACAACTAGTACGAAGCATCTTAAAATTACCAAAAATAATCGTATATGGAGTATAATCAATCTTAAATCTAGTACACGTATCGATTCAAGAAATAGGAACAAGTATACTGAAAACGAGTTCAAACTAATTCGAAATTTACATGTGAAAAGGTACAAATAGCATAGCATAGTTTATGCAAATGTATGTAAGACCGGACTTACACGATGAAGCAAACTTCATGAAGTGGGGTAGCTTGTCCCTCTACACGTCTTTCCTACAAGCAAGAGCTTTTTAGAAAACTTCATGAAGATTGCTTTATTGTGTAAAACTCGACTAACAGTCAGTACGATGCATCTCAGACAGTATAAAGAATATATTATCTTGATTTGCATCAACAGCCGTGTCGATATAGCCATTTCCGTCGGCACTTTATAAAATGTGCATATATTACAGACAGAAAGTCCGTTTTAAAATTATAGTTGATTCTTTAATGTTAGATACCAGAAATATTCATTTAACAGAACCCTGTTAATATTTCAGCTGTTAAAGTCAGCTTCTGCTAAAGATGATTGCCAGACCAGTTTTTACAACTTTTACATTTTTTTACCCCGCAAAAGTGTATATTAATTTGCCCAGAAGTTTGTAAACGCATAGAAATATTCATTTCCGACCTCCATAAACAATGTAGATTCTCCGATCAGACGACCACCCGTTCATTGTCCACCGTCTGTCCGGTCTGTCTGTCTGTCTGTCTGTTTTCTACGAACTAGTCTCTTCAGTTTTAAAGCTATCGAGCTAAAAAATTTTGCACAGAGTCTTCTTTTTATTGCACGCAACTAATATGTCGGAACCGGCCGGATCGGGATGACCCATAATATAGCTGCCATAGGAACGATCTCAGAACGGTCGTTTTTTTCGTATTTATATTTTTATGATTTCTATTTGTGATTTTAAACGGGGTTCCTTAAGGTGTTAAAAAACGTTCAAGTGGAGAAAACTTTTTGTTTTCCATCGTAGCGTCACCAATCTTGGTATATGTTAGTTTATACGTCACACAATTCTCCGGAAGATTTTATCCAAAATCGGATGACTATAGCATATAGCTACCATAGGACCGATCGGTTCGAAAAAATCGATTTACTAAGAAGTTTTTGTACCCCTCAGAGGGTATATTAAAATTTGTCACGATGTTTGTAACGCATAGAGGAAGCATCTCCGACCCCTATAAAGTATATATATTCGATCAGCATGACGAGCTGAGTCTTTATAGCCATGTCCTTGTCCCTGTCCGTCTGTCCGTCGGTCCGTCTGTCCGTCCGTTTGTTTCATGCTATCTCCTCCAGATTTAAAGCTATCTTGATCAAACTTTGCAAAAAGTCTTTAAGTACACATAAAGGCTGCACATTTGTCGGAATCGGCCGGATCGATGACTATATCATAGCTGCCATAGGAACGATCGGTCCATAAACTAGTTCTAGTGGAGAAAAACTTTTTGTTTTCTATTGTAGCGTCATAAAACTGTATATATTAGTTTTATCCTCATTACCAATTCTGGAAAAATTTATCAAAATCGGATGACTCTAGCATATAGCTTGCCATATAAACTAAAAAAAATCAGTTCTAGTGAGAAAACTTTTGGTTTCCATCGTGTCACCAAACTTGGTATTTATTTGTTTTATTTGCTTTCACATAATAAGAAAAAATAACGGATCAATATAGCATATAGCTGCATATAAACGATCGGTTCAAAAAACTAGTCGTGGGAAAACTTTTTTGTTTTCCAACGTAGCGTCACCAATCGTGGTATATATTAGTTTATATCCCTTCACACAATTCTGGAAAAAATTATCAAAATCGGATGACTGTAGCATATAGCCATATAAACGATCGGTTAAAAAAATGTTCTAGTGAGAAAAACTTTTTGGTTATCAATGGTAGCGACTTTCAAAAACTGCAAGGGAATTTAGAAACATCGGCGTAGCCGATGTTAGCCTTCTATTTTTTTATGGTATCTCAAATTTTTATTATCAATGATTTAAAAATTTTAAATATCGGATACTATATCTATATATTTTTACCGTTAATCAGTTGGAAATGTTTTTCAAGTGTATTAAAACTTCGACACAGTCAGAAGTTATGTAATGGACAATTACTGTTCAGAAACCTATGTTCAAATGATTTAAAATGAAACCGTTTTTTTGTTAGTCGAGACTTCAAGCCAAAACGGATACTCATTACAACAGATGTGAGATGTGACTTGATCTGCAGCTGAGTTAAGCTCTCTGCTTCCGAAATTTCAGCTTCCTCCAGCGTCAAATTGTCAAGTCGATCTCTTTCCTTTTCTGCACTCGGCGGTATAGTTCAGCTCTGCTCACAAAAAAATCTATATATACTGAATATTGATTTGCATGCAGTTGAAAATAAAAAATCTTCAATTTTGAAGCCATCATGAATAAAATTTTGCCTTTAGGCAATAAGGCTTTTTAACTTTTCTCCTTGTTGGAAGAAGTTATATTTCTTATTGAGTATTTAATTTTCACTTGGCGAGATTCAATCTAATTAAATTTTTTTGTGCTATGCACAACAGCTCAACAACAAATTTAAAATAAATTTTGTGTGCCATTTTCATCATTTTGAAGACTTTGCTGACAACCCTCGTGCAAGTGCAAATTCCTTTTGTCTTTTGGCAAAACCACGCTTTAAACCTCCTCTGACGTGGATCGAGAGAGAAGCAAAATCTTCACCCAGAGCGCACGCAGTCGGCCAAATCACGTAGCAAGAGACATCAAAACAAAGTGCAGTGAAAGCGAACAAACTCCCAAGAAACTACCGCTCAAAATCGTTTAAAAATTAGTGCTTAAAATTCCTCGATCAAAATAAGTCAAAAATTTGGTTAAAAATCGACATCAAAATAAGTTAAAATTAATCTGTTAAAACGATGATAAAATCAGTAAAAATTATGGTTAAAATCCTAAGCTAAGCGAAAAGAAAATCAGAAAATAATCCAAAAGGCAAAGTCACAAAACGAAGTAAAAGTGTTTTGGCGATCATTGTACACATGTACTAGCAGATAATTTCATCAAAAATTTAGTAAAAAAAAATACATAGAAAAAATGTTGTCTAAAAGTAAAGATATACAGGCAAAAGTGAAATAAGGTCAAAAAAAAAAAAAAGTGGTTCATTAAACAAAGACATAATTACACATACAAGTTCAAGCAACATAAAGAGATTACACGCATTACATCGGTACATAAAAACGCAAAACGAAAAAAAAAGCTTTCGGCACAGTGGTCCCAAAACTGTAGTGCCAGAGGTTAAAACAAAATACATAAACAAACTTTGGCTTAATTGGAAATGATGCAAAAATCACAAAAAAAAAAATTGCAGTAATCTAAAAATTTTAAATACAAAAATAAACCAACACATTTAGCAAAATCATCTGGAACCTATGGAGCGCTTCATCGGAGTCTAGAGGGTGAGTGGAAACCAAATTTGTTAAATTATTTCAGTGATATTTTCAGAGCAACAGAGACAGAGAACAAAATATGATTTAAATAAAGTAATATAAAACAACAAACATATCATATAAAAAGTGTCAAAAATGCAAGCAATGATTTTGTGCTTATCGCCTAATTGTGTAAACAAAAAGAACAGTTAAATTTTTTTGCATTTGATCACTTCTTGTGTTCTGTTTAAGTTCTCTTGCTCTTATTCTTGGTTTTTTCTGCTGATAATTTGTTTTGCATATTTTGTTTTGATCATTTGAAAGCCCTAAATGATTCAAGTAAAGTAAAAGAATTGAATAATAAAAACCTAAATCAAGTTGCATATATACACTTATTACTTATTATATTTTTCATATCAAATTTTTATTTTGAAAGAAGCTAAAACAATTATAAAATAAAAAGGATGAGAGTATAATGGAATTATTTTTTTGCAAACTGAAGTTAAGCATGCTATTAAAACATAAGTGAAATTATAATATTTTCTATTTCTAAAATTATTATATTATTATATTGTTAAATGAACCACGCAAACATGGAATTGATTTTTTTTTAGAATATTTAAAAAAAATAGTTTTGCGAGGGTTGCCTCTAAAGTTTGAAATATTGATTTATAAAGGAAATTCAAAAAATTATGAAAGAGAAATCAAGATTTTTTGTCAAATAAAAACGAATATTATATTATAATGATTAACTAAATCATTTATAATTAGTTCTTTAGTGATGGGATGGATTAAAGAAGAAAAACAACATTTTGAGATTTTCCTGTAGATACGCGAATGGAAAATCATTGGTAGGGAGGAGTAAGAGCTGTTCTTTCTCATTACACCTAGTTAGCATTTATAATCAATGCTGTTGGCTTTTCAATATTTCCCTAAATTCTTTTATCCTCTTTCTCAAGCTTTTCTTTCCTTCTTACAGTCTTATGAACTTCAAGCTAATTTTTATACAGTCTAAAGGCATAGGTTCTAAATTTATATAAGTTATGGGTGTTGAATTGGATAATGTAAAACCTCCCAAACCACTGTTTTGCCAGCCTATAAGTGTGCAAACCGACGTTCCCCTCAGTTGCAGCATTAGCCCATACTGACGGGGAAAACCTTTCCTGTCTATGCCTGCTATAGGTCAGTACAATTTTACCACTGTTTACTTGGGACTCAATCGAGTCTAGATAGTTTTGATATTCGCTCAAATGGACAAATGGAGATTTGCTGAGGCAATAGAGCGTCCATACATATATTTTGCGTAACATTGGGACAGATTGATTTAAACGTTTTTTTAAATTAGTTTTTTTTAAATCTTTTAGAAATCCCTCTTCTCTATTTTTTTTTCTTTTATTTTGAAAATTAAATTGTTCTTAACTGCAGTAGGTGAATAAATATTAAATTTACGGAATTTCAATTGTGGTGAGTGCTAGAATATCGACGAAGATTTGGTATTTACTAACATTTAATCTGTTTTGTTCCTAAAAAAAGTAATTAAAGTAAAAATAAAATGAGGAGAACCAATGATGGATACTTGACCGACACGCACTAGTCGCTTTGTCACTACTCATTTTTTGTTCTATTTAGAATTTGCTATCCTTAAGCATAGATTGAGTATTATCAACTCTCAAATATGTGGATCTTCTATGTGTCTAATGGTGTCGGAATTATGTACATTTTGGCTTAGATAAATCCATTACCAATTATAGCACTTAGCTTTTCATTTAATCTTTTTTTGGTGTATTACCAAATGTGCTCCATCAGAAACTGTATAACAAACAAGGAATGGTGTCTAGTGTTTGTTGTCAGTTCTGTTGAACAATAGCCGAGCATTAATATTTTCTTCTTTAAAATTTCCATTCACGGATAGAAAAAACAAATTATGATAAATTATAACAAAGAAAATAAAATAAAAATTACGTCAATAATTTTAAAGGAAATTCCATTTTTAGCTAAAGCATCTTTTGCTGAAGAAATTAAAAAACAATTTTTTAAAAAAGCCTGTGTCTCTAGTATTGAAGATTTGGCGGTACTGCGCATATTGATTTGGACATTGGTGCTGCATATTCCTGTGCAGAAATCTATGTTAAATGATCAACAAAATACAGTCACAAAATGTGGACACTCTTTTCATAGAAACTGCATTAATGATTTTGTACCTAACAATCAGTGTCAAGTGTCCAGTCCCAGTGCTACTCGGAAGATCTTTCCGATTTTCAAATGAATTCAACTGTAGTTCAGCAAGGCGCAAACAAGGTGCTGTGCCAAAGATACTAACACAGAAGACCAAAAGGCGACAACATCAGACTGTTGACAAAGTACATGAACAAATAGCCTCCGGGGTAATACAACAAGATGACCAAAACGATAGTTGATAGGAACACTTTAACACAGCTAAGAAAGGAAGAAAGCCAGGACGTAAGACGCCCGCCACAGCAACGTGTTAGCTCCAAGATCCCGCCAAACACGCCTCAACCGGGATTATGAAATATTTTTGGCAGATAAGAAGAGATTAGATAGGCGGTTATCGAGAATGAACCCTAGTGCTCAATCGAGAATCCCAGCAATCTGCGCTCAAAGAATCGTTTGAACCGTCACCAGCTGTGTCAGAAAGACAGCCAGAGCAGCAGCATGGACTTCGCATTTCATTCAGTGCTGAAAAAGCTACCCAAATTTGTGAAAGCTGGAACACAAAATATGATGGTTCCCCGAAAGGGCCAACTGTCGAAGAGTTTCTCTATAAGTACACTAACAGAAACAGTTTGAACAGTGATTTTCCACTGCTATGTAAAAACGCAATATTGTTGAAGGAAAAGCCCGCGACTGGTACTGGCGTTATAGGAAAACAGTAGAGATAAAAAGGCAATGTTTTGGGGATGCGCTAGAAACGTTTCGAGATAGTAAAGATGAAGAATCTTGCTTGAAGAAATCGGAGGCTCGCAAACAAAAGGATCGAGAACCTTTGACTCCTTTTATTCGATATTGTTGACTTAGCTTCTCGTTTGTCTACACCGTTAAAGAGCAGAATTGCTTAGTCGCTAAGACAAAAAAGCCCAAATAAGACATGAACTACTCTATGTCAGAGTTGAGTCAGTGTCTGATTTGAGACAACTGTTCGAAATATGGTGAAGAAGAGCACTAAGGTTATAAGCCACAAACCTACTAAATCAAAACGTACTGTAGCTGAAACTGCGAAGACGATGATAATGTGAGCATCGTGCAGTTAATTGCAGGTAAAACCTTAGGTGTTGAACTTGTCGAAGCCACACCGGGACAGTGAGGTGAAAGAAGATTTTGCGGGGGGTGGAAAAGGTATATAAACCGCGTGGACTGTTAGCAAAAAGTCGGAAAAAACGAAAAAGGTCCTTCCCACGACAGCAGTCGGAGATCCTCACTAAATGCCTATACGATAAAAATGACACCAACACAAGATATGGTGTCGTCAATAAAAATCTGTCTTAACAACTCCCCAGGTGTCAAAGCAAAGAAAAATTTAAAATTATAATATTCCATACCATACTCGTTATTCAGTATCTAAAAGCGAGCAAGGATATTTAACGATATTTCTGCTGTTAAGCGTGTTACGATAGCGTTAGTAAATTCTAAGTTCGTTCTGAAAAATGGTCTCCTTGACGGATTGTATATGTCAATGGGAAAAGACAAAGACTTTAAAAAATTTTTGTCATCAGTAAAAACAACTGTGGGAAAAAACATACTGTTCTCGGATTTATAGTTACTGATGTAACATACAATAATGTCACAAAGCCGATTAAAAAATTTCTATAGTACCCTCATTCATAAGAAGTTATCTTGGGATTGACTTTTGGAAAGCAGTTAGCTCCAAGCATTATTTCCTCTTTGATCACAGCCAGAGTGGTAGGAGATAAATTAGAGAGTGATCGTCTATCCTTTAACGACGAACAGCGAAATCGACTAAATAAGTCATCGACCTTTTTCCAAATTTTGATAGACAGGGTCTGCAGGACACCAATAATACTCATGCGATTGGGGGAGATCTAAACCTGAAACACGCTTTACCGTGTCACCAGCCGTTGAAGCTATATTCGAAGAAATAGTGAAGTACAGGTGTCATGAACGTTCTTCGTCCATGGGTTCACCAAGCGTATGGTTAAAAACCTGATAAGGTGAGACTCTGCCTTGATGCGAGAAAAAAATCAATGAATTCACAAAAAGGATGCTACCCGTTACCCAGAAAGAGAACTTGCAAGGTTACCAAAGCATATAATCAAAAGAGCAAGGATGCTTTTGGGAAAAGCCTAACGGAAGAATCGCTATCACAGCATTCACAATCCAGGGCGACCCATCAGTTGTAACAAGCCATTCGGATGTGCAATGCCGCAAACATGTGTCGGCTCACGGACGATCTCATACCCCAGATCTCAAGTACTGTGTTTTTGGGTACTTGACGATTTTGTGTAGTGTCAGAGAGATTTTGGTCATATTTCCGTTTTGCTGAGGGCTCACTGAACAGTTTCGTCGAGCGAACTTAACTCTGAATGTGGCAAAGGTAAGTTTTGTGTCAGAGAAGTTAGATATTTAGGCTACGTAAAGGAAGGGTGGAATTGCAACTGATCCTGTAAAACGGTCATAGCAATGGGATCGCCAAAACACGAAACAAGCCCGAGGTTTTTAGGACTCGCTGGCTGGTATAGGCGTTTTATTGAGAATTTCTCAGAGATTGCTAGTCCAATTACAGAACTTCTGTCCACAAAAAGAAATTTGTTTGGATGAATCTGCGAATCTTTGGAAAAGCTAGCATAGTCTTACAACAGCTCCAGTACTTCAGAATGCAGATTTTTGTAAGAAATTTTATGTTCATTGTGATGCGAGTGATTGCGGAATAGGAGCAGTTCTTGTTCAAATGTCAGAAAATGGTGAAGAAAAGCCCGTGGCATTTATGTCTAAGAAACTTAATTCTGCTCAGAGAAACTATAGTGTGACTGAGAGAGAGTGCTTGGCAGCTCTCGAAGCCATAGAACCTTTCGTTGCTACTTGAACTACAAAGATTTTGAACTAATCACCGATCATGCAAGCTCAGTATGGTTGATGAAACAATCAAAATCTTAAAGGCCGTTTAGCCAGATGGGCAATGAGACTACAGGGGTTACAAAATTTAGTGTGAGTCACCGCAAAGGACAGAAACGTTGTCCCGGATGCTCTCACGCATGTATACAGATGAAGTTTTATCCTTAGAAGATTTAGGCCCAATTGTCGATTTGAATTCGAAAAGCTTTGAGGAAGAAGAGGAATAGTCAACTCAAAAGGGAAAAATCTTGGCAAACGAATCAAGTTATCCTGATATTCGTTTATTGGTAATTTCGTATATATGCGCACGCAGCCATGATGATGGTACAACAGCTGTGGCGAAACGATGTGGAAATTATGGATACCACAAAGCATGACTGCTGACGTCTAAAAAAAGCTCATAACGCTGTAAATTCTGCACATAGTGGGGTTGCTAAAACTTTAGATTTGATACGTAGACACTTCTATTGGCCTGGTTTAGTCACGAAGTGCAAAATTATATTCGAGGATGCGAAGTGTGTAAAACACGAAAGCCCCAAATATAACTCTGAAACCACCAATGGGTAGTCCCTGCGATTTCTGTAAGGCCTTTTCAGAGGGTTATATATTGAATTTTAGGTCCTTACCTAAGTAAGCAGGACATATTGGCCTGTTGATTTGTTAGACCACTTCTCAAAATATCATTGGTTATGCCGTTAAAGAAATTTACTTCTGATGTCATTCAACAATTTTTGCCAAATCATATCTTTTTCGTCTATGGAATGCCCAGGAAATCATTATCAGCGATAATGGGTCACAATTTAAAAGCTTTAGTGCATGTTAACATCTTTAGGTATAAAGCATATGTACACAGCTCTTTACTCCCTCAATCTAATGCATCTGAAAGGGGTTAATCGCTCTCTAATAGCAACCATAAGAGCGTATCTTAAAGATGATCGCATGAGTGGGACAACATATCATGCGATAGCTGTGCCTAAAAACTCAATTCACCAGTACGAAGGTTTCTCCATATCATGCACTTTTTGGATTTGATTGCTACTCACGTACACATTATGGTCTTTTAAAACGTCTTAAATTGCTAGATGAGTCGGTATGTACACTCAACAGGGATGATCAGCAAAATTGGTAAGACAAGAACTGAAGGCAAATATAACAAAAACATATCAGACGAACGCAGAACAATATAATTTGAGAACTCGGACAATACAATTCAAAATAGGACAGGAGGTATCTAGACGCAACTTTGCTCAGAGTAGTTTTTCGAAAAAGTTTAATGCAAACCTAAGTCCATCTTGGCTAAAATCTCGAGTTCGAGAAAAATTAGGCAGTGCTTATTACATATTGGAAGACCTACAGGGACGTCTTATAAAAACTTTTCACACGAAAGATATCCGTCAGTAACTTCCGAATCTCTAATTCAGGCTAATTTCTACTCAGTAAGACCAGCGAAAATTATCAGGGGTGTAATGGACAGTTCTGTTCCGAAACTATGTTCAAAATGATTTAAAAATGAAACCGTTTTTTGTTAGTCGGGACACAAACAAAACGGATAACTCTTACAGCACAGATAGTGAGATGTGACATTGATCCGACAACTGAGTTAAGCCCCTCTGCTTCCGCAAATTTCAGCTTCCTCCAGCGTCAAATTGTCAAGTCGATCTCTTTCCTTTTTCTGCACTCGGCGAGTATAGTTCAGCTCTGCTCACAAAAAAATCTATATATATTGAATATTGATTTGCATGCAGATTGGAAAACTTGAAATAAAAAAATCTTCAATTTTTGAAGCCATCGTTGGCAATAAAATTTTGCCTTTGGGCCAATAAGGCTTTTAACATCTCTTAGTTGGAAGAAGTTATATTTCTTGTGTGAGTATTTAATTTTTCACTTGGCTAGATTCAATCTAATTAATATTTTTTTGTGCTATGCACAACAGCTCAACAACAAAATTTAAAATAAATTTTGTGTGCCCTTTTCATCATTTTGAAGACTTTTGCTGACAACCCTCGTGCAAATTCGAATTCCTTTTGTCTTTTTTGGCAAAAACCACGCTTTAAACCTCCTCGACGTGGATCGAGAGAAGCAAAATCTTCACCCAGAGCGCACGCAGTCAGCAAATCATCGTAGCAGCAGAAACATCAAAAAAACAAAGTGCAGTGAAAGCAGAGCAAACTCCCCAGAAACTACGCTCAAAATCGTTTAAAATTAGTGCTTAAAATTCTGATCAAAATAAGTCAAAAATTTGGTTAAAAATCGACGTCAAAATAAGTTAAAATTAATCTGTTAAAACAACTGTTAAAATCAGTTAAAATTAGTGGTTAAAATCATAAGCTAAAAAGCGAAAAGAAAACAGAAAAATAATCCAAAAGCAAAGATCGCAAAACGAAGTAAAAGTGTTTGGACTGATCGCATTGTACACAAGTTTAGCAGAATAATTTCATCCAAAAATTTAGCTAAAAAAAAAAATACATAGAAAAAATGTTGTCTAAAGTAAAGTATATACATGCAAAAAGTGGAAATAAGGTCAAAAAAAAAAAAAAAAATGGTCATTAAACAAAGCATAATTACAATACAAGTTCAAGCAACATAAAGGATGTACACGCAATTACATCGGTACATAAAACGCAAAAGAAAAAAAAAAAATTTTGAGCACAGTGGTCCCAAAACGTGGTGCAGAGGTTAAAACAAAATATGCAAACAAACTTGCTTAAAAAAAGATGCAAAAATCAAAAACGAAAAATACAATCAAAAATTTTAAAACAAAAAAACCAACACATTTAGCAAAATATCGGAACCTATGGGCCTTCACGAGTGAGAGGGGAAACAAAGTGTTAAATTATTTCAGTAGATATTTTCAGAGCAACGAGACAGAGAGACAAATATGATTTAAATAAAGTAATTATAAAAAACAAACAAACAAAAAGTGTCAAAAGCAAGCAATGATTTCGGTCTACGCATAAATTGTAAGTAAAAAACAACAGTTAAATTTTTTTTGATTTTGATCACTTCTTGTGTTCTGTTTAGTTCTCTTGCTCTTATCTTGGTTGCTTCGCTGATAATTTGTTTGCATATTTTGTTTGATCATACAAGCCAAATGATTCAAGAAAGTAAAAGAATTTAATAAAAAAACCTAAAAAGTTGCATAATACACTTAATTTTATTTTTGTATCAAATTTTTATGCGAAGGCAAAACAAAAAAAAAGGATAAGATAGGAATATTTTTTTGTAAACTAAAGTTAAACATGTAGATAATTGAAATTAGATATGTCCGGAATATTATATTATTATATTGTTAAAGAACCACACAAACGAGGGTGATTTTTGTTGAATATTTAAAAACATAGTTTTGCGAGGGTTGCCTCTAAAGTTTGAAATTTGATTTATATAAGGAAATTAAAAATATGAGGAAATCAAGATTTTTGTCAAATAAAAACGAATATTATATTATAATGATTAACAAACATTTATATTCTTGAAGTAGGGAAGATAAGGAAAAACAACATTTGGGAATTTCCTAGAACGGAAGGAAAAATAAGAGAGGGTAAAGAGCGGACCATTACACCGGTTAGCATTTATAAAAGCTGTTGTCTTTTAATATTTCCAAATTTTTTATTTGTTTCTCAAACTTTTCTTTCCTTCTTCGGTCTATGAACTATGCGAAAGTGATAGCAAAAAAGGCATCGGGATTCTATAATTTATATAAGTTATGGGTGTTGAATTTGGATAATGTCAGACCCTCCCCAACCACTGTTTGCTAGCCGTATAAGTGTCCAAACCGACATTCCCTCAGTTGCAACAAAACCCCACTGACGCGGAAAACCTTTTCCTGTCCATTTGCTATAGGTCAGTACAATTTACCACCTGTTTACTGGGACTCAACGAAGGTCATAGATAGTTTTGTCTTCGCTCAGAAGGACAAAGGAAATTTGCTGAATCAACCAAAGCGTCCATTGCAGATCTTCTCGTTTGTACAATATAAAATAGACTTTAAGGACCCAAACGGTTTGTGAGTCTTGGAAGTGTATAGCAATATTCAGAACAGAACCACTTTACACCCGCAACAACGATGCTGAAAGTCGCGAAATTTATTTAAAAAAAACTCCTCTGTTTTGCTGACTCAACGCGGTTCGAGCGGAGTAGCGGCCACCAGGCCCCACCTCCGCCGACTATTCGTGCTTTGGTGGCAAAATTTAATGCCAGGATCTTTGCAACCCTACCGGACCAGACGGAGTTTAGGCAAAGCCAGCCAGCCCGTACTTCTTCGAAGACAATAACGGCGCCACGGTAAGTCAATGGCCATGTTACGCGATTTTGTGGCAGATGAGTTGGACGAGCATGACAGGGCGATATGTTTCCAGCATGCCCGTCTAACCGTGACTCTTGGAAATGTAACCGAATCGATTGATAACGAAAAGCGATTTCGACTGGCCGGCCGTTCGCGAGATTTACCTGACTTTTTTTCTGTGGAGATACTGAAGGAAAGGTTTATGCTGATAAACCAGCCACTCTCCAACAACTTAAGGCCAACATACGCCGAGAAATACTTGAATCAACACGAAACACAAAAAGTGGTGGAAAAGCCGAGAAAAACGGCCGACTGTTTTTCCTCTTGATTGAGGTACAGGCCATAATTACATCAATTATGCATCGATTGCAACATGGCAGATCAGAATCGGCTTAGTAGAACTGGCGCAATCATGGCTACCAGGTCAAAAAACGTGGTTTCGAGAAAAACGCTCTTAAAGTTTTGAGCAACGTAAAAAATACTTATTTTAGCAAGAACATTGCTCCACTAACATGGCTATATCTGCTAAATTATTTCGAATTTTTGAAAATGGTTTGATGGGGATGAAAGGGGAATATCCAAGCTTTAATAATAATGCAAAACAAAATAATCGAAAAAAAGGTAGAAGACCCCTTTAAGAAGTGCAGCACAGACCTAACGTTTCCTGGTCAGATTCGGAAAATCATCGTGAACTGTGTGGTTCAGTCCTTTGAAATCTATTACCCTATTTAGTCGGGATTTTCACCATGAAGCAAACTTCATGAAGTTTTCTTAGTTGGTGTCAAATTTAGAGAAAATCTTTCAGACCTTTAAAACGAATAGTAAGGAAATACATATAAATCTCTCGCCTACTTAGAAAACTTCATGTAGTTTGCTTCATGATGTAAATCCCGTCTTATACACAAAAAAATCATGACTTGATAAATGCCCACCAAAGTATGCTATATTTATGAATGTTTACAGTGTGTATTGCTATTTCGTAAAAAATAAAAAGGCCTAACCATCGTTTTTTGGGTTCTGGAAATCGAACTGCATCATTACTTTTTTGTTAATTACTTTGGTTTCACACAAATTTTGTTTTTAAGTTTTTTTCAAAAGCTGAGAATGGTTTAAGATTTTTCTAAAAAATTATACATGTTATATAGTTATATCTTTATAAATAGACCAATGACATTTATTTATGATTTTTGATATTAACACGATATATTATGTGTTTTTTATTTAACATTAATTCAACACAGATTCTTAATTGGGAAACTCTGAAAACTCAATATGTTTAATTCTTTACAAATTCTTAGGCTTAAGTTCTCTAATTTCAAATCATTGAATTTGAATTTTGGAACAATTGTAACGCATGAAAAATGAAATCCTTTCTTAGCCACGTCATTTCTTTTCTCCAGTGTTTTTTTTTTCAAATTTCCATTTGGCAAAAAACTTTCTTGTGGTGGCGGGGGGCGAATCGACTTTTGTTGTGTGCAAATAATTTGCAGCTCGTTTCTTGCGTCATTAACAATGTACGGAAGATGAAACTTTTATCTAATTAATGAAACTTCAACACAAACGTCAAGCAGCATTCTGAGGATCTGGCTTTTGAAGCTACCCCTCCCTCTCTCTCTCACTCTCTCGCCTTGCCATATTCTTGATGTCGTATTGTTGACAGTGACGATACAACAAGACCGAACTTGGCGTACACCAGGGCGTATGATTGCTTTTGTGTAAACAAACCGGGCAAGGCAAGGCGAGGCGTGGCGTTTCCATGTCTTTAGCAGCTACTTTTGTTTTTTTTTTTTTTTTTTTGCATTGGCAAAAGTTTTTTAATTAGCAACAAAAGTACAAAAAAAAAGGGTTAAATAAGGCGTTGAAAAGTTTCGGCAAGCTAACAATTAAGTTTCGGCTATGCGGCTGGCTGACAAGGCGGAGATAATGAGCATTAAGGCAACACTTACTGACAATTAAGTTTTTAACCCGCCGCCACGTTATTGTTGACTTTTTTCAGGCTGTAATTATGCTTAAATCGCGATTTTATTCCTGCATGCAGCTGCTCACACTCAAGACCGGGCTAAGTTGTGGCAATAACCGGCAGCATTACAAATCTGTAGAATTCAAACAGAACGCAGAAAAGCAAAGATAAGCTCATAATATTCATGAGCTTTAGTTTTATGAAGTGCTAACAATGCGTTAAGGTACAACAACAATGAAACACCTTCTTTTTTTTTTTTTTTACCAAGATTCGCCTCGCCTGTGTCTCTCTTCAACTCGGTGTCTGAATGGCCCGCAGAAGTTTTGCCATTTTTCCCATTTTGTTTTCATTTCTGTTTCCTGTTCCTTTTCGGACACCCTGGGCTTGGGTAATTTTTCACTTTCGCAAGATGGCAGGGCATTTTTAATGAGCCAGCACCAACCAGCAGATGATATGCGGTCAGTTGAGGATAAAGCCAGCCGGAACAGGACTTGCATTTGCATTTTCATTGGTGCGATATGTTAATGACCTGCTTCATCTTGATGTTATGGAAAAATCTTGAAGTTTTCGCTTATACTTGGAATTGTTGTTTGAGAGAACAAGCAGTTTGTGTTGTTGGCTACATAATTAGCCAAGTAATTTATCATCTTTAAAGTTTGAAAGGCAGAATGCCTCATTGTTAGTCAGAGTGCTGGTCGCATTATGCGCGTCAAGGCTAGCAGATCGACGTCGGTTTAATAACTTAGTTTTTCATTTTCCTTCAAGGATGCAATTTACAATTTTTCCAATATTTTGTCTAATTCTATTCGTATATAAACAGCTTGTTATGTAGCTCAATATTCTGTAGATTATTTCTTTAAATTCAAATTAACTTCTATAAATTTTCGCAATCCTCTTGATTGATTAGCCAGGGCAAAACAATTGACTTTCAAATCAAATTTGCATAAACTCAACTCGATTTGTATTTATATATTTTATTTAACGCTTGAAATACGCACAAGTAATTTTTTCTACATCTACCCAAAAGCCAATTATTGTGAAAACAACCAAAAAAAAAAAAAAAAAAATATATATGATGTTGTACATTTACATTTCTGGTGCTAATTTTGAAATAACAACAAATGTTTTGCTCTCTTACTCTGTGGTATTTATTTACATTTGTATTTTGTATATTTGATTAAATAAAGTTTTCGTTTTTCTGATAATATGGCAAATTGTTAAATGAAGAGAAAAATTCCATTTAAAAGCCAAAAATTGCAAAAGTCATTTAAAACTCAATTTTACGTAATGTTCGTGTGTGCGTTTGTGTGTGTGGGAAAAACATTAAAATAATTGTTTTAAAATCCTTTTGTCAGTAGAAGTAAAGTAAATTATAAACACACAAACAGACACAGGATAGCGACAGCAGAACGCAAGTCACAAGGATCATCACAGGACGGCAACTGCAAAAACATGGCAAAAAATTAATTTCATACAAAACTTTATGCAAATTTTTCTACCATAAGAAAATCTATTAGAGCACAAAAATATTCGACAGAGACTGGGAAATATTTGGATTGCTGGCAAAATTTCAATATACGCATATTGTTTGTACACATTTGCATACACAACTTGCAGCTACGTGCAACATGCATTTTCCATAAAGAATTCGAACTAAAATTTGTTTCAATTTTATTCATTGGAATTGCAATTACTTTTTCCTACTTTTTTTTCTTGTCGGCTTTTAAAATATTTTGAGAAACATTTTACCCTGGAATTCAAGAGCGAAGTCAAAGATGATGATGATGATGGTTGGAGTCCAACTTTTTCCCTTTTTTTTTTTTTGATTTACCTTTGCCTGCCCGGCCCTCTCAATACAATTGTACAATATTTATTTAATGTAAATGAGAAACGAAGTACCAAGAGCCATATGAGCCAAGCGCAGGCCAAGAGACCTTTGAGTGGGAGCGCAAGGAGCGCAGGGTGAAGGGGGAGGAGCAGCAATTATATTGTACCAATGTCGATTGGCTCAACTGTGCATGTGCCAATGCATTGGAGCAAATTAAAATTGGAAATTAAATGTTTACGAAGAACAAAAATTGAAACCGAAAAGTAATTGCTTTTTGCAACTTTTGTCCAAATGATGGGCTGAATACAGGAGGATATATAATTTGTGTACGTTTCGGTATATGCATGTATTGATGACGAAATTTAATTGTTACCAAATCGAATAGCTGAGAAATCACAGAATTTTCAGTTGTGGGGGTTATTTCTGAAATCGAAATTAAGTTGTACAAAATACCGTAGAAAATATAAAGGACAATGTTTATTAATTGCGATAAAAAGGTTGATTTATATGTATGAAGTCGCAACGAATTGTTTTTTGTTTATGGAGTTTCGTGAAAGGAATAGTTGGATACAAAACTATGTTTACAAGGTTGCCTTAATTACATTTGAAAGTTTAAGTAACCTTTAAATCAAACCTCCTAAAAATCGGTGGTGGTTCACTCCGGGTTTAGAACCCGCGAAACTTTTTCGGTTCGGTTTTACGGAGTGGGTTCAGAACGTCAGAGATAGAGGTTTCGAATAGCAATAATTTAGTTTTTTGCTAATTCAGAAAACACGTATGTAAATTTAACATTTTATTCATACATTTTTCAAACATATATACTTATATTACATATACGATTCAGAAACTATAGAAAGTGCATTGCACAGTTCTGCTCATGATGAAATTATAGATGGTGAGGCGGCGAGGGAGGTTTGTTGATGCCCGCTAAGGTGGGCGCGAGAATAAAAAAGATACATTTTGTTCGACTCCGAACCTGTTTGCAGCCCTGCTTTGAATAGGTTTTAAAAGAAGAAGACTCAAAAAAAAAAAATTAAAGGAAAAAAATGTATAGTTTAATTTTTTTAAAGAATTTTGGAAGTAAGTTTCATACATTAAAAAAAATCTCTTAATTTTATAAAATTGGGAAACAAGCCATGGAAGAAGCGGATTGCCTCTGGTATGTGACCAGAATTATAGCAATCGCAATACAAAGGAGTCAAGCTGGAGCTGTAATGCAGATCCGTAAGGGCACAAAGTTTTGAGACGTAAACAATTTTTGCTCTGCGTACTCAGAGGATATATAACTGTGCTCTGAGACTCCGACACCGAAGCGGCGTAAATCACAGGTTTCGATGACCTCAGTGTCGGATGCCGTGTCTGCAATATCCAACAAAAAATGTGACAACTAAGAAAGTCGGTCAAGCCCTACTGTAATATACTCTGTACCTGTTTGTACGAAACTAATAACTTTAAAGTGTGAGGTTTTTTCAAAATCTGGGGGTGGCAACTCTTTCAACTATCGTTCATCTGGTTGAAAAACGATGTATGGGGGCTCGATAAGTAATGATGAGTAGAATTACCCTATTACAAACCCGTAAAATTATAAAATTTGTATATAATTTCCTATTAACATAAACGTATCTATATTAGTCACGCGGGAATCACGCGTGATTTCTGACCGCAGGCCATCTCAATTACATCGCTCCTCTCATTGCAAGGTCCAATTGGGAAATTACCAGTTAGCTATTGCTTTCTATTGCTATCAATGGCAACGGTGTTGTTGTTGGCGTTGGTTTTTATTTTCTTTTACGTATAGCTCTAATATCGTTCATCTGATCGAAAAACGATGTATGCGGGTCGATTCAAAAAAGTAGTAGAATATATGTCTAGAATGTTCGAACTATCTATCTTGAAAATTGTGGGAGTTATTTCGTTTTTTTAATTTGCGGGGAGGCGGGGCGTGCAAAATTAAAACTAAACTTGATCTGCCTGCAAGTATAAGAAATATATGTTCCATACACCTCAAACCTCTATCTCTTACCATCTCTGAGATCTCTTGTTCATACGGACAGACAACGGACAGACGACATGCTATATCGACTCGGCTGTTGATGCTGATCAAGAATATATATACTTTATAGGGTCGGAGATGCCTCCTTCTGGCTGTTACATACATTTGCACAAACCCAATATACTCTGTGTACCTTCGGTACAGAGTATGTATAATAAATTCAAATAGCGCAGTGTCACTGCAAGCCTTTCGAAAGGTGAAATTGGCTTCTTCATTTGCTTTTTAATAAGTGGTGTGACATAATATTTTTAATTTGTGCGGAATATCGTTAATCTTCTTTGAACTCTTCGCCAAATTTATTTTGTCGACTCAGCGAGAACGCTTTGCCATGGATAATTATCGTCTTTATCATCGCTTAGCTCACGCTGCAAGTTCTAACTTTTCCAAAATTCTTAAATTGCCTAAAAAAGAATCACTTTTTCGATATAATCGCTGAAACACATTAACAAATGATCTCACAGTGTGACACAAACTCCAACTTGCTCGATATGCTTGTCACAGAATAAAAAGGATCGATTGAACTAGCTCATTGAAACAGCTGTTAAAAACAATTTTAGTTACAGAAAATATGTGACCCAAGCTAAGGAATGTAACTTTATGATAATATCAAGAGGGCTCAACATAAATGTATAGGTTGCCCACAAAACATAGCTTAAAATGCTCGAAAAATTATATTTTACCTATTTAGACTCAAATAGTAAAAAATCCAGACTTGATAGATCACACAGATTCGTATGAAGCACACAAAAATCCTCTAGAATCATCACTGGTAAATGCGACCATTCTTACCTTTAGTATTTTATTTTTAGTTAATAACAAAAAATTTAAAAAAAAAATCTATTCACTTTAAAATCTGGTTTGTCTGTCTTACTAGGCATACTCACTTATTCTTTTTATTCCCTCACACTCGAGTAGTTTAAATTTATTATTCCAAAGACTTAAAGACATATGACAATCTTGTCATTGTTTTTCCAACAAGATTTTGCCATAGATTGTGCAACTGCAACAAGTCAGTAAGAGGTGAAAAAACAACTCGGCAGCAGGATGAATCCTTTTGCCGTTTGGATTTGGGCCAGCAGCAGCAGCTATGCGAAGGCAAAGGCATCATTATCCAGCCATCAGCACCAAGAAAGCTGAAGCGAAGCAGTTGATGCAGCAGATGATGACGATGCCTGATGCCTTGCAATGATATCGTGTTTTCACATGCGTGTCTTTCCTTTCTGTGTGAGGGGATGCATGTAAGTTTTGTTTGAATTCCTGCCGCAGGATTCATTGTAATGGGCAGGTACTGGGTATCTGGTTGCAAGGCCCGATCCGACCAGGGCAACGGTTACACGTCTACGGTTTAGACGGTTCCTGTGCTTCTGTGTTTTCTTTTTCCCCTCTTTTTAATTTCCGTTCTGTAGCCTTCGGGTGGTTAGTGGTGGCCAGTGCTGTGCCCTGTGTTGGCAGATGTTGGCTCAAAAGTTGGCCTGGCATCAGGTAAGTAAGAGACTTGCACTTCACGTCGTTGCCTAGAACAACAAAACTGAGAGCCAACGAAATTTCAAGCAAATTGCCAATGGCCAATTTAGTGTACCAGGCCGCACGCTGGATGAAGAAGAATGTCATAGCCGGCTGATGAAACCAAACAAGTGGAAATTGAAAGACAAGCGAGTGAAATTCCCAATGGCAGAAAGCTACTTCCGGCTTTGTTATGACCGGAATGACAAAGTGGTCTCAGTAATGCGCGGCTACCTAAAAAGAAAAGGGAATTATTATTTTGTATATATTAAGTCAAATTTGAAGGATCTTGAAACAGTACTGTTTATATTGGTGTTGAATAAATGAATCATTTAAAAACACTTGTTTAAATGTTTGACTGCCTTTTTTTGGTTTTTAATATGTGCAAACCCAAAAACTAATTAATATTAAAATAGCAAACATGTAGATTATTTTCAATTGTAAACAAAAGCAACAAAAAAATATATGCCTAAAATTATGCAATATATTTTTAATAATAAAAACCAACCTCGCGGCCAACTATTAATTAACATGTTAATTACAATTTTTCATTGGCATACATAAAATGCAATTTGTTACATGTCGCCAATTTTAATTTTATGCATTCCACACACACACTCACACACACTCTGCCGTTTCGCCCCCCCACAAATATTGGACTCCTCCTAATCGAAAACTCGTTCAGGTGTATTATACATGGGAAAATATTGCGCAATGGCTGGAAAAAACCATTAATATTCTTATTTGCTTAGCCGTTGATGGCAAAAATTGGTAGGTGCTGCGCTGCCCCCCTACCTCCCCACTCCCCTTCATATATTTTATGCTCCACATTTTGATTGGCAATTTAGAATGCGAACCGGAGTTGGGGGTGGGGTGTATGCACGGGCCTTGTTAAGTTTTATTTAAATTCGAACTGCATTTTATTGCCCGGACGCGGTCCGTCTCCGCATTTGCCGGCAGCGCAATACCCAAACACCATGGCCGCTGTGATTGTCAAAGGATACGGTTACCAGCTAGGAAAATAATTAAAAATTCCATTTAAATGCAGATTAGCTGGATAGTAGAAATGTGAGACTACAAAATTATATAGTATATATCGTATATATATATATATATATATACGTATTTGTCTAGCGTTCGCTTTAATGGCCACGGAGCAAAATCAACATGGCGCCTAAAAATATGCAAATCGCTTGGCAGTTAGCGACAAAACATTAGAAATGCAAGCAGCAAGCGTAAAGCGTATGCATGACCCGCCTCCAACACAAGAAAACCTAAAAAAATATGCTAAACAATTATTTATGAATGTTGTAATAAAATCAAAATAAATTCTCATACAAAATTTTGCTATGAAAAATTCACGAAGCTGTGTAAAAAAAGTGTGTGTACAATTTTTTGATTTCGCGTTCATTTCTAAGCTTTATTTATTTTATAGGAAAATTTAAGGCTTAATCATGTTAATGGTGGCATATTTGAATAATTTTTGATAGGGATATATACTACGTTTATGCTTATAAAACATCATGCTTTTTTGACCCTCAAAGTATGCAAAACTTTATTTTCTTCAAATATTTTTTTTTACGAGATTATTTAAAGTCAGTTATGGAAGCATCAGTCATAATCCACATTGTGCATTCACTCATTTCTGTCTGACCATATATATAAATAATAAGTCTTAAGGCTACTACAAAATAAATATTTTCCTTAATTAATTATATTTATAAACATAGCATACTTGAGGGGCAAAAAGCATGATTTTTTATTTGTGCATAAACGTAGTAATACTTAATTTAAATCATACTTTTGGCAGGTGAAGTAGAAATATATTGATTTTTAAGGGTTTGATTTTAAAAGCTGAAAATTGTTCTTTTTGTAAGTACATTAGGGTGGACGCCAATAAGGCACCATGAGAAAATGGAATTCATACCATACTAAATGATTGTTTGAGGTGAAAACAAAATAAACTTTAAACAGTGCAAATTGTTTTAAAAGTTTTCACAAAAATTAAGTATAAGACACGCATGCCTAATCGAAATTTCAAACGAAATGTCTCAAGCTAATAAATTAAAAATACTATTTGAACAACTTATAAATATGGAGCAGGAATCTTATGCTCTTGGGCAAAAACTAAACTAAAAACCAGACTAAGAAAAAGTGCTTATTTAAAATGTATAGGATTATCTGCTGGAGGTACCCATCACCTTCGTGAGTGTAGCATCGGCATCCGCTGGCTAAATCGACTGTTAAAAATGCCTACAAATGGCAAAATTTAACAATGTCCTGAAAATCTCAAATAATATATTTAAAATAACTAAAAATCCTGGTTTAGGAGGTCTTCTACCTTTGAAAACATTTTTTATTTATTTTTTTGTTTTGCATTATTATTATAGCTTGGAAACTCCCCTTTCGTCCCCTTTAAACCATTCTTAAAAATTCGAAATAGTTTAGCAGATATAACCTTTTTAGTGGAGCAATGTTCGGGCTAAGGTATGCGGATTGAAAAACGAACAAATGCAGTAAGAGTAGTAGAAAATATTGTTGTTGTCTGAGTAGCCTCCATTTTATAAATGTTTTTATTTACACTTTAAAGTATTTTTACAAAAAAAATCAGGACCATTGCGGTCGGCCTTCATTATCGATCTTCGCAAGCTCCCTTATTATTTTTATGATCAAGGAATTAATGTATTTGGGTTTATACGCTTTGCTGTACACCTTTCTTTTCAAATCGGCCATACATTTTTCGATTGGCCTTTATTGGGCCACAATCTCATCCATAATGCAATCTTTTGATGATAGTGAAGAACAAGTTTCTACAAAGTGCTCTTAGGCGATTTTTAATGGTTTCTCTTTCCTGTTCAAAAGCTGTAGGCACGGTTTTTATTCAACATATTATTATTTTCATGTCTTTAATTTATTTTTGTATAGTTTTGTAGATCACATTAAATTTTTTGGCCAGAGCACGATATTATTTGGCTGTAGACCAACAATATCAGCCTTTAATTTGGTTCTCACTTCACTACGTTATAAATTTCATTTTGTTTCGGACCCACGTTTTTATTCTATTATTTTTCCAATCCAATATCGGATATAAACGATATTACATTATAAATAAAAGATTTCTTAAATCAAAAACCCGAAAAATAATGAAATATTTAATTTTTCGGCTGCTTTGGATTATTTGGGCAATATGTGCAAATTTAATTTCGTTGCTATACTGCATTCAAAGAAATGATTGAAAAAGTGAGTTACGGTCCACAAATACATCAATTCTGATCAGAACCTCATTTACCGTTTTCTTTTCCGATAACCTGAAGACCCGGAATCATGGCTAGCACATCTACACCTTTTTTTTTTGGGACCTCAGTTGGCAGTCCGATAACTTGTTGAACAGCCTTCGAATTCTAAAATATGTTATTTTTATTTTTAATTTAATTAACAAATATCACAAAACAAAAAACCAAATAGAAAAAGATCTTTTGGTTTTCTCTCCAGAATTTTTTGAAAAAAAAAAAAATGAAAGAAGCAATCGCTCAGAAGCGGCCGACTTTGGCCAATAGAAGAGGAGTTGTCTTTCATCAGGATAACGCCAGGCCACACACGTCGTTAGTTACTCGTCAGGAGCTCCGGGAGTTCGGTTGAGAGGTTATGCATCCACCTGCTACCTGCTCCCTATGGCGTAGGATTTTGATGGTGAAAAATTCGCTTCAAGAGAGGATTGCGAAGATCGGTTGCCACAGTTTTTTGATCATAAGGACCAGGGATTCTATGAGAGAGGTATAATGAAATAACGAACAAAATGGCGCATATTTGACTTAGATCGGATCGTTCTTTATATACTAAGACGGGATTTACATGATGAAGTAAACTTCATGAAGTTTTCTTAGTAGGCGTAAAATTAAGGGGAATTCTATTAGCCCTATTAAACGAATAGTTAAAGAATACATTGAAATCTCTCGCCTACTAAGAAAACTTCATGAAGTTTGCTTTATCGTGTAAATCTCGACTTTGTATCCCTTCAAATTCATACAAAAATTATGGATTACTTTTTACTACAGCTTATATAAAATACTTCAGGAATGATTAAGATAATAATCAAAAATGTAAGCGAAATTTTCTGTAAATATTGTTGGATTTCCTAGTTTTTCAATCAAACTTTTGGGTCCTCTCTAGTTCTTCTTACTTTCCCCCAAATAAATATTTTACACAATGTTTACAATTTGTAAAAGAGTTGTTGCTGTTGTCGTATTTATTTTGGTTTGGAAACACATGCATTTATTACTTATTTGTGATGTATTTATTTTTACTGCCACAATAAAAAAAAAAAAAAATAAAAACACAAAGAACTCGATTTTTCCACTCTGCATTGCCAAATTGCATTGTTACATTACTCATACGACATGTAGTCCTGTCAATTCTTCTTCATATTCGGCATTTTTTTCCATCCCATTTTGCCCTGCCGATATGGCTTTTGTCAATCAGTGTAACGGCATTTAAATATACAATTTATATGTACATTTCAGGCATTTTTATACAACAACAGATGTGGGAAAAAAATGGTACCATTGGGACACGGTGCCAGGCGGCAGGCGGCTGGCAGCAGGGCAACGGATCAGACATCGGCCCAAGTCATCAGTTTTTATGTTTTTGCGGTGACATTTTGCGGTTGAGTTACACAGTTGCATATTTGCATGTAAATTCGTCACGGCAAAGAGAAAGAAAGAGCAAGAGGAGATGGTAAAATGCGAGTACAGTTAAAAGTTAATAATGACGCCTAAGGGATTGTGGACAAAAAAATTGGTTTAATGTGGGTGCCGGCTTTAAAATTCAATTCAATTAAACGGTCATGCTTAGGTCAATAAATTGTATATTTTTTAGAAGCTATATAACGGTGGTTATCACTAAGTTAAAATTGAACATAAACTTAAGCAACAATTATTTACTATTCGATACTATTAGGCAATAAAAAAATGATTAAATTTATGATTTAATTTTATAAACAAAACAATTTACAATTTATAAAGAAACACAGAGAAATTTATGAAATTTTTAAAAAACAATTTAAGATGTTCTGATTTTTTGCAATTTTATAAATTGTTTTTAAAAGAAACAACATTTTTTTTTTAGCAAAACTATGAGCTTCGTTTTGTTGTTATGTAAACCATATGTGAAGTTGATTAAAATCGCCTGAGCCATAGGAAAGTTATGATTAAATATTTAAGCTTTTCTTGAAATTTGCAGTAACAAAAAAATATTGAACAGAATAAAAACTGCGTTATACCTGCATATGACACCTTAAACCGACCACACAATTCTTAATAAACAATTATATTTAAAAAAAAAAATTATTATTGAACATTTTTTGTTGAAAAATTGTACTTTCTTTTGGATTCCCCAAATCAGCTGAGACTATTTTTAGGCTGTGAAATAGTGCTAGTTAACTTCCTTATAGTTGTGTTGTCTCCTCTCAATAATAGTAATCAACATAATGGCTCAACTTAGTCATCGATTTAAGAAATTTGATTATAATTTGTTCCGAATACATGGATCATGAATTTTCTACTTTTAAGTTTTAATTTCTTACATCACTAAACTTTTTGTTTTAATTTGTGTCGTGTTTCACACATGCTGATCGGCGCACAGGGATTCAAACTGAGGTTGGGTCGGTCATAAACAGTTTTAGTATATTTACTATTAAAATGGTATGAGGAAAAGGGGCTTGTCAAATTAGTTGGTTTTATGATGTAGTTAAATACGTGTTGATTTTTTAAAAATGTTAACCCAAAAGAAGTGACATGAATGAAACATTGAAAGTTTTATCACTCCCACAGTAATATTTATAGTGATAAGCGTTTGTAAGATGAGTTGTCTTCTCCGGCCGGAGAGCGGGCTATCCCTTAACCTTACACTTAACTGGGGCATTACGAGTTGGGGAAGAGCGGGTAATATAAGAATTAAGACAATGATCTTAGCCTGAAACCAATTCTGTCTGGTGCAAAAAAAATTTATCAAAAATGTTATTATTATTTAAATTGTTGTTTTTCATATAATATAGCTCTGGTTGAACTTTATTTTAGTACAGAGAGGAGTCTCTGTGTTCGAGCTCGATGGGTGGCGCGATTGCTTACGATAGATAAGCAAGCGAATACGGTTGTCCCTATCGAAGCAGTGTTTGAACCTGATCAAGTGAAATCTCAAGGAATTTTTTCATCGAGTAGTCACCGCTGGTGAAACCAAATGCCAGAGACAAAAGAAAAATGTTTCCATCGAAAAGGTGGAAAATGTTTTAAAAAACTTGCGTCTTTATAGGTCAACCTATTACTTCTTAAGCTACCCAAAATTGTTTGTTTTTCCCAATTGATACTTTCGGTTTTTCCAATCTCGAGTTAAATGAGTTGTTGCTGTTGTATTTATTTTGGTTTGGAAACACATGCATTTATTACTTATTTGTGATGTATTTATTTTTACTGCCATAAAATAAAACAAAAGACTCGATTTTCACTGGCCAAATTGCTGTACATTACCATACGACATGTAGTCCTGTCATTTTTTCTTGGCATTTTTTCCTTTGTGCGATGGTTTTGTCATCAGGTAACGGCTTAAATATAAATTTATGTACATTTCAGGCATTTTTATACAACAACAGATGTGGGAAAAAGGTACTTGGGGGACACGGTGCCAGGCGGCGGGGCTGGCAGCAGGGCACGGATCAGACATCGGCCCAGTCTGTTTTTATTTTTTGCGGTGACATTTTGCGGTTGAGTTGCAGTTGCATATTTGCATGTAAATTCGTCACGCAAAGGAAGAAAGGCAGGGAGATGGTAAAATGCGAGTACAGTTAAAAGTTATAATGACGCCTAAGGATTGTGGAAAAATGGTTTAATGGGGGGGGCTTTATTCTTGATTACGTCGTAGCAGAATTGTACATTTTTCAAAGGTATATAACGGTGGTCACTAAGTAATTGACTAAACGAAATAAAGGAAAAAGAGATCGGGACTACTGATACAACGAGATCATAAAGATGGAGAAATTATTCATATTAGTACATGAAAGAATACACTCATATTCTCTTTCTTTTTATTGAGTATATTTTAAATCAGACCGGCAGTGGCCTGGGGGCCAGGCATTATTGTCACACAGCGCGGCCGCTGTTTGTGTGAAGAGATGAGCATATAAAAACTTAATTGAGGAGTGTGTCTAGTGACAGTTACCAACACAACTTCTTGTAAAAGTCATATGGTTTTGCATAGAAATGACCTATATTGGTACACAGGCAACAAAATGACCAACTGTACAGGTGCAGCCTTGTTGATCAAAATTGTGATTCATTTAGTGCATGATAACTGCCCGGTTTTGTTCCATCAGCTTTTGTTTCGATATAGCGAAGAAACGGATTTCTAGTATCTACGAATTTTGTGGTCACAAAAGGCATAAATTTCTGGATTTTTTGGCCTATACGACAGAGCATATATACTGTAAAATCAAACGCGCAATATAAGACTGCGAAGGGTCAAATGCCCAATGAAGTAGATATATGACTTACAAAAAATTATCCCTTAAGCAAGAGCGGTTGGTGGATTTCATTTAGTCATTAGACTGTAGCCAACTAGTTCTCTTATGTTTTTTCCTCATTTTTACGTTTATTTGGCGAAGCTACGCCCGGCTACCTTTGCACAGGGTTTTTGAGTGTTTTTTTAAAAAAATTCGGAGAGAAAGTCGAAAAAGCTTACTAATGGTTGTTTGTTTTGTAATTATTAATTATATAAAAAAATTACAAAACATTTTTGAATTCGAGGGCTGTTCAGAAAGTTTCGGCCTGCCAATTAAGGTCTCAAAAAGGTGTAGGGTGGTAGCTGATTCCGGGACTCCAGGTTATCGAATGGAGGTTAGATCATTATAATACTTTTTTAATTGCAGCCATTTGAAAAAATATGATTTTAAGTTTTAAAATGGATTTCCTCTTGATTGGGCAAGTGATGCGGATTACGTTACAAATTGTAAGTGAACTGGCGCATCTGGCTTCAGTCAATTTTCAGCAGCGTATAAAATACTCTTCATAGCAAAAATATAGCTCCACTTAAATGGCTTTATCTGCTAAACCATTCTAAATTTTTGAAAATGATTGAAAGGGGATGAAAAAGGAATGTCCAAGCTATATTAATAATGCAAAACAAAAAAATCGACAAAAAATTTTTCAAAGGTAGAAGACCCCCTTAAGCCAATAACACACATTTGAATTTAAGGGAGGACAACTAGATTCCTATTCCAAATTTGTATAGGAACTATTGAAAGGCTACTCTGATTATATAAATAATCACTGGTTGAACTGTGTAATTGTATTGAAACGTAGATCTTATAAATATGCACCGCTTGGTCCTAAAGATATTTAAAATCAATTTTTATTTTCAATTTTTAAAGTATTCGATTTTCTGGAAAAGCGGAACCATAAGCGATTTCAATTCAATAACTCATTTAAAGTTTGTGTTTTACTTGCTTTAAGATTATTAGATTTTCCTTCTAGAAAATGTACTCGAGTTTGCTTGAACTTTATTTTAGTACAGAGAGGAATTTTTGTGTTTCAGATCGATGGGTGCCGCGATTGCTTACTATAGACAAGCTAATTAAAAAAAAAAAAATTTTTTTCCCCAAAAAAAAACAAAACAAAAATCCCAAAATAAAGTAAAAAAAAAAATGGAAGAAAAAAAAAAAAAATTAAAAAAAATTAAAAAAAAAAAAAAATAATTAACATATTAAATTAATTGAAATTTAAAAAAAAACCCAAACCCAATAAAAACAATGATAGCATAAAGTTTTGTTATCAAATATTCTTACCCCGTTATTGCTTTGTGTAACAAACATTGAAATCCATTTGTATACTCCAATCTGCTGCACTTCCATCTCGCCTGGCATATTTATTCTGCAAGCAATTTGGCAGTTTACGAGCTCCAGCGATTTGGTCCTTTTGTTTTTTATGTCCTGCCATATTTGATTGTCGCATATAAATGTCCCAACCTGTCCGGTAATAGGGACAAAAGCTTTTTGATGAAATCAAAATACAGTTGAAGTATTTTCATAACGAGAAAGGGAGAGAGAGAGAGAGAGGGGTAGCCTCGCACATGAGGGTGTCCTGCGGCCTCCTGTGGGCCTGCCCGCTTCAACATTTGAAACGAATTCCAGTTTCATTTTTCTTTTATTTTTTTTTTTTTTAGTATAAATTTCATTTTTGGTATGTTTAGAGGTTTTCTGTATGCCCAGGGGCAAGCTTTATGAACTGTGTGTGTGTGTGTGTGTGTGCGTGGGCGAGTGTGTGTTGTGGTTATCGCACTGCATTTATGTATGTATGTATGTGTGTGGTTACTTAATATACAAAGGCCTTTAATTTCGACTAAAGCTAAATAAACTTTATACCCTTTGGTATCTCACACACACACACACACACATACGCGGGCTATTCATATATGGATGGATGTACACCTGCGGACATGCCGCCACCAACACCAAAAGGACCCTCTGCTCCTGTGAGTGTGTGTGTGTTTTGATGTTTGGGCTGCGTTCTTTGGCGCTCTGTTTTGACTGTGTCTGCTGTCCTGGCTGTTGTTGTTGTTGCAATGTCCTTGGGCGCATATTTGCATGTTTTATTGTATCTGCCTGTACTCTTCGAGTTTAGGCCACGCCTCCACCGCCTACGCATGTACCTATGTTTTTAATTCTTTACATCGATATTTGGCCTTTGGCATGTCAAAAACGCGAGCCGCTGCCAAAGGTTGATTGCGGTACGAACATTGAGGTGGGGTGGGAGTGCGAGTGGGTGGGTGGGTGGATGGGTCCAGCACGAGGGCAAAAATATTCATGATCTCTGTGTATGTGTGAGTGTTCTCCATACACCTTTGTTATGCATTTGTTTTGATGTTTGAAATTTGAACCTGCGGGGCATTCGACATTAGCCAGCACAGAAAGAGAGAGTGAAATTGTTTAAAGAGACGAAATTTTAAATTTTAAGTTTAGCTAATTAAAATGGCGACCACAGCATACTTTTAACTGCCTCACTAGTTCTTTTTATACGTGGAGTTTTCCCTTTACCTCAGCTGCCCCAGGGCCACACACACACACGCATGAGGAAAGGATAAAGCGCCAGCAAAGAAACAGCAGCAGCAGCAGCAGCGGAGCAGCAAATGTCACGCTTCACTCATTTCCGTCCCATGACGTTCAATGGCCTCAGCCGCAAAGAAAACCACATGACAATATTGGTAGGTAGCTTGCCTGCTGCTGCTCCATGGTAGGCAACCAACCTCTCAGCCGGAAGCACTTGAGAACTTGCCATGGCCGGCGGACAATTTTGCGGTTTTACGTGCGTTCCCCAACTCCCACCCCCCGCCCCCCCCCTCACTCCTTGCCCACGTTTGTGTTCGCGAACACTGAAATTCCCTTCGTTTTCATTATGTTGCGGCCATGTTGTCCTTGCCTCCGACTGGTTCTGTTTCTGCTTCTGCTGCTGCTGTTGCTGGTCCTGGTCTGGGGCCACGTCCTCCTCAGTCATTCCGCTTTTCAGTGAGAGACCACGCCATCATTATTATGAACACCGTTATGCCTGCCAGCTATATATTCCAATTTGTTGTTGTTGGTACTGCCGACTCGCTCTTATTCCACGATACGCTGTTGCCAGCGGTAGTTGCCTTTGTTGTTGCTTCTTTCTCAGGGTGTTCTTATATGACCGCCAAGACATAGCATTCGGCTATATATTTTTAAATAGGGTAGCAGGGGCATATAAGTCAGTTTTTTAATTCATTTTTTAACATAAGAACATTTAAAGCCTTTTCTTCTTTCCCAAGATTCAGGTCACAAACCATTTAGAAACTCCAGATTATTTTGGGGATTTTTTTCAGGGCTGCAAACCAATTTTCAACCGAACCGGTTCGAACCCGAAATTCCGACTAGAGGTGCGCACTTGACGTGAATTTAAACGTGTCACGTCCGACGACTTGATCGTGAAAAAATACAGACTTTCGTTCGTGTGCATCCGTGATCTGTGCTTGATTCGTGCGTGTTTAAAATATACCTCGTGAATATAAGTCATGTTGTATTCTCGAAATTTTTCCTAAAACTGATTTGCATTTTATTTCGTGAAAACGCTGCTCGCAGCTGCTCAATACAAAAGGCACAGAGTGGCCATGAAACACATGATAGAATTAAGGTCTCTCCACGCAAAAATTTTGGGGTGGTTGATCGTGCGTGATCATTCGTGACCTCTCCCTTAATCGTGCATAAATCTTGCGTGACGCAAAACTCTTAAAAAGTTGCGTGCGTGAATCGTGCGTCAACAGATTTTAATTTCGTGAATCGTGCGCGGCTCACGCGCGCATTTCTAATTCCGACTTTTCGTTTACTGTGAACCGTACCTTGAAAAAAATAGCTGAACCTGAACCAGTTCCGATAAAAAGCCTTTCGGTTCGGTTCAAAAAAAGTTACAAGTCAAAGTTAAGCCGGAATTTTATTGATAAGAGAAATAGTATAGACCAAAAATTGCTCGAAGAAATAATAATTATTATTGAACTTGTATGTTCGAGTAAACAACAATTCACAAAATCTGTAATTTTTTGTATATTTTAAACCATTTAATTACTTTTCTTTACAAAATTTGGAAAAAACTTCGGACGAACCGAGGTTCGAACCAAAACCTTAAACCTTTAATTTCAGAACCTTAACCATTGGTTAATTTTGGTTCGAAAGTGCAAACCAGACCTTCGAAAAATGATTTGGGCTTGCAGCCCTGATTTTTTTTAAAACTTTCCCATAGCTTTCTATATTTAAAAAATATATTATTTTTGCTCAAATTTGTTAGATTCTAATGGAATTCTGAGAAATATCACCATTGAATTTTTCTTGCTTCAAATTGATAAACACAAAATAAGACAATGAAAACCCAGTCCTAGGGTCGTTTTCTTATGTTCCTGTTTTTTAAATCCAGTTGCTTTTTGGATAAAATTGATCTGCCTACTTTTAGGCCGCTTTTAAATGTCAATGTTTGTGTATATTACCCCGGGATGCGGTTCAAACGCGGCCTAAGAGTAGGCAATATATATTTCCTCAAAAAGCACTTAGTTTTAAAAAGCATGAAGATGAGAAAGGTCTGCTTCTAAGATCGGTTAAACTTGAATTTCCCCTGTTTAAATAAATAATACTCTGATATTTTCATATATCTTCATTTTTCCATAATGATTTTTATTGAATAATTATTTCAAAATATTTCTTTCAGGTATCACTTAGGTCGAGCTAACTTCACTGGCCAGCTTCAACCTACTTGCCGCATTTTCAGCATTGCGTTGACAAAAGTCTTGATGGCAGCAGCGTGTCTTTGTGTGCTATTTATAAGCCTTAAGGTAAGCGTTAAGGTTCACTTACCTGCTGTTGCATTGCAATTTCTAATAAATTTTAGATTCCTCTGCTCCTATGCAAATAAATAGTTAAACCAAAAACTGGCCATACAATAATAACAATAATCGTGCCACATTTAGATAGCGAGAGCGCGCACACAGAAAAACGCTTTTAGCCAATTGAAGAGTTTAAACATTGGGCTAAGTATGAAATTTGTTTGTATGCGAGGCAAAATGTTAAGTTGTCGCTGCTGCTGCCGCTGCTGCTGCTGGTGCTGCTTATCTCTGGCGCTGGCTCTGGCGCTGCTTGCAACATGCGCTGGGGGCCTTTTTACTTTTGGTTTTTCGATAGCATGAGAGGACCAAGAGCTGGCCTCAGCTGCATTTAGCATGTGTGTGTTTGTGTGTGTGTGTGTTAAGTTTTTGGCCTCGCCTCAATGGTGCCTGGTTACTGGTGTCCGTGTCTTACCGTTCCTCGTTTTGGCATCTGCTCTTTTGCCCTAAGCTGGATTCGTTACTTTATGAAATATTTGTGCAGCAGCAACTTTATTTACAATTTTTCGGTTATTTATTGTTAGCAATTTATGCTTGCATTTTTTTCCATTCGTTTTGTATTTGGTCAAGTCTTGTTTGCTGATTTATCGTTATCGGCAATTTCGGGGTTAAGGAGTTGGGCGGGGCGCGCCCCCATCTACTTCTTTTTATCAGAACTAAAACTTGTATTTCAATTACACCAGAATTTGCAATAAACCATAATGAGGCTTGTAAACAATTTTGCCGAGCATGGGACAGTCGCAAGAAAACCCCTCCTGAAACTCCGGGAATCTATCGCTTCGACAAGTAGCTTATCTGCTCAAATGGGTATCAGCAGACAATTAAGCACAAAGATTTTAACTTAATACCTTAACAAATTCAAATGGCTTACAAACTGAAGGCAGCGATACTTGTGGAAGAGAACGAAAACATATTGCACTCTTATTTATGTTTGACTAGGCCTATTTTGATCTAAACGGCAATGTAAACAAACAAAATTGTTTATACAGACTTTATGCTGTAAAAGTACTTGGGAAAAAAAACATTGTAAGCCTATTTCTAATCATAAAATCCTAAAAAGCTACAATTCTTCGTTTCAGATTCTGGTTCGGTCTTTAAAATTAAATGCGCTTCCTTGATTAGAGCCGAACATTTCTATAATTCCAATCATTCAATACAAGTTTGACTATATCATTAAGAAAGGAATAAAATTTCCTTCTTATTAATTTAAGGGATCTCACTAACCAATACAATAACCATTATTTCACCAATCAGTAATATGATGTTACCTGTCCTTGCTTAACATAGCTGAACAAAAATTTATCTTTATGGTGTAAATTTTTAAATGTAAAGCTATACACTTTCATCGTGTTCTTTTCAAGTGTACTTTTCTATGGTATAAATTGTCTTCGAATGACGCTTCCAATGCGGTATAACATTCGATCTGCCAAAGCCTTCAAAAGTTATAGGATTGTCAGATGGGTCAGATGTAAATGGCCCAACATTCGAAAAAATTTCTTTTTGCTAGAAAAATTCATCAACCCACATACTTTACATTTTTCGAAATACTAAAACAGAATTTTTTAGAGCGAAATTTGATTAAAACCCAAAAACTTCATTTCTAAAATTTGTGTTATTATTTTTCTAACATTTCTATATTTAAGGGAGGATTTTTATTTAGAAATCCTTTAAATTGAATTAGAGAGTTTATATTCACCAAAGAAAAGTTTTTCCGCTTTTTACAAATTTATTTTCTATCTTATAAATCTTAAAATGAGTATTCAATACTGGTTATTCTTTAATGGCGAATTTTGAAAATGAAATAATTTTTTCTGAGTGTATCAGGCATTCTCTGAATTCTACTACATTATGAAAAGTAAACCGAAGGCAATTCCGACTCGGTTTCATTTTTTCTTTCTCAATTCCGAGAAAAATTGCTTACATTTTACTTTTGGTGGTCCAAACGAGTTTTTGTAAAAAACAAACCGGTTTACGAGGCACATACAACCGAATCGATCGAAAACGAGAAATTAAGTGAAACTTACTTTTGCTAGTACAGCCTTGTTTGCAATGCATTTTATTTTTGGGGTTTTTTTTGAAAATTAACTAAATGCCAGAACGGAAATCTAATTTCATAAAAAGTGTCTAAATTGATCAAAGAATTAAATAAAATTTACTTTATGTACATTTATCAACCGTACGAGTGCTTAACTTGGCAATTACTTTCCATTCCACGGAACAGCAATCAAATCTTTTCGAACAAACAATCTTTGTCGCTTTGGGTTTGCGAGAAAAGGAATCAAATCCACTTTCGACAAAATCGTGAGGAAGTGGAATTGAGAACACGCTTGTATATATTGCTATTTTACCAGTTGAAATATATATTTAAAATATTCATATATCAATCAAATTAGTAACAAGAAACCGCATCAGTACCGGTATTAGCGTTTCGGTATGGTTACGGTTTTTTCCTATTACAACGGTTAACGGTTCTCGGCTCTCAAAAAAAATTTTAAATCGATACTTCGATACTGGTACACCAGAAAATCGAACATGGAAGGGGGGGGCAAGCTCCCACGAAGTTCGATTCAGATTTCTTCTGAAAATCAGCGAAAAAATACTAAATTGAAGCCGATTTCAGATTTCTCTGGGTGTACATGGACTTAAACCGTATATTTCGGTTAACGGTTCCGGTTGCGGTTACGGTATTATTCCCTGCTTGTAATCTTAATCGGTTCATCAAGTCACGATGAAGTATGACTATATACAATTTCTATGCTTTTTAACTTCATTTCATGGCTTTTGGGAGCACAAGGCAGTGGAGTCATCCGAAAATTCCTCACTCACACATTTGGACTCTGATCCACCAACATTTACAAAATATTGCATTTCTTTTAAAATTTTGTTAATTTTTGATGAATTGATGAAAATTTTCTAAATCTGAAAAAAACATGATCTGCATACGGTATACACTTATTTACATGCTAAAGCACTTGGCTCTATCTCTTATAGTTACTGAGATAGACGCGTTCATACAGACAGACCGACAGACGGATATGGACACGGCTATGCGACCTTTCGTTTCCGCGAATGCCATTGTGACTGGAAATTTAAATAGCTCGCATCGTTTTCGAGTTGCTGTTGGATATCTGTTTTCCAATTCGACTCTATATAATTTGAAAAATTTTTTCTAGTAGTTTAATTTCAAAAATAAAAATACCAATAATCGGAAACTATCACAAGCGTGTTACCTACACAATTCATACTATGAACCGAACCGGTTAGACACACAATTGAAATTATATAGAGTCCTTTGCTTAAACTAGAACTTCTAGAACCAAACTCAAACAAACTTACACCCATTTTTGTGGTTATGAATCTGCCTTTATTTTATCTGCCACATTTACAATTAGAATTTTTAGTCCAGGCAATTGTTTTGCCTTATTGTTTCATGATGGACAAGTTGCAATCAACAAACAAACAAAAAAAAAAATATGCAAAATATTTTCCGAAATTGTACTTGACGTTTATAAAAGTTTTGGATTTCGTCTTTCAAAAAAAGAAACCAACTGGGCGGTAGAATGGTTCGTTTGGGCCTCTCGTCCTCGTCATTTGTAATTAATACCAGAAAACTGGAAATGCAGATTAAACTGTGCTCATTTTTTTGTATCTTCCTCTGACAATTTTGATGACTTGCATTTGTATAGCTTTAGCAAACGATTGCAGTTGGGTAGTTGTTGTTGCTGCTGCTGCTGCTGTTGTCCAATCATGTCGAATATTTGCCAAAAACAAATGCCATTTTGCCTTGATTTTATGACTTTTATACTCTTCACAAATGGGAAACAAAAAATAATAATAACTGCAAGAGAAACACAACCATGTCCATAATTTATCATCAATGTCATTGCAATTGTTGTTAAACAGATACGAATTTTACTGGAAATGATAATATCCATATAAAAATCAAACTTCAGCCCTGCGGCCAGTGCAATTGAGTTAAAATTTTGCTTTTGTTTTCGATTGTGTCTTATTTATTTTATGTTTATTTACTTAATGCCAGGCTATCATATTATTTATATGAAATGTGTGGCCGAAAGGCTCATATTGTGTTTTGTGGGCGCAATTAAAAAGAAATCATGTCGTTGCCTTCAATCAACGTTGATGTATCGTGTACGAGGAATTCCTGTTTCTGGTCAAGAGGCAGACTGCAATCAAAATTGCAAATATAATAAATAATATGAAAAGCAACAATGAAATAAAATGGAATACCTTTAAGCCATGTAAATGGCGCCCCTGCCATGGCTGGCAGTTGGCCGCAAGCGATACGCATACAAACGCCCACACGGAGTTGTGGAAAAAAGGTTTCTCTGCGACGTAATCAGCATTTGCGGAGCTCGAGGTCATCCGCAAAGTCTGCGGGCAGCATCATCATCATCGTCGTGCAACGTTCTACCCAGCACCAGTTCCGTATGATGCCGTTCCATCTTCCTGTGCTTGGCCAGCGGCAAGATTTTGGGTTGGCTGGAATATTATAATTACAAGCGAAACAGGCCCCCAAGGTGCCAGGCTCCAGTGTTGCCCATGACAACAGCGACGACTACGACGACGACGATGATGATGACTGTGATACCCAAATGAAGTCGGAAGAGCGCCAAAGGTGCTCCACAGCGACAGACTGACACTGCGACAGTTTCAGTTTCATTTACTGTCGTCTGCCTAGGATGGGGGCAGGGCCATGTGTGTAAGTCGGGTTGCAGCTACTGCTCGTTGAGCTTTGACTGACAGTCCATCCGCAAACCATCCACATCCACATCCAAGTTTCTACACAAATTAAGTCTTGAGCCAACTGAAACAACTTCATTTCCAAGCGAGTTTCGTGTGAAAATTATTGAAATACATTTCCTCCAGCCATTAACAACAACAAGTCAAAGTTGACTCCAGGCCTAAGTATTTTCGTTTCGTTTCGTTTTTGTCTTTGTCTTTGTCTTGTCCCTTTCCCTCTCTAAGCGGACATTGGCGATTATCTTGTCCACGACTGTGAAATAAATGAGCGTCGTAGTCGTACTAAAGGATAGCCCCAGGCGCATATGCCGCATTGTTGCTTGAAAAGAAGATAGGTTTCAATTTGTCAGTGTGTGTGTGTGTGTGTGTGTGGGGGTAAACGAGAGCCAAAAAAAAAAAGTTCCCACATTCCTTATATGTGAGAATTGCCTTTAGTTCAATTGAGATTGGAGCTAACCTTCAAGCAAATACAACTTAAAAAAAAAACAATTTAAATGATTCCCAAAAATTAACTTAAATTTGGATAATGAACGTATTTAAGAGATTAATATGCAGCTAATTGGCTGTGATTAACAGATTATGAAAATTTCAAAAGAAAAACCCATGTTTAAGGTTTTTGCCAATTGCTTAATTTTTGGTTATTAATTGTTCACTTTCAACATTGATCATGATGGAAAATGCACCAAGTTGCTGGTAAGGCAAAATAAAGTTGGCCTTTTAAAACATGTGAGTCAATCTTACCAACAATTTATGGATTAACATAACTCCAAAGAAAGTCCAACGAGTTTTATGCGATGGTAGACTGATAAGTAAAAACGTGTGATTATAAGATGGTAGGTGTACATTTGTTTTCCAATTCAGACAACCTAATGCCAAGAGTAATAATTGCTTTTGCATATATATCTATCAATATTTATTAATCTTCTATCTTATATAAGTAACAATTTATTGTCCTTTCCCACACAATCTTTATACTTTTTTTTAAGAAATTTAAAGTTCATAGCTAAACCATTGATGAATAGATTCAAACTGGTTCGGAACCGTGCGTGAGGTTAAAATATCCAACCATCTCAACGAATTTCATATTTTCCCACAACTAACCGAACTTTTTGGATATAGAATAAAATACACATAATATTATCTTTGAAAGTAATTATTTATTCAAAATAGATTTCATTCCCAACGTTTGAACTCATTCCAACGTTGGGAACTCTGAACCAGCGCATGCATAGATTTAATTTATGGCATTTATCGGAATATTCTTCAGTTCCTCGGTTACGGCGGATGGAATGGCTGGGATATCATCATAAAAATCTCCTTTCATTGGTTTTGAGTTTTGGGTATATAAAAAATAGTCGCAGGCATACGGAGTGTTTTTTTCGTAAAAATTTCATTCACTTGTTTGGTCTTTTGAGTTGGTGCCTTTTTGTGCAATAAAAACAACTGTCTTCTTGCTGGTTATTCAGGTCTAGCAAGACCAATTCTTCTTCACAAACGATGTAAACGCCTAAATAGTATTCTCCAGTTGACCTTCCTTAACAAATTCCTTCGAATCATAAAAAGTAAGTAAGTAACCCTTCCGAAAGCTTTGTTTAAACTATAACCTATATTATCATATCTTCTCCTCTTACACAGCCTTGTTGGTTATAAAAAATAATTTAATGTCGTTCCTATGTAGATCACATCAAAGTTACACAGAATATTGTTAAACTATAAATAAATAAATATATAAATGATCTAATCAACATTGTCTTGATTCGAGACTTCTGAAAATGGCAATTTTTAAATTGTGTAAACAATCTATAAACTGGAGTACGACTCATGCAATAATCAGTATAAACTTTATTCATCAATTCGTATGCCTCAGCGAATTTTGTTTGAAGTGTAACATACAATTTTTTATTTGCCCATTTTGTTTTTGTACAATTTGTATAATTTTTATTTCATTAAAATGGCTGTATCTTTGACATCTGTCATTCGATTTACATCTACTTTATGTATGTATTTTATTTATGTGCGATATATTAAACAAAAATTTTACGTAATTAGAGTACAAGTTGGGCTATATGCTTCGGATGATCGAAGTGAAAGATTTTGTTTCAAAAACACTCAAAAAACCCCTGTGCAACGGTAGAAGACCACCCTAAAAAACTGCCATAAATCGTATATGAGAAATCGGTCTCAAACAGTTCGCTTTAATCAGATAAATTGCAGGACCATTAGGGTACATTCTGGGGATCCCTAAGGGTGTCATTTAAAAGGTCACATAACGTTCATCACAAACAAGGCTATGGGATTTCTTGGTTGTGTCAAAAGATGGTCTAAGGAATTAAATGATCCCTATGTTACTAAGCACCTAAGTAAGTCACCCTAGTATGACCATTTTTTGAATATGGGTCGTGTCTCTGCTCTTAGCATAAATATAAAGATCAACTGAAATCGGTTTAAAAACAATTCCTAATTTTCGCATTTTGCGACTTAAACTGGGATCCTACCATCCATCTTTCACCTAATGAACACAGATTACGCCTAATCCACCTGCCTTCTTCTATAAAACGTCGAACTTCGTTCGCAAACTTTTATCTACAGCCTGGCCCAAAAAACCCTTTTTTTAATCCTTTGTTTAAACTATAATTCAAATTCTCATATTTTCCCCTCTTGCTTCTACTCGCTTGTTATAAAAAATAATTGTTAGATCTTCTTAAGATAAGACAGCATATTGTTAAACTATAAATAAATTATTTTGATTACCCCGCGTATGCGTAATATTTGAGCTAGTTTCACCAATTAAATTTTGCCTTTCGCCTCATTATTTTACAGTCTTGCCCCCAAAAGATTTCATATGAATTATGTGTATATTGTAAAACAAAAACAAAGCAACAACAACAACAACAAAAAGAGGCAACAGCAAGAAAGAAATGTGCCTTAAGCAATTTATTAGTAAAATAAAAAAAATGTTCGTGTTTGGCGTCTCGAGACGCGCCGGCATTGTTCGTGTTGTGTTTACGTAGTAAGCTGTTGCAGTTGTTGTTATTTTGGTTTGGCCCCTTGGCCATGATAATTTAGATGCGGTTGTTGTGATAACAACAATACACACGCACACACACACACGTCTGGGCGAACAAGTTCGATGTTCGATTGTAAGTTTTGGCTAATATATATTTCTCTTTGATTTATGAGCTTCTAAAAAAAAGGCTGGCATAAATGCACACGCATTCTGCATATTTTTTCTATTTAAATTTATGCATGAAAATTTTCTAATACCATTTAGAATAACAGCAATAATTTATTGTTTTTAACACTTTACAAAATTCCACGCTTATTTTTGTTGGCGGTTTTTGCTGTGTGTGTGTGTGTGTATTATTTCTGGGCATACAAAACAAAAGCTTAGTGTTTATTTTTCATTTGAGGTACAGAGCAGCGAGGCGTTCGAGCGCGCCGCTTTCATTCAACACCAAAATGCACTAAAAATATTCATTTATAAATATTTTACAATATGAAATAAAACAGACGTGCATTTTATTAATTCAAATTCAAATACGAAATTTTATTTTGATATTTTTCTAAAATATGGGTATACCCATAAAGTGCATAAAGAAGTAAAAGTATTTAAATGGCCATGAAGTAGACTTCATTTTAAACACATAACGTTTCTCCGCATTCACGTGTTCGTTGATGTCATAAAATAATATATAATTCAGATAGATCAAGGCAATCAGTACGAAAATTAAGCTAAAGACATGCCAGTTATCTGAAGAATGAGAAACCAAGAAATCAAATATTAAAAATGAATTACTTAAATTTACATTGACACCTCACCTATTTTCTGCAATATGAGTTTAGGCCAGGATGTTACCGAATTGGCTTCAGGGAGAACCTTTAAAGAAGGCACTGATGTGAGTTGTGCTGGAACATTAGGTGGATCATTGGCTTTTGGCTCTACAGCGTGCTTCTGCTGAATATAAACTAAATTAATAGGTCAAATAACATTTCGACAACTTACCTCCGTACGAGGTGATACCCTAGCATGTGGAAGTTTACACTTTTTTAGTTTTGCCACATTATTCTCACTTTTGTTTTTTTTTGCCATTTTCTTTTTTCGTTTTTCCTCTTCACTTCTATCATCCTTAGCAAATTTCTCAGCTATCATTTGTTTAACCTGTTGTCTTACATATTCCTTGATATTAATTTTGTACAAAGGCTTCCTTGGTGTGCTTTTTGTCTCCAGCTCTCGTCCACACATTTTTATCATATTTTTCATTTTCTTTTCGTTCAAATCGTGTTCCTTTAGCTGGCATTTTCTAGACGACTTCTTAATATTTCCTTTTTTCTGTGTATCATCAGCCAGTTGTTTGGATAATTGATACAGGCCCTTATTACCCGACATGGACGTACGCTCTTCTAGTGTGGGCAACTTGGGTTTGGCCCTCAAATGACGTTCCTCCACGCTGGCAACATTTTTGGAGCTTTTCAGTCCGCTAGCCGTGATCTTAACCTGGCTGGCATACACCGAGGATAAGCTTTAGAAAAAATCATTTAGTTTTAACCCTAACAAATCAGCTGTAACTTACGACTCTGTCACAAATGCTGGATTACGGTATAGTTCCACAATTGGTTTCACCTGTGAACGTCTAAATGGTTGGCTTTGTTAATTAATATTCGTATATTGTACCAAACAATTGTAGCTTACTCTGGCCTCTTCATATTAAACTTTCTAGACATTTTTGGTTAAAACAAACGCTTGAATTTATACTGATATACTGATCCAATTGTGAACTGAAAAGTGATAATTGTTATTTCACAGGCTACTATGCTCTGCCTTAGTTGGTCAACTATAGTTGGTCATGACGCAGGCGCAAATCCTTAGGCCATTTCCCATTTTGCCCATACTGTGATCTCTCCTACTGCCCGTCGTCCTTTTGCTGCTGTCTCGCTCATCAAAGCGACGACTAGGTCCTGGGGCAACATTAGTAAAGCGAAGCGTACGAATGACACAGTGGTCGAAATGTGCTAAGCTGGTGGTAATAAATTACAAATTTTTACTATCGAATTGATTAAACTAAATCAATGGAAATTTTTTGAATTTTAGAAAATTAACAAGTGAGTCTACATACAATTTGAAGCTGTCTTTTTACTTGAGAGGTTATGTCATAAAATTGGGTTTTTGATCTGTGATTTTATGTCTAATTGGAAATGGTTATGCATTTGGCTAAAATGAGTTATGTTGACCAGAATCAGACATTGTACATGTACAGTAAAATCACATTTAAATTCAGTTAAATTAGTTAAATAAATTGTCAAACAGAAAAATGGGCACGACACAAAGTTTTAACTAAATATTACTCATACGCCTCGTGAGCAACATGGAAATTTAAACAATAAGGTAATATTTAAAGGATCGCAATATTATTTAAAGATGATATAATAAAAAATAATGTATTTCAATAATAACATTAAACTTTTTCAATAATTGGTTAAATAGTTTTGTTTTTGATTGAATAATTTTCTGACTTGACTTGATCTTAGGAACCACTTGAGTTTGGTCTGTTTAAAGCTTGATCTGTTTGGAGTCACTAGAAATATAAAAGCGAGACCACAAAATTGGTTAAGAGGAGTTACAGACTATTTTAAGATAACCATATCTCTCATCAGACTTGTTCTTGTCAGAGTGGCTATCCCAATAATAGAATGCACCCTCGTGCTCTAAAGATGACAGCAGAGAAGCATTAGTGCAATAATTCCCTCGTGTTTCTTAAGGGATTCTCCAATCATCTTGCACAACGTCTCTTAATGATTCGGCCAGGTTAGTTCTTGGTTCAGTCTCTTTATAATATATTTTTCTTCTATCTTTTCGCAGGGTTTTTTAAGTGTTTTTTCTTTTAAATTATGAAGAAACCCATATTCGATTTTTCAATTTGTTTTTTTGTTTTGTGTTATTTATTAAATAAATTTAAAAAAATGTTTAAACAAATTTTTGGAATTCGAGGGCCATTCAAAAAGTTTTCGGCCTGCCAATAAAGGTCTCCAAAAAAAGGTTTAGAGGTGGTAGCCATGAATCCGGGACTCCAGGTTATCGGAAATGAAAATGGTAAATGAGGTTATCATCAGATGATGTAATTCTGGCCCGTACCTCAATTATATTTTTCAATATTTTTTTGAAAATTTGGCGGCAATTAAAAAAAAAATTTTAATTTTAAAGTTTTTTATTTTAGTTTATTTAAAAAAAAAAAAAAAATTGTTTTCCTCTTGATTGAGGTACGGGCCATGAACTACATCAATTATGCATCGATTGCAACATGGCTGATCAAAATCGGTTTGGTAGAACTGGCGCAATCATGGCTACCAGTTCAAAACACGTGGTTTCGAGAAAAACGCGCTTAAAGTTTTTAGCAACGTATAAAATACTCACTATAGCAAGAAGATTGCTTCACTAAAAAGGCTATATCTGCTAAACTATTTCGAGTTTTTGAAAATGGTTTGAAGGGGATGAAAGGGGAATGTCTAAGCTATAATAATAATGCAAAACAAAAAATCGAAATTTTTTTTTCAAAAATACAAAAAATCACCGAGGCCGCCACCTTACAACCTTTAGTTATATATTTAATAAAATGACAAACATATAAATTAAATTTTCAGTTTTAGGGGGCGCGACGAAGATATTTAGTTTTAACTAAATATACGCATACGCCTCGTAAGCAATACTAATAATTTCATTAAACAAGACATTACTTGTTCTGATTGTCAACTTTTGAAATCTGTCAAAATATTTATATTTTGTTCAGAGAATTTGTTGAAATTTATACTGCATCTCAATTACTGAATCTTTAGCTTTGTTCTAATAAATAAGACATTTGATATTGCTTTGTACACATTTTCAAACAATTCGGCAAAAAAAAAATATCGTAGAAATCCTTTCCATATAATTAAAGGGTTTTTATTTAGAAAGAAGTGAACCGGTTTGAACCTCTTGTGAAAAAAATATCTAAACCTAAACCTGTTCCGAACCCAAACTTTACGTTCGGTTCAACAAAACTTACAAGTATAAATTAAGCGGCCATTTTACTGATAAAATTGCTCGAAGAAAAAATACTTATAAATGGATTTTTTTTGACTGCATTTTTACGCAGCTTTGTACAAATCTTAAGTTAAAAATATTATTGCTATATCTCTTTCATTTGCAGTTGTTATTATATGAATGACGCCAAATTGGCCAATTTGACCACTGTGCGCAGCTGCAGCTCTGTCGAGGCCCAGGGGCATTTTTTCACGCAGCGACGCTTTTTGGTACAGTCATCGCCCAGCATCCGCATCTCCTTCAAGTAAGGCGCCCGCCACTCAGTATATAAGCCTTTGTACATAAGCATTTATACACTGAGAGAAACAAGTAGGGAAGTAAAAAATGCTAACTAATGCTGTCAGCAGAGTGTAGATGTGCCTCATACCCGCAGTAGCTCAAATTTGGAATATTCAAGTCAAACGTAATGATGGAAATATGAGAGATAAGATGGAAAGTGTAAAATTCCATTGTGTCAAAACTCCAAACCTTTGTCAAACGTTGGTTGAGACGAATATTCCACATTTTCAGGATGAATAGAATTCGGAACAGCAGATCTTGTTAAAGATGCAAGGCAAATGACAAAGACAATTCGAAAGATGAAGTGGAGCTGGATTGGGCATAATTTGAGAAAAAATGCCATAGAATGAACCCCTTGAATGGCAGACCTAAAGAGACTTGGATAAGGACTGTTGGTAGAAAAGCTTGAGGTATTGGCAAATCTTGGGGAGAACTCAAAGCCAGAGAAATCAATAGAGTTCGTTGGAGAGGAGGTGTGGTTGATGCCCTGTTACTTTCGAATGAATAAGGATCCAAAGAAAAGCAGAATGGATTCTTTTTAGAGACATGAATCATAATCCAGCCTGATACAAATCAATACAAGTCACAAAAATCTTAAAGGAAATCTAACATTTCCACTGAGAAAAAAATTTTTTTCTCTCTGTGCATGCATTTTTTTTGTAGCTTTTAACCATTTGGTACGGCGCAACTAAAATGCAGTTTTTGTTTTTCATTTTTTGTACTTTACTGCTGCCTTGGTGGTTTTTCCTCCAGCCTCGCTGGAAGCTATTTAAAGCAAGAACTTTCCGACTTTGACTTGACAGTTTAGCTTTTTATTTATTTGAAGGCTTTAATTGAAAGCTACACTCAATGCCTGGCAATGCCAATTATTTAGTTGACTTACCCGACAGACACAAACGAAATTTGTTGATTTTGAGTTTGATTTTGTTTTGTGTGACTGTGCAACTGACAGTTGCATAAATTTCTGCTTGAATGACGATGCACACCGAAATGCGTGTGTTTCAATTAAATATTGCGCCTAAACTGCAGCAACTTTAGACATTTGCCCATTGAAGCGCATAATTTGTGCAGTGAAAAAAAGGAGCAAAAGACTGTCGTTCATTCTTTTCCAAATCCCAAATTGGTGGGGATTATTATTATTTCTTCACACAATGGCTGAGGGGAAACGTCAGCAACATTGCGGCACAGTTTCCGTTTGCTTTTCACCAGCCCAGGATGTGGCAGGAAAGCAGCTTGAATGCAACTCCCCGCAACGGGAAATTAAAATGCTGCCAATGCGGCGTATGTGTAATATCATTGGCACACACACACACACACAAAAAAATGCAGCCAGTCGCAATTATGAGCACTGATAACCAGAATCAGAGTCCTCATAACAATGCCTGGACATTGCCAACCATTTTGGTCATTAAGCGTCGTTTTATGGCTCCGCCGACTCGGCACAGACACAAAATTTTGGAAATGTATTTGCCTATTAAGTGCAGCTCAGAGAGAGAGAGAGAGAGATTGTGCAGAATTATCTTCAAGCCACTAAATTCCAACCGATAAACGCGAACCAAAACTTTTGGCTGAAAGAAATTTTAATTAAATGTCGCCGCAAACGATGCGGTAATATGAGTAGCGCCCGAGCAGAAGCACGAGCAGGAGCAGGAGCCGGAGACCCAGGTAAGCATTATTTTAGCATTCAATATATGATTGTGGCTGGCGGGCGAGTGGCTCAATTTATCACAATGCCAAACCAAATGCTAACGCTTGACCAGGCGCAGTTCAGGCAGTCAGGCAGGCAGTCAGCCATCCAGACCGTTGTTCCTGTCAAGCGCTTTGGCTTGCACTTAATACCGTTTCAGTGACAGAAACGGGGACTGGGGGACAGGCAAAATGCAGTCGCTGGCGAATTGCATTTCATGTGTCAGCGTTTTTAAGCGTTTATCGCCCCTCAAGCATTGGCAGTCTGGTCAGAGCATTGAAGGCTACATTTAGTTATACCTTTAGCTATATGTATACAAATATATATGGTATATATGCACTTAAATGCTATTTAAAAATGAACACACAAAATGAAATCGAAATGCATATCCTTTAGCACTTAAACTGACTCTGAGGGTCATATATGTGAGTGATTAGAGATGGCCAAGTGATTCACGAGGCAAAAAAGAAGGCATTAAATTTTTTGGCCAAGGATTAAATTTTCGAGAGTATCAGTAAAAGGTCTTGGGATTACAACAAAACAGTTCACAATTTTTTGATTTAAAATCATGGAGTGTCAATCAGCGATAGATACTGGAAGGACGACAACTCAAAACTATTTCTCTGACATACTAAGTTCTCAGGCAATATCTTTGATATTCAAAGCGAGATCATCAGTAAATTCCGATTGCATACATGAAAGATAGAATCCACTTAATCGCTGTATGTCCTGTGCTCAAAGAAATAAGACAACCGCCTTGCTGAACATTGTATTGTCTTAGCAAAGTATCCTAAAGAGGCATCTCAAATGGGCATCAAGTAATCTTACAAAAATTTCGAACGTTTTGGAAAAAAACGTTAAAATAACACTAGTTAACAGGGCAAAAGACCCATTAAAGCCATTATTTTTAAACGAAGTAATTTTTTTTTAGATTTTCGGTAGGTAGCCATACGTTTTAAGCCATATCTCGAGTTACAAACTTTAGATGGATTCAAGCAAGGGATTGATCAAAAGGGTATATTTAATTCCTAATAATCTAGGTAAAGAGCATTTTCCAATCGGTTTAGTAGTTTGAATGTTAAAAGCAAAAATATTTTGAAAAAAATGATTTTTTTCTCAAAAACGTGAAAAATTTGATTTCCCAAAATCTGTAAATGGTTGAAAAAATAAAATCGAAAAATTGTTTTTTTCTTTTTACACTCACGAATTGTACTTTTTCGAATAAAATAAGGTATTGATGTAGAAAATCTGTGAATAAATAGCGAAGTTGTGAGCAATTTTGTGAAAGTACGAAGAGTCAAATTTAACTATTTTACGTGTTCAATAAACAATTTTTTTTTACTTAGCTTTTTGCTCAATGTACGAGTTCCAATAAAAGCTAAAACACAGAAAAAATTAAGAGCAAGGCCAAAAACGAAGAAAAAATATAAATATTTTCTAATAAATACATAAAACAATGAAATTTGACTGTTAGTACTTGTGCTCAATTGCTCACAACTCCTTTATTTATCCATAAATATGCTTTTTCAATACCTTATTTTCTTCGTCAAATTGCTATTCGTACAAAGAAAAAAAAAGGATATTTTTTGATGATCCATTGGATATTTTTCATATCCATTTGGACTGGATATGTCCATATCCATTTTTATCATCCATTTGAGATTAAATAATGTTAAATTGATCTTAGTTTTTCATCCAATGGAGCTGAAAAATATCCAAAGGATGTGAAAATGGAGCTGAAAAATATCAAAAGGATGTGTAAATTTGAAAAGGATATGCATTTCAATATCCAAAAAAAGGATATGTCCATATCCATTCCAAATGGATCTTTTTTTTTCTGTGTAGGAACAAAAGAAAAAAAAAACAATTTATTTTTATAAGTTTCAACCTTTTACAGATTTCAGGAAAAAAAACTTAGCACGTTTTTAAGAAAAAAATAGATTTTTTGGAAATATTTTTGTTTGTAGCATTTAAACTACTAAATCGATTGGAAAATTATCTTCAACTTGATTATTAGGAATTGCATACCCTTTTGATTAATACCTTGCTTGACGACATCTAAAGTTTCCATTTCGAGATATGCCAATAAATGTACCTACCGAAAAAACTAAAAAATTCAAACTTAAAAAAATTTCATACAAAAATTTTTGCATTTCCTTTTTTGAGTTCAGCATTCCAAAGAACATAAAAAAAATAACAGCTTTTGAAGAATCTTAAATTTGTTTGATTTATATTTGGCCATTTTTTGTTTATGACTTTACATATCGCATAATCCTACACCGAATTTAAAATGTAAAATACGACATCACTACTAATAAATAGGCCTTAAAAAGAGTCAACAACACTTTCTACTTAAAGATAATCGTTTTTGAGTCGTTTAGCTCAAAACTTTAAAGATGGGTTTCTTAATCAGGAATCCTGATCAACTAAAAAGGTTTAATGATTTTCTAATTTTAGGTATCACGATAGACCATTCTCATTTCGGCTCATTTTGTGTACATTTTTAAAAATTAGTTAACTATTAATTATTTCAATTAGTTTATTAGTCAACAACGTATCTTTACTTTTTGCAAAAACAATTTAAAAGTTGGTTAATCTGGCTTAACTAGTTGTTTAATTTTAAACTCTCAGTTGTCTGGCTGAATTTTTTACAAAACAAACGAAAAAGTTTTCTCCTTCATTTCTTTCATCATTTGAGAACAAACAAATTGACTTTTTATTTGAACTGAATTCCTAAATTAATGAATCCTAAATCAATAAGAGAATTTAACGCTTATTTTATAATGGTATCACGATTAGCCTACAGATGTTATATGTAGCTCACTGTGTCCTCTCTATATGTTGAGTTCAAAAATTCATCATTGTTGGTGCTGCTGCTGCTGTTGCTGCTGCTGCATTGTTGCTAACCCCCTTAGCCCCCCTTCCCCCATCTCTTCTTCTTCAGTTGTGCTCATACCGCAAACGAAACTGACTGATGCCTGGAAGCCACTTTTGGGATGAAATATTATAATTACAAGCGAATGTCCTGCGGCCAAGGAGGAGCAGGAGTAGGAGGAGAAGACAACATTCAGCCAGGCAGTTCAAATCGTAACGTAAAACCCCAAAACTCTCTCACTCAGTCGGAGGTTCGGTATATGGGCCCCGGGGCGATCGCAACATGTTCGTGTTGATGAGGACGAGGATTTCGTTGTGTTTATGTTGAAGCCTGCCGGCAAAGGATAATTTAGAGATGAGTTGGCTGTGATAAGGCCTGGAACTGGTTTGATGTTGGCAACATGTTTGAAGCGTTAGCGCACAGCAACAGATAGATGGAGAGAGTGGAGTGGAAAACCCGTTATTAATTGCAACATTATTGCTTGCAGGTATTTATTAAGTTTTTGTTTAATTTCTAAAACAGGCATTTGTTTGCTTAAATTTGCTTATGTATGTCCCATTTCATTTCAATTAAATGCGCGTCACACACACACACACACACACACAGAGACACAGATATACATGGCTGTCAGTTTTATTGAAAATTAGCCTCCAGTTAATTTTGTATGCCATTAAACTTTCTGCATACAGATTTAACTCTCTCCGTCCCCCCATCTACCCGCCATTCCAAAAAGTAATGCATGCAGATTACAGCTTAAATATGAAATGTCACGCATTGACAGACATTTTTGAAAAGTGTGCAACAACAACAACAACAAGTTTTACACCTTTAGGGCATTCCGTTTATGACCATCTCCCCATCTCCAACTCACGCCATGGCAAACCACAAAGGCAAGAGGGTCCACCAGGCCACAAAGCAAAACCAGAAACAGGAATTTATGTGGCCTTTTGTATTTGCTTCGAGGCGAAAGTGTTGGCTCTTTGGGATGCTGGCTGAATCGGTTCGGCTTGGCGACCCAAGAGCTGATAAGGGTCACATGCCAGGTGGGGGGCCCAACATATAAAACCAAAAAAATTGAACACATCATATTGTTTAAATAGTGAAAATATAAATGCTAAATAATCACCAAGATCCGATTTTGGTTTATTTTTAAATAGTATTTATTCAAGAATTTCAGAAGGAGTTTCCAATAATGGAGTAAAAAAAAAACAGAAACGAATAAAATTAATTCAATGTATTTCAATGAACAAGAATAATAAAAAATGTAACTGAAATTTTAGTAAAGAGATGAATAACCAAATGGGATCGATAACTGTGCTATCAGCTCTTTGATCGATAGTTAATTGTTATCGGATCAGATTGAAAACGATTAGAACATTCATTTGAAAAGAGAAACGATTTTAGTTCACTGGGAAACGGGAACACCTAATCGAAAACCATTCGGAGTTGCAATCGTTTTACTTTTTAAATCCATTCGGAAATGGGAACTGGCCTCATTATATTTGGTTTGTGTGATGTTATGCTTATAATGAGATCATCAAATAATTTGGAGTCTTTTAAGAGACCGCTTTGATAGTTCATATTAAGGACCCACGAAAAAGTTTTTATACCCGTTACTCGTAAAAGAGTAAAAGTTCGTGCAAATGTATGTAACAGGCAGAAGGAAGCATCTCCGACCCCATAAAGTATATATATTCTTGATCAGCATCAATAGCCGAGTCGATATAGACATGTCCGTCTGTCCGTCTGTCCGTCCGTCTGTCCGTCTTGAACACCTAGATCTCAGAGACTATAAAGAGCTAGAGCTACCATTTTTTTTAGTGTAGACTTGTATTGTCTGCACGCAGATCAGTTTGTTTCAAATTTTGCCCCCCCCCCGCCCCGCAATTTGAAAAAACATCATATCTCCCACAATTTTGAAAAATAGATTGTTCGAACCTTCTAGACATATACTTTAATCATCATTACCTATCGATCGGCCATACATCATTTCGTGATCAGATGAACGATAGAAAAGTTCCCGCCCCCGCAATTTTTAAAACCCTCATATCTCCCACAATTTTGAAAATAGATTGTTCAAACTTTCTAGACATATATTTTAATCATCATTACCTACCGATCCGCCGTACATCATTTCTTGATCAGATGAATGATAAAAAATTTCACGCCCCCGCAATTTGAAAAATACCTCATATCTCCCACAATTTTGGAAATAGATTGTTCGGACCTTCTAGTCATATATTTTAATCATCATTACCTATCGATCCGCCATACATCATTTCCCGATCAGATGAACGATAGAAAAGTTCACGCCCCCGCAATTTGAAAAAAAAAAACATACATTTGCACGAACTTAGTATACCCTTTTTACTCTACGAGTAACGGGTATAAAAACTCATATCTTCCACAATTTGTGATCTAATATAATATTCTTAAAAAAAAACTTACCCTGAGTAACGGGGTATATCGAAGTCGAGCAGGGCCGACTTCAACTTACGCTCGTTTAGAAAGGGATTTTATTAAACAGATGCAAGTCATAATTATTTAGTTAGTATCTTATTTTAAAAACCTAAGTACACTGAGATCATTGTAAAGTATGAAAGGATACAGCTTTTCTAGACGAACTCTCGAAGGTCCTCCCTAAAGAAGGCGTTTTGCGGTGAACACTCTATCTCTGGCTTGGCTTATCTGAAATCAAAAAACGGGAGAGATGCTATTGGGGGATAAATGAATTCTGGGATTTGTCGAAGAAATAGTCGACATTTCAATGATTGATAAAATGAATTTTAGAAAAAACAAAAATAATTTTCGGATATTTTAATCCTTCTATCAATCCCAATCATTTTTGTTGATGATATCTTCATAAATTTGGAATAAAGCTTAAGCAAAATCAGTTGGCAAAGTCTGATAGTCAAGCGTACAAGAAGATAATGTGTCTCAATCCGAAAATGCAAAAAAAAAAATTTTTATTATTTTTTGCAAGTTCTAACTGCATATAACCCCTTGAGGGGGACTTCTACCTTGGCACAGGGTTTTTTGACTGCTTTTTTTTATAAATTCTAGAGAAAAAACCATAAAAGCTTTTTTAATTTGTTTTTTTGTTTTGTGTTATTTATAAATTAAATAAAAAATTGAAAAAAAAATGTTCGAATTCGAGGGTTGTTTAACAAGTTGTCGGCCTGCCAATTAAGGCCCAAAAAACTAGGAGTAGAGGTGGTAGCAATGATTTCGGGACTCAAGGTATTTGGAAATGAAAACAGTAAATGCGGTTATGATCAGAATCGATGTAATTCTGGCTCCTCAATCATATTTTTCAATATTTTTTTTAAGAATTGTCAGCAGTTAAAAAAAAAAATAGATTTTTCAAGCTTTTTTTTTTGTTGTTTAGTGTGGAAAAAATAGTTTTAAAATGTTTTTCCTCTTGATTGAGGTACGGGTCAGAATTGCATCAATTATACGTAGATTGTAATAAGGCTGATCAAAATCGGTTCAGTAGAACTGGCACAATCATGGCTACCAGGTCGAAAAACATGGTTTCGAGAAAAAAACGCTTAAAGCAACGTAAAATATACTCACTTTAGCATGAACATTGCTCCACTAAAATGAATATATCTGCTAAACTATTTTGAATATTTGAAAATGGTTTAAAGGGGATGAAAGGGGAATGTCCAAGCTATAATAATAATGCAAAACAAAAAAATCGAAAACAATTTATTTTTCAAAGTTAGAAGGCACCGCAAGTTCTAATAAAATATTAGTGAAATTTTTACTTTGGGAAATTAATTTTATTGTTATTTTATATAATTGAATATATATTTTTTACAAAATAAAATCAAGTTTTCTGCGACTTATAAATCTATTTTTTTAAATCAATTGGGGGATTGATCCTAATTAGGAGATTAAGTTTCTGATAGATCGTAATCAAACATTTTAATATTGGGGATTGATTTCATATGCTTATTCTGCTTTGCCATTTAAAAATTCAAAAAAATGTCTTTAAGTTTAAGTGAAAACAAGAGCATGTCCATTACCTCCCACATTAGTTCACTGCGAGTGTTTCTGTGTCTGTGTGCATATTTACATGTTTGTTTGCAATGTTATATGCACATACATATGTGTATGCTTGTAATTAAATTGGCATTAATTAAACTTACGCCGTTGCTGTCACCGCTGCTCAAGTGCTGCTCATTAAGCAATTAAGGGATAATTATCAACGGTGTTGCCTTTTTGCAATTTTCATGCGCGAAGTGTTAAAATCACTTAATAGGCAGCCCATAAAACCGTTCGTTGCCAGCAATATTGGCCCATGGTATTCTTGTTGCTGTTGCTGGCAGCCGCCGACATTTTCACCTGAACGTGTGCGTGTGCGTGTATGTGTTTGTGTACGCACGCGGCTGTTTGTTTAAGTGTAGCGTTAAACGGGCAACTGACAAGCCGAACAGACACACACCTGTCTGCATGTGTGTAATATTATGCCAACAACAACAACAGCAACAGCAACAACAACTACTGCTAGGCAAATGGCCTGGCCTGTCTGACTCGCCGAAGCATAAGCTTCACATTAATGCAGTTATAAGCGAGAGCTTACACACACACACACACTCACACTTTGGCAGACAACAAACCAATCCAACAGGCAGCCAAGGGACGACCACCAATGCCAACAGCCAAAGCCAAACCGGCGCGTACGAGTCAGTCAGTCAGTAAAGCAATTTACAGACATCTGTTACACTCACACTCAAGCACGCACACACACACTGACACAGACACTCAGATTGGTGCAAATGCATTTTAGGCACCTGTCAAGAGAGCAGAATACAGAAAAAAAAAGTGGCGTGTGAAAAACTCGTCGAGTTTTACCATTAAACAGTAGCTACATATGTTGGAAAAGTGTGCGGCAAGTGAATTGAATGTGACTGATGGACGGATAAAAGCTAAATTAAAGCAGATCTTAGCAGAGGCTGTTGAGAATAGGTATTCCCACTTTTTTGTAAATTCTAAACTAATTTCTTTCTTCCATTTATAATGGACGATTAGTGGCAATTGGATTTGTTAAAAAAGGGCTGCCTGCTTTTAGGGGCAACCGACCACGGCCATAGGGCATTTCTTTCTGACGTACGTGACATTCTAGATAAAAAAATAAAAGAGAATAAAATTATTTTTCATTTTGGTAGGAATTCAAAGCAACTACTAGAAAAAAATTACAAAAACGACAGAGGTTCATAGAAACAGAAAATATACCCTGACGTGACGTTTAAACGGAAGTGGGTGACTCGGCTAAATGTAAACTCCGAATGAGAAATCTTTGTAGAAACTTTTCAGTAGTTTAGAATAATAGTTTATTCCATTACAAATAAACTCTTTATTACTTATCACGAGTATCATATACAATTAAGAAGAAAATTTAAATTATCAACAACAAAAACATTAATGATAAAATTCGAAAAGAGTGAATTTAAGATCTGAGAGCTGTAATCGAAAAGAGAAAAGCACTGAAAAACTGCCAAAACGTAAATTAACTCACCCGACATACCTACTTACAAAGGGAAGCTTAAACTCATTAATAAAAATAATTAATTCTAAACAAGTAGAAACAATTAAGAACTTAATCTCACTTCGAATCCATATATGACAGCAGAATGACGATTTATCTTTTTCACAAGAACAGGACTTATGTGCTAACAGGCGTTAGAACGGAACCTCTTGACCAAATAGAAACCTTGTCCGACACTCTTATAAGGATTTGGCTATATACCTCGGACTAGAGCATCCCTCATTGTTTAATGCCTCACAAAGAGAGCATTGCTAGAAAACCCACAGAATCCAACTAGATTCAATAAATTCGATGTATGGAAAACTTCGTTGTACGATAGTTTGTAATGGAGAAGTTCGACTGTACTTGCTTTCTGTTGTTCGCCTTTGTCCGGAAAAAGATTTTTTTAAAGAAAATTTTAAGAAAAACCTGACGCGATCGAAAAGAGTTTGTTTTTGTTTGTTTTTCTAATAGAAAAATCTCAGAGATAAGAGCCAATAGTCATAGTCGGATATTATTCTCGAGGTATTATTCTTTATCGACGAAACAGTCAATTGAGTTATTTGCTTGACTAATGCCCTGCTATAAGACGATCAAACGTTGGTCGACATACACGTCTTTCTATTGAGTAGTCGGAATGTCCCTAATAATCTAAAGCAATAGGAACGTGCAGAAGCAAATACACGTAGACGAGTCCATATTGAAGGTTCGCGCTGCACAATTACCACCTCTAATTCGACAAAATTTAAATAGCGCTGCTTTTGAATACGATTCGCTACGTTAATATCGGATCATTGTCTGTCGAATGTCAGGAGATGGATATCTGTTGATGACAGGACAAACATCCAGCGATCGACATGACATCACTGCACAAGTATTCAAACAAAAGATCCGAGTACTCATGAATTACATCGTTAGGCGTTAGGTTGAAAAAGAGGGAAATAAAGTCAAGCCTTATTCTGAACCGATTTAAGCTATATGCTTTAAGCAAAAACCTCGAATCCCAAATATTTTATTTTTGTTTTTTGTTATATAATGAATTAAAACACAAAAAAAAAACCAAATGGAAAAGCTCTTAGGGTTTTCTCCAGAATTTTTTAAAAACTAAAATACCATTTTAAAAGGTAGAAGACCCCCTTAAGCAGAAGTTTTTTGGCCAAACAATGAACAATCATGGGTTAAAGGAAAGTCTCACATGGCCAAATTTATAGAATTTATATCACAAAGAGTATTTTGGATTTGGGTTCACAAAGCAGTGAACCAAGTTTCAGGTTCACATCCGGTTGCTGGTAAATTTTAAAGGGGGTTGATTTAAGGCAAAACCTTATTTTTGAGCCGATAAGTATGAAAATCGGGTATTAAGCTCTATGGCTCAAATATTTCTTTAATTTGGGTAAATCCACTCCAATGGTCGGAAAATGGTAGCCTCATGGGCCAATGAGCCTTATGGGTCTTATTAACAAATTTAGAGTTTCGGAAAATCCACACCAAGGAAACAAAAAAGAGAGAAGTTAAAGTCGGCCTGTATATAAAGTAAATTGGGAGATATGGTTTTTTTCAAGGTGGGAGAATATAATGACATAGGCGATAGGAAAATTAAAAACAGCAGAGGGTTCAAAATTTTACAAAAGTGGAGATAGAGGTATTTTTTAAATTGGGGGGAATAGTTCAGACAGAAACGAGTATGGCGGATCGATGAGTGAATTAAAATAGTCGAGGGTTCGAAAATACTCAAAATTCTGGAGATATTAGGTATTTTAAATTGCGTGGTGGCAACTTAACGATGAATAGGAGATTGTTAAGATGAGTTTTTATTTATGGGTAATCTTCATGTCACATCGAAAAATGATTATGGCGGATCGATAGGTAAAAGTTAAGATATATTCTAGAAGATTTGAAAAGTCCATCTCCAAAATTGGGGAGATATGAGGTTTTTTCAAATGCAAGCCTTATTCTGAACCGGATCTATGTAAATCTCTGTTTGTAATCTCAATGTTCTCTAATATATTAAAGTTATGTTCTTTAATTTAAGCAAAATCCATTGATATTTAATGGGTATAACCTACAATAACTTCTAAGAAATGAAAGATAAAATAATGCTTTACAAATTGTGCAAAATTCTCCCTTCGTAATGATTAATTCAAATTTTTAGTTGGATCTTAGTTCGGTCCTACAAGGATGCCGGCTATGCCCTTTACGTATAATTGAAGTTATAGATTATTAAAATAATATTTTGCTATAAATATAAAATAAATTTTAGTGGGGACAATGCACGTACGGATTTCCGTCTCAACATGGCCAGATCGTACACAGTTGTTAACGCTGATCTAAAACATATATTATTTTTCGAATGTACTTAGAGCGCAAATTTTTTTGGCAGTACCTAAAACCTTTTCTAACGTAGTCTGAACGCAAAAGATTCACTTCCCACTTTATTTAGCACATATTTTAACATCAGAAATTTGCAAATGTTCTCCAGGTCATTTCGGGCATTCTGGGTTTAAATTAGTGTGAGTTATGGCCGGGCTAATCTCTGTTAAATGCTCAAGCTGATAGCTTTGTTTATTTTGCCTACAGTATATATACACATGCATATTATTATTTGGACCGTGTTGCTCTCAACTAACCAAAGAGAGAGAAAAGTTTTCATTTCAGCCTGCCCCAAACAGACCAACAACAACAACAACAACTACTACCAGCTAGCTATGTCTCTATTAGCCATGGCCATAAGTTATTTGGTTGTTTGGCTTGATTAATGTTCAGCTGTGGCAAATACAAATGGTGTGAGGGGGAGCCGAGATGGCCACTTGGACTTGGCTTTGTGGTTTGTCAGTGGCAGCTTCGTTTACGTTTTACCCTTTTCCCATTGTGAGTTGGCCCCGGCGGCGATGTTTGGCTCCTCTGCTGCCATTTGGCTACAACTATGATCTAATCTTGTTATTGCCCTGGCCGCCTGGTCTCAGTGATTTGGCCGATGGTACCAATTCAATTTTGTTGTGTATATAATGATTTTATACATACATTATATATATATGGCATGGCATATATAGAAAATAGTGAATGTAATTTTATTCACATGTATGGCCCGGGGCCAATCCGCTCAGCCCGCAAGCCACAAATTGCACAGCAACAGCAACAACCCCGGAACAACGGCGCACCTCGGTAACTATCTGGTGGGTATCGGCATACATACATATATATATATATATATGCCATATTATATACAGAGGCAGAGCGACAACGGCAGAGAGTTGAAATCCATCATTGGCGCATGGCCTCAGGTCACATTTGGGTTGAAATATTATAATTACAAGCGAATGCCCGAGGAGAAGTGAGCGTTCCTCGTCGTCGTCGTCGCCGTCGCCGTCTGACGTGTTCAAACCCCATCTGCGGATTTTGTTAGCATAAATGGGTAACAACTCAAACCCTCATCTGCGGATATGGATAGTTAGTTGCCATGGCTCGCTTCGGTTGTGTTTACGTTGCGGCTGATAACATAGAATGATGTTGTTGTTGTGGTTGCCTGTCAGGCCTCCGGCTAAGGGCGTGCAACATGCTGTCCGGGCCAACATGTTCGACTCGAACTCACTGGGTTCAGCTGACTGTTTAGGCCTCCCCCTTTGGTTTTTTAGTCTCACATTGTCTTTGCTCTGTGTCAGTTGGTAGTTTGTGTGTTTGTGTTTGTTTAGCGTGCCGCACAGCGGAAGCAGAATCAGGTGAATAACATGCACGATATTTTTTCTCTGTTTTGTTCCCACTAACTTGTTGCACTTGGTGTTGTGTTGTGATTGGGTGGGTGGGTGTTTGGACAGGGACACATGTGGGCAACTGTTGCCACAGCTGCCATCAAATTATAGTTCATAAAATATCGTAATTTAAAAATAACAGTACCAGGCTCCATAATTATGCTTATGCGGCCCACAATCACAGTGGTTCTTTCTGGTTTGTCTCCAAAAATTGCGACCAGGTGACAAGAGTGGCCGGCCCTCATGTGGGTACCCTCATTATATGCAAAATGCAACAAATGCCCCGCAGCCACTTAAACTTAACTTATTTTTAACTTCCACTTTTTTTTTATTTTGCGTCTCCGCTATGCCTCTGCATTGCCATAGGCATTCTTAGTTGCATGTTCGAGCAATCCTTTTCCGTTCTCTCTGTTTCACCCCGAAAACCTGGAAATAAAGAACTGGTCTTCGTCTCTCATTCATCACTGGCGGCGATTTGAGTTGTTTTTTTTTTTTTTTTTTGCATTATATTTCCCTCATTCCGCTTGTCTTTGGATATCAACTGTCAGTTTTCAAGCTAAAATTGCCCTGGGCTAGTTTGTAAATCATTAAAAATTATGCACACACACACACACACACACACATTTTTATATACATTATTACGTACAGTCCCTGACAGTATTTTGAAAAGTTATTCGCATCTGGTGAACTGCATAGGTAGAGCTGGAGTACATATCCAAGTTAATGACAAATGTCACGCATCGTTAACGACAAAAGGATGTGGGCAATTGCAATAGCACAAAGTGGCTATCAGTTGGCCAAAATGGGTTTATTACAGACAGAAGCCGACAGCTGGCCGATTATAACACAAATGTTGATTAGACAATTAAGTGGGAACGTCCTTTCGTTGGGACGAACTTAGAATAATTTCAGCTTAAGCGCAAGCTCCATAACATAATGTTTCACTAACGTTTTGTCTCTAATAAATTTTATAAGCTAATATAATAGAAGAGTGGTGTTCAAATCGCAAAAGCAGAACCCGTAAGGGGGTTTTCTACCTTTGAAAATTTTGTTTCTCTATTTTTTTGTTTTGCATTATTATTATAGCTGGACATTACCCTTTCATCCCCTTTAAACCATTTTCAAAAATTCGAATTAGTTTAGCAGATAGCAGCCATTTTAGTGGAGCAATGTTCTTGCTAAAGTGAGCATTTTATTGACCTGGTAGGCATGATTGCGCCAGTTCTACTTAACTGATTTTGATCAGCCATGTTGCAATCGGCGCAGAATTGATGTATTTCTGGCCCGTACCTCAATCAAGAGGAAACATTTTTTTACTATTTTTTTTACACTAAACTAAAAAAAAAAGCTGAAAAATTTTATAATTTTTTTTAAACTGCCGCCAATTTTCAAAAAAAAATATTGAAAAATATGATTGAGGTACGCGCCGGAATTACATCAATTCTGATCATAACCTCATTTAGCGTTTTTAATACCGACAACCTGAAGTCACGAAATCATGGCTACCAGCTCTACACCTTTTTTTTGAGACCTTAATTGGCAGGCCGATAACTTTTAGAGCAGCCCTCGAAATAAAACATTTATTTTTTACTTTTTTATTTAATAAATAACACATATCAAACAACCAAATTGAAAAAGCTCTAATGGTTTTTTTAAAACACTCAAAAAACCTGTGCAAAGCTAGAAGACCCCCTTAAATTTGAGTGAATTTGAATGATATAGTTCACTAGATCGGCTATTTATGATTATATGATTATATGAGAATTTGTAAAAAAATTTATAAATAACTAGCGAGCCCGTCAGACGTTGTCCTGTCCGGACGTTGGCTTGCCTGTTTCCTAAAATATTGCTCCGATTCACTTTTGAACCGGTTCAATCGGTCTTGAAAGAGTAAAATATCAAACTCCATGTTATCAACCTACACAATAAATTTTAAATTCCCATCTTAAATAATTTCGGAGATATGGCTCCGAACCACTTTTTAAAACTGGTTCAAAATCGGTTTTGATCCGGGAAAACAACTAACTGCAATAAATAATTTTTAAGACATGTCCCTGAGACACTTTTGAACAGGTATTATCAACCTGCACACCAAATTTTAATTTCCTATCTTAAATGTTCTCTGAGATATGGCTTTGAACCAGTGGTTCAGAACCGGTTTTTATCCCGGAAAATAAATAATATCATATTATCAATATTATAGCTTAAATTAATTTCTAAATATGGGCCTAAGTCACTTTTGAACCGGTTCTATCTGGTTCAGAACCGGTCTTGAAAAAGTAAAATGTTTAGCTCCATATAACTAACCAATAGTTATAGAGATGTGGCTTGAATCACCCTTTAAAATAGGTTTAAGTTGGCACATACCACATAAATATTCACAGAAAATTTCGTTCAGCTGTTTAAGAGGAGTTGAGCGACAAAGGCGGGGGCAGAAGAAATATTTATACAAAGATACGTTAATTATAAGCAAGGCTGTAAGGCCTTAAAATTGTAAATTTGGTTCGGAGGTTTATACGGACACTAAGGTCACTAAGTTTAATATTTGGTTTGATACCAAGGCTTTGGTAAGAACCTTAGTTCAAAACTTATTGGATCGTTGAAAAATGTAAGAACTTTGGTTCAAAACTTATTGGATCGTTGAAAAATGTTTGCCCCAATTATGGATAAATATCAGATACATATAATGGACTGTCGACTGGATTGTCGACGGAAAGTGGAAATTGCATAAATCTGCGGGGCATTATTTCACAAATTAACTTTGACTACAACATTTTGTATAACAAACTATTCCGAATCGACTATTTGGACGGTGAAATTGTTAAAATAAATATTTAAGTCCTTATATTAAGATGCTAAACTGAAACGATTGTAAGGGATTTGGTTCGGGACTTTTGTTTGTCTATATCAGTGGGTAAGTGCAGCATGGAACATCAATAAAAATTTAAAAAATCGCTTATATTGATTTTTGATGATTTTAGGTTCCATAGGTTTTACACTCAGTCATTAAAGCTGCTAAAGAGTGGGAGAGCAAAGACTTAAGCTAAGTTAACACAGGCAAATAATTTTCTTTATCAGAACTTTTTAAGCTGATTTTTTGCGGGTGGTTCCATAGCTTTAATTTTAAGTCCCTCAAAGTCTAAGGTAATAGTTATTTAGACAAATTATTAGCAAAAATTTGGGCATTGTGCTAACTTAGCTAATGGCCTAAACTCATCAATAAAATGTGTGACCACTTCTAGCTGCAGTCAAGCACTATTCTAAAATTGTTTTAAAAAACTTATGTTAAGTACAAATAGTTAACACTTTCTAGATTTTTTTCCTTTGACTAAAAGGCTGCAATAAATTTAAATTGTTTGAGCTATTTCTATAGTATAAATACAAATTAAATATTTGATTTTGCAGTTGAATTATTTCATGCATACATACATACATACATATGTACATACATACATTATGTACCATTTGGATAATCAATATTTGTAAGTAAAGGCGTGGGGGTTATTATAAGTAAATGTCATATAACATATCATCAGCATTTCAAATGTGAAAATGTTTAATGTGAATATGGATATGGATATTTGGTTGTTGTTGTTGTTGTTGCAGTTCAGTCGTGCGTTAAAAAATTTAACGCGAATTTCAGTTGGCGGCGCAAAAATGGCATCATTAAGTAAAAGGCCCAAGGGCAGGCATTGTGAATTTTATGAGCCTTTTTGTGGTTGTTGTTGTACGTCGTTAATAATAAAAAATATTTAAAACACACACACACACATATGCTGAGCATATACACACACATATAAATAATAATCATAATAATGATGGGTGAGTCAAAAAAAAAACGAAAATAATATTTTCAAATATAGTGCAATTTCTCATGTTTACACACATATTGATTAACACGCAAATGTACAAGCCATTAAAAAACAACATGAATAAATACCATGTGGGTGAGAGGGGAAATGAGGCTACTTTCAAAAAGCCATCAACAATTATTACTAAAAAAAAAAAAAATAACGAGAGAAAATGTACAAATGTCGAGGTTGATTTTTGCCAAGCACTGATCCAAGCAGACACACATATATGCATATATATATATATATATATATATACGGGCAGAATACCCCTGCCCCGCTGGTTGCCCTGCAGCTAGCCAAACAATAAAGCATAAAGCGCGCCGCACACATTTTGTCGAATTATTTTGTTGCCAGTCCGCTGGCGGCTAACTGCAGCAAATTGGCTTGAAATATTGGTATTGCCATATGTATGAGAGTCGCAAATATGTGTGTGTGTGTCGTGAGCTTGTGATTAAAAAAATATTTAAAATGGCAAATGCCTCCACTTCTCTCTCCCCCTTCGACTCATTCATTCGAAACAATAAAAGTCCTTTGCCTACCCACCATTTCCCCCCTTTCACGTAGAACCCACACAATGAGTGAAATGAGCGATAAAATTGCAACAATTTCCCACAACTCATGGAAAATGGAAATGTCACTGCGCTTAAGAAGAGACTCACGATCCATAGTGCTAAGGCAGGCGCACATTCATTGTAGGCAAATAGCGTCATTATATGAAGTATGTACAAAATTAATATGGCCCCGGGGCAAACGAAACAATTGCCAATGAAAAATGAAGCGACATAAATGCGTGAGTGGTATAGGGGGAGGGGGTGGGTGTGATGTTGGAGAAGGGGGGAAAAGTTCGCACTCATTTTAATTACAGCTGCCTAACTGCAGGCCTCTCTTTCTCTCCTCTCTCTCGCTCTCTCTCTCTGTTTTGAAACTGAGCCTGGGGCATATTTATCACAAGTTTTTCTTTGGCTGGCCCCAGGGCAACAAAATATTTCAGCTGCCTTCGTTTCGTCGTCGTTGCTGGCTGCCCTCGGGCATAGCTGTTCCGCTTCTTCGACTGCTTCAAAGTGTCTGGAGCTCTGATGCCGTACAAAGTTTCATTTCGTTTGGCTAGGGGCTTTGCAGCGTTCTATGCTTTGTCATTAACACAAACACGCACACACACACACACACACACACCTCACACACACTTAGAGACAATCGCAAAAATACATAGAATCGTACTGGGTGGGGTAGCGATTTGCCAAAGGCCACAACAACAACAACAACAACCAAACTGGCTTTGACATTTACACTGATATATGTGGATGTACATATTTATGTACTGAGGGATCTATACACTGAGCCAAAATTGGGGAATTTCACAAATTTACAAACTTGTTTGGCACAAGCAATTTCTTTTTAAATTCGTTAATATTTGATCATGTCACTCAAAAATGCTTAAGATGAACTGCTCTAAGGATTGATCATGAACTAGACTGTAAGCCCCGAACTGGATCATGAATCGATCCTTCAAAACTATTTGCATTTATACCTCGAATCCGAACTAAACTAAAGCTGCTTTTTCACTTTTACTAAGAAAAAACTAAATTTTTTTAGTATCAATTTTCATATTCATTAGTCGATCTTCAGCTCCAATGGATGAATAAAAAAGCAATAATATCTAGTCCTAATATACATGGAAAATATTAATTTGATCATCAAAAAAATTGCTTTGGATTTCTTTGAAATAATTATGCTTGTAGCATTCAAACTACTAAACCGATTGAAAAATGATCTTCAACTTGATTATTAGAAAATGCATACCCTTTTAACTTATACCTTGCTTTACTACATCTAAAGTCTTCCTACCGAAAAAACTAAAAAAAAATTGAAAAAAACAACAAATTTTGAATTTGATTTTTTAGTTCAGCATTCCAAAATACATTAAAAAAATCCATTTTCCAATGGGTTTATTGGCTATAAACTAATGTTATTGCTTGGTCCCGATAGCTATATTAAGTCGTTACGTTAACCGATATTCCATAACCCTAGCAAAATCGTAACAAAATAGCAATCGGCAAAATCTGTTAACGATATTATACGCGTTATTTATTTCGGTTTTAATCTAAGAAAAAGTTATGTTTCCCATAATTTAATGTTAAGTAATGTTATTTTGGTGGATGGAGTTGTCTTTGAGTTCCGGTATTTGGAGTGTCCAAAACGTTTCTTCGGTCGACTAAAGCAGCTCACAGCTAAGTGACCCCTGGGTAGAGAAGCGTTCTAAGGCGAGCTATGAGAAGGTATCGTCTCGGTGAAGGGTTAGTAAGCCAGAAACTTATAACAGAGTGCCAGGATAAGGGAGTAGGGCCGACGTCTCAACTCTCTGAATAAATCAAGCCAACGAAACATCAACCCAGCCTCGGATTAAAGTCCTGTGTCCCCCATGGGAATAAAGACCCAAAGAAGAAGAAAGAATGTTATTTTGGTAATTAAAAATCTGAAATTTCTAAGGTTCTCGGAACATAACTTTACAAAGCGCAATGATGTTGAAAAACGTTAAATTTGGTAAATTAGAGGACACATAGGGCCATGTTACGAGTTCCGAGTCGATTTTCGTGTAAACGTTTCTATTTCCAGTTTGAAATTTCATTAGTATATGGAAGCTGACAAGTATTCTGTCCCGTACCTCAATCATGAGAAAAAACATTTTTTTACTATTTTTTAAACTAAACCAAAAAAACATCGGTTTTTTTTTAAACTGCAAAAATATCACAAAAAAAATTTTATGATTTAGGTACGGGCCAGAATTACATCGATTCTGATCATAACCTCATTTACCGATTTAATTTTCGATAACCTCGAGTCCCGCAATCATGGCTACCACCTTTACACCTTTTTTTTGGGAAACCTCAATTGGCAGGCCGATAACTTTTTAAACAGCCCTCGAATTCCAAACATTTTTTTCATTGTCATATATAATTAATAAATAACACAAAACAAAAAACCAAATTGAAAAATGTCTTATGGATTTCTCTCCAGAATTTTTTAATAAAAACACTCAAAAAAAACCCTGTTAAAAGTTAGAAGGGGGTCAGAGAATTGAAGAGAAGCCCTCTTTCGAAAAAATTCTAAAAAAAATATTATCGATAATATCACGATAACTTACCGATATAATTGTTTAATGCCCATTTTCGTTATAAGTGAGCTGAAATACTTAAGAAATATTAATTTAGAAAAAATCAACAAATTTTTTGGTGTATTATTGTATCGACTATGAAATAGCTTCTTAAAAACTGTGCCGTTGGGATTTAGCGTTAAACTGTAGGAGAGAGCCAAGAGATTAAGAGAAGCTCGGATTGGCCCTTTGGGGCTGTAACAGCCAGATTTACATCACATTTATTGTATCGACTGCCCTATTCCCATGATTTTTGAAATCGTGTGGCGAGTTATGGCTAAATTTTATCTATAAAACGCCAGAGAACAAGAGAACGCTTAATTACATTTTGCTGATCATTAATAAATAAACGGCCAATTTGCCAGTCCATTAACACCGAACTGCTCTCGCCATAAAGCACTGGTTTCACGAACTGTGTGGGAGTTAACGCCCACTTATTTCGCTTATTGAAATAGCCCTTAAGCTAGATAATGTTCTTCAGAAAACTAAGCAAACGAACACAGTTCTCGTAAGTAGAATGCTGAATTTCTAATACAGCTGATCAATTTGTAGACGCTGTGGAGGCTGTCTTGCCATGATGAAATTTCGAACAATAATTAACTGAAAAATACAAGAGCTTGGCACGACTCACGATTGAAAAGTAACTTCGACTGCGACTTTTTTACATCTTTTATTTAACGTTTTTACTCATAGAATTATCAATATTAAATGGTAAGTCTAATCCTTATGAAAGAAAACAAATCTTCATTTATGGCCTAAATCTCTTACTGCTCAACCCACCCCATTTAAGCTTTTTCTGTTTGCAAACATTTTAGTGTTGTCCAGTGTACGGCATATGCCCCCCGCAAGGCATAATCCTAATTTAAATATAATTATGTATTACCAGCCAATTCATTATATAAACTGTTCTATTTACAGTTACCATGTTAATTGCAACAGCTTAGTTGCAAGCAACATCAACAAACAGACCGGAAATAGACTATTAAACGTTCACACGCTGCCACAAACCTACACACTAACACACACACACACACAAACACATCCACATACATCTCAAGGTCGTCGGTCTTCGTTGGATGCCAAAAGACGCCAAAGCGCTGCAGTTGCAACCAACCAGCTCGCACACACGCAACTCGAACACAAACCGGTCTACAACTCCAACCGCAGCCAAGCTAAAGCTAACGGCAAACAGCATCTCACAACCACATTCAGTTCTCAACGAACCTTTGAAGCGAATGCAAGTAAGGTAAAGTGAGCGCTCAAAAGTAGGCAACACATTTATCAACTAGAGTCGTTGCCGGAAACGGAAGTAAACATTTAAGTTTTCCATACGCGCGGTATTTGATTTTGATCAAACAAAAGGCGTTTGACAAGCCATCAGCAAACGGAAACGGAATTGTCTATCGCGCGCGCATTGTCAGAGAAAAAACAGTTAAAGTGCATTTCCTAAATATTCCAACTTTTTTGTGAGTTCCAAATATGATTGAGAAAGTTTCAACTATTTTTATTTATGCGGGCATGAAAGAAAGTGATTGCTAATTATTATAAATATTTCTCCATTTTGCTTTGCTTTCACAGAACTCCATTTGTTGCATTGGATCAACGATCTCCGTTGACGGTGGATTCCTCCTGTCCCAAACGGTAAGTGTAATCTTAACTTTCTTTTAAAATCTCTTAAGGCCCCTAAATTAATTCAAAAAAGATTCTGTAATAAACGAATTTTTTGGACCTGAACCTGGTAACCGTCCAAGTTGCATGCCACAAAACCTCTTTCTCTTCTCGTTGTAGTTGTTGTTGTTGTTGTTCTTGTTTTGTTGGCCAAAAACGCCCCAAGGCAACTGATTTTCGTCTCTCCCACATGCCAAGTCAGAAATTGTGCGCCATAAACGAAGACTGTTTAAAAAAAAATTTGATGCGCCTCAAGTGCTGGCGTACCCGCACCAAAGTAGAAATAAACAAAAGTACCAAGAGTACAACAAAAAAAAAATACAAAATCATACAAAATCCTCCGGCAATTTTGGGCAACCTTAGCCCCGGGCTGAGTTATGTGTGCAGACGACGACGACGACGACGACGACGAGAACGAGTCGCATTATTTTTTCTACCTTAAAGGCTATAAAATACGATGGTGCTGCGATTGTGACCAGCCAGGTCCAAAAACTAAGCGGCCAAAATGACCTCAAGGCGGGAACACACACACACACACAAGCATACAAGCATAGCGTACAAACAAACATACAAACATATTTCGGCGAATCGACAAGAAGGCAAAGTTCAAAGCTGAGAGTTGCAGTCGAAAATCGTATTCAAATAAAAGCCAAACAACCGAAGAGAATAGCGGCAGGAGGTAGAGTAGGAGCGACCTTCGCTTGTCGCGACAGCTCCCTCTCTCTCTCTCTCCTCCCCCGTTGGCTATCTTTCAATGGGAAGCAACTGGTTTTGGTTGTGAGTTGTTTTTGTTGTTTTTTTACTCATGCAAAAGGCGGAGCCGAAATCTTGTTTGCTTGTGCCACAATTCGCACACGTGCCGCTGCTAATTTGTTTTCATTTTGCCTTTGTTAAGTTTCAGCTACTTGATTTTACAATTTCCACCTGGTGCAACGGCATCAAAATTGATTTCCCTTACGCCTGACTAGTCAAAGGCCGTCAAGGCGGCTGTGTTCGAGCACAAAAGCGCTTAACGTGTGCTATGTGTTAATTAAGGCTGCAATTCGGCATCATTACCAGCAACAACAGGCAACAACAGGCAACAACATTGCCAGGGCAATTTGCCACTCAACCGATTGGCAACGAAATACAACAAGTCTCTGAGGCAAGGAATCGCGAGGGTTCGACTAAATTGTACCTTGAATTTCGTTTGGTTTTTACTTTGAAAACGGTATATTTTTGTAAATTGTTCTTTGGAAATCCAGGCAAACTGGTTCGGTTCGGGTTTTTCCAAACGGACCACAAATCAAACCGAACCCCCAATGTTTGTAAAAAGGATCAGTTAACAAAAAAATTACTTTCATCACTTTTTTCTTTTATTTTTTATTGATACATTTTTTGAGTGTTTTAAAAAAAAAAATTTTAAGAGAAAACCATAATAGCTTTTCCAATTTGGTTTCTTGATTTGTGTTATTTATTGAATAAATATAAAAAAATTAACAAAAAATGTTGGAATTCGAGCTCAGTTCAAAAAGTTCACGGCCTGCCAATAATGGTCGCCAAAAAAAGGTGAAGAGGTGGTAGTCATGATTCCGGGACTGTTGTCGAAAATTAAAACGGTAAATGAGGTTCTGATCAGAATTGATGTAATTCTGGCCCGTACCTCAATTATATTTTTTAATATTTTTTTTTTAAATTGGCGGCAATTTAAAAAGAATCTAATTTAAAATTTTTTTTTTTTAGTTTAGTCTAAACAAAAATAGTAAAAAAAATGTTTTTCCTCTTGATTGAGGTACGGTCCAGAATTACATCAATTCTGCGTCGATTGCAGCATGGCTGATCACAATCGGTTCAGTACAACTGGCGCAATTTTGAGCAACGTATAAAATACTTCTAATAGCAAAACATTGCTCCACTAAAATGAATATATCTGCTAAACCGTTTTGAACTTTCTTAAATGGTTTAAAGTGGATGAAAGGGGAATGTCTTAGCTATAATAACAATGCAAAACAAAAAAATCGAAAATAAATTTTTTTAAAGGTAGAAGACCCACTTATATTCAAAGTTCGATTCGACTTACTATCCACTAGTGCTTTCAGCAATTTTGGGTTAAGTTCTTTCCATTCCTTAATTCTTGTCAATTTTAGCTTTAGTTTTGTTTTGGGAGAATATTTTTCGTGTAATAAATGCACAAAAGGATTAATGTCAAGAGATCATGCGGTCCTGCCCAACATATTTACATTTTTATGAACCTTTCACAACTAATGTGCATTGATGAGTTTTCATGCTGAATTGCGCAAAAAGGAATTCATTCAAAAGATTAATTTATGTAGTGCTTAGAAATGCCAGCTCCAAGCAAACAGACTCGTTGTGAGCATCTCACAAGATCAAGATCTTTCCTCAACTCCCTCCAGTAGTTGGAAAACTCGTTAGGACCGTTCAAAACAATTTTTCTCATCCGAAAAAAAGACCTGGAAAAATCAAAATTAATATTTTTATTGTTGTTAAATTAAATATTTTCTTGGTCTAATCAGTTGACAGCCCCGCAGTTTTGAAACCACCTTTAATTTATGGGAAACAATGTATTTTGAGTTCTTTAAAACATGTGCAACCGTCCAGCGTGAGACCTGTAAGCCACATTGAGCCGCCTACAAGCAAAGAATTGCTTGTAGAGCTTACTTAATCGACGCTGATCTCGTTTTCTCAGCTTTGAGTTGGAACCTCTGAATTTTTTCCTTCCATAATCATTTAAATTGCTTTAAAAATTTCGAACCAGCTTGTCGGAGCAACCATTTTTTTTACTTATCCTCCGAAATACGCTATTTTCATGTCAATAATTTGCCCTTTTTCGACATCGGAAAGCAAAGTTCTCCAAAGTTTATTATTATTATTATTTACTGAAACAACCGAAATTATTGCTAACCAAACACAGATTGAGAAATTATACTGTGCGGCTACAGTTATGCACCCAGCATAAAACGAAATTTAACTACTAACTGTAAATTTGGCTTTGCTAGTGTTGTTGTTTTGTTTCTTGTTTATCTTATTCTTGATTCTCTTTTTATTAATAATCACAAATTGATACCCTTCACACACTAACTACACGTAAACTGAAAAAATTGGGTGCGGTTATTTATGCACCCTAGTTTAATTAATCTGAGATGTTCATATAATTGTATCATACGATTTTTACGGAAATCTTAAGGTCATACGGCCCTATGTTCTTTGAATTACATTGTGTTCATAAACCATATAAAATTATCGGGGGTGACACAGAAATCTCTAGTGGTTTTTTGTATGATATTTATGATATTTAACAAAAATGTGTAAGGTTACTATTACAGAAGGTTACTACTATCGAAAATCGTACGAGTTAAATCTAATAGGCTTTATGCAGTCGGTTTTAATTCGCTAAATATTAGCCACCAACCGATAATATGCTTGTCACTTACCATAACACAATTATATTTTGAAATGCAAGTGCTTATTCCAAAATCTCTAGTGATTTTTTTTATCACTCATACGCAGCGTTAATCAAATTTTTTTGACAATGTCAAATTTATACTCTGATTTAAACTATAGTTTGAAAAAAAAGGGAAGATGATACCAAATAATAAAAATATAAAAATAAATTAAGCTGGGACTCGAACCATCGATTTCCATATGCGAACTTCAACACGAAGCTCTAGCCATTGGTAGTTAATACGTAGCGTAAATTCATGTTTGAAAAAATACTCTAAGCAACATTAAAATGGTTTGCAAGATTTTGTAAATTGACAAACAGAACAATGATGATTCATATGGCTTACGAGGCGTATGCGTATTTTTTATAAGAATTTTTCAAAATTTTTTTAGCAAACCTTATAACAATCTTTCTAAACTGAAAATAATATTAAAAGGCTTAATTCCTGATGATATGATCGTTTTTATTATTCGTATTACATTTGGTTGTTAAAAATATAATTTCTTCGTAGATAACCTGATAAGCAAGTTGAAGTGAGAAACCCAATTATTTCATTTCTATTTAACCAATTCAAAGCACTTCTCTAACTCTCATATTTTAAGAAATATCACAGCCTTACTTACCCTTGATACCCCTCAATTCACTTTTGTAAAGCAATTGCTATTTCTGTGGATTCTACAATTGCTGCTGCACCTGCAACTCCAACTGCATTTGTTTCGCTTGTTTCTGTACAGCATCTGCCGATGCTGCTGCTATTCTCCTGCTCCTGGTGTTGTTGTAGTTGTTGTTGTTGTTGTTGTCGGCAGGTTGACTGGTTGGTTGGTTACCATATGCACACGCAAATTGCGCCAATTAGGAAATACGCATTGACTGCCACTTGCCACGAGGAAGAGGAGGAGGAGGAGGCGGCGGCAACAGCCTTCTGGTTCTGACTCTGACTCTCTGTGAATGCTGTTTGAGTGTTATTCAACTGGAAACTGTTGCCTGTTAATTATTATGTACACTTGATTAAGCAGCCGGGCAATCATTCAGGTTTGCCAATTTACCCAATTGGATTGTCAATTTTGTAGCTTTTTTTTGCTTGCTTTTTTTATGCTTTGCAGTTGATCCTTTGCGCATTTGACTTACAATTCAATTTTGGATTTAGTAGGAGGAAGAGAGAAAAATATGTATATTTATGTTCTGAGCCATGTTTGCTCTGCATACGCTGCCTGCCTGCCTGCCGCCGCTTTGCACTCCTTCAGTGCCTGCGCCATATGCAGCGCAATCGTCGTTTTTATTTAATATTTTCTAATAAATTTTTCAAAGTTTATTTTTGAAAGCCTGGCAGCGTTTTAATATCTGCTTCAGTATACTCGCCAGAACTCCACTCACTCAACTTTGCCAGACGCCCTCACACACACACACACATACACTCACACACATATATATCGCATATATTTGTACAATTTGCCAGGGCGCACACATTCTGCAACTTTGGCTAGCAATTTTCGTAGCTAGCGAGGACTGATTTCCCATATGCCGCAGCTCCAGCATTTTGTAGACCCTTTGGCCAAAGACGACGCAGAAGTTGCTTGTGTGTGTGTGTGTGTGTGTGTGTATGGCTGGCTCCTAGTTTTTGGCTTTTTGTGTTTTACTTTGTCCAAATAAGTAAAAAAAAAAAAAAAAAAAAAAAAAAACGAAACTTTTTCATTTGCCTGCTCATCAGCGTTTTGATTTTGGAGAAGGAGCAGCAGACCAACACTTGAGGCATTGAATTCTTCTTAACTTGCCCCAAGGACATTTTGTGATTTCTCTCTTTATGTTTGTCTTGGCTATGCACACACAACTCAACTCAAGGGTCCCAGGGAAATTGCCGGCATCTTTTTTTTTTTTTGGATTTTGTCTAATTGGAAAGCGCGCACATCCCTAATCTGCGGCTGCCGCTGCTGCAGCAAGTGTTGCAGTTTGATAAATCTGCTGGAGCGCCATAACTTTAATGCCAACATGCTCAATGTTTTCATATTAACTTTTGAGTAGACTGAGAAGCCTGAGCTTTGACTTCGGGCGTTTTAAAATTGAGATAAGGTTTTGCCTCGAAAACTTTCGTTTGGGATTTTTTTTCTCTCTCTCGTTTTCCTCTATGTTGTTTTGTGTTGCCTGGGGAGAGAACAACTTAGGTATGATATCTTTAAATGCAGCTACACATTCACCCACACACACACACACACACACACACACACATCTACACCCACACATATACACATGTAGAAGTGGAAATGGATATGGATATATGGGTAAGGTAAGCCAAAGCCAAAACGGACACAGCTCTTACCTCTATGCCATTGCAAAGTTTACGCCTTGCCTTATCCACTCATTCGGGGAACTGAGTCAGAGTCGAGAGTGGAGAATCCTTGCCGTTGTGGTTACTGGCATGCTCTTTTGTTGTTGTTGTTTTTGCTCTCATTGCCTTCAGCATTGCAAGGATAAATGAATGAGAAGGCACACAGACACATGGATAGGGACTCACATGTACGAGTATGCAAAGCCCTAGAGGAACCATCCCACGCCCATACTAACCAGAATACCAGAACCAGCAAGAGCCAGGAAAACCCCAAGTTTCAATTCACTGCAACAAGCACCTTAAAACCAGAACAGTACAACTTGGCACAGCATTGACTTACCTTCAAAAGGCACCCACGTTGGGCGCCAGTTTTAAACAGAGGAATGCCAATAAAGATTGTAAAATAAAGCCTTCATAAAAATATAAACACATTCAATTGAGAATATATCTGCAACTTGGTTCATTTAAGTCCGAGTGGAACTAGCTCCAATTAATTTTTTAATGTTTATTCAAAGAACGAGCTTTTTTAAGGGAAATCCAACATGGTTCACTAAGTCCTAGTGGAACTAGTTCCAATTGATTTTGTATTGTTTATTCAAAGAACTAGATTTTCTAAGATAAATGCAACATGGTTCATTAAGTCTTAGTGGAACTAGTTCCAATTAATTTTTTAATGTTTATTCAAAGAACAAGCTTTTAAAGGAGAAATGCAACTTGGTTCTTTTAGTCCTAGTGGAACTAGTTCCAATTAATTTTTAATTGTTCATTCAAAGACTGAAACGAGCTTTTATGAGAGAAATGCAACATGGTCTATTAAGTCCTAGTGGAACTAGTTCCAATTAATTTGTTATTGTTCATTATGGTTTATTAAGTCCTAGTGGAACTAGTTCCAATTAATTTGTTATTATTCATTTAAAGATCGAGCTTTTATAACAGAAATGCAACATGGTTTAAAAAGTCCTGGTGGAACTAGTTCTAATTAATTTTTTATTGTTCATTCTAAGAACGAGCTTTTATAGGAGAAATGCAACTTGATTTATTAAGTTCTAGAGGAACTAGTTTCAATTAGTTTTTTATTGTTGATTCAAAGAACGAGCTTTTCTAAGAGAAATGTAAAATGGTTCATTTAGTCCTAGTGAAACTAGTTCCAATTAATTTTGTATTTTTCATTCAAAGAATGAACTTTCATAAAAGAAATCATTAAGTCCTAGTGGAACTAGTTCCAATAAATCATGTGTTGTGGAACTAGTTCCAATTAATTATGTGTTGTTCATTCAAAGACGTGCTTTCATAAGAGAAATTCAATATGGTTCAATAAGTCCTAGTGGAACCAGTTCCAATAAATTTTTATTGTTCATTCAAAGAACGAGCTTTTAAATATAAGAGAAATGCAACATGGTTCATTAAGTTCTAGTCCAACTAGTTCCAATCTATTTTTAATTGTGCTTTCAAAACACGTGCTTTCATATGAGAAATGAGTTATGATTCATTAAGCCCTATTGGAACCAGTTTCAATATATTTGTATTTTTTATTCAATCAACGTGATTTCTTGAGGTAAATGAGTTAGATGAGAACAAGATCTATTAATTAAAATATAACTTTATGTGTCAATAAATTTTTTGGAAATCGTAAAACATTTTTAACTTTGTTAAAAACTTAAGAGAAAAATCGTGATAATTATTTGGCCAATCTGTGAGCCCAAGAGGCCGTCTTAGTGCGAATCTTCCCGCGCTTAAGAAGTCTGATGAGAGAAAAGGTTATCTCGAAACAGTTTGTAAGCCTAACCAATGCCTTTTTGTAATAAATCAGGCATCCAGCACATATAACTGGTTCACTTAAGTGAGGTTTAACTGTATATAACTGAGGAAAAACTTTAACTTATGATCGTTTTGCAGTGTGCGCATTTGCAATGAGTTTTTACTGTACATTGCTTGCTTGGTTTCGTTTTGTATCCATCCATGATTTCCGCACTAATTCCAAACGATCGCCGCGGGCCTAGTCAGCTTTTGCCCTTTTTCACTATGGCCATCTCACTCGCACTTACCGCAGCCCAGGACACTCACGGTTGTCTGGGGCGGAGAAACTGAGAACTGGGACTGGGGCTGGCCTTTGTGTGCGGAAGGTTGGCTGGCCGCAGGACATTTTGTAGGGTTACATAGTCAGCGTCGTCGCCGTCGTCAACGTCGCAGTCGTCAACGTCTGCTCGACGACTCATCCTTTTGCCTAGGTGAGTGTACGTGTGTGTGTGTGTGTGTGTGCGGTCTCTAGCTCATTTCTTGGCTTTTGTTTTCGCCTTTGTACTATTTTGGGATGAGTTTTTCGGGTGGAGATTGAGCATGTGCCAACGGCCACTTCTGGATCCTTACTGATGGTAAGGGGAGCAGGGAAAATGATTTAGCCAGCAGCCATGCAGCAACCTGATAAACCAGCCTCAAAATCACAATCTCAAACAATGCCAAACTAATAAGCCTTGTCTCTGTCTGATGATGCCTGTAAACATCATCAGCAAAATGAAACACAAAACTGAAAATGTCTAAGCGGCATCCCAATGCAATATCAAGAGTTAAGAGTTAATGGCCAAGCTCAAAATTCGAAAATGCAATGCAATGCTGGAGGAGGGGGTGTGGTGTGTGTGTGTGTGTGTGTGGGTGGTTCTCAAAACACAACAACATGGCAACTCTTCAAAATTCATACTAAACTCAAGTGTAACCAAAGGCACTGCGAACAACACACCCAGCTCCTGCTCCTGCTCCTGCTGCTGCTGCTCAGCCTAGACGGCATAGAAAAGATACAGCCGTGGGCCATAATGGACTAGAATAGGATGCAAACTGCAGTGCTTGTCTTATATACAATACCGTTAGCAGTGGGCGTATGTGTGGGTAAGCGCATGTTGTTGCTGGCTGCTGCTGCACCTGCTCAAGTGGGCCGCAAAGCAATTGAAATTGAATTGTTCCATGTGGCCAGTTAGAGAGAGAGAGAGAGAGAGCGGTTAGATATAGCATATTTTGTGGCTGCACCATTAAGCCAACTCGCATATGTTTGATTGAACGCATTACTCACGCTGTATAATTGCTATAAATTAATAAAACTCTCCCTCCCTCCCCTAACCACCCCTCACCACCCATGCTAGCCATAAACGAAGTCATGAGAATGCCTGGCAGACATTTATTTTGTGCAATTTTTTTCTACGCTTTCTGCTCTCTGCTAGAGTATAACCCTATTTCACGTCTCGTCTCTTTGGCATTTGTATTTTTTTTTTATTTCGTCGACATTCTCTCATTCGTCTACGTATTTGAATGTTCATGTAGTTAAAGTTAATCAAATCGTAATTACCCAGCCCCAGTCAGTTGGCCGAAGGGCTTTAAACATTTAAAAAAAAAACGCAAACTTGTTTAGTAACATGAGAACACTGATATGTATACTTAATGCCAGCAAAAAGCAACGAAGATGTTATACTCTGAACAGGATTAGAAGTTCATTCGCTTTACTATAATAATTATAAAAAGAAAGGGCAATATTTGTAGAACTTACTCGCGTAACAGGCAGACAGATGCCTTGAGCAAAACACTTTTCATCTTACTGATCAAGAATATATATACTTATACTTTAGGGGGTCGGAAATGCTTTCATCAGTACGTTATTCTTACCACACTCAGGAAAATTTTAAGTTTTCTGTATTTTAGGTTTGTATGGTAAGTTCAGAGATAATTTTATAAGCTATCTGGACGAAACTTGGCCTTTCTTTCATATATACGGGGGTGACACAGAAGGGAGTGTGGCATAATCTGGACATTTCCATTATGTCGAACGGGACCGTCGAACACTTTTGAAGTGAGAAAAATTCAAAATAAATTGAATTTTTTTATGTCAGAATGTTGAACCTTAAGCTTTTAATTAGCCTTTAAATTTGTGCTTAGGTTGATTTTGTAGAATGTTTACTTTTCAAGATATTGGCCAAAAAAACCTATGCATTCGCATGGGACAAAAACAGAAGTGGTTTCAAAAGCCCATTTCAGTGAATCATAAGGCAATATTTCAATGAGTTAAATTTTAGAACGTAGTGCTTTGATGTCAATTAAAAATGGTTTTGATTTTTGTATTTTTTTAAAATTCAATTTTAAGCACTTTCGCACGGGACAAGTCGCACGAGACATTTTAATCCATCATGCAAATTATGTTATTTCTGTTGCTCTTTTGACAAAATTACATATAAAAATAACACAGGCCAACAAAATTACCACTTTTGTGAGCTCCAGCCTTCTTTGTATTAGTATTATTTGTAGACGGTGGTTTATTTTGAAAAATTTGCTATAAATTGATAGAAAATTATCTTCAAGGTCCAATTTAGTCACCTTCGGGTTTGCTGATGCGGCTCGCTTGATTTTTTAAGGCTGCATTGATGTATGTATGGTCGCATAAAACTCATAAGTCTACAAATTTAAGCTTGATGTAACCTCCATAATTTTCGGTAAGCTAAAAATACTGCTAAATGAATTTTCCGCGATTTCTTGAAAACAAGAGCTGATAGAGAAAAACCAAACCAGTTTTGGAATCGGTGCACAAAACGGTGGTAGGGAACTTTTGCATCGAGAATTCTGGAACAAAATGGCTGTTGGCCTGTGTTATATATAATCTTAGTAAAAATGTGAATAAATCAAGAGACGATTTCAATGTATTTATTTTCACACAATGACAAAAACAACCAATTTTTTAAAAAAAATTGGAAATCAGTCAATTTTTTTCTACTTTTTGACTCTTTCTTTAAATATTTAAATTTTAATGATTTTTCAAAAAATAAATCATTTATGTAAGAAAAATATTTAAATTTCACACTAATGATGTCGCACGGGACCAACTTTTTGTAAGTACCAAGATCACAAATCATCTTATTTTTGAGCAAGGATTTTTTCATTTGAATTGTATACAAAAATCTCTATTCGTACTGAATACTGGGTAAGCTCTCTGATGTACTTTCGACGCACTGATAACAAATGTGGGGGTTTTCAATGTCGCACGAGACAACGAAATATGTGAATAAAAAAATTACGGTTTTTTGAAATTGAATAGTCTCTTATGAATGGAGACGTTACATTTAACTGCAACCAGATGCCGTTCAAAAGAATCATCATGTTTGACCAAAGGCCATTTAAATTGTTTTACTTTTTACTATATTTCACTGGCAGCCAATCTGTGTTATTCCAAAGTTGAGGTAAAGTTTCACGCTTTTTTTTATGAAAACAAACTGCCGTTTGTAGATCAAACTTTGCTTAGGGTTACTCTCCAATAAAATAAAAATAATACTAGTACATGATTTATAGTATCTTAGGGTTACTATCCAATAACTTTTGTTTATTGAATTGTTTTATTAGGGTTGTGCACTTTAAAATAATTTAACTAATATTAATATATGTTTCCATGAATTTTTCTTATACTTTATGCCAAAAAATTGGCCATTTAAGTAGACAAGTATATAATAACAAAAATTATTTGCATTTAAGTATTATATGAGGCTGCTTTTTAATAACATAGAATAGTAAAATAATAAAAGGAACTAACTAATCCAGCATGTTATATACATCCATAAATGCCTGCAGGATTAATGAGCAAAAAAAAATAACAAAAAACTGTTGCACATTTGTCAATGGGTTAAACTCCACGTTCCGAACCACACACACAACTTGATTAAGTTATATTAATTTGCTCCGGAAAAGGGTCGAAAACTTTCTGCACAAGAGCTGGCTAACGATGAGGAGGAGTTGCTTCAACATTTTTGACTTGGTTTACATTACCTACAGCTCGGCCCATTGCGTATACGTCATGTATGTCGGTACGCATAGCAGCTGACACATCATAATTAGCGTGCCCCGTCCATAACGATGCTCAAATCAACGTGATTTTCGTGTGAAAATCGAGGCGCAGCTCTGGCGGCTAAATGAGGGGGAAGGGGGAACAACGAGCTATGTGGACGCCGTTGTCGATGCCGATGCCGATGCAACGTTAACTGCACTCGACTCTGACTCTGACTCTGATGGCGGTGTTTTGGCGATTTTGTCTTGTCCACGACTGAGAGCTGCCCCCCTGGGGGCGGCCATAAGTGAGTTTAAACGCAATGAAAACCAAATATTCCCACACAATCAGCTGAAGAGACTTTTGCCCATATGAAATATATACAAAATGTCTGCCTCTCTCTCTGTGTGTGTGTGTGAGTGTGGGTTGGGGGCTTTTTATGGTACCCTGTAGAGCTGTAAGCGATATGGGCCACAAATTAGCCCATTCCCAGACGCGGCATTTTCGTTGTCACGTTTGGCTGTAATCAAGAGCCAAAGTCAATTTGCTTCTCTTTTTTTTTTTTGGTTTAAGGTTCTCATGCCTTGACTTACATAAGTTAAATGTGGCATTAGCTAATCTCTAAATTAATTATATTTGCAGGAAAAAATGCGATATGGATCGAGAGCGCGAAAGAGATGCAAAGGCCCTGGAGCCACGCGATTTGTCCTCCACGGGCCGCATTTATGCCAGAAGCGACATTAAGATCAGGTAAGCAAAACCAAAGACAACACATATACTAGATAACGCACCTCAATACCGTGACCAAAAGTAGTTAGCATATATTGACCAAATTCCAGCGGCCTTATTATCGTAAAATGTGAAATACATAACTCTTAGTTTGGCGTTCGTTTTATTGGCCCCGGCAGCTGATATTTTCCTTCTTTATTTTTTCCATTTTATTGTTGTTTTTATTTGTGCCTTTTATTACTTTAGTCTACAGTCTTAGGCATTTAACTTTCGTTAAAAGTTTGGTTTTCACATTTTTCTCTGTACGTAGGTTGCTATATATATATCTGGCCTAATAATGAAAACGCGAATATTTATGATCAAAAATGGTTTTTTATGTTTTTCAAAGTATTCTCGAGCAAGATTTATACACTTTTGCATGCGCTCAAACCAATTGTCGAAGCACTTTTTCCACTCCGATTGAGACACCTCCAAAACATGGTTTTTGAACTCTTCAACAGCATCTTTTGGCGACTAAAATCGTTGACCACGCATTTTTCCCTTAGTGTGCGGGAATCAATTCGACGTTTTGGGCGGTCAAAAAGGCGCTGGTGTGAGCTGATGTGTGAGAGCTCGCATTGTCATGGTGCACAATGATCTGTCTTCTCTTGTTCGTTTTTCGAATTTCTCCGAAGACTTCAGGCAAACAAATTGTGGTGTACCACTCAGAATTGACCGTCCTACGTTGCTCAAGCGGAACAGTCGCCAAATGACCAGTTTTATCAAAGAAACTGGCGACCATTTGCTTCAAAGTGCTTCTTCCACGAACGACTTTCGTTGGATTTGGCTCTTCTTCGAAGAACCACACGGTCGATTGCTGTTTTGTTTCGGGCTCATAAGCATAGATCCATGATTCGTGACCTGTGACGATCTTATAAACGTCTTTAGAAACACCGCGATTATATTTTTTCAAAATTTCTTTGCACCAATCCACACGAGCTTTTTTTTTGAGCGATCCAACGAGAACAAACCTTTTTTACGCCCAGATGTTCATGCAATATCGAATGTATGCTGGTGGAAGAAATGCCCAAGGATGCCTCTATCTCACGGTATGTCACATGACGATCTTGCATTATCAGTTCACGCACGGCATCAATGTTTTCTGGCACAACGACTGTTTTTGGACGACCTTCGTCTTGAATTCCTTAAACCAATTTTTCACAGTGCTATAGGATGGTGCTTCATTGCCATACAAAGATTTAAGTTCTTCGTTGTGCACTCTTGTCGTGATAATCCACGTCGAAAGTTGTGAAAAATGATTGCACGAAAATGTTCACGAGTTAATTCCATATTTCTGCCGAGCTAAGTTTTTGATTAATCGTTAATCGATATCAAACGTGGTCACACATGAAAGAGTTGTATGGAGCTTTTATCGATAAAAGTCCAAACTTTTTTTGGGAAAAGGCCAATTGGTCCTAAAATGGCCAGAAGACTTAAATAGCAACCCACGTATGATATATACCCATATATTTTGTTTTACTTTGCTTTGAGCTTTAAGTAGCTAAAATAGATAGCATACTTATGGGCACATCTGATATTTGGCCAATTTCAATTCGAAATGAAATATCTTCATTAAAAAAAATCGTAGAATTGTTTATGAACTTTCATTTTAAAGCTTAGAAATAGTACTACACAAAGGCTTAAGTAAGTTCCCCACACAACTTGACCTTCTTGTTATTAACTTCATTTTCCAACTATTTGCAATAGTTTTTGGTTTCAGATGCGTCATCTAGCATATGTATTATTATACATTTGATTTGTAACCCATAATATGCCACTTTGCTTCTCGCTATAGCGCTTCACCCACCGTCTCGCCAACGATCTCAAATTCCTCTTCGCCCACACCGACGCCACCCGCCAGTTCCTCAGTGACGCCTCTGGGTCTGCCCGGGGCGGCAGCAGCGGCAGCGGTTGCAGCTGCTGCTGCCGCCAGTTCGGCCGGGGCCAGTTCCTATTTGCATGGCAACCACAAGCCCATCACTGGCATACCCTGTGTGGCGGCTGCCTCGCGTTATACCGCACCCGTGCACATTGATGTGGGCGGCAGCATCTATACCAGCTCGCTGGAAACTTTAACCAAGTATCCGGAATCGAAGCTGGCCAAGCTATTCAATGGCCAGATACCCATTGTGCTGGACTCACTGAAGCAGCACTATTTCATCGATCGAGATGGCGCCATGTTCCGTCACATTTTGAACTTTATGAGAAACTCAAGACTTCTGATTGCCGAAGATTTTCCCGACCTGGAGCTGCTGCTGGAGGAGGCGCGCTACTATGAAGTGGAGCGTAAGTATTTGTGTGGCCAAACCAATTTCTGGGGCTAATTTGTGTTCTGTTTGGCCTGCGGCCGTTTAGCCATGATTAAGCAGCTGGAGAGTATGCGCAAGGATCGCGTACGCAATGGCAACTATTTGGTGGCGCCACCCACTCCACCAGCGCGTCATATTAAGACCAGCCCGCGGACTAGCGCCTCGACCGAGTGCAATTACGAGGTTGTGGCTCTGCACATCTCACCGGACCTGGGCGAACGCATCATGCTGTCGGCGGAACGCGCCCTGCTCGACGAGCTCTTCCCAGAGGCCAGCCAAGCAACGCAATCAAGTCGCAGCGGTGTGTCCTGGAACCAGGGCGATTGGGGTCAAATCATACGCTTCCCCTTGAACGGCTACTGCAAGTTGAATTCGGTGCAGGTGTTGACGCGGCTCCTAAATGCCGGCTTCACCATTGAGGCCAGTGTGGGTGGACAACAGTTCTCCGAGTATTTGCTGGCGCGTCGTGTTCCAATGTGATAGGCTGGTCCAGCTCCTGCTCCCAAGAGTGCTGCTCTCAGCAGTTTTGTCTTTTTCGCATCCAAATGTTATTTAATGTTAAACAATTAAGTTTCGCGCGCGCATTATTATTTGTAAGTAATTCCTTAGGTGGAGCCCAGCACTGATTTTGTTTATGCCCTAAGTTGTTCTAAGTTTGTTTCGTAAGGTCCTACAAATTTGAGTTTGTTTAATTAAAATCGCATTAGCCAGACTCAAGCATAACTTATACACACTCACACACACACACACACACACACTATGATAAATTAACTCACCAGCAATAGTTTTGTAGAACATAATTGATGTAATAATTGAATGAACTACTTTTATGAATGTAAACTATATGGCATCACTTTTCCAATATATATCTAAATAGTCTACACCCATACAAAATACAAAATACCGTAAATAATGCAACTATTGATATTCAACAAAAAACAAAAAGTGAAAGAAATAAAAAAAAAAACAGTTTGCGCCCACGCCCACTATAGAAAATCAAATTCAAATTGTCTTAATTGAATATTTAAATAAAGAAAATACAAAATCAAAGCGAAGTTTAAATGGTAACGGTAAAGCTTACTGCTGGTGTCGGTCACTGTGACAAAAGCTGACTGCTGTGGGAACCTACGAAAGCTTTGTATTGCTTGCACATATCTTAACAAGCCTCAAAGTATGCTGCACTTTTTCAAAATGCTGCCCATTTTTTTTACCATTTCACCACTCTCTCTCATTCTGGAGATCTGTCTTTTGCTCAATCAAGTTAAGAGCAGCTGGAATGCTGTATTTGATTATTCTGGCGCCGTCCTAAAGGGATTTTAGGTGATTTGGGCATCAAATTTGAAAACCGCAGCTTGTTGAAATGTATCTTCCGGTTCAGATTATAGGAATAGAATACCGAAATAAAAGCTAGGAGATGCTAAATCCTTAATATCAGGTAAGGCAGAACTGTCTCCTCTTTGGGTGTCATCGGAGCCAGCTAACAGCCAGCTTTCTAGCGAAAATGTTGGAAAATTTAACAATACACATTGATTACAGACAGATGACATGCCCAGGTTTCCTACACATATCGGAGTTACACTGGTGTGTGCTACTCTAGAAGGATGGGAGATTTTAAGATTTAAGATAAACTATCTAGGTATATTCGCTAAGAAAAAAGTAGAACGAATAAGTTGAGTACGAATGCTCTTAAAAAAAATGTATACGTTCTTGAATTTTTAAGAATTTTGCTTTTTTCGTTCTCGGGAGATTCTTGCAACGGAGTATGTTCAGCTCTTAGTTCAAGAATGAAAACTTTTTCGATTTTAGTACGTTCAGTTTTAAATTCAAGAATGAGATATTCGTGGATTTGAGCATTTTCGCATCTTAATTCAAGAATGTTAGATTCTTGGATTTAAGTATGCTCGTCTCTTAACTCAAATATGGGAGACTCTTGAACTTGAGAATGTACAGCTCTTAATTCAAGAATGGGAGATTCTTGGTTGTAAAAATGTTCCGCTTTTGATTAAAGAATGAGATAATTTTGGTTTTGAGTCTGTCAAGGTATTGATTCTAGAATTTTCTACTTGAAATAAGAATTTTTCATACTTACAGTTCAAGAATAAAAATTTCTTGGATTTAAGTAAGTTCAACTCTAAATTCAAGAATAAGACATTCTTGGACTTGAGATTTTTCTTGTCTATATCCAAGAATGGGAAATTCTTGGATTTGAGATTGTTCGGCTCCTAATTTAAGAATGGCAGATTCTTGGTTTTAAGAAGTTACCGCTTTAGATTCAAGAACGAGAAAAATCTTGGTTTTGAGTCTGTCAAGCAATTTTCTACTTGAAATAAGAACTTTTCATACTTATATCAGGTATGGAGATTCTTCTTCCAAGTAATTAGTACTTAAAAATGCATTCTTGGTTCAAGAATTTTCACTCTTACCGAATGCTCTTAATCCAAGTATGAAAATCGCTAGGGTTCCAAAAATGATTTGTGTACTTTCCTTTAACAATTTTAAGAGATATTATAATCCAGTTTAAACCAAACGAAACAAACATATCCAACGTCACATTACCAGCGTACGCACCAGCAAATGCCAATGCCATGAAACGGGGTACTCAAAGCTGATTTTGCAAGAGTTATAGTTTCTTCCGATAGAGTGATTACTTTTGCCCCACCCTGTATTATACATTCAAAGACATACCCTGCTTATACATTAAAAAGTGATCATAATAAGTGCCCTTAAAAGTATGCTATAAAAACAGGCCCGTAGCTATATTTTTTATTTCCGGGGGGTCTCTGAAAGTCCCCCCACCTTTATGAAAAGCTGGCTACGCCCTTGCATAATATCCTAAAGTACAGCTACTCCTACGCGTCTGAGGTCCGATCGCCTGATCTTTAACTCAGCCAAAAGACGGCACTTTTCACGAAAAGTAGGGAGAAATCGGTATTCTGAATAAGTTGGGTTAAAATGCTTCGGTTGGTTGTCTTCTCCCATAAGCAAATGGGAAAAGCAGCTTATTCACTTCTTGATCGATGGAAGCATAAAGCTGTGGGCTTGTATGAGCACTCATCTGTATACGAGAAGCTTCTGCCTTGGTACCGTTCCCTAAAAAAAAAATGGAGACAAAAAAACTGCGAGATTCCTTTTGATCACAACTCCCGTCGTTCGTTTTAGGACCAAAAAAACGATGCAACCGCAGCTTTACACCAAATGTATATTTGAAGAGGGCTCCACTACACTTCTCCATCTATATACCCAAATAAAGATTGTGTAAATTGATTTAAAAGTCGATTTTTATTTGTATTTTATAGATCTTTGTAGATAAACTAAATTAAAATGTAAAATTTAATTAATTTAATTGTGTATAAAAACTACTAAGTCATAAGTTCAAAATTTTAACTGCATTTCGTAACTGCTTACCTTGGTATATCTTTGATCAATATCATTATTCTATATATATATATGTATATAGCCTAGGTTGTGTTTCTGGTGCCAAACATTACAAAAAAAAAAAAAACATAAGTTTATTCGAAATCTTTTGGGAAAATTGCATAACATGGATGCATGGCACGCTCGGGACTTTTGCATCTTTTCGTAATGGAAACTAGGCCTAAACTTGCATAAGATCTGTACATATTAGTATATTGTATTGTGGTATATTGAAAGTACGGTTCGTTTTTGTTCATCTTGATAAAAAGTCCTTAGATTAAAGGTCTAACAATTATATCACAGTTGGAAAACTAAGGGCTAGAAAAGGCTTAGGCTAACTCTAGGTATAAAAGAGTTGTGTGTGGTTCCTCCGCGGGTACCAAACTGCAAGGAGGAGGCTAACCCTAAACGGAGGCTTCTAAGAAATGCACTATCGGTGTTTTGTTCTCGTAATTACAAGCGTAGGATTTGGACATCCTAGCTGGGATTAGGATAAGGGTGAGGGTGAGGGACTGGCTAAGTACGTTAGAGCATAATATCGAATAGTAATGTACACATTCTATATACTAGGAGGGGTTTATACAAGCGAATGGTTTTTTTTTTTTGTATCTATGATAACAACATTCAGGTCGTCCGCATCCGCATGGCGTTGGCTTCAAAAGGCACTTGGGTATGTGGCAAGATATTCTGTTCTCTCTGGCAGTGAGACTGGGGCTACACCCGCGTCTCGGTATTTCGATTCCGATGCAGGGGCTGCAACTCACGCTGTGTGTCATTGTAGTATTCATGATCGGAGCTGGTGGGTTCACTGCCCGGTATGGTCACCTTGACCTCCATGGTGCCCGGAACACCCATTACGGGTATACCAATGGTCTGGGTGGGTATATCTGAGCTCAGTGTCTGAGCATTTAACAAATACTCGGGATTATCGACACTTACAGGCACACCTATGAGATCCATATAGCCAGCGGTGGCCACTCCCGCTGCTCCGCCAGCCATATTGTTATTGGGATTCTGGCTATTGTTATTGTTATGGGGCCCCGTACTCTGGCTAGTGGGCATTAGGTAGTCATCCTCATCGACGGGCAAGTCCAGGCGTAAATTACCCACGCCCACTTCTCGCGCATTGGCATCAGTTTCATCATCACCCGCAACTCCCAAGCCATTCGTTTGCTTATTGCTGGGATCCTTGCAGTAGCGATTAAGCTTGGGTATTTCATCTGTGCCATCGGTACGATGACTGGGACCTGGAGCTGCTTTGGGTTGCAAATAATCATCCGCCTCCACCAGGGCCTCCGAGCCATCCGTTGTGGGAGCCAGCTTTCTAATCAAATCCTTTTCATCCTGACTGGTGTAGGCGGGCAAACGTGTGAACTTATCACCTGGTATGGCCAAATATCTTCCCGGATCACGTGCACATTCGGCAAACACATTGGTCAACTGCTTAAATGTGGGACGCATGGCTGCATCCAAATGCCAGCAGGAGAGCAAGGTGCAGTAGATATCCAGCGAACAGATTTCCGGTTGATCCAGCTTTAGACCCACTTCTATAAGATCGGGTATATCCTTGGCAGGTATATTCTCATGCGGCCGCTGACCAAAGGTCAACAGTTCCCAAATGGTCACACCAAAGGCCCACACATCCGATTTACTGGTAAACACACGATTCCTTATGCATTCCAGGGCCAACCATTTGATGGGCATTTTACCTCCAGCCGCCTTATACTCATTGGAATCGCTGCTTAGCAATTTGGCCAGGCCAAAATCGGTAATCTTTACCAGCGAGGGAGTTTGAACCAAAACATTGCGTGCGGCCAAATCGCGATGCACCAAGCGCTTCTCCTCCAGATAGGACATGCCCTTGGCTATTTGTGTGGACCAATTGAGCAGAGCCTTGGAGCCTATCTTGTCACGATTATTGCGCACATAGTCCAATAGGCAACCCAAGGGCATGAGCTGGGTAATCAGCATCATTTGCGAGGACATGCACACTGCCAATAATTTTAAAAGATTGGCATGTTCCACCGAAGCCATGATATAGGCCTCGCGCAGAAACTCTTCGCTAGACTCGGCCCCCGAAGACTTCAACAGTTCCTTAATGGCCACTGGGATTTTGACATTCTCACCCTCTGGCACCCAGACGCCCTTAAAGACACGACCAAAGGCGCCCATGCCCAAGACACCACCTTTGCGTAGCTCCGCATCTTTGACTATGCGCAACTTGCACAAATTGGCACCTATATTAGAGGGTCTCAGTGGTTCCGAATCCTCACAGCCAGACAAAGCCATGGTCATCTTTACGGTCTCCTTTTTGGCCTTTTGCTTCTGCCGGCAAATGTAGGTGATCACACATAGTATGCAAATAATGGGTATGAGTATGGCCACTATAATTATAATAATCATATTCACATCCAGGCCAGCCGTCAACTTAGCTCCACGCGGTGGACTGCTCACACAATAGGGTCCTATATTCAGCGATTGATAATTCACATGCGGCATTTCGGAGGGACATTTCGAGGTGCAGTTAAACAAGGTGGAATTTTCAAAGGGTCCCATATCTGCCTCACCGAATAGCTTGAAATTTCTACAAGCCTGACAATCCTCGGCACCGGGTCCCGAGCAGCCCTTGCACTCCGGATGACACTCGAAACACTCACGCCTCTCCTCATCCGCATAATGATCCGCGGGACACTCATCCTCGCACTGCTCACGTCGCTTATAGCCCACACATTTGGAGCACACCTGCTCATGGAAACCATAGTTGGTGCACAGTTCACAGCGTGGATGACATTTGCGACAAATGGCCTTGCCAGCCAAAGGTTTTAGGGTACCCTGCTCCTGCGGATGCACATATTCCCAGTAATAGCCATCCGGACACTTGTCATCACGCTTAAGGCAACGCTCCACCGTGGCATCACTGTTAATAATGGCCAGATTACAGGTCTTACAACCACCTGGACCTATGGTATTCTTGGGGCCGGTACAACCCTCACAGGTGTCGTGACATCTACGGCATATACCAAAGTCCTGATACTTTTCCTCAGGGCAGGCGGTCACACAATGCTGATCATCTCTGACATGAACACAGTCCACACAATGTTCAGCTCCGGGACCAGAGCAAGTGCGGCACTCGGGATGGCATTTCAAGCAGGTCTTGTTGTCAAACTGGTAGGCACTAAAAAGGGAAAAGAAACATTTAATTGATTATAATATGTGTCTAGAAGGTTAAAATAAACTATCTTTAAAATTGTGGGAGATATGAGTTATTTTCCAAATTGCAGGGGTGGCAACTCTACAATCGTTCATCTGATCGGGAAATGATGTATGGCGGATCGATAAGTAATGATAATTAAACTATATGTCTAGAAGGTCCAAACAAGCTAGCTCCAAAATTGTGGGAGGTATGGCGTGGCAAAAATTTGAAACAAACTAGAACTGCGTGCAAACGAAACAAGGCTACACTGAACAAAATTTAGCTCTACCTGTTATAATCTCCGAGATCTAGGTGTTTATAAGACAGACGGACATGTCTATTGATGCTGATCAACAATATATATACTTCATGGGGTCGGAAATGATTCCTTCTGCCTGTTACATACATTTATACGAGCTTGGTATACCCTTTTTGTATATAAATATTAAACTTACTTGGTAATATTGCGACAATCGGCTATGCAGGTGTTATTATAGTTAAAGTTTCTGCAGTTTAAACACTGATCCGCTCCAGCTCCCCAGCAGCCATCATCGTTACACTGATCCGAGCACACATGACGCGACAGGCCTGTTAAGGTATAAAAAATCAATTTATGGGTACCTCCCTTTAACAGTAACTCCATGTTGTACTTACGACATTCCTTTGCACTGAGATTCTCATTGATCCATTGCTTTTGATCACTGGACTTCTGTAGCGCCGACCAGCGTATATTGCCCACATAGCATAACTTTTCATTGTGCTGTATAACCACACTACCCGCGCTTATGCGCTTCAGATTACGCATTTCCAAACTGGACAGCGAGGATTTGACTATAGATAGAGCCGCAAAAAGACTCTCCATCACCTGGCGTCCATGTATAATCTCCAGATTGCGAAAGCAGGATAAATTCTTAAAGTCCGGATGTACACCTTCGATATTAAGAAAGCCCGTTATTTCCTTAACCGTAGAAAACACCTCCAGTCGATCAGGATGTAAAGGTATATAACGTTGTCCCATGGTATAGTTGGAGTACACATCCTGATAACCCGAAAAGGTTTGATCGAGCACGCGTAAATTGCCATCAATTACGGTGCAATTACGGAAGGAATCAATGTTGCCCGAATGTAAGGTGGTCACACCCGAACAGGTTTTGGGACAGGGTCCATAGCAGGGCACACACTCGCCCTCCTTGGCCATTTTGTCCGAGGGACAACTCCTAACACAGGCGCCATTGTCTTTCAGTAAATGTCCCGGACACTCTTTGACACAGGTGGCTCCATAAGCATATTTGCCCTCCGGATTGGCCTCCAATATATAACTGGTGGGATTGTATTTACGCATGGGCGGACATTCCTCCTTGCAGACGCCATCATCAAAGAAATTCTTGCACGCAATGCAATCCTTTTGCGTGGGTCCCGTACAGCCGCCGGCGCAATACTGATGACAACACTCTCGGGGCTTGGTGCCATAGCATCTGCCATGAGCGCATTGCGGCGAACAATTGATTTTACTAAACTTCTGACAATTGTGGGCACCCTCTCCCCAGCAGCCGTGCGTGCAGGATTCATGACACTTGGGACACTCCCGTTCTGGAGTCTTAAAGCCATAGGTGAAATTGTAGTTCTCGCTGCCACCGGAGAGGATTTCTCGCCACACAATACTGCGCGTGTGACACAAATTGAAATTGTTGAAGAAACCCACCCAACCCTGTAGAATATCCCTCAGCTCGGGCATTTCCAGAGTGTACATTTTCGAATGGGTGGTAAACAACGCATATTTCTCCTCATCCGCCGTCAGACTGAACAAAGTGCGACCGCGTATAATTTGTAATCTGTAAGCATATAAAAAATCAGTAAATTTGGCACTTATTTGAGCTGCTTATCCACCGCCAACTTACTTTGGGAATATCACTTTGGTGACATCCACATGACTGATTAGTATATAGCCGGTCACCTCGCGAATGTTGTCCAGAAAACTCAAATTCAAATCGGGTTCCTGTAGCCAGGTCAACTCCAAATTGCCATCCACATAGGTACAATTTGTGTAACGATCGCGCAGATTCCGATAATGATGATCCCGATTCGAGGGCACCGACAGGCGGGATTTGGTGCCTATGCAAACTGAAAAAGAGAAGAGAAAACAGGGTGGACATTAATTAATGAAAATTATTGTATTTTGAAAATATTTTATTGAATAAATAAATAAGAAACATACACAGAAAAAAATGGGGAAATTAATTGATTCCGACCTTCGGATTGAAGTTTTAATACCAGAATTCTAGTATCAATCCAAAAAAGCTCAGATCAAGTTCTGATCCTACTTAAAAAGGTGTGTGTATCGTGGAACACACGGAACGAGCGAAGCTCTTTACGAAGAAAAATCAAAATCAAAATAAGATCTCTTGCATAGGAATATAAAATAATTTTATTATTATTTTAATTAAATCAGTGTTGGAAAATAGTGTACCTGTACTAGTCCCAGATACCTGATCCCATATCCCATATCCCTTATCCCTGATCCCAGATCCATGATGGCAGATCCCTGATCCCATATCCTTGATCCCAGATGCCTGATCTCACATCCCTGATCCCAGATCCCCGATCCCAGATTTCTGATCCCAGATCCCTGATTCCAGAGCCCCAATCCCAGATCCCTGCTCCCAGATCCAAGATTCTAAATCCCAGATCCCAGATCCCTGGAGACTTCTGTAAGGGTGATCACTTAACAGGTCAAGGAACGTGGGGTTGAGATGACTTGCACTTAAAACACTTGCGCTCAGCTTCACTTCTTTATTCCAATTACTTCTTAAACCTAGCTTAGATTGACAGAGCAAAGGAAGTGAGAAGGAACTGCACAATGAAAAAGACTACTCAAAAGACTTTGAGTAGCTGGAGAAGAAAATCACTTTAATTCTTCAACCCAGACACGAAAAAGTGTCAGAGTTCCACTTTAATAGGAACTTTACTGTATACAAATTTAATAAGAGAGATTGGCTCTCAATAGAAGAAATATACAACATGAAACCACACACAATTCAGTCTAATAATGACGGGTTCTTAAGGAAATATGAGCGATCTCCCGAAGAGTAGACCGTAATATGGTGAAAAAAACTGGCATAACAGAGAAATAGCCATCAGCCCTTTATAGGTAAAAGATCAACTCCAATTGAGAGCTAAAACTGGATCAATTAGAGGAATATTGCAGGAATACAAAACAATCAGAACTAAACCACTGCAAACTTCGGAGCCACACCCAACTATGCAGATACTAAGAAAAGAAAAAGGAATCCTCTGAGCATATAATAAAGAGGCGCAGATTGAACAGTTTTCGAGAACATAGCCTTAACCCCAACAATTTTAGAAATCAGAACACCACGAAAGTCCTGACATTCCTAAAGGAAATAGAGTTGCAAGGGATCAAGACTGAAAGCCCTATCTCCCCAACAACAACAAAAAAAAAGAAAATATATATTGTAGATATTTGCTTCCTTGAGCGTTGCTTTGGCCGTTATATATCATTAATGAATTCCAAAATAATCTTATTTCAAGCTTATAGAAGTTTACCTAAAAGAAACCAAACAAACATTTTGTTCTCTTTTAGATTGTGGGATTGAAAGATCTTGATTTCCCTTTGAGTACAAAACTCTGGACCCTTTTTAACAATTGTAATTTTATATTTGAGTTAAATGAATCGAAATCTTAAATTATTTTCTATTTTATTATATAAAAAAGGAGTGATTAGTTTGGTTTCTTTGTTTAAAATTTAATTTCTCATTCATTTCGATTTATAAACGGAAATAGCAACGAGAAATCTTTTGATTATTGTTTTGCTCTCGGAAGCAGCACAAGTGGGCGATGCTGGCAAAGCTTTCAGTTGGCGTTTTCCATAATTAGCAGCCCACGCCGGCCAACCAACCAGCAATCGCAGACATCGGGGACAAACTGTGTGTGTTATCATTAGTCAGCGACCTGTTTGAAGCTATGAAACATCTTCAACAACAACTTCATCGATAGATACATTTCATATGCTTATATTTATTCTTTGTAGAGGGGCAAAAAAAAAGGGCTTCAACGTGGGCTCACATATGGGTGTGCGTGTGGGCAGCAAAAGTGTGCCACCTAGCTGATGCACACTGCCTACATAGACTAGCACCCACCTTAACTTAACCCCGGCTAATTATAAAAATTTTGTTAAATACAAAAAAAATAAAAAATAAAAAAATGGGCGGCATTTTATTGATTTCTTTCGAAAACACAAAATCCCACATAATTATGAAACAGCAAAAAGAAATATTTTCTGTCGCCAGAAACAGAAAGAGGAAAAAGTTAAATGCCTCAAGTTATGCAGGAGACGCGCATTCCGCTGCGGCCATCATTAAAAAGGTGAGGCTGCGGCTGGGACGACTGGGACTGCAAATCGATGGGCAAAAATTTTTCGTACAAATTCTTAAGCTTTGTTTGGCCAGTCGTCGTCTCCAGCATTCAGCAGCTCCCGCTGCCTGATGCCTTTGCGGCTTTATCGCGCACAATTTATCAGCGCTCAGGCCCTGGAACTTAAGACACGACGCGATCCAGACGTTTGTCGTTGTTTCTCATGAACTTAAGCTGAGGCATATATGCGACACGCCCGCGTCGCAAAAAAAAAAGGAAAGAAAACAGAAAAACAGGCTAATTTGTAATCCTTAGGCTAAGTGTGGCCGGGGCCTAATGAGCGTAGCGACCAACTCACCACAGTCAGTATAGCATACAAATCAAAGTCATAATTCATGATGTGCCCATTAAAACAAAAGACTTAGGCAACGAACTTCAGCATCAAGATTAATCAACACACACACAGAGATACGAATGTACATGCACAGACTCTTTGTATTTGTTTATCGATTGTATGCCAGCCATCAACACACGACTCAATAGACTTCCCTACTGATGCCCCCCCCCCAACCCCCCTACGTCTGACTTCATCTACTGATTAATAGCCCAACCGCATTCCAAGCTCTGACTTTCTAAATATTGTTATGTTTTTTTGGTTTTTCTTCTCTTTTTTTTTTGGTGAAAAGGCCCACAGCAGCTGAGAAAAGCACAAGGTAAGGTAGGCGAATGCATAATCGATTCTACCCATTTTCCATTTTCCAACTTTTGTTCTTGACGTTCTCTGGGCTCTCTCTCGCTCGCTCCCTCTCTCTCTCTATGCGCCAGACTCGCTCGGCCGGTTCTGGGCAGCATTTAACAGTTTTTGTTGTTGGTTCGTGTGTATTTTGAATTCGTGGAAAAGATTTTTAACTCATGGCCCGAAACCGAAACCCCAGACCATCTGGATTGCTCTGTCTTTTTTTTTATAATTTTTTTTTTTTTTTGTGTACCTTTGCCTGGGGCCACAATGGCTGACATAGACAAAAGATTTAAAAGGGCATTAAGCAAGCAAATCGAAGATCATATAATTGCTGGATTGGATTGGATTGGATCGGATTGATAGTACATTCAACTGCTTGAGGTGAAAGTCTTCAGATTTATGCAGATGGTGTGGCAAGGTGCCACATCTGGCAATTGCTCTGTCTACACATCAATAAATAATTCATAACTGTTTTGCGACAATTTCAGTCGCGGCACGCGTCCATTTACAATGAAATTGTGTAAAAGCGCTTAATAAATTCATTTGCGGCAGCCATTAAAAACACGCAGCTCATTACGGGTTAGCGGACTGCCGGGAGTGGGGCTTACTGACCAATGATCAGAGCTAGAGTCGTAGTCGCGGCGCGACTTACGTGCGCAGATTTTGCAATTCTTTTAGTTTTTTTTTTTTTTAGTTTTTTTTTTGTATTTGCAGAATGCTGGCGCGGCAACTTTCTTTCGTGTTCTATGCTGTTAAGTCGTGGCGTCACGAAGACCGAAGGCAAATAAGCGCAACGAAACACAGATTGAGGCGAACACAGCAGAAGAGGCAGGCGCAAGAGAGCAATCTTCGCCAGAAAACGCTGCAAGCGCAAGCGCATCTTCAACTTGGCATAACAAATTTGCCAGGGACAGACAAAACAAAACAACAAAGCACCGACAATACACAATGACATACACTGAGCAAAATATATTCTATTTAAATATATTGCAAGGTGTTGTGGTTTAAGTTAAACAAAGGGCCAATTTCTTATCTCCTACATAGCACTATAACAGCGTAAAATTTCCGTCAAAGATACTTTAACTTCTTTGCGAGTCTTAATATATCTTGATAGCTGTATTGGTAGCCACTTGTGCCATCTAAATTGCAGTTTTTCTCGTCACTAAAACTTATATTTTATCATTAGATCCTTGAACTTATATAGATAGATATCGTTATCGACATGCCCTTCGGTCTGTCTGTATGAACGCAACGATCTTAGAGATAGAGCCACATTTTGGTTAATGGAAATGGTCGCGAGAACGGATTCCCGCTGTTATTTCCGAAAAACTCTCAAAGATTCATTTTTTTTCTGTATTAAACTATATGAAGAGAATTCTCGAGATTTTTAAAATATTTTAGGAAGTCTTTCAATTCGGGCATCAGCCTTTGGTGACCTGGCAAATACCATATCCGAACTTGCAATTTCAGCTAAATTTTAGCTGAATTTAGAATGCTGTCAGCAGATCTTCGTACTTCCATGGTGTCAAAAATCCAAATTTTTATATACCGATGCCTGCGACGCATAATCTGGCCTTACAGATTCCGAAAAACAGACCCTGCAGAGGGTTAACACAATGATGGGCAGAATGAAGTGAATCTTGCAGAAAAACGAAAACATCTTCGTAAGAAAGGCAATAAAATGTAACCCGCTGGACGGAGTTGCAGGCAGATCCAAAAAAAATTGAAGAAGGACTGTCGGTAGAGAAGCTGAAAGCATTGAGAAAAGCTGGGGAAAACTCAAAGCGACAGCTAACAACAGAGTTCGTTGGTAGAGAAAAGTGGTTAAAGCCCCACGTCCCAATCGGGATTGAGGAAAAACAGAAGATAACTTTGTTAACTATAAGTTTGCAGAACTATGTTAAACTAAAATAAGATATCAAGGTCACACAATAAAGCAAAGCAAGATTTTTCATTCATTTAAAATAATGTCTCTAAACTGTTTTTATACACTTGAAAAATGTATATTAATTTTGCCCAGAAGTTTGTAACGCATAGAAATATTCATTTCCGACCCCATAAACTATATATATTCTTGATCAGGACGACGAGCTGAGTTCATTTCGCGCTTGTCCGTCGTCTGTCCGTCTGTCTGTCCGTCTGTCCGTTGTCTGTCCGTCTGTCCGTCTGTCTGTCCGTCTGTCTGTCCGTCTGTCTGTCCGTCTGTCTGTCCGCCTGTCCGTCTGTTTCTACGCGAACTAGTCTCTCAGTTTTAAAGCTATCGAGCTGAAATTTTGCACAGAGTCTTCTTTTTACTGCACGCAACTAATATGTCGGAATCGGCCGGATCGGATGACTATATCATATAGCTGCCATAGGAACGATCGGTCTAAGAACAAGTTCTAGTTAGAAAAACTTTTTTGTTTTCCATCGTAGCGTCCCCAATCTTGGTATATGTTAGTTTTATATGCTTCCACATAATTCTGGAAAAATGTATCAAAATCGGATCACTATAGCATATAGCTGCCATAGGAACGATCGGTCGAAAAATAAGTCGTTCTGAGAAAAACTTTTTTGATTTTCATCGTAGCGTCTCCAATCGTAGTATATATTTGTTTTATATGTTTCCACACAATTCTAAAAAAATTTATCAAAATCGGATGACTATAGCATATAGCTGCCATATAAACGGTCGGTCAAAAAACTACTTCTAGTGAGAAAAACTTTTTTGTTTTTTATCGTAGCGTCCCCAATATTGGTATATATTAGTTTTATATGCTTTGACATAATTTTGAAAAAAATTATCAAAATCGGATGACTATAGCATATAGCTGCCATAGGACCGATCGGTCGGAAAATGTGTTTTACTAAGAAAAGTTTTTTTTTTGTGGTATTAAATTTTTATTATCAATGATTTAAAAATTTTAAATGTTTGATATCTATATCCTATATATATTTTTCCAGTTAAATCAGTTGGAGTAAAGTTTTTAAAGCGTATTAAAACTTCGGCACAGTCGAAGTTAGCTTTGTCTTCTCGTTTTTTTTATCATTGTAAATCTGTTTGAGCTTCTCTCAATTTCTTGGTTTTTTCCATCATTAGATTTTATTATTTAGTATGAGTATCATTCAATCTTATAAACTGACACTCTTTTAAACATTCTTCCCAGTTTAGTTAGCATATTTGTAGCTTACAACATAATTTTGTTCAGTGTACTTAAAAAACAAGCTGCCACAGCCAGCAGCAGCCTCTTGGCTTTGGGACTGGTCGGTGGATCTTCTTTTGGCTTTTCGTGTTCGAAGCGCGTTCATTTTAAGTTTCGAACAACAATTGGGCGCAGGTCGTGCCTCACGACAACAACAACAACAACAGCAACTACATGCTGATGAGCCAGTACAGCCCAACAATGCTGGGATTAGATAAGCTTTTTTTTTTCTTACTACCTCTGGTCCAGTCATTCGAGCACCACCCCTGCCCTCCAGCCAACCTTCCCCTAGCCCAGCCCAGCTGCTGTTGCAGTTGCCAGCTTTAATGAGCACAGCCTGGCGCTGGCGCCATTTTTGGTTTTGTTTCGTTTGGGCCAGCTATTTTTAGGCATAGAACTGAGAGCGCTGGCCACAGCCAAGCAAAAACAAAACAAAACAAATCGTGGGCGCGGAAGCTCTGCAAGTTTCGAAATCAAAACGCCCACCAAAGTTCAAATGTTTGTAAGCAGAAAGTGTCGTAAAAACTAAGTAAATCTTTAAAAACAATCAAGCCAAAAGGAACAGAGCGCAGACGCAGCAGCCTCTCTCCCACTCTGCCTTGTGTGTGTGTGTGTGTGGGTTTTGGAAAACCAGTATTTTTTATTTGTAAGTAAATGCAACATTACTTGAGAGTCAGCCTTAAAGTTCAACTAGTTGCAGTTCAATTCCAAGTGTCTGATTCTGGCCATATTTATATATGATGGCTTAATCAGAAATTATGGTCAAAGCTATGCAAAGTAGCCAACACATACAGCCAAAGAGAAACAGACACACACACATACACACACAAAAGCCGCGCGTGCCTGACGCTGTAATTAGCCAGAGCTTACACCATTTTTATGGCTTGCAGAAGGAGAATGGGAAGGGGGGAGGAGGGGCAACGACTGGATGCTGGTTGGACTCTGTGCCTGGTGGCATGGTTCGAGTTGGAGACGAACACTCTGTAGACCTGGCTGTAAAGCGCACTATGGAATGTGGTTTTTCTAGCATTAGCACGCACACACACTTGGGCAATGGCAATGGCTCTGGTATGTGTGCGTGTATGATTGACTACCAAAATCTTGGTCTAGGCAGACAATTTTTTAAAAGTGGAAAAAAAATATAAGAAAAAGTTTTTTAATTTGGATAACTTAACTAAAAAATTTTGTAGTTTTTTTTTTGGTATTAAAATTCTCTTTAAAATCTTTAGAGTAGATAGAAAATAGAATAACGATTTATAGTTCAGACATTTAATCAAGTAATTTACTTTGTGCAGTATAACTTACTCAATTACAACAATTTCCTAGAAACTGAGGTATATAAATTAAGTACAATATTTATATACATTGTATAAACTACCATATAAATTATCTAAGATATACTCAATGCTATAACTAGAGTTTAAATTTACTAAAACATTCAAATAAAATTTTTATGACTGAAAACAATTGTTCTAAAAACAGAAAATTTATTTTTATATACCATAAAAATCTGCCTTATATCTAAATGCTTTCCCAGCTGACAGAATAGGTAAAAGTACAGTTTAGAAAGTCGTTTTTGAAAGTTTGAAAAACAATTTCCTCAAATTGGGTTCAACAAACAACCACCGTACGATAATAAAACTAAACCATAAATTTTGCAAAAAAGTTTTCTCATTTTTCCAACAATAATTGTAATTGTTATGGCACCGCCTGTTGCTCAAGTTTCCCAAACAACCCTCAAACCCTTTGCCGTTTCCCCCCCCCCTGCTCTGGTCATACCCCCGCAATTGTTATCCATTTGCCATGCACGTGCAGTTCATAGCCATATTTGCATATTTGTCGCAGCTGTGCTTATTTATGATCATAAAATTGAAAAAAAAAAAAAAAACCCAAACAAACTTCAACAGAAAATAACCAGGCTTTATATATATTGTTATTATAGAGACCCCCTTCTAGGACCATTCCAATTTGGCCCGCCAATTTCTTATCTATCTCATATCCGGCATAACAATTTATACACTTATATTTATGTACCATTAGCATAGAGGCCAGCTTGCTCTATCAATATTTGTACAATTGCCCCATTGCGCACATTTATTAATTTGCTGGCTACAAGATCACTGAATATCGAATAAAAAAATACAAAAAAAAAGGTTTTATTTGCCTGCCAAATGCAAACATTTGCCTCAAAGTATTGTGCAAACAGTATTTTTCATTAAATTTTGCTCTTGGCTAAAGGTTGTACAAACATACATACGCGGAATTCTTATTAATTTTCAAGCCAGCCAGAAATTGCAGCGTCAACAAATTTGGTCGCCATTTTAGCTGGAAATTGTGTCGTCGCCTGCTGACACAGTGAAAAAGTGCATAAGGCAAGTAGAGAAATGGGGTAAAAACAAAAAGAAAAACAAAAACAAAAACATTGAACCTATTAACTAAAAATTTTTAACTTGTCAAACTGACACAACTTTGTAGCCTCCTGATACTTTTATTTGTTGAACAGAGTTGATAACTCTGATAATACACACACAAACACACACACACTCTAGAAGCGGCCACCGTTAAGTCAAGAGGTGAAGCGAGGCGAGGCAAGGCGAGTCCGAGTCAGAAAGTCAGGCTAGGGCCAGGTGAAGCAGCGGGCGACAAAGGCAACAGAGCAGGTAAAACAAAAAATATGAACAAATTTGATTTTTTGTAGATTTTGGACTACCAGATACCGTGTATAGATTAGAAGCATACGAATTCGAGTTTGAAATACCAAAACATAGCATTTGCTGTGCTGATAACGTGCCAGTTTAAAAGAAATCCACATGATACTCCAAAGAATGAAATAGAGTTGCTGTTAAAACGATGGTGCCCAAATAAGACAATTATATATTTGATCGTTTGTTAAAGTAATTTGTGTAATAAAAACTAAAAAAGGAAGGGAAGAGTTTGAATTTAAAATTTGATTTGGGATTAATTCTTGATCTGATATTTTTTGGGTCCTGATTTTTAAGCACTATACCAAACAGCTGACTACAGATTTTTGCTCGTTTTTGTTGCTTTCATTACTCTGCAGTTCCCAACTGTTTAAGGTATTAATCGCATGGAAAGGCTGTCTACAGAAGTTTAGACTGAAAAGTCTATGAAACAGTACTGTATAGCCAACCTGCTCTTTTTGGTGTGACTAACTACCTCAACTCGAGCCGGTTAAACTTGCTAAGTAACATAAGAAAGGTCGCCAAATACATTACAAAAAGTCCTGGCTTATATTTGTAAGCTTCAGAGCCAGAGTATTATAACATAAGGTAGAGTCATCACAAATTTACCATGCGAGCGGGGTACCAATAAGCACCAACACATTGGCAGTATCTGCTGCACCATTCAGACTGACTGCTTTTTACCACTCCATTGGTACCCCAAAAAGTGGCAGCCTGCTTTACCGGCCTCGCCTTATATAATCACACCATGTTCAGAGCAAGCTTGATTAATCAATTATCTAAAATTTTCAAAATGTTCAAGGCGTTACGGGATTTCCGCGGGTTCTGAAAAAACCGAGGGATCGGAACGGGACAAGATTAAATATTTAATCTGTATAGTACACAAGCTACCTTTTTGCTATTTTGTGAGTGTACCACTTTGCTAGTTATGTCTAAACATAGCATATATGACTAGATCAATGTATTAGATAACGTGAATATTACAATAATAAGAACAAGGAAAAACGTTCTTAAATATACTAAAGATACGAAAATGCCTTGGCCTATATAAATTAACTCAACGACCTTTCAGAATAGGTCTTTCATTATTATTTAAAGAAAGTATCAAATGAAATTTAAAACTTGCGTATTCAAATAACCAAGTAACAAACAGTTGGATTATTTACACGACTTCAGTCACTGAGAATAGGGTGATATCTTAAGTTTAAGAACTATTCTAATGCGTATATTGGTATGGAGACTAGTAGCTTGCATATTTCCCAGCAATTTCTTTAAAAAGTTTTTAGTTTTTTGTATTAAAATATTATATCTTAGCACTACAAGTACTGATTTACTTATATTTATAACGCTAATCAGAACGACGAACAATTCTGTTATGGTATTTCAGTTACAAATTTATTTAAAGAGTCTTTGAGCTTTAGAACTATGCGATCTTTGAAGTAACAAACAATAATAGACCATTTAGGACCGCTTTGCAATATTCACGTTCAAATAAACTACCAGTTAACCATTACCATATTAACAAATTGTTAGAACGGTATGAGAAAATGTGACTGAACCTTACAAACAAGTTGGCCTGGGAGGTCAATAAAATGTTTAACGTGATTGATATCATGAACTTTCTAATAGAATTTAAATTGAAAATCTTATATTCGTCAATCTTATTATTATTCAGTAAAAAGTAGTTTTCTTAATAACAATTTAATTTCCAGAACCCTGAAAACTCGGTAAATTCTAAGAAATTCTTTCTATCTTACGAATTTTCTATTAAAGAAGGTTTTTCGGTTACGCTTTATGAATGTTAGACTGTATAAGAGAATTAGAAGTAGCAACTCTTATTTATCAAATGCCAGACATATATATCCAAATTGGTTAGAAATCCATTCAAATTCTGCCTCAAACTAACTAAAGTTGCAGATCCATAGTCCTAGATGAAAGTAGTAGCATTTAGAAGAAAAAATCCGCCGATGTTTAAATACCCTTGCAGATTTTTATGAATTTCTTACAAAAATGTAATAGAAAAGGGTTAGTTTAGTGATTTCCCAAACTGACCAACCGATGGCACCACTATCTGTAAAATTTTGTTTGACCAATCCAAAGCAAGCTCTACGATATATTTATTCAAGTTTGATTAAACTGGTCAAAAGTGTATTATATCAGATAATATTCCTGATTAGCAAGTAATCAAAAAGTTTTTCTCACTAGAACTAGTTATTAGACCAATAATTCCTATGGCAGAGATATATATTTTAGGCATCTGATTTTAATTCAAACTTTTTAGAAGTGTGTAGATGCATATAGATTTAATAAATATCAAGTTTGGAGACGCTACCAATAAAACAAAAAAGGTTTTGTTAACTAAAACAAGTTTTTGCACCGATCATTCCTATGTCAGCTACATATATGATATAGTCCTTCGATCCGGCCGGTTCCGACAAATGTGCAGACCAAATGGAAAGATTTTTTGCAAAGATTGGTAAAGATAGCTTTAAAACTGAGGGGGAAGATAGCATAGAAATAGACTTACGGATCAGGCTATTGATGCGGATCAAGAATATATATACTTTAAAGGGTCGGAGAAGCTTCCTTCTAATATAAAAATTCCTTATGAATACCTCTTAAGTCTTATACAATCTTACTAAATTTCTTCCGCTATTTATGCCTTCCTAAATGAAGATCATCCGCATATACCCCACATACTGCTGGGTAATCCAGTAAAATACTAAATATGGTACATAATGCAGCCGAAAAAAAAAAATACGAAACATGTTGCATTGCGGCCCAGGGCAAATAACAACAAACCGCCGAGCACCGTGCACCGTGCACACGTACATCTAGCGATAAGATAAACTCCACCAAATAAAAAAGTAAAAAAAAAAATATAAAGCATATCGCTGCTGCTGCCTCTGGGCGAGAGATATGGCGGCCATATTTGGGTCTTGATTTTGATATATGGGCACGCAAATCTACATAAACACCATTGTGATGGATGCAACTGCAACTGCAACTCAAGAATGTGTTGACGAAGATAGATAGACATAGACATAGACTTAGACTTACTCTTGCCCTTAACAAATTCCGTGTGCTTGGCATGATCCTCATGACTGCCGGAGAGGGTGACACCCCCCATACCGCCCGCTCCACCGGCCAAGCTGCCGCGGTTACCGTTGCGATTGCCATTGCGTGGCCTGTTGGAATACCGTTCACTATCCTGATATCGTTTGCCCTGTTGGCGTGGTAAGCGTTCTTTGATCGCTGAGGTGGGCCAGAGGCATATGCATAGCAGGAGTAGGAGCAGGGTATATCCTTTTAACACTTTAGATGCAAGCATTTTTGCTTTAGGCCCGAGTCCGTTTACAGATCGGTGACGTCATAAGGTTGATGTTTTTTTGGACTGTTATTTTGCTTTGTCAGCTTTGCGTGCCAAAAATAAAAACTTTTTCATAAATTTATTTGACTCTTTCACTGCGTTTTTAAGCTGTTTTGCTGCAATTTGTATGTGTGTGTGTGTGTGTGTAGGAACCAGTTTCACATTACGAGCGAAGGCTTTTTGTGTTGGCTTTTTTAGTGTCGAGTTCGAAGACGACGACGACAACGACGACGAGTTTTGAGGTTAGGGCGCGCGCAGGCGCAGCTTTAATTGCTCTACGCAACTGTTGTTGTTGTTTTTGTTGTTATTTTGCACAAACACTTGGCCATATTGGTTAGCAAATGGCATACATCACTCGGTTTTCTGCCATTTCCAACAGCCACTTGCTAAACACACACGAATTGGAAGTTAGCCTTGCCTTTGCCGCCGATTTCTGGGTATTTGATTAGCACAAAAATTAGCGAATAAACTCGATCAGCGCGTAACGTACTTTCAAGCAATTCGCGTCTGCGCAGCATAACGTTGTATTCGAGACTGAAACCAAAACCGAAGCCGTAGCACCAACCGCACTCACAACCACGAAGAGTTAGGTACAACACACTCTCACACACACACACAGGGAGAGAAAACAAGCAAGAGAGAGTGTGGTGTGAGAGAGGTCTAAGAATACAGGTAAACTGTTGGTAGGAAAATGTGAGCGGCAGCGTTAAAATCTCAAGCGCAGATCAGGCCAAATAAAACTAAAGCAAGGCAAAAGCAACAGACTCTTGGTAGGCAGCAGCAGCAGCAGCAGCGGCACAGCTGCACAATGGTCTCAAAAGACGCACACAGAGACAGACAGACAGACACATAGTCGAACTCCGCTCCATACAGGTAAAGGTAAACGTAAATGCGACGAGGCAGTTTTCAAAAGTCAGCGTAATGTGAAGCTATGAAAAGTGAGACTATATTCTAAATGCCCTACATATAGTTTTGGGATTTAAAGAAACTGCTAGCGTAGGTTTTTCAAAGGTTAAAATGTTTTCTTAAGCCTATAAGAACATAGCCTTTCTAAAGCACAAGCGTATAATTTTCTAACCACCAGTAGAGAGCTAATTCGCCTGCTTAGAGTATAGCCAGCATATTGGAGATTCTTCTCACCACTAGTGGTCTATGTACTCTCTACCTATGATATAAATAAAATTAAAATCAAGGCTGCAAACCGTTCCAGAACCGAACCCCTGAAAACCGGTTCGGTTCAAGTTTAAAAAATGCCCGAACCGAATCATTTTTAACCCCTTGAACCTGAACCGGAACGCTTATTTCATACCACTAGGTTCATAATATGAAAAAATAATTTCTTCCAAAACTTTCCAAGAGAACATTCATACATTGACCAATGTTGTTAAACTTTGGAAAGGTCTTAAAACCTGTTCCAGGTATCAGTTGTATGAGCATTTTCAACACTTAAGTTTGATCTTTCTGATCTAAGAGCTAGTAGAGCTGAGCAACTTCAGGAAGACACAATGCCTTAATAGAAAAATTATCCGAGATAATCACAACCGATGTCTGAAGTAGGTCGATTTCGGATTTTCTCAAACCAAGTTTAAGTCTGACTTAAGTACGGATTTTCTAATTCCGGAATTCTTGTCTTGGTAGAGCTCGAAATTACAGTAGAGAAGAATGCCTTAACATACAACAATTTCGAGATATTCCGGATTTTCAGAAAACCAAGAACGAACGGAGAGGAAGATTGACTTCTATCTTCTTCTTTGGCACGATATCAATCAATATCGCAACCGATTGTCGGTCACGGCCGCTGCTGGTAATGTACGCAAGCCGCTTCTGTTTCTGTTTACAGTTGTTTCTGTTTTCTTCGTGTCACAAGCATGCACGACTCAACACGACGTGTTCGTGTTGCTATATTAGATTTCGTACGTGTCTCATTTTTAAGCCCTTAACACAAGAACACGGTCTAACTCGACAAAACACGTCTTACAGGACACAATCCGACACTACTTGACTCAACCAAGTGAAAAAATACTTAGGGCCGATTTCTTATCTACTATATAGCACTATCTGTCATATAATTTTACAAATAACAGAGTAAAATGAATGCTTATCTGATATATAGCAGCTATCTATAAGATAAGAAATCGGCTCTTAGTCAATAAGTCAACCGAACAAAATATACTGTATAAATATCGATTATCGACTTTTGGTAACACTTTTTTAGACATATCGTTTAAATAAAAGTAAAAACGAAATTCAAGAGGCAATTCGTCGGAATTTGTTTTTTCACTATATATCACTCGTATCGTGCTGCGTTTACGAAGTTTTTGAACGTGCGTGTTTGAAATGTGCCATTCGTGTTACACTCGTGTCGTGTTCAAAATATTTGACCCAATTATCGATTTATTTTCACCTCTACTTCTTATAGTACAGTGCCATTCAGGGTCCCTATTAGAAGCGATATGTGTTCCCTTCTGTGATATAAAAGTGTGTTTATACATTTAATGGAGGATCGGCCGTTTCGGCTTTTGTGAGAAGCTTTCATGTAGCCATAGGCATCTGCTTAGTGCACCCTACAGTAATCGAGAAGGCGGAATAGAATCATCCGTCTAGATATTAATAGCCTCCCAATCGTTTCGTCTTGGGATATAGACGTCGATCAGATTATCGAACGTGGTTTGGAGGTATGCAGTAGTCGGTTTCTCGTAGCCTGAGGGCTGTTGTGGAAGCTAGTAATTTGAACCACTGAGCTAAACCGTATCCGTGGATAGGTTAGCTTTTTATATATCATTAAACCGATCAGCTCTAGCGCGCTGGTTCAAATCTGATGTGAATCACTGAACCGAACCAGTTTAAATTCTTGATGCTCTCTGCATCTCTGCCAAAAACTTACGAAATTTGTAATCAAAAGTTCGGGTGGGATTTTCTGCATGGGTAGTTGTATCCACAGACTGAACCGCCTTACCTTATAAGAACCAACTGTTAGAGCTCTCAGATAATGAAAGAGGACTCTCATCTTTTTTAAAGGAACTAAGATTGATTTGTACATCAATTGCTTTATTATCCTGATTGTATTAATTTCCAAAATTCAATCAATATGGTGAAGTAATAAAGAAGATGTCTAAAGTATTTCAGTGATTTTGACAGAAAAAGGAATATCCATCTGTTCTTCTAATCAAGTGCTTCTTTAGATAAATCAAGCTGGGCTAGATATCTAAGGAACTGTTCTCGTTTTGTCAAACTAAGGTTTGCATGCCAGAAAATGTGTTAAGACCATTCCATGGAGTTCTATAAAAGACTATTGTCTCAGAGGATTTTCTTGGGGTTGCATAGTTTTAGTTTACTTCAAGTGGAATCACAAAGATCTAGCCTATATACAGAGATAATCCTCTATCTTAACTTTGGCCAGCTGTGTGCAGGGCATTGCATATTCCGCTTGATCCGGTCCAGTCACAGGTAAGTGACGTTAAGACAGACATATTGTGTATATCCCAATTTCTTAGCACTTTGGTTGTTGTTATTTTCGGAGCGGCGAATTCGAAGTCGCTCAGGTAAGCAAACTCTCTTGCTTGTTGCGCTCGCTCTCCCTCTTCCTCTCTCTCACCTGCGCCTGTTGGTGTTTCTGTGAGTGTGTGTGTTGCCTTATAAGCGCACAAGATTGCCGCCTTCCACGATCTCTGCGTGGGCTATGGGACGGCGCTTTGGCTTTTGTCTTTTGGCAAACGATTTTTGCTGTTTTTGTTTGAAGCGTTGTCAACATTTTGAGAGGGACAAATCTTCACCTGTTTTCAACCCACAAGAAATCGGGGTTTTTACGCCTTGGCCAGGTAGTTGAGCCTGCTGTTGGGCTCTGACCTTTTCAACCAAAATTTCTTAACAATAGCCTGACACTTGGAAAAGCGCAATCAAGCGGCGTCTCAAGTGGCACTGCACATTGTTTTTAGAGCATGAAAATACTTTTAAATTGAATGCAAACCACACGAGCTCCAGCGAGCAAGAATCGTTTGCTTGCTTCGCTTGAAATTGATGTCTGTAATCAAACATATTAATAGCCGTCTAGGCACAGACCTCAATCAAAGCCCCAAAAACCCAACCCGTACACAAAATCATCTGTCAAAATCGAACATCGAGGAACATGCAACTGACAAGAGCCACTCTTGAAGGTATTTCTGTTGGCTGGCAACAGGTAAACGGCGAGGTGTAAGAACACACAACAGATATTTGATGAAGCGTACAAAATGCCATGTGAAGAGAAATCTTTACCCCCGCTGGAGGGTTTTTCAGTTTTTTTTTTTGTTCTCTTTCAAAAGAAAGCCTAAACAACGACCCTTGAGTTCTGAAATGATTCCTGGACTCTACAGGTTACCTTCAACCTCCTCCTCCTCCTTTTTCGTTTGATCTTGATCATGATCATCATCATCGATGACTTTGCGCTTGGCTGACAGACTGAGAGACTCTTTTGCAGGCGTTACTTTCGAGTGCCACGCAGATTAACAGTAACACAAAAGATCAGCGCTTAGGAGGCGCTCAAGTGTTTTGTATGTGCCCTTCGTTTGGGCGCCATTTTCTTTGGCCAGCTTTTTAGCGCGTGTCCCTTAACACCTCGTAACCGCATAATTGGATTTTGCTTAGGGGGCCCTTTGATTATTTGGCCAAAATGATAGATCGATCAACGATTTGCTTCATCAGGCCGTCAGCTTGTCACATGGTTCGCTGAAATAGCTGAAAAGCTGCTTAGAATTAAAGCTAATTGCCAAGATGATGCGGCACATATTTGTAGTCTTTTGATACTCGTTTAGGGCCCCCAAGCATATTTTCCCCCAACCTCCCCTCAACACACCAAACATTCATTTGACAACTATACTATAGGACATTATGCCAGTTTTCTGACAAAACTCAGTATGTTCACAATTGTTTTTGGTAAACCTTTTGAATGTCAATTGGGAAGCTTTTTTTTTTGAAAAGTTTAAAAATAATGTGGGTATTCATTTTCTCAAAAATCGTCTTGAGCAAAATGATTATAAATTATTTTCTTATGCAAAACACGAATCTGTTTGTCAAAATGTTTTATCATTTCAAGATTTTTGGTTGTTTCAGCCTGAAGTTGGTTAAAGTGCTTATTTGGACCATTTGAAGGCATGTTTTGTGGTTATGTAATATGTAAGTTTTGACTCTCCTTGATTTTATCGTTAAGAACTATTAACTATTATATTTAAAATATTATTAATTTTATCGTTAATTATTATTATTACCTTAGCTTTAAAAAAATGTATCCCAATTAATTGTGCGATTTTTTTAAAGAAAGATATAACATTTTGAACACATGTGTGAGAATTTACATAATGTTTGGCTTATTTTTGCTGTCTAAAAGTATGCTAAGCTAAAAACAGTAATTTTTCTTGAATTATAATGAAAGTTCTTCACCCATTGCATAATTGTGGGCAGGGGAACATTTGTTCAGTTCGCACACTTGTGTTCATATTGGTTTATCTTCGTTGAAAAAAATCGCAAAATTGTTTGGAATCATTTATTTTAAAGCTTAAAAATATATCTTTAAAATAATATTAAAGGGGGTCAAAACAAACGTATAGGTTGCCCACAAAACAAGCCTTAAAATGCTTAGAAATTACCCTTTTGCCCATTTAAGACTCAAATTATCAAAAATCCGGATAACAGATTCTTGTTTAGCACACGAAAATCATCCAGAATCGTTTTATAAACAGAAACATGTTGCCTAGTATAATTTACATACTTCTTAACAACATCTATTGCATACTTATGGGCATAGGACATTTGGTCAAAATGGTATAATTTTGGAAAAACCGGTTTGGTTTGGGATTTTTGCGTTCCTGAACCAGTGAGGAATCTTTGTTCGGTCACGGACCGGTTCCTGGACCTCTAAACCCCAACGATTTTGGTTCGAACAAAATTCGATTCACTTAAAATTACAAATAATATGAAGTTTTTATTTAGGATTAAATTTATACGATTCAATTAGTTTGATCATCTATTTTTATAATAATATTATATTTCCGAAAACTGTCCAAGAGAGCTATTCATAATTTTTTAAAAGTTTTGGAAAGATCTAAAAACGAAGAAAAAATTATTCCGCTAACTTCTACGAGTGAACCTGATAGTGCCTTACTAAGAACAAACCCGGATATTTGGACATAAAATCAAAACCCAATCGATGTACTGAAGAGGATTTACTTTTGTCCGGAATATCTTTAAATTTTGGCTCTGTAGGCCTTATTAGTCTTTACTCGAAATAGTTCGTTTTTTCTAAAACTAAATTAAAAGAAACAATTTTAGTTTAATGCTGGTATTAACTGAAAGAGAGTGACAGAAGAATATTTTTTAAAACCCGAACCTTTTTTAATCTCTATGCAAGACTATTCGATTTTCAGTGTAGGTTCCGTACTTGAAATGAGATTTTCGATTGATGGAAAATGTAAAAATTTATATTTGACATCTGTTTTTATATTTAGTACATTCTAGTTCGATTCTTATAAACTTAGGTTGGGACCACATCAGTTTTATCTAACTATATGAGTCATTTAAAAGTTAATATTTTTATAATTGAAACGTATCATTAAATTTCTTCCGGATGAAAAGAACTACTTCAACCGCCTTTGGAGGTTTGCAGCCTTGATTCAAAATGGTACCTATTTTTACAAAAAAAGATGGTTCGGTTTAAGTTCAAGATATATTTGAGGGATCAGAAACAGGGCTGGAAGGTACCATTCATTTTTCCAACTATCGAATGTCTATAGTTTTTGTTGAATCGGAACAGGTTCAGTTATTTCTTTACATTTGGTTCAAAGTACAAAAAATGTTAAAATTGCGAGCTCGAACCGGTTTGCAGCTCTGCTAAGACATACTATACGATGATATCGTGAAAGGTTTCATAAAATATGTAGGTATTACATACACTTGCTTTTTTATAGGGTTAAAAAATGTATGTTAAAATTACCTTATTTTTTCGCAGAAAAATGTTCTAAAATGCCTATAGTAAAATGGCCGAGCTAATTGGCAGAAACACAAGTTTTGTTGGGTTAACTTTAACCCCGTACCAAAAACATGCAGATGAAGCTGAGGACTGACTTCATCGTTTGTATTTTTATTTTTATTGATTGTCGCCTTCGTCTGCCTTCGATGTTGTAGTGCACGACTCACGTTTCAGTCCAAGACCAAGACTCAAAAAACACAAAAAAAAACACAAAAAAAAATACTGCCTCTGCCTTTTCGAGTTTAAAGCTCCGAACTGTGGCTGTGTGTGAGTTGATGTGTGTGTTTCGTTTTTTCTTTTTCTTATTGCCTTTTTTTTTTGTTGTAGTTTTGTTGTTGCTTTTAATGTCTTTGTAAACATAATTGCAACAACTCCAATAACAGATTGTTTGTGCGACTTTAATCGTTTTGTCGTGAAGTGTGAAATATGAGTGAGTCTCTGGGGAGGCTACGTACAACGAGAATGTCTCGCCAAATATCAGACATTTTTTGGAATAAAATAAATAAAAATAAAACATTGTCGGCCATTTTGTCGCGGCCAGCTAAAGTTCAATTAGCGCAATGTTTCGAACTTGGTAAATTTAATCCCCAGCCAGCCCAGGCATAAGGCACCGGCAAAGTCTTTGCTACAAAAAGTGAATGCCAGTATTGGTCAGATAAGCAGCGGACGTTTTAGCCACGCACACGTGTCCCGGGCGCCCATCGACAACATGTTGCAAACACACTCAACACGGGCGGCAACCTGTGGAGCCTGCCATTAGCCATGGAGCATGAAACAAAGACCAAGACCAAGAAGAAGAAGGAGACTGCCACAATGCATTTTGCGATAAGTTGCAGAGTTGGGGGCCCTTAAAAGACCAACAACACAACAACAACAGCCAAGAATAAAGATTTGCGCAGTGAGATAGCTCATTTTGGATTTTATGCCTGGGGTCTGGGGCCCAGTTCCCGGTTTTTCCTTCTGCCGCTGCTAATCGGCGGCTATGTAAGTTGCTTGTTGTACGTGCGGCGACAGAGTCCACGACAACAGCATCTCAGCTTAAGCCACAGCCGCATTCCTTGGAATAAGGTAAGGATAAGGCCAGGCCTAAACCCCCACCCCACCCAGGCAAGGTCAATATCTCATCGAACAAAATGTTATAAATAAATTATACTAAAATACAAATTTAACATTCCACATTTGAATTCCAATAATAAATATATATGAATTTTGATTTGTGTGTTTTCTAAGTATTTTTGCAGTCAGAGTTTCGAACTTAAACCGGTTCTACGTGTTCGTTACTAAAGCTTGAGACAGCAAGAGAGAGAGAGAGAGTGAGCTGATCTTATCGAATGCTGTGTGTGTGAGTGTGTGTACAAATTTCCTAAGAAAAACGTTGGCTCAGCATCCACACACACACAAACACACACACAGATGCTGGAAAATACTGGGATCCATTAGTTCTCCTATTTTCCAAACACACACACTTATTCTCTCTCTCTCTCTCTCTCAGCAGTCAAACTACTTGCTCATATTCATAATCATTTAAATGTAATTATTTCGTGACACGGCTGCTATACAATATCCGCATGTGGAAAAATATGCAATTTGTTTGCTAAATGCTCGGTTATTAATATTTGCCAATTTTTTAAAATAAAACCATTTTAGTTGTTGGGTAATTTCTTGAATTAAATCAATTTTAATTTCAACTGCATAATTTTAAACTTAACTGCTCGCTTGTGGCTTAAAGTACTGCTTGGTCGGTGTTAGCTGGATCTACTGCTTGTTTAATACTCTCTTTGAAATACTGCTTGGTCTGTGTTTGCTGGTCCTACTGCTTGTTTAATATTTGCCAACTGCATGATCTGTCTGAAGTACTGCTTGGTCACTGTTAGCTGGCCCTACTGCTTGTTTAATCTTTGCCAACTGCTCGATTTCTCTGGATTCTTAATAAGTTACTGCTTGGTTACACTTATACACTGCTTTCCCAATGTTTTTTGACTGTTAGTATTTAGCACTGCATGTTTCACACTGCTTTAAGCTGTGTACAGCAGAGGCGTTTGAAAGACAGAGGGCGCTTACTGTTAAAGGCTAGTTGGTTAATTGACTGCCTGCCCAAAAGTATGCTTTTTTTAAGAGATTGCTGCATGTATATTAGTTTCAAAATCTTTACTAAATCAGCTACTGAAATTCCTTGCTGCATACTTTTGGGCATACAAAAACTGTTTGCAGCTTAATAAAGCTAAACGAAAATTGGTTATACACAGCCTTATTGATTCACTCAAATTATTAAAAAAAAAAATTCAAAGTAGTCTTTTAATCAACTTTAACCTCACACTACCTAAAATCCTTACGTGATGGAGCATTTCCGAATCAGATTCATGTTAAAAACATTCAGAATCACCACCACCCTTTCCAAAAACAGAAAATGGAATGAAACTTCGTGTTATAAGTAATAAAATCTCTCCTATGAATGCGCCCTTTGACATTTCAATATTATTTGTGTGATCTTTTTATGAAATGTAGCAAAACCAACTAAAAGTGATAAATGATTCAGATTCTTTAACCCGATATATATCCCAAATTTTCTATTCTTCATGAATTTGTACTAAATGCCAAACGAAATTTGGTCACCCTACCTAAATCCTCAAAAAAACTTTAATCGTTCCTTGTCATCAACTATCAAAACGTTGGAGGGATTAGAAGTAAACTACAATCCCGTTTCTTACATAATCTCTCTCTCGACATATTCATTTTTACCGAATCTTGGCTTAAACCGAATATTCTAAATAGTAAGATTCTTTGAGATTTCTCTGACTCGTAATTGTCTTTTTAATTAAATGCTTGCAATTCAATTTTTAGAACCAAACCCCATCCATAAGAAAACAGGGTCAGGTTTGGTTTAGGGTTCACGTGATTATTTCCAATCTGGTTTGGTTCAAGCATCACAAGAACCTGGACCGAACAGGTTCTGAAGGATTCGGATCGCTTTGCAGAGCTTTAAAATATATAAAATTAAAACATTGATCAGGAATCAAGCTGTGCCCAAGTGCCCATTAACTACAGGCCTACTTTTAAGTGGCCGTATTAAAACAGAAATCAAGAAAAGGTCCGTGAATAAAATCCATTTTAATGTGACGGGAAAAGTAGGTACGATTTTCATGTTCATATTAATTTAAATTTAACCTTATTCAATTTACTGTCTTTGCCACAATCAAACACAAATCTGACAGACAAATATTATTGCGTCTTTGCTTTTGGAAGAAAACGTGCCTTAATGAGTTCTAATGAAACTCAAATAAATTCTGTAATTGTTTAGAAATCTGTTTAGTTTTCAAAGATGATTTGTTTGTGTCCAATGTTCCACGCGTTGTTTTCAACAAATTGAATCAATTACCAACTTTATGGACTCCAACCCGGGCCGAGTTTGAGTTCGTAGCCCTTCTTTTTGGCGTGGCACAAAGCCGCACCATTGTCAAACTAAATTTTGCATGAGGTTGTGGAATTTCTATTGTCCAAAAATATATTTCACAAACGATGTGAATGTAATGACGAGATGATGATAAGTAAGTGAGTGGTTAAAACACGTTCGGGCTTTGTTTTCCAAACGTGTTCCAGTTCTCTTCAAATCGTAATGGCAAATTGAGAACCCTTTAACCCTTGTGTGTGAATGCTGGGCACTGTTGCATGCCCCCTACCCGGCTGACTTGGACCTCTTTTGCGTTGGCGTTGGCACATGCTCACTCACATGAATCGCCACAGAGAGTCAGAGAACAGCAACCAGAGGGGCAACCAGGCGTGAAGTTTTTCCAACTTCGTTTTGGGCTCAAAGTGGGGGGAGGAGGGGAAGTCCCTTTTGTCAAAGCGCATGCGTGTCGATGTCGCCACCACCAAAAAAAAAAAAAACTACAACAACAAACACACGCAGGGAAACGAGGCAAAGGGTGCAACAATTGGTTGCATGAAACTTTCTGGGATATCTGTTGCATTTATAGTTCTTTGCCCATAAAACACTTCAAGCATAACTTGGGTCTCTCTCTCTCTCTCTCACTCGGTTGCCACGACAATCGAGGCCCACCGTTACGCTAGCTGCTGCATTTTGTAGTATTGCCCAAGGCAGCTTCAATAAATTTCCATTTGTGATTATATTTTTTTTGTTGTCTCGTTTTGGTTTTTGGGCAGTAATTAAATTGGCGCGTGGTTTTTTTTAAGTCACGAGCTGCTTTAACTGGGACGCACACCTGCCTAATTGTTTTTGTACATACCTTTAATTATCGAATTAGAAATCAAATTACATGCCACTTGAAGTTGCAGACTCACCTGCAATGAGAAAAGAACAAAATGGTAAATGATTAAGTCGGGTTTTCGATTCGATTGCTTTCCCAAACACTTCGGCAACACTTTCGCTTCCCAGCGACACAGCTTTGCAGCTTTCAATTCACACGCTGTGCGCCCAAACGCAAAAAAATTCTCACGACTTTGAGGCAAACATAAACACAGAAATGATGCCGCATCCCAGGCCCAGATGCCACATGCGGCAATTCTGGTGGAGTCTTTTTTTTTTTGTGTTTTCCATGTGCCACAAAACACACATTTGCAATTGCAGTTGCTGAATGACATACTCAAAAGGGCCAGAAGATTCAGTCCAGAGAATTGACAACATATGGCGGTTAATTGTGGGTTAGCAGCGTTTCGCAGATGATTTTGTGCCAATTTTCGGTTGAATTTTTTTTTGTGTAGATGATACAAAGGTCAATGTCATACATACATTGTGCTCGCAGTGGATTTAGATTGGTGTGAGTACCAGTTTTGGTATGCTCGCACTTTTGATGAATGATGAATCATAATAGAAGAAGCAAATGGTGAAGGCATGCGAAAATGTAATTAACTCAAAGCTTTGGATGGAGAGTCTAGTTTTAAGTTGGTTTTGGTTAACCTTTCCAAAATGTGAACATTTTTGAGCTGAAGCTAAGAGAATATGAAACAGTATTTCATAGATTTATACAAAAACTAATCATCAGCAGATAAAGTACGAATTCCTCTTTAAACTTTTCAAATAGAACTTTCCATTGAGCAAGTGATATTTAGGTTTGAAATTGTCATAAAGAAAGGAATAAGAAAAATAAGTAAAAAGGCGGAGAGTTAGAAGAAAGAAAGAAGAAGGAAATAAGAAAGAAAAACAGCAAGAACCAAAGCAAAAACTGAACTCAAAACCGCCTTCAAATTTGTACAGAAAAAACAGATTGCCACTGAACCGAGAACAAGTGACATTACTAGCAAGACGAATCACTAACGAATTGCAACTTATTTAGGCTAAGCCAAGGAGTCAATGGGCGCGTTCAGCAGAGACACTTGTTCACTGATCACTCTTTTTATTCAGCATACTCTTGTGGGGTCTTAGCTTAGGCTAGGTAATTCCGGCTGGCCCCAATCCGGGGACCACACATAGACCGTTTAGTCCTTAGTGAGACCGGGTTTTTTTTGGTAATGGAGGTTCCAACTTAGACTTGTGGGGTCTTGATAAATTGACATTTGTAAAAGCTCCAAGTTCCAAGAAGAAAAAGTGGGCTACGTGAATTACCAAGAAATGTACAAATGATCAGGGAGCAAGTTCCTCTGCTGAGCACGGCCAATCTGTTGATCGCCGTGAGCTTAAAGGTCGGACGTTTGACGCTTTTTTCGAGTCGTTTTCATTTTTTGACAGCTATCGATAGACATAACTGGCTGTAACAGAGAATCGAAAGCGACCATGTCGATTCGATATATTGAAAGCAACCTTAAATCATCGAACCAGGCTGACTGAGAATATCGAAGCTGCATATTTGCGTCACCTTTGATTTTTACATCATGCTAGCAAAGTACAGTTTTTGACAACTAAGCCGAAGTGAAAGACTCCAAGAAGAAAATTTAATTATTTAAAAAAAAATGGATATCAGTTATAATTCAAATCAATCGTAAGTACAGGAAGATGTAGACTATCTTAAATGGAAATACAAATTGTTGCGTTTTGCTTCTGAATTTTTTCAAAGTCTCCAATGTTATATACAATTAAAAAAAACCCCTTTTTATTTTCTAGTCATGCGGCCCAAAGGTTTAACAAAATTGGAAAATGTACGAATTTGCCACTTTGATTGGGATCATTCAGGTGATGATAGTGATGTAGATAATAAAGAAAATACCGATTCCCTTGTCACTTTGGAAAATTGTATTGCGGAATCAAAGCAGGATGTTATTGCCAAGGGAAAAACAATTGATGAAGCATTGCTAAAAAGAATGATTCACTGAACGATCTCGTAGAGAATAATAAAACCATTTAACAAATTTTTGAGAAAGTAAATCAATACACTTTAAGATTTAGAAATAACATTTCAGAAATAAAGGAACCAATATCAAAAATTTCTATGTACTTTTATGATCAAAGTTTATAGAAAATCTGTACTAAAATTAGTTTATTCTTTACAAAATAATGGAGTGGAACTTAAGTGCGATATCATCGAAATCAAACGAATCATTGGCGACTTCAGCTCCTGAGTCCCCAGCCCTATCCGATTCATCAATTCCAAAATCTATTCGAAATTATGTTAAGGAACCATTTAAAGCATTAAGATATGACAAACACGAACATTGGATTCAGTGGGGCTCAAAAGGCAGATGCAGACTGTGTAAGACAGGATAGTCTCGTATTTCTTTGTTAAAATCCTCAAAAAAATTGCTTTGTATCGTATCATACGTAAGCATTAGTACATACATATTAATTCTGGAACCTAAAAAAATGTCTTTTACGTTTTAATGTGTTGGTTTTGTGTTTTGTGGAAGTAAAAAGACAAACGCAGTAGATTGAGGATTATGTTTATTACACACGTAAGCTTGTGAGAGACTAACTAAGTATACATAAGAATAATAAGGGGATAACGCAAAAGACAAATATTCAGTGTGACCAGGTTTCATACATATAGAGTGTTGCCAAAAACTTATTCATATTTTAATACTCCTTTTCAACAATTATATAAACACTTGCGGTTTGGAACCCACTTTAGATGAACATTCAACTGAATTCGTATACCCATTTAAACTTATGAATGATAAATTCCATTACAAAATTTCTATACCTTTTTTTTTTGGTTTTTTGGAATTTATAATTTCTTAATTTACTAGCCTCATTGTATTTACTCAAGTGTAAACCCCATTTATCAACAACTTATAACTTCACAGCCACAGAAACTTGAGAACATTATAAACTCCCATAGTTGGTAAATTTCCATTTTTTGCTTTTCTCACAATTTTAGCATCCGCTGTAAATGCTATCACAAGCAGACTAAACTCCAAAAGCATCAAAAAACCAACGTGCCAGTTATCATAAATCATTGAAAATAGAAGTCAAAGAAGCCGAATATTAATTAAGTGTTAACTTGAGATTTTAAAAATCGTGGCCTAAGTTGATTTGATGGGCAATAAAAAAAAGACAAAACAAAACCAAAAATTGTGAAATATGTACGACTATCATTAGTGGGCGGATGTGAGAAATGATTTGATAGGTCATCAACAAAAAAAAAACTTAATATATAACTGCAATTGGATCTGCCATATCAATTAAAACCAACCCAGACAGCGGACGTTACAGGATCAGTTTGGTAATTAGCTTAGTTAGCATTATGCTTTGCCACAAAGTCCATCTGGCCGGAGATAAGCACGCCTCAAATGGCTGGTCAGCATTATCAACAAGAAGCCAGGAGCCGTGTCAAATGTTATCAACGTCGTCGACGGCACTGAGACAACATTTTCAATAATAACAGTGCACAGCCAGCAGAATTTCAGCTAAAAACAACATGGACGGCGACAACAAGCGTGCCCGATTCCAATGAAAAAAAAAAAAAACAAAACAAAAAAATAATTGAAAAACAAATTAAAAACCAGCGAGCGGAGAAGAAAAATAATGCTGAAATAAAATATGAAACGTTGGCAATTAATAATAAAAAAACAGAGCCCAGAGCTTGCCACATGAGCAGCGATCCAAACTGATATGAAAAAGGGTGACCACCACTGGCTCTAGCAACCAAATGGCTGCACATTGACCCAACGATATCAATCAAAACAGAACAAGGCAAGACTTTTGTCAGGCAGCAGCAGAGGCTCCTACTTGGTTTAATTAAAACTCGGCAACGTAGGGAACATGTCCATGTGGTTTTGCCCCTGAATGGTTAGCTGCCTCCCCAACTATGGTCAGTAGGATGCTGTTGATCAATTATGTCGCTTCAACTTTTTGCCTGACCATTTTCGTACTCATGGCCTGGTCCACGCCATATTGGAAAAACTCCAACCCGAGTTGACAGCAACCGCAATTCGGTCAAATTGCAGAAGAAAGAAAAAAAAATAAAATACAAACTGAAGAAGCTGAAGAAAAGATGGCATCGTGCTGTTTGGTGAAAGTTTGGCCAAAACTCCCCAACACTTTAGCCTAATGCATAGATTCTTCTGTGTTATATGTGGCAAACAAAAAAGCATTAATTACTTCCGGAGCACCAAGAGCCCAACAAGACGAAGCTGTGCCCAGTACCAGTACCGGTTTCTGTTTCTGTTTCAGTATTTTCTGTGGTTTTCTCACTCAGCCAGCCAGCGGGTGTTCATCAAAATTCAATGAACGACCGACCGACCGACCTGACTCCGATTTGTTCTTTTGGCATATAATGTAAAAATGAATGCCCAGAAAGAAATATTCATAATGGCGTCGTCTTTGCTTCAGTTTCTGCTGACTTTTCAAAAAAAAAAACCAAAGAAACCCTCCTCTAAACGTGCTGAGCCTAACAAAATATTTGTTGTAACTTTTTTTTTGGGTTATGCTTTATGATGATAATGTTGATGTAGATGTGACTACACGGTATACACGTTGTTTTTAAAGCTGCAATCAGCACAAGTCAACACAAAGGTCGACTAAGGTGAAAGACAAGAGGGGGAGACGACACAAGCGCTAAAATAACATACGTATAGTGTAATCTTCCAAGAACACCATAGAGTGCACCCAATTGGCATTGGGTGCTCCGATCTGCATGTTGTTGTTGTTGTTGTGGTTGATGTTGCTACGTGATCGTCATGACAATTTCTCAATTTGTATTTTTATTATTGAGTAAAATATTGGTTGGGCTTATGCGCCATACTCACACACACACACACACACAGTTTTATAGAATTTCCATTGGAGCATTGGACACTCCCTGACTTTGGACTCTGTGTCAATTTGTATTTGTGTATTTGGTTCATGTACAATATGTAAAATAATTGTGACATTAACATTAGCAATTGATTTTGGTATTTGGATAAATTGGTTTGTGTGTGCGTTACGTTTTTTTTCAATATTTTTTTTGGGCATTCTATGAAGAAGGTTCGGCTCGTTGTTTCGATAAGATCGCGACTTTGATTAGCATTTGAAATTCACTCATGTTATTAAACCCAATAAGGATCATTTTTCAATCTTGTAGCCGATTCTGAACAGCTTATTCTTGCTTGTAATCCCAATAGCCAACCGCATCAATATTTTTTCAAAAGTTCTCAAAACCAGTCCTAAATTCGATTCGGTGGATTTCATCATCAAAGTAAATAACACGCAAAAATGTAGTCAGAAATAGGGTAAGAATGATAATACTTAATCCAAGAACACATCCCAGCCTAAAATTTGATTTCCCTAATTTCATGATTCAAAAGGTTTTGAGGGTTTTACCAGGGCCGGCCAAATGGAGACGGACAGAAAATATGCTTGTGTTGGTGAGCAGCCACAGTCGACAGCCAACTCACTAGCAAAATCAAGTGTTTCTATACTCACTGATTCACACAGCCATGACTTCGGCTTGCGTTTGTGAGACTACTGGTTTCTACTGGTGGCTACGGATATACTCCTCCTGAGCTATACTCTCTCCGTTTAATTACGTTTTCTCACCACCCACTCCCATAAATGCTAAATTAATTAAAATTTTAGCTAGATTTTAAGTACTAAATAGTACGGTAAGTTCGAAAATACTTGATTCAAGATCAAAAGTTCCTATATCAAATTTTTTTAATCCCAAAATACTTGATTTTAGAACGTTCCAAGATATATTATGAAAATTTCTAACTATATTAAGATCATTTTGATCATACATTTAGGGCGTACGAGTCTTAAGTCAAGCCCGATGAACTCTTAAAACAAGAATTTGCGTACTTAAAATAATAACAAATTAATTTTCCTTGAAGTTTAATAAATTCTAAATTATTCCCCTAAAACAATATTGAATCTAAATAAGAGTACCTAAAATAAGTACAAAATGTTCTTATCGAATCAAATATGGCTGTAACGATCTCATTGCCTGGAGCTAATCAAAGTCCTAGAAGGTATAACTGTAGGCGAGAAATCTACCATACCTCCATCAGTGAAGTGACAGAACCAGTTGGGAATTTTAAGTACAGATTCGTGTTGAAATATTTCGCATTTTCCATTCAATTGCCATTTTAAGATTATTTCGTACTTAACCTGAGAAATTTTGTACTTGAATTAAGAATGCGTTTTCTAGAATGTTTCGGCTAACTGTACGTAAGAAAAATTCTTGATTTAATAACGTTTGTTCTCATTTTAATAAAATTGATAGTTCGACAGTTTTGTTATTTTCAATACACTTTTATTGGATCAGGTGATCTTGGAAAATAAATCTACAAGATGTCCATGATTCTACAGATGATGGGAAAAAATACCAGTTTTATTTCTTCCTACTCCTACCTACTGTTTAACTTTAATCTAGGGTGTACATTTGAGAGTTGAGAGCTCTTATATTGCCCCTATACTAGGTCTTATATGTAAAAATTTTACATTTAGGTACAAAAACTTGGGTGGAATTAAATAAATCCTAATAGCAATTCATTAATTAGATCTAGTATAAGATCTAGTATAAGATCTAGTATAAGAACTAGTATAAGATCTAGTAAAAGATCTAGTAAAAGATCTTTTATAAGATCTAGTATAAGATACGGAAGCTCAGTCTTGCCCTTTGGGGCTGTAAAGTCAATATTTATAATTTTATAAGTTATAGTATAAGATATAGTATAAGTTCTAGTATAGGATCTCGTATAAGATTTATTATAAGATCTCGAATAAGATCTAGTGTAAATTCTAGTATGAGATTTCGATTAAGATTTAGTGTAAGTTCTAGTATAAGATCTCTAATAATATCTTGAATAAGATCTCGAATAAGATCTAGTATAAGATCTAGTGTTAGTTCTAGTATAAGATCTAGTAAAACATCAAGTATAAGATTTAGTATAAGATCTCGAATAAGATCTAGTATAAGATCTAGTATGGGAACTAGTATTAGATCTAGTATAAGAGCTACATTACCTAAGTCTGGTACGTTTCAAATATTAGCTATCATCAACCAATAGTCTCTTTATTAAAGAAATGGAAACTCCTTTAATTTTTGTACCAAGTTAGGACCTTCCTTTAAAAGTCATAAATATTTTCGATCCTTTCAAAATTGCATTTTGAGTGTTAACCACATTTAGTGATTTATTAAGCGAAAAGATCTGTCTATCTCAAGCTTAATCTAATAAACTTAAATACTAAAAACCAAACCTCTAGTTTGTAAGTTAAGAAGAGCCAAGGTAGCGACTTTCGAACTTCAGAACCCGGTTTATAGCCTTTAGACTCACACAGTCCCCCCCCTCCCTCTTAACCTCTCATTTGAATATCTTTTGTAACGGCATCAATTTCATTCAAAGAAAATAAAATCCCATAATTTCTCACATACTTTGCTTACAAAAGCTTAACCCAATATGCCCTAATACTTATTATCTGGCTGAGACATCTCACAAAAACGGCAGTTGAAAATTGAAAATATATTTATGGATATTTTTCTTGTTGTTGTCTGTCAACTGCGACTGGGACTTATGTATATGCTTTTTTTTTTTGACATGGCTTATGGGTGCAGCCGACAAAGTCTCTTAAGCTCCCCCACCCGCCCAAGTCAGCGTGTCAACTAATGACTTCTAAGAATAGCCGAGTTCGACTTTTAACACCATCGTGGCCAAGTGATAGATAGCTATTAACCCCAAGAGTGTGAGTGTGTGCCTATTAACCCCGGGGAACTGCAGCATCATCAAACCTCAAATTACTTCCGTTGCAACATTCAACATTCTTAGAGCCGCAGCCAAAACAATTACCCTCGTCCATGTGTAGTTATGGTTGGTCCAGCGGCAGGTACAAAATGACTGCGCCTGTCGCTATTCCATCATGGTAATTAACAGCGGCGGAAATTCCAGGCAGGAAAATGTAATGTAAAAACATAATTATGGCCTGTGCGCGATCCTGTAAAGTTGCGTGGAAAACCAGTTAATAATAGACACCGGATGGCCACCGGATGCAGCGCACTCGCCGGTGGGTTGGGTTGGGTTTGAGATTGGGATTGGGTGGCGGGCATTCTGAGAGTTTTGTCATCACTTTGACTAACACTCTTGGACAGGAAATGAAACCGGCCTGGCTGGCGGCAAAAGAGAACCAGTTCAGCCAATACATCATATTTTTTTTTTTAGGCCAAGCTGGAGTCTCTTCTCTCGCTCGTTGGGCTCCCTTTTGCCATTTTTGCAGTGTGTCGAGTGCAATGCATCGTTGGCATTTTGGCGCAGCTGTTAATCCCAATTAACCGCAATTAATATGAAAGCGAGAGCCGGGCCCCAAGCCCGAGCCCTACAGCAGCTTTGCCCGACCCACATTTTCACAAAACTTATGGCTCAATGTGGTGCGTGAGAGCTAGTACTATTACTTCTTACTCCGACCCGCCGCCGCCATCGCCGCCTTAATTGTTTTTAATTAACACAAACGCTTTTTGACTTCGAAACATTCCAATTTTCCCAATGTGCTCTTCCACCCAGAGCAGAGAACTCATCAGAGAACTTTCGTCATCGCTTGACTTTTATTTTATATTGAATTTGAAATGATTTTGTAAGAGTTTTGGGGTGCGGTCTGAAACTAATGCTGACTGAGTGATGCATGCGGCAAAGTCAATGATTCATTCATATATGACCCCACAGTCATCAAAGGGTTAACCAACACTCGAGCTAAGCTTCAACACCGAGCATAGACCATGTGGACGACCATTGTCCATTTTGTCTTTTATTTGTCTCTTGGTAATTATGCAAGATCATTGCCAGACGTTGACCTTAGAGTTTTGTATCTCCGCGACTCCTGATTATGTGCTTCAGCGTTTTCCGGCCCAGAACAAACAACAACAAACACAAAATGGTTGCCGTTGTCGTCCGGCTTGGATTTATGAAAACAAGAAGAGCTTCTTCTGCCTCGGGTAATACGATGCGCAGGCTCAGCTTACTTACCAAATGACATATGGCACATCGCCCCCATCTTTAGGCTTCTGAGATGTTGCAAGTGCGTTCCCTCTCCGCCCCCGCCTCTTAACTAATTGCAATATGGCAAGGGTAAAGAATCTCATCTCATCTGAACCCAACAGCTGCCAGCGGCTGTGATCATTATTTGGCCAAGTCATAAACAAAACAAACCAAACGTTGCACAGTGGGGTCACTGGCCAGAAAATATTTATGAAACAATGGTTTTGAACTCAAATATTAAGTACACAGAAGATAAACAGATACATATTATAATATATATTTTTTAGGGATTTTTCAGGATTTTAAATATACATTTTCATATCCTTTAGCCGTTTTTCAGCTTCATTGAACGCAAGACTAAGATCAATTTAATATTATTTAAACTCAAAGGAATAAAAAAATGGGATATTATATTAACCAGTCCGAATGGATATGCAAAATATCCATTAGATCTTCCAAAATTATTCCGGCACAGTTTCGATTTTTTAAGGTTTTGTTTCAAGTGGTAAAAACGATCAGAATGGCAATTGTAAAAGTGATTGCAATATTTGCAAACGAGTGTTAAATACATTGAATCATGCTCGTTTCTATTGCTATATTGATCAAACTTTGCAAATAGTTTGGCTGAAAATAAAAATAATATGTATGAATATAGAATTGATTGCCAAAAATAACCACCTACCGAATTTACTAGATATTGATCCTTCAGATAAACATTTGTTTCAATCGATGGCACATGGCCTGGCTGCCCCGCACTTCCGTTCATTTGAAGATATATAAAATTTGGTTGTTAGGTGAAAGAGCATAAAATCACAAGCATTTTTTGATTAACGCTGCCAGAATAATGAGAAAAAATAACCCCCCCCCCCCACCCTTTTATTAGGCATCACAATGGGTCGAACTGGGTGAACGTCATTTTCCACCGAGCAGCCTAGTTTGAAATTTTATTTCATAATAAATCCATATATCCAGAACTTTGTTCTTAAATCAAGCACAAATGGTGTCAATAGTAAGTTCGAAAATACTCGATTCAAATACAAAGTTCTTATATCAAGAAGGAATTTTGCAAGCCCGAAATACTTGATTCTTGACCGTTCCGAGATATATTAGGTTTTATTTCGAGGTATATTTTGAACTATTTGATCATTTTTTGGGTCGAATATGTCTTAAGTCAATTCCGATTAAATATTTAACACAAGAATTTGAGTACTGAAAATAAGAACTAAATATTTACCGATGAAGTCTATTAATTTTTTTTTTTTCTAAACCCCCCCCCAAAAAAAAAAAAAGGAAAAAAAAATTTTTTTTTTCCCACCAAAACAAAAAAAATCATGATTTGGAAAAGATTTTTGTTTTTGTTTTGTTATCTATTAATATATTATATCTCCAAATTATTCTTGAAACCAAATAAAACTACTTAAAATATGGCAAAACTAAATTCTTATGCTGTTTCCAATTAGTGCTTGTGACAAGGTATCTCTATCGAATCATATATGGCTGCACAGTTCTTAAGGCCATGAATTAATCAAAGTCCAAGAAGGTGTTACTGTAGGTCAGAAATCGACCATCCCTCAAAAAGTAAAGTGACTGAACCAGTTGAGAATTTTAAGGACAGATTCGAGTTGAAATATTTCGCACTTTCCATTGCATACTTTTTTGGCTTGTCATTTTAAGATTATTAGGTAATTAATCTAATAATTTTTGTACTTGAATTATGAATGCGTTTTCTACTTTATTTTTGGGCTAACGAGTAAAGTAGACGAAAACAAATTCTAGATTTAAGAACGTTTGCTCTGTTTTAAGCAAATTTAACGGTCGTTTTTTTTTTGTAATAATGTTTCTAGTTTCAAGCCAAAGAACAAAATGTGCTTGAATTTTTTGTAAAGAACGGAATTAACTTGTTAAAAATTCCAGATTTTCTCTATTTTTTTAACATACGAGTTCGATAAGATTATTTCTTCGAACAAATACTACTTGAATATTTTAACTAAGATCTTACAGATTGAGAAAAGGTCGGCATGTTTACAGTATGAATAATATTAAATTTTAATATTTTAACTGTAACTAAAATTCTAAGATTTGTATACTTTTTGAGGCGAACCGATTATGTTTTCTTTATTATGACTTACAAACAACAGAGTATTTATTGGTAGTTATCAGGAGAGTCAAGTAAGTTAGCAAGTTTCATTACGAATCATTCCGATTTTGGATATATATATTTTCATCACTTAGCAACATAAAATATGATAAGGCCCCACTGTGCGAAGACCACAACGCATGCGTCATTGGGCAACAAATGGGGGCAAGCTGGCGTGCCGTTGATTGGGCCAAGATTTAACCTCCCCATTGAAAAATAAATACACGAAGCTAGTTGAGTTGAACGAAGGCAGCAGCCGTCATGGAGCTGGGTTGGGGAGGGGATGGAAGCAAAACGTTTCTGATTGGCGACCGAACGAAAAGGAAAATGCAAATGAGGCAAACAAATGTGCGCAAATGTTCAACAAATCAAACAAACAACAAAAACGGCAAACAATAAATAAAATGCCTCCCCTCTGCTGCTCTCCCCAACCAATTGTGCTGTCAGTTTTTATTTCAATTTTCTCACCCAAAAAAAAAAAGGAAAACTTGCAGTTGCATATGGCAGCTGGAAAATGTTCAGTGTGGAGCGATGGGAAACATTTTGGACACAGGAAATTGATTATTATTTATGATTACAACCAGAGACTCACTCCGGCACTCACTCTCTCCGTGAGAAGTTGAGATGTAGCAAAGATGTACCTAAGATGCTTTCCTTCTGCTGCTGCTGCTGCTGGTGGCTCTTAAGTGGGCGCTCGCCCTCTTCATAATTAGACACATGCATAAATTCTCAAGTGTTCTTTGTTTCCAGCTAAGGACTTGCACATGGGAACTTTTTAGTATTGCATCCGCCCGAACCAAAAAATATGGCATGTCCTTATGAAATTTGATACTTTGTTATTGTCTTAGGCTGAAGTACAAAAAGAAAGCAGACACGAACCTGAGACGTGGGCGAGCCGCTTTACCTGAGAGTCAGTCATGATTTTGACAGCGAGTTGCTCATTTTTTTTTTTTTTCCAAGACCCAGACAATGTCAGTGTCGCGAGATCCTTGCTGGCCACTTAGTCTCAAGCACTTTTCATTGGAAATGCCACTCAAAAAAGGCTCTTCCCTCTCTAATGTATTTCGGTATGCGTCACAGCAGTTGTCTACAATTTCATTTCTGTGGGTAATTCACTTGAATTTTTAGTGTTATCATAGAATGATTGCCAGGTTGGTCTACATCGTTAAAATGATAAGAAATTGCAGCTTTGTTTTGGTATACATATATACAGCTGATTCATTTGGATTAAAAAACTAAACAGAAAAATGTTTTGGTCATGTCTTTTAAATAACTTGAATAAGCTATTGCCAGTGGGGACTTTTTTCCAGGTAAAATTAAAAAGATTAAGATGTAAGCTTGCACTTTAAACTATTAAACTTAACCCTTATTTTTTTATACCAACTCATTAGTTATGTTAATAACTGCCACAATTCCCTACAGGATGCTCATATCCCACTGGCATTGCCAAAAAAAAAAAAAAAAAACTTATAATTTAAAAGCTGGTTTCCTTGTTTTCAGTTTTTGTTTTTTTTTTTTGTTGGTTTTATGCGCAAAACACCTGCAACTTGCCGGCCAAAGTACTTCTACTTTTTTTGCATGAAATAAAATCTCACGGTTCAGATGCGTACAAAGTTGGCAAAAAGACAAAGAGTGGGGCAGGTGGAAGGGAAACAGAGACACAGAAAGAGAGAGAGAGGAGAGACTTGCATGTGGGTTTTTGTTTTTTGCAAGAAAGACATTAAAAAACAACACAACAGCAGCAAGTAAAGAGCAAAACTGGTTTTTGCAACACTTTATGAGGCAGGCGGAGGAGGAGGAGGAGGAGCAGCAGTAGTAGTTGGAGCATAGAAAATTTGAATAGCTGTTTGTCTGACCGAATGTTGTCCTTTTTAACGAGCAATCTGTACTTCATTCATATTTACTGTCTTGTGTGTGTGTACGACCGGCCAAAGATGCTTAATGGGCACACAACAGAGCCGCTACCTGTGGCACACACACACACACACACATACAGGTAAACTAAAGTAAAGGTAAGGTTAGAGTAAACAGGTAGGCTCCTTGTTTGCGAACCATGGGAAATCACGCTGTTGGAAACCTGTTCACAAAGGGTCCAAAGAACCAGAACGAAGCAGCCTGAAACACTGAATGGCTCTCGCAACAGATGTACGCAGATTCAGATACGACTTCCTCCCCCGGCCCACAGTGGCATAATTTACAAAAATTCATTACAAAAATCAATCTTTGAGTTAAATGAAATAAAGCACTATCTGACACATAAACTAAGTCCGTGTTTACACGATGAAGATTTCTTCATGAAGTTCTCTTCGATTTTGTTTTGATGCATCTTCAAAACTTCATGAGCATTCATGACGGTAGGTCATGAAGCTTTGCCAGCTTCGGCTGCCCCTCTTCACCTCTTCCCCACAAACTAAAACTTCATGAAGAACTTCATGAAGGAAACTTCATCGCGTAAATGCGGACTAACAAATATCAGACTAAGGGCCAATTTCTCAATTCCTACAAAACACTATCTTTGTCACATAATCTTACAAATAACAGAGTAAAATGTTTGTTTATCTGACACAATGCAGCTATCTTATGAGTTGTGGAATCGGTCCTTAGTTCTAGAATTTTTAAAAATTGGGGTTAAACTGGTACAGCTCGGTAAAAATTCCAGATGAGATAAAAAATTTATTTAGGCACTATTCTTCATATAAAGAAGACAGCTTTTTTAGCTTTCTAAAAGTGTTTCTATTCACATGAAGTATTGTAAAGGCTATATTGAATAGTAGTCTTAAAATCTGAGTTCAATTATAAGCAAATTGTTATAGTTCTCTTTTTTTTGGCGGAAATTTTTGGACCGATTTTTTAGAACCATAATTAAGTAATATTTTTCTGCCTTTAAGATAGATTTTTAAATGTGAATTGAACTTGATATGAGAATTTAGTTCTCAGATTTGGAAATTCCGAACTAAGTCAGGTTTTGAGATTGTACTTAAATTTCCCTTGTTCAAGTACGAAGTTCTTGATATTTTTTGAGTGTATCTTTAAGTAAACTAAAATGCAGACTAGAGCCCTGAATGAATTGAATCAAAGTTCACCTTGACTTTCCTACTGATTTGACCTATCTATGAGTTTCTAGTCAAAGCTCTTTAAATCATTGATATATTGAATCACAGCTTATGACATTAGGCATTAGCTAAATGATCTGTTTTATGCTGAAGAGTTTTATACTTTATATAAATGAGACTGCTTTTCGAAAGCATATAGCTTTTAGAGTTTTTCAAAAGAGTTTTTCTAAACATATGAAGTATTTGCCGAAATAAATTTTTATGTCATTCCAGAAATGGGGCCTTAAAACAGGAAATAACCGTTAAAAATTTTGGATTTTTGCATATATTTCAGAAGATTTATATAGATAACACATAAAAACCAATTTGACCATTTTTTTCGTAATCAGCATCCAAAAATACATACATTTATTCTGAAAATATGAAAAATATTGGAGGTAAAGGCTTTTCGGAAGTTTAACCAACAATATTTTTGAAAATAATCAGCAAAGTTTTGTGATTTAGAGAGCAAATCTGTAATTGAAATTGAAAACATGGCTAAATATATAATAAAATTTTTAATATATTTTTGTGGTTTCTAGATAAATTATGTAACAAAATCATGTCGATATCTTAAATAGTTCAATATCAATATATATTTTTTGCATCAGTTTTGAGCAAAAAGTGCCACTGTGCGGCCTGAACCGTATGAATTGAATCTCTTTTATCAGCGAAATGAATTGCTGATGGTCCGTATGTGTGTGTATCTTGGGGTGATCTTCTTTTTTATCTCTTGTCATCATGCTTACCTTTCATATCGCCATTATCCACATAGCCAGCATTGGAAGAAGCCGAGGCTGCGCAAGTATCCATAATGATCGCAGCTAAAGCCACCCAGCACCACAGCCATTTCCAAGTATCCCTTAGATACTGTTGTTGTTGTTGTTGTTGATGCATTTTGCTTATTTTCATAAAACTGTATAAATATTGATTTCGTTCCGTTAGATATTTTGTTTATTTATTTTGAATATCTTGAAAAATTTCGCGAGAATAGTGGGCGGCCTATTCAATGCTTTACGGCCCCCATCGTTTAAGCCAGACTTTAGCCTCGTCGACGGGCCAACAAATATTTTGTTTATTTATATTAAAGCAATTTCAAGCGAAATTCGAGGAATCGTTTGGCATATGTTATACACAGTAATATAATTAATAATAATAGACAGAAAAACTGCAATCGCTTTTAACGTTGAGTCGAACCGTTTGTTGTTAACAACGCGCGGCGGGGGCGGGGCGGAGACGGACGAGGCCGACAGCGACAAACACCGAACCGATCCACACACACACTCTTCGTATTGGCCAAGCCAAACACAACAAAAGGCCAAAAAAAATGTAATTAAAAAGCTTTCTGATGATCGCCCTGGTAATGATGGTTAACAATCAAAACCAATGACAGTATAATGTAATTTTTTTTTATTCTTTTAGCACTTGTTGTTTTGACGCTCTGTTTTAATTTTGCTTTTACACCACTTTATTTTTTTTTTTTTTGCAGTACGCTTTGATAGCGCCTTTCTTTTAACTGATCGTGTCGAATTCGACCGTTAACAAGCGAAACGTACGACGCGATAGCGTCCGAATTACCGAATGAGATCCGTTTGATGCAAAGCGGGCTCCAGTGTGACCAGCAGAGGAGACAATAAAATTACACAATTTCTACTCGGCCATAGATGGCGCCAGCGTACATGGCTTACGGCCATACTAATGAACTAGCTGAAACAGTTGCAGCCACACTAATGAGTTCCCATTAGGGCGACCGCACTTGTATAGCCAAATAGGCGACCACATTGGATTTATAGCTAAGTTAGGACGTCCACACTCGATATGGAGCAATTAGTGTGGCTGCAGCTCCTTTTTAGTGTGGCCGAGGGCTGGAAATTAACATAGGGAAAACTTTAAAATAGGTTTTTTAGAAAACTGTTGGAACGAACTGGCTACGAAAATTAGGGAAAATAGATAATATTATTTTTAATCAGGGGCCGTGCATATGGGCACAACATCAGGAAAAGATAACGACGAACTTTGAGGTTATACTGAAGGCCACTGATTTTATTTTGGTCACACTCAACTTACTTTACAGTGCCGCCCTTATCAAAAGTGACTTACCGGCCGAGGTCTGCTTACTGATAAGGAATTTTCTTAAAAACTGAGCGGAGAACTTTATTGATTTTTTCTTTAAAATACACCTAAATTTGTCAACTTTATGTTGGTATACCGTACATTGCTGCACAACATCAGGAAGTGGAGATATTTACATAAATGTGGCAACATAATTTTTTTTTTCAAAATTTGTTTTAAGAAATTCTGAGGTTGGACCACCGTTAGGCGATTTTCTCAAAAACTGAGGGGAGAATTTTCTTGATTTTTTTCTTTAAAATACACCTGAATATGTCATCTTTATGATGGTATACCGTGCACTGCTGCACAACATCAGGAAGTGGAGATATTTACAAAAATGTGGTAACATAATTTTTTTGCAAAATTTGAATGAAGAAATTCTGAGTTTGGGCCACTGTAAATCGATTTTCTCAAAAACTGAGCGGAAAATTATTTTGATTTTTTCCTTAAAATACACCTGAATATGCCATCTTTACGCTGGTATACCATGCACTGCGGCACAACATCACAAAACTGTGATTTTTACTCATATGTCGGGAGTCGATTTTAGCCATCTTGATGGACATGAAAAATAAAAAATAATTTGTTGCTCCAAATTCCACCGTTCCGCTTTCGATTCGCAGCTCCTTTTCAGTGTGGCTGCAGCTCCTTTCAGTGTGGCAGCAGCTTCTTTCAGTGTGGCTGCAGCTCTTTTTAGTGTGTCTGCAGCTCCTTTTAGTGTGACTGTTCAAATTAGGGCGACCACACTGGATTTATATATAGTTTAGGGCGACCATACTCGATTTCCAATTTTAGCGTCCCAACCAGCTGTCTGGGCCTGAACTAAAGCCAGCAAAAAATGAACAAATACTCCTCCTTCGCGGAGGAATACCTGGAAACGGAGCCCAAATATGCACACAGCTTGAGTGCCGACTGTAAGTTACCCCTTAAACTTGTCCAACATGCCATCAGCTTACCCTGCAAATCCACAGATTTGCAACAACAGGGCACAACCGGCAGGGAAAATCGATCTGGTGCTGGCGGACGCTACAAATGGGCGGCAAATGGAGAAGTTGAGTTGTTTCTGGAGATCTTCAATAAACTGAAATTGCAAGGTCCCTTGCTAAGCAAACGGAATGCCAAAGTCTTTAGCCTAATCTCCAGGGAAATGGCCAAACGTGGCTATCACAAGAGACCCGACCAGTTGCGCATGAAGTACCAACAGCTGAAGAGACAATATGCCAAGGCCAATTCAAACAGGGAACCCTTTGAACATTTTGAGGCCCTTAACGAGTTGGTGCAAGGACACTGGTCGGACTTGGAAAGCGAATCCAGTGGCGGCGAGTTGGAAGCCGAGGCGGATGAAGACGCCGCCATGCCCAGCGATAGTGAGGGCGAGGGTAGGTAAATGTCTAATCTAAAATTACATTACTTAACCTCTTCCCGTTTCACAGATGCCCAGGATGCCTCGACTTCTAGCTTTATCAATGCCCGTTGCAAGTGGGCCGAGGGTGAGGTGGATGTGTTTCTCGATCTGATTACCTCCATGGGTCTGCAAACAGCTTTGCTGCGCAAGCGTAATGCCAAGATCTTTAAACTTTTGTCCAAGGAAATGGCCAAAAGGAATTATAACAAGGGTCCCGATAAGTTGCGCATTAAATTTCAGCTACTGCGTCGCTTGTATAACAAGGCCAAAAATGGTGGCGATTCTTTTGAGCATTTTGAGGCCATGCGTAAACTTTTAGATCCCACCGAGCAAGAGAAAGCCGCTGCTGAAGCGGAGGCCAACATAAGTAGCGGTGGCGCCAGTGACAGCGAATTAAATGACTCGGAAGAGGAGGACTGCGATATTAGTCAGCGTGGAGGAGCAGGTGGGTCTAACTTAATTTTCGATTACTTCAGCACTCACAATTGTCCCCATTTAACAGCCCATTTCTGGAACGATGAGGAGGTGGATGCCTTTCTGCTGGTCATTAAAGAAAATGGTTTCTTTCGCGCCCTCGATGGCTCTAGAAAGCGCAATTTCCAAACTCTAGTGCACATTTCCGAAATCCTGGCCCGGCAATCCTTTAAGCGTACGCCCCATCAGTTGCGCAATAAGCTACGCATGCTACTCAAACGCTATCGAGAGGCCAAAAAGAATGGCCTGGCCAATGTGCGCATTTTGCCGCGTCATTTTGAAATGTTCGATGAACTTGTGAATGCTCCACCCAAGGAGCATCACAAGCGTCCACCTATTAAGTCTGCCCGTGCCACTGTGTCTCATGCTGCTCCACCTGCTGCCATAGAGTCACCGCTCAAATACCAAAACAACATGCCTTTGGAGAGCGATCATTCTAGCTCCAGTTGCGATTTGCTGAGAGCCGCACCGGAAAGTGACTATGATGAAGGATTTGCCATGCCACCGGAGCCCACACCATTGGAAGTTTTAACCAGCATAAGTGACACCCAAAAGCAACTGTTTGCATTCCTTAAGACCTCAAATGAGAATTTCCTGAGACAACAGCGTGAACAACAAAGGCAATTCCTACAGGAAATTACGACTATAATGAGACAAGATCGTGAGGAGAATTTTCGTATGCTGGCCGAGTTATTGGTCAACTCCAAGTGACTGTTTAAGAAGTGTAAGGTATCATAAAATAAACTAAATGATCGAATCAAACTACAAGACAAGTTTGGAATTAATTTCAATTTAAATTTTAGAATGCCTAAAAGGCAGATCAACAGAAAAAATTTAAAAAAAAAATGGGTTTTAGGGCCTACGCCATTACTTTTTAAATTTATCACTCATACGTACTGTTGCCTTACATAAAATGTTTTATTTACAAACAAATGACGAAATTTGAGCAAGTAAACGCAACTTGAAGAAATAAGGTTTAAAAAAATGTTCCCATATAGAAGTGAGGATAAGAAATAATTTTTAGAAGAGACAATATTGAGGTCCCTCTCACAAAAAATATTTTGTTCGACTTTCATATTTTTGGTTAGAAAAAATTGAACAAAATTTAAACTGGCATTCGTGTTGTATTACCAAAACCTACCATTTTAGATGAAGAGAGATAGGTTTTCTTATTTTGCCTTTATAATCTCCAATTCTGACTGACTAATTCATCAATTTCCGTGGCTTAACGGCTTAACCAAGAGCTGATAGCACTAGGCAACAATCTTGAACTTTTTCTGGCCTAGTTTTTTTTATAGATTCTGTGGTAAATGTTTTTGGAGACGTTTTTTATGGAGGACGTTTTTTGTCAGTCGTTTGACATATTTCGCCATAGCTTTCGTTAACCTACACCGATTTGAAAGTGCAATTGTAATTGCATTCGAGGTTATTAGCTCAAAACTTCGGAACTAGTTAAAAAATTTTTTTTATATAAAATTTGTACTTTATAAATTCGTAAAAAATTAAAAGTTTTCTTTAATCGTTGAAGTACATCAATAAGGCGTATAACGAGCTATCGTGTGCGGTTTTGGGCATCTAGCTTAAACGTTTTAAGGGGAACTTATATTTATTTTTATCATTATTATGGGTCGAAAATTCCCCTTTCATCCTTTTCAAACCCTTTTACAAAAATTTAAAATAGTTTTAAAGACATAGTCATCATAGTGAAGTAATGGTTGTGCATGAAGCAAACGTCATGAAGTTTTCTTAGAAAGCGTGGAATTTAGAGGAAATTTTTCAGACCTTTTAAACGAATATTAAAGAAATACTTTTAAGTCTCTCACCTACTAGGAAAACTTCATAAAATTTGCTTCATCATGTAAATCCCGTTTAAGTCATTTATACGTCTTCTACATTTCCAGCGTTTTAAAAAAAAAAATGGAGGAGATAAAAATATAAGATTTTGCAATTTGATTTTTTTTGTTATGTGTTTTAAATCAAGCTATAATAATAATAATGTTAAAAAAACTTAAAAAAAAATGATTTTCAAAGTTAGAACATCATGTGTTCTTTTGTGCTTTTGGACCCCAAAAACGACCCTATTCCCATACGATTTGGGTCGTTTTAGGCGATTTGTAGAACACATCGGTTTAACTTGGCCGTTTTACCATTGTTTTTAACACACGATAGCTAGTTTGACGTGTAATTGATGAACAATTCTGTAATGAGGAGGCAGTTGCTTGTCTCCAGTCCTCAAGCAGAAAACCACTAATGAAGAAGGGTGGAACCTTCCGAAACAGCTGTATGGTTATCCAAAGCCTTCTTTGTATATTGTGTGTGTACTGTTTCTACAGTTATGCATAAGCATTACTTATTTGACCTCGAGCCGGCTAAAACACTTGCTAGTTTAATCTAAAAAGGTCACAGGGAACGTCCAATGTGTAAAAAAAAAAAAAAAAAATTAAAACATTCACATTTTTCCATGTTTTCATCCAAATATTTCGGAAACAGTTAGCTTTAAGTATACAGTGTCTTTGTCTTATTAGTAGGCCCATTTATTGACAGTGCTGACGTATATTAAATTTTAAAATCAGTGTTGGATAACGAAAGCTAAGGCCAAATATGTAAAATTATAAAAATGCGAAAATTCGAAGATTCTTCAAAAATAATCTAAAGCAAGTTTTTTCGACTATTGGAAGCCCATATCTATTAAATAAAAATTCGGCTGTTGACTAGTGTTGCAGTAAGAAGCCATCTTAAATATAATCACGATAATATGAACAAAATTACGAATAAGCGTGCATTTTCCAAAGCAATATCTTTTATTCTGCGAGTTTTCTTCTCTCAAATAAAACTCAAACGGAATCCACAAATAGAGCACTTCTGCGTTTGAGTTGGATAATAACTCTTATTGCTCTTCAACTGTTTCTCTTTGGTTCTTATACTAGATACCAAAACTTTATTTATTTTTTTTACGATAAATACAGCTAGGTACTAGCAAATCGAGTATAAGACCCAATAGAAGAACAATGTTGTTCCTATATATGCTTATTATCCAACTCTATTCTGCGAGTTTTCTTGCAGAAGGCTCCCCCTTTCTTCCCTTATTGAAAACTCACACATTTATTCATTTTGGTTTCAAGCTTCTAAAACTTTTATTGAATTGAATTCGAAGTTATTTGCAAAAAGGGTTTGTCAATTATTTATATATTATTATATGTATTGTATTGGTATTATTTATGTATTGTATATTTCATATGCCATTTGGTTGTCTATTCTTAGAGTTGTGTGAACAGAATTTAGGATTTTTTTTTATGTTATTATATAATTCATATTCGTCAATTTTCTAAAATTTATCTAAGTTTTTGTGGTTTTTGTGTATAAGTAATATGTAATTTTTGAGATTTTCCTTTTTTCCATTTTTTATTCGTATTATGTTTTTTTTGATATGCTACATTTGTTTTGTTATTCTTTAAGGGGGATTAAGTTAACGGTTGGGTAAACAATTTTTTTTCTGTTTTAAAGCGAAAATGCTTTGTCACAACAACTAAGCAAGCTCATCCAAAATATTGTATGTTTGTTGTTGTTATCCTTTTTTTTTTTTTTTTTGGTTCAACTAAATGTTTTCTATGTATTTGCATATGTTACGCTCAGGCACAAAGTGTAAATTACAAATATTATTTCAATATTTCAAAACAATTTGTGGGAATTCGTTTTTGGTTTTTTTTTTGCATTAGTTTATCAAACTAATTTGTTAAAGTAACACATAGTGTGGGGGAGTTTCTGTCTCTGGGAGCATGGCTCGGCATAAAGTTTATAAACTAAGCTAAGCTTGGCTGCTGCTGCTGCTGCTGTGTGTGTGTGTGTGTGGTTTTTACTTTAGTTTAAATCTCAACAATAACAATTTGTATTTGTGTGTGCTTAAGAGCTAACCGGCTCGGGCAGTGGATTCTCAGTGATGCGTATCTTGTTGTTCTGTGTGCCATAATAAAGTGTTCCCGATGTATCCGCTGTGGTCACATAGGCACGATTCCCATTACCATTCTCCTGATCCTGCATTTCCTGATTCTCCTGATCCTCTGAGGCAGCATTGTTGTTGTGACTGCTGTTGCCGCTGCCACTGCCACAATTGATGGCCGTTTCACGCAAACGCTGACCCAGGCGTAGATTCAATTGTTGTTGCCGTTCCCGCTCTCGCTCCTGTATGGCCTGCAATTGTTGCTCCCGAAAATTGGCAAAGAATATCGATGAGTAGGTGTGATATTTGGTGCCACATGGTGAGCTAGCTGGCGTCGACAAGGGCGTAGCTGTGGCAGTATGTTGTAGTTGTTTGGTTGAGGGGGGAAGGTAGTAGTATTTGTTCTTTTGTTATTTACGTTACGTTTTTTGTGAACACTTTTTCTAAGGGGGTTTTTGTTGCTGCTTTGTATCTATGTGTTTCGAGTGTGTGTGTGTGTGTGTTTGGTAATGAGCGAGCGAAGAGATTGATGAAGCTGATGGCGGCACATGCACTTTATGAGGTTGATATTGAGGGGGGGGCTCGTCGACGTCCAAATCTGGTTGCGGTTGTGGCCTTCCGGTTTTGCTGCTAGGGAAGAAAGCCAGCTCTTTTTGGGAGTTTGTTCGTATTTCGTTTTTATTTGGAATTCTCAAATTTACATCAAAAGCTTACACTTTGAAATTGGTTTTTTGTTTTTGTTTTCTTTTTTTTTTCTTGTATATTGTTAATGCATATATATGTATATGTATTTGTAATCTGTATAATTAGCGTTGTCCATGTATTGTATGTATATTTGTATAAAGTATATATAAAGTTATTGCTTCAATACATTTTAGGCATTGTATGCAGAATGTGTGAATGAGTGTGGGTGGTGGTGGTGGTGTGTGTTTGAATGTTTCCTGAGCCAATTCTTTGAAGTTATTCAGAGCCCTGGCTTAATACTCATAAGAAATCGGACATTTTTCCATCAAAAATTTGTTGTAAAAAGTTTTACGTTTTTCTACCAAGAAACAGACCCTGCAGAACCGGTTTTATTTGGTTCCCTAGAACCCTGACTATAAACCGAACTTCGTTAATAAAATAATTTTTGAACCAGAACCCTGCAGAATTGGTACGTAATAAGCCCCTTCGAGCCTGAACTCCACAGTATCGATCCGATTTTGCTTCGTCGAACCGGTACCATGTACCATACTTCCTAGTTTATAAACTATGCGAGCCTGAACTCTGCAAAATTGGTTCGACTTGGGTCCCTTGAACCGAAATATAAACCGAATCTTCAAATTTATATACTTTCCGAGTCTGAACTCTGCAAAATTCGTTGGTTTCGAGTCCCTTGAAGCGAAGTATTAACTGAACCTGCTTAATTATATTCTATTCAATCCTGAACTCAGCAGTATCGATCCGATTTTGGTCCGTCGATTTCGTTTATGAACCGAACCTCTTTATTTATATACTTTCCGACCCTGAAATCTGCAGTCCCCTGAAAAGGAGTATTTACTGAACCTCCTTAATTATATACTTTTCGAACTTGACCCGTGCAGAATTGGTTTGTCTCGAGTACCTTGAAGCGGGTTATTAACTGAATCTTTTAATTACATATTCTATTGACCCAAAAACGACCCATATCGTAAAATCGGCACGTTTTTGGATTGAAAGCGACTTGTAGAACACATGGGATATACTTTCCGAGCCTGAACTCTGCAAAATTGGTTCTCTTCGAGTCCCTTAAAGATGAGTTTTAACTAAACCTCCTAAATAATATTCTTTTCCAACCTGAACTCTGCAGTATCGGCTCAATTTCTTGTCCGTCGAACCGGTTTTTCAACCGAACCCTCTAATTTATATACTTTTCGATCCTTAACTGTGCAGAATCGGTTCAGTTCGGGTCCCTAGAACCGGACTTTGATCCCAACTTCATAATTTATATAGTTTTCGAGACTGAACTCTGCAGACTTGGACTTTTCGAGTCCCTTGAAGCAGCGTATTAAAATAATTATATAATTTTGAAACCTGATCTATATCTATTGTTCCGGATTCCTTTGAAACGGAGTATTAATATATATATACTTTTCGATCCTTAACTCTACAGAATAGGTTCGTGCTCATATTTTATGCACTTTTCGAGCTTGAATTCTTCAAAATTTATTCTTTTCGAGTCCCTTAAAGCGGGGTGTTAACTGAACCTCCTTAATTATATACTTTTCGAGCTTGAATTCTGCAGAGAATTGGTTTGTTTCGAGACCCTTTAAGAGGTGTAATAACTGAACCTCCTACATTAAATACTTTTCGAACCTGAACTCTGCAGAATTGGTACTTTACGAGTCCCTTGAAGCAGAGTATTAACTAAATTATATTAATTATATACTGATCTCTGCAGAAACATTTCGTTTCTTATCCCTTTAAAACGGAGTATTAACCGAACCTCTCAAATTATATACCTTTCAATCGATTCGGGTCCCTTAAACCAGACAAAGTACCAATCCTCCTTAATTAAATTCAAAGCCCGGAACGAAACCTCTTTTTATAAAAAAAGATGGGCTTAAAAAACAAATATAAACGGAATGAATAACTGGTTCGGTACGGTTTGGTTCAGAATAGGTATGCAACCCGTAAAACAAAACTTTTCATCCTATTTTGGCCATGAACTTAGATAAGATATGAAATTATTTCGCCACAATACTTCATATAGAAAAGGAAGAGTTTTAAAAGCATTAAGTTTTAAAAGCTGTTCGAAACTGTTTCTGTTCATATGAAACATTGTGCCAAACTAAGTTTTTATATCTTCGAATAAATATAAATTCGTTAAAATTTGGTATTATACGATCATTGCTTTAACTTTATTTTTATTTGAGAATATTAGAATTTGCTTTTCTTTTAATAAAATTATTTCAAATCTAGATTCAGTAACTGAGAATTGGCTCATTTTATCTAAACATTTTGCTTAATCGGAAGTTAAATATCAAGCTACAATTTTGAGTGGCGAAAATTGGCTCAGGAAACGCAAGTGATGATGCTTTTGAGGCAAAAAAAACTCGAAAAATAAAAATACAACAACACATAACAAAATATTAAATATAAACATATATATATATATATAGTACATAATGTAACACACATATTAAATTTGACATTAGCTTAAAAATTTTCAAAACTTACCAACTAATAAATACCATAAAAAGCTCAACAAACAAAGCCAAAATACATAACTGAAAAATGTGGTAGGGACGAGGGGGGAAAAAAAAATCACAGAAACTAAATAAGAGTTTTTCTTTTTTAAAAGCGCCATTTGCATCTATTGGTAGATAATGTTGTGTGTGTCTGTGTGTGTGTGTGTTTCGAGTGTGTTGCATGTTTTGCTGGAAAATCGTTGTGTTTTTCTTTCTCTTGGGCTCAGCGTGCTGTGTGTTGGTTGTGGTGTGGCTTCCAATATATATGTTTGTATATATATGTATATATATATAAACTCTCACTCGTTGACTCGTTGTTGATAACATCTCAATTATTATTGCACACTCAGCTCAATTTGTGTGGAGCTGCTCCGACTGGCCGTTGAGAATTTGCGTGCCAACTTTTGCAGTGTGCCAACAGCTTTAGAATTTTTTGTATTTGTTTTTTTTTGACAAATTTGTTGCGTGTAAATAAATAAAATAAATAAAATTTTAAATAAATTAAGGTTTTTTCTAATACAAGGCGCGCGCGTACGTGTGTTCAGATAGAGATAGAGAGAGAGAGAAAAGCGAAAGCCAGCTACAGAAAAATAGAGTTAGAGCAAACTACGTGTGTGTGTGTGTGAGACAGAGAGCAAGTCATTTGAAGCTTTCAAAGCTCACTTATACTAAGGCAAATAACTTGCACTCGTGTGTGTGTGTGTGTGTTAGTGTATTTCTAAGCTCTACGATTAGTTTTTAAAGGTTAATTTGAATTATTGTATTAATTATTTAGCTAAATGCATTCCAATTTTCATTAGCTGTGCAGCAGATCAAGTTGTGGCCTACTGAGTTGATTTCTCAGACACTATATGGTGTGTGTACGTGTGTTGGTGTGTGTGTGTGTGTGTACAAATATACATACCATATATACGATTAATTTGTTTAGTTATTGAGAACACGCGCAATTAGAAAATAATTTTCGAAACGAAAAGAAAATTTACAATTAGAATTTTTTTGAAAGGCAGCAGATTTACCATTCAAATTACAGGGTACAACAATTCGGCGCCCAAAAAGTTATAGATCAGGGTGGGTGGGGGGTTTATTGGCGGTAGGAAATGGTTTAATGGTTGCATGACAAAGAGGCGAGAGGCAGGCGAGGATGGGCGGCCCGGAGTTTTTTTTGTATTTTTTTTTTTTATTATTTTATTGTTGTGTTTTTGTTTGTTGTAGTTGGTATGTTGTTATTAGCAAAAAACAAGCAGTTTGGAGAAAGGAAAAAGAAATGAAAAAACAAAGTAACATGAACATATTGATATATTTTTGGTTTGTCGAGACGAAAAATGCATTTGTCTAGTTTATAAATGTGTTTTTTTTTTCTGACTAATTAAAAATGCCCTGGCTGGAAATTTGGTTGACAAAGTTTTTCAATTCGTTTATTTATTTATTTATAATTAAATCATTTTACATAGAAGCCAATTTATAAAATACAAAAAAATGTTTTGATAATTTCTACTCGAAATTTTTTTCTTATTGTTTTTTGATTTCAGTGAAAATGTGTCTTCTAAAGTCTTGGCTAGGGAATACTGATCTTGGATTGGAATATCTTCTTTGTTCTTCAATTTAAATCAAACTGGGGGGGCAACTACTAGTTGGATAGTATCTTAAATATAAGAACTGAGGGTATCCAAAGCGGGAGACTTTAGGTGTATGACTAAGATAGTAGGTAAGTAGGTGGTTTTTTTTTTTTAGTAGATTGTAGAGATTTTTGTAGCAGAGAAGTTGAGACTGGTGGTGGTGGTGTGTGCTGTGTTTCTAACACTTACCATAGCCCTCGCCCTGCAAAAACAGCCGAAAGGCCTCAGCCAGTTTGGCCGGCTGCTCCTCCAAAACCAAAGCGCAATCGGAAATCTAAATGAAAAATTAATTAACATATAGTTAGCTTTAAAATTTCACTAGTTAACCTTCATCCAGGACGAGTTTGTGGGATCAAGTCGACCATTAAATGTCACCGTATCTTCTACATGTGGCGACAGCGAACCCGTTATATTAATAACCGGCATCTTTAGCGTAGTGGCCGCTGTCTCTGTGCCCGGTGTGCCTGGCGGTGTACGCGCCAAATGCAAATCATTACGATGTATATACGCATTGATCAACATGGCCAAATTAGTTGGATTGACGGCACGCTCAAAATGCTGCTTATACATTTGCACCAGATCATGATTCCGCTCCTCGGGATTACGTCCAAAATGATGCCACATTAGATAATCAATGACTCCCTGTGTCATGCCTTTGGTGCGCAAGAAGCGTGCATTGAAACTCTGATAGCCCCACTCAATCCAGCCCGATTGTGTGGACACACAGTTGATGAGACATAAGGCTCCAATTTTATCCGGATTGGCATGGGCAAAACGAGCCAGAATATTTGCGCCAGCACCAACGCCAAAGCCAATGGCCGATTTTAAACCAAAATGCGAGAGAACAAACAGCAATTGGGCGGCCAACTCATCCATGGTAGGATAGACGTAGCTAAAAAAAAAATGAATAATAGAATTAGCACAAGTTTAAAGTAGCAATTTTTTAACAGACTAGTACACAGCTTATTGACTGGAGCATAAAAAAAAACTTTAAATTTTCCCTTTCGACTAAGCGATGGTTATAGAAAGTTTAAGCCAGGGATCCAAACCGATTGGTTCTGTGGTTCAAAAACGTCTTAGCTCTTTCACCCCTACTGGTATCATACATACGTCCCAGTTCCATGAATCATAATTTATTATGGTTATAATATGTGCTAATATGTCAGAACCTCCCGGATCAGATGACTATATCTAATAACTGCCAAAGGACCGTGCGGTCGGAAAATAGTTGTTAGTGCTATAAAAACATTTCTGTTTTCAATGATGGCACTCTTAAGTCTGAAGAGACATTTAGGAGGCTTGTATGAAACCAGATGTATGTCTATGCGTAATCTCAGTAAGATCACAGACGTCCATTAGAAAATGAGAACCTAGATGATTTGTCTCCGTCGACTTAGGGCAGGACAGAAACAGAAGTAGGGGGAAACGGATCATTTTTCTTTCTCTCGTCCCGTCGTCGCAACCAGCCAGTGCTCGGTTAGTGAGGTCTGCTGACTCTGTATAGGTTCTTCAACGCTTTGCGCATCGATTTGATCATATCTGTCCTGGGATTCTACAGATTTAAAATGTTTGCCATTTCTAGTTTGCTTTGAGCTCAAAGATATTTCATAAAATGAGCCTTTAATTTGCCATAGGCATACCAACATTCTCCCTATTGGGAAAGAGATTGGCGGTAGGGACCAGCCTTTCGAATCTCTATGTTTCGCAGTTGCCCTCGATATCCCGGAGGTCTGGTAGAGGTGAATGTGGGACTGCCCTGACATCTCTTGGAAAGATTTTTTGCAATCAGAAAACATGGTAATTGAGTGCTTCCTCATTTTCGACTTAATCGAGGCAGACCTTCAAAATGTCTAATTTCTGCCAATAGATATAATAATTAATATAACTAAACTAAAGAATTTAATTTTTACTTATATGCTTACAAAAGAAAATATATTTAACTTTCCTGAAACCAATTGATACTTATTAATAAACTGAAAAAACAAACAATTTTTTTTAGTTTAAGTGAACCAAGGTTCGAACCAAAAAATTAGGTTCAGGGGTTTTAGGAACCGGTCCGCGAACCGAACCCATAGTTTCCTCACGGGTTCAAGCCTCATCCAAAATTTGTGAGGTTTGCAGACTGGCATAAAAGATTTCGAAAAAAAATCAGTTGTTAGAGTTTAACCACCGGTTCGGCTTACAAATTGTTTTTGAAAATCAAATTATAACGCGTTTTTCGATTCAGATCAGCGGTTCACTCTTATCGTTTTGTATTTAATATTATTTATTGAAAACTTGTTTTCTATATTTCGACAAACGTTGAAGAACATGGGCCCATATTCAGCAGATAATTCCGATCAGGCGATGACTGATTTGCGATTGTTAACGAGGGTCTGCTCAAATACATTCTAAGCTAACAAGATGCGTAACTACCATAGAACTGAAGACACATGTCTCATGCGTTAATGAGCATTCAGTGAGTCAGTGAGAACTAACACAATTCAATATTGGTTCTAAACCGAACCGAATCGAACTCATTATAACTGCTCGTAACATAAGACATAAGACAGTTCTGTTCCGATTATTTGTATCATCGACGAGTTTAAAGACTTTTGTTTAAATTTTGAAATTTTATTTAAGGTAGTGTTCCTACTAGAGATGGGCGCGGGACGTGATTATTGCGAGATTCCCGCGGGTCCCAAAAAATCTTCGGGATCGGGACGGAATTGAATTTAAAATCAGGACGGATCGGGACAGACTAGAGCCGGGGATTGGTACGGGATGGGATTATTTACTGATCCCGGTTTATTTTTCGGGACTCTTTTATGTTTAATATAATTTTTCGAGAAATGTACTTTATCAATTTAATTAAATGGTCCAGTCGGTACGGGGTTCCAGCGGCTCCCGAACAAATTTTTGAAATCGGATAGGATTGGGTTTGGGACTGATTTTAAAATTTGGGATCGGAAACTGGACGAGTCCGAATAGACTAGGGGACGGGACGGGATCGAATTTTCCGTATACACCATACGTTTTTCCAACACTTTTTTCTTAGCTTTATCAAAGGAATTCTCTTGTATTTTTCCTTAGAAGAACAAAGTTCCACGAAAAAAAAGCATCGTGAAAAATTGACTTTGATCTAACATTAGGGAGTAATTTCTTGATTGTAAATATATTGATACGCGTTATTCCAGATCAAAGAATACCCTGACACTTACTTTTACAAGGTTATATGACATTTCATAGTTAGTAATCCAATTTATAACACATTTTCAGAGATTTATCTTAATTTTTCTAGGAATTAAATTTTAAATAATCGGAAACAAGCGAAATAATATATCAAACGTGAACCACTGAAACGTATACAAAACCTTGGCAGGGTAGAAAAAATTGAGCAAACTCATCAAAGAGTTGGAAACTAAGCAAATTGAACACCTGATCAAAAATAAACAAGTGACTAAGCAACTAAACTTTTACTACGTTTATGCTTATAAAAAATCATGCTTTTTTGACCCTCAAAGTATGCAAAATTTATTTTCTTTAATTATTTTTCTTAACGAGATAATTTAAAGTCAGTTTTGGAAGAATCTTGCATAATCCACATTGTGCAGTCACTCAGATTGTCGGACCAGTCAAAGGTATACAAAAATAATTAGTCTTTTCCTTAATTATTTATATTTATAAACATAGCATACTTTTAAGGGTAAAAATCATGATTTTTTTTATTTGTGCATAAACGTGGTATATAAAGTTTGTTAACTTGTGGCTGGCAAGTAAGCTGTTTACTAGGCTTTGAAACTTACTCCTCTGGCAATGTAGGGGCGCCCTCTTCCTGTCCTGGAGCAGTCACATGATAAACACAAAAGTTTTCCAATAGACCACGCATCACTGGGAAATTGAAAAAACCTGCAAAGCTGGTGGCATCTGTGAAAAATAAAGAAGGAATATTAGATAAAGCATTTCTCTCTCTCTCTCTTCTTTTTTCATCTTACAATTCAGCCCCAGATCATGATAGGTCAAAATGGCCGGTTTCGAGGTATCACCCTGTATGGCCACATGTATGTCACCCTTATCTGTGGGCACACGACGCTGTTCACAGGCCTCCAGTATGGATCCTCGAGCATTGGGAAATTGCAGCTGCACAGAGCGTAATTCGATGTCATCCATTGGATCAACAGGCATGGTGCTAAAGAGATTAAGGGAAAGGAAGTTTAGTTTAAAGTGATCCTTTGATATAAAGGTTTGAGGGGTTTTCTTTTTTTTAGCTGTTTATAAAATTGCATCCAGGCTTTTTGCTTTGAGGGGGTCATGAGTTGATCTGGTTTTAGGCGCTGTCTCCAACTACACTAAAATTGGTTTACACTAATCAATAAATCATTTCTAAAAAAGTTAAAAACTAATAAAAATAAATAAAAACATTCCAAGAGAGAGAGAGTTATTATAACTATTTCAACGGGCGGGATGCTGGTTTAATGGGGGGTATTTCAAAACAAAATAAAATGGAACATAAATCAAAACTCATTTCTAGGCAAATGTTTACTTACAAAACTTACACTAAAGTGAAAATTAAACTGAATTAAAACCAAAAACTGGTGTTTTGCAGTGTGTGTTGTTTTTTTAATTTTATTTTTTTTTATTTTTAAAGGGGGGGGTGGATAGTGTTCTCTTGCATATCTTACACTTCTCAATATACGCTTATTCTCTGTTTTATGGTCTTACCCCAGCAGATGTGCCTCCTCGGCAGTGTGTGTTGGTGCTGACGGCATCTTGGTGTTCAGTGTCTTACCAGTTTTGTCCCGGTCTCTGAAATGAATACTATGAGCATGCAAGCAAAAAAACCAACCGAAAACACAAAATCGAGGCTTGATATTTTTTTTCCGATTTTCGCGCAGTGTATATATTATAGATATATAGTATGTTTATAGATTTTAAAGGAAGACAGAGAGAGTTGAGAGTATTTTGATAGGCGGCTTAATGAATGAACTGAATGAAATGTCGTGTCTACCAAGGACATCGTTTCACGTTATGTAAACGTAAATAAATGAGTCACGCAATGTCATTTGGGGGTAAAGCGAACAAAACAAGTGGCGCCAGAAATATGAGAGGCACCTACAACAACCCGGCTTACTAATTTACATTCCCCCCCAAACAAACCAAGAGAGAGAGAGAGAGAGCAAAGCGAACGACATGTGTCTGACTAGGCAATTTACTTGATGTACTCCCCCACCTGAGCTACCTTCTAGCTATGAAAGCTGTCAATGCCTTCTTATTTTATGCTACAGAGAGAGAGTTCATTATTTTAGCATACTTTTATGATTATCAGCTTTAATTGGTTACGTGATGGAAAAGATGCCAACTAGACATGTTGGACGTGAGCAGAGAAGCCCAAATGAGATGGAAATAATTATCATAAAATGTAGAGGAACAATTAGCCAGGAACAGTTGACCTATGGGAACTGGGCTCACAGAGAAAAATGGCACTAGGAAGACCCATGAGAACTTGGTCCTAACTATCCCATCACATTTTATGGATCCACAAAGGAAGAGGGCACCAGGAAGAACAAATTTCTTACGTTTATAAGCGTTGAATAATTTATTAAGCGTAAGTCGAAAAAAGAATTTTGATTACCCCTATACGAAGAATATTCTATACACTTATCTTGTCTGTCCGATTCTTCAATACGGAACATGTGTGTGGTCTCCTTATAATTCGACATATCAAGGATAAAATTGAATATGTGGAAAAACAATTTTTATAGCTTGGTCTTTGAAGTGGAATACTGAGAATTTTTTACACATATGACAAACACAAGCATAGTGAGGAGTGAAAGAGAATCAAAAATAATACCTACAAAATAGAAGACTAAGGGACTACACATAGCAGTTTCTGTTAAATAAACTAACAAATAACAGAGTAAAATGTTGTTTTATCTAGGGCTGCACACCGGTTTTGAACCGAACCGGTTCGATCCCGGAATTCCGATTTTTTGTTTACTGTGAACCGAACCTTGAACTGCAGTTCTTGGGAAATAAATATCTTAACCAGAACCTGTTCCGAACCAAAATTTTTGGTTCGGTTCAATACTGATAAAAAAGAAATAATACTTATAAATGTTCTAGTAAATAAAAATTCCGAAATTCTGTATATATTTTTATATTTTTAAGAAAATAATTACACTTCTATACAAATTTTGTAAAACTTGGGACGAAACCGCCGGTTCGAACCAAAATCTAAGCACAAAAACCTGAAACCTCAAATTTCTGAACCAGAAACATTTTTAAATTTTGGTTCGAACCTGCAAACCGGACCTCCAAAAACCTCCCTGGTTTTATCTGACACATAGCAGCTATCTAGAAGATGAGAAATCAGCCCTTAGTCTTCTGTTTCTGTAGTGTTATTTTTGATTCTCTTTCACTCCTACACTACGCTAGTCTCTTTGTAACGAACTGTAAAGTTATGCACCTTAGCTTTTGCATAAAATCCCTATCGACCTGAACTTATTTACTGGCGAATTTATACAAATTTTGGCAGGTACAGGGAATTTCAAAGTCGAGCTTGACCGCCTTTCCCACTTGTTTGAGGAAACTTTAGGGCCGCACTGCGCCTATTTAAACTTCAAATAAGCCTAATTAATTATACAAAACAAAACACACACACATTTTCAACTTTTTTTTTACAACTTGCCTCATTGAGGGCCGTCCTAAAGTACTTTCGCATGTTTACTTATACGTTTTAATATTCTCTCTTCAATCTATTTTATTCTCTCATGGGAACGTAAAGTTTAAGAAACATTTGTTTATTCCTTTGCCAAGTGGTTATTATGGTACAAACTGGCTTAATTAGGTATTTTGGTCATTGAAAGGAAAACACAATTTAAATATTGTGTCCTGATTTAGGGAACAAAATCGATACTAAGAAAGGCCTTAAATGAACTATTTGAAATAAATTTGACTGACTAATTTGACTAAATTTGATTTATTTAGATTTATTAGCTTGTTTACTTCTGAATTTAGAGGTTAGGTCAGGGAATCTTCCTTCCAACACACTGAGGCCATTTATTTGGTAACTTGTAGTGTTGCTTGCGAACTTGGCCCCTGTCCATTGCTCCTAAGCGTGGGGTAATCTGAAAAACGGGAAGTTTCTACAGACAGAAAATGTGTGAAGGTCATTCGTATGCATTGAAGAACCCTGAGAGTTGTTTGCTCGGAGATATTAGCCAGAAAGTACGAGCCGAAAAATTTCAATCTATGTCCGCTCAGGATGGGGCTCGATAAGAAAAAGACCGTCTCCAACTCGATTTTCTCATCCCTGTAGCCTCTGGTAATCGACATGTCTTTCCATCTGTCAGTGACCCCGTGTTATCGCCCTAACCACTGCCCCGAAGTGTGATCCAGGTCAGTCTTCCAATCTTGTAGGATGTAACTGATTACCATTTTTGAGTAGCTTTTTGCTCGTATATGTATCGTGTAATGCGCTTGCACGTTGCCATGGGCATACGGATAGAAGATGATGACAATTGCGCTCTATGTCCTGTGCCCTGGGACCCAAATGAAGTTTATGTCAGACTGTTTGACCATTTGCTGCAGTAATTTACCGATACTGAGTTCGTTGATATTGAGCCAAGAGCTTTTAATGGTTCTATAATGATTCTATGCCTTATTCAGCGTCCGAACTGAGTACTGTGCACTATTAGAGCTTCCTTCAATGCAAGGATTCCCGCCTGAAAGGCACTACAGTGTTCTGATGGTCTGAAAGAATGACTGATGCAGAGTTCTTCGGAGTATATCGAGATTCAAGCAATCTGTATAGATTTTTATGTAATTCTGCGGTCCTGGCGGACCCTGATACTACTCTTCTCTAAAGACGTGAAAGGGGACAGAGAGGTATTCTTTTGGGATGCAGTTATAAGTGATTGTAGGAAGGAGAGTGTTTCCCTGAAGAATGCTAGAGTCTCTCAAGTAACCCAACTGCTCGATGAAAGGGATGTTCAGAATAGCATCTAGAACAGTGTTGGTTAACAAGAGCGAAGTCAAAAAGTGAGTGTGTATTAATGTGCTTTGCACAGCTGCTCTGACCTACTTCATTGAACGCTGGCCAGCGTGCATTCGGCTCGTGTATTTGTGAAAAGCATTAATGGAGAAATGAATATTTCTAAGCGTAGGAAACTTCTGTATATAAATCGGTACGTAACAAAGCATTAATCTTACTTTCCAGTGTTGGGAAATTTTTTTGTGCCCTCAAAAATTACGATACTTAGAGAACCCTTAGTTAAAGTATTTGTTTTTAATTAGATTTCTCAATTTCAGCCTTGGAATATGTATGTAAAACAACGATTCCACACAGACTTAATTAATGACTCAGTGCGAGATTTACCCCAGTGATTAGCATTCGTTCAATTAGAACTCAGGTGGCGGCTCTCTCTCTCTCTCTCTCTCTCTATTCAAATCAGTTCAATCTAATAACTTACAATTGATATGCATATATATATAAATTATAGATCTATATATGAAGGAAACACATACCGTTAATCATTTGTTATTATTGTTTTTCATTTGCTTTCCTTACTGGTTTTTAGCAGAAAAAAAGCCGCAGCAACTAACCGGTTAGGACCGGCGTAGACCCGACTCAGTATTTTGACTTGAGAAGATCCAAACAAAGAAGAAAGTGCAATGCACTGAACTAAGCGTAAACAGAGCTTGAACTTAAGACATGATGTGTCTGTGTGTGTGTGTTTGTGTGTGGGTTGTCAATTAATTGAAGTAAATCAACACTCTTCACTGGCCACTTACAAATTAAACGTAACGGAAATATTAATTAAAGTGCCGCTAGAAATAGAACAAATGTGGGTCGGGTCGCTGTTTGCCAGCAACTAAACTAAATTGCAACGAATTGCGGTCGTTATTCTGGGTCTCTGACTCAAAGAGTTGAAGGGTGAAAGGCGGGGGGTATTGTTGTATTGACAAAACTGCAACGGCTGGCGACCTTGGGTCATGGCTAACCAAATTGGAAATTTGGGAAAATTTTGGATGTTCTTGATGGATGATGTAACTGAGCGGAAATGCAAGAAATGTGAGCAACGTGAGGATAAAAGTAAATATATTTAATTTTTTTTTGGGCCAAATCAAACAACAACAATAAAAGCAAACGCAAACAACATGCAATCGCGATTAAAGTGCTGACATTCAACAACAACAAGAAAAAAAGGATAAGAATATGAAGAAAGAATTCAACTTTTGAGGGTGAATGGGCTGGAGGGTGAGGGTGGGGGGGTGGGTGGTTGGTTGCCTACTTACCTGGAACCAATAATTACGACCTGTCGCTCTGAACGCAACAGCTCCTCACTATCGCCTGGCGTTGATTTGATGGCCTGACCTATGACCCTTTTCACACTCTCAAATACCGAGGGCGAGGCCGTGGGCTCTGTGGTGGATTGATAGATTGCACTGCCATTGCCATTCACAGCTGGCAGCGATACATAGCCGCCCTCCGACTGTGGCATGATTATGGAGTTTCAATTTCTCTATGTGTGTGTTTTATATTTTTTTTTTAATTTTCCTGGCTTTGTAATGGAGGTAGTACTTAGCCTGCTTCGATTTTCACTCTGTGCATGCAATTCGCGTGGAGCGTGTGTGTGTCTATGTGTCTGTGCTGTGTGCATGTGTGTGAGGTGGTGCGTGTTTAGTTATTGTTTAAAATTATAATAAACAATGCAGTTTTGATTCATCAGACAGTCAGCAGCAGCAGCGGCGGCGGCCCATTAGTGCCATTTGATGGAGCAGCAGCAGTTTGGGTGATGTGACAGATTTATTTTGTACAAAGGGCATCCGCACGCAGCAAACGGCACAACACAAACATAAATTATATGCATAAAAAAAAATAAACAAACAAATAAAAGAGAATACAAATTATATAAATAAGGAAAATCACACATAAAGCATTTTTTATTTTTTTGTTGTTGTTTTTTTTTTGTAAGGTGATTCAAATTGTGATTTAAATGACAAACAACAAAATTAAGCAAAAACGAACAACAAATAGCAACTACAGTCCAAATGAACTACAAAGAATTTGTTTACAACAAAAATAGGAATTTTTTTAAAGCGAGAAAAAAAGGTTTTAAATAAAAATTAAAAAAGCTTGATCCAACTTAGTTTACTGATAGAATATATATAGGACTAGCGGGCCGCAAATCGATCGAGCCTGCTCATATATGATGCAAAAAATATATTTTTGAACCGGTTCGGAACCGGTCTTAAAACAATAAAATTTCTTACTTCATATCATCAACCTACACACCAAATTTCAAGTTCCTAGCTTACATAGTGTCTGAGATATGTCTTCGAACCACTTCATAGCTTAAAAAATTTCCAAGATATGGCTCTAAGGCACTTTTTAACCGGTTCAATTTGGTTCGGAACTGGCCTTTAAACAATAAAATTTCTTACTCCATATCATCAACCTACACACCAAATTTCAAGTTCCTAGCTTAAATAATTTCTGAGATATGTCTTCGAACCACTTTTGAACCACTTTTTGATCTAATTCAGAACCGGTTTTTATTCAGGAAAATAAAAAACTTTATGTTGTCAACCCAAACACCAAATTGTATGTTTATAGCTTAACAAAATTTCCAAGAGCTATGGCTCTAAGCCACTTTTCAACCGGTTCAATATGGTTCGGAATTGGTCTTGAAGCAGAGAAATGTTCAACTTCATTTTACGCACCTACACACCAAATTTATTAAGATCCTAGCTTACATAATGTCTGAGATATATCTTCGAACCACATTTTGAACTGGTTCAGAAACGATTTTTATCCGATAAAATAAATAACTTCATATTATCAACCCAAACACCAAATTGTACATTCAAAGCTTGAATAATTTCCGAGATATGCCTCTAAGGCACTTTTAAACCGGTTCAATCTGGTTCAGAATCGGTCTTAAAGCGAAAATGTTCAACTTCATTATACACACCAAGTTACTCAAGTTCCTAGCTCACATAATGTATGAGATATGTCTTCGAACCACTTTTAAACCCCTATTGATCTGGTTCAGAAACGATTTTAGTCCGGGAAAATAAATAACTTCATATTATCAACCCAAACACCAAATTGTACGTTCATAGCTTAAATAATTTCCAAAATTTGGCTATAAGCCACTTTTGAACTGGTTCAATCTGGTTCGGAACCAGTTTTAAAACTGTTTTTGAAAAAAAGATCATTGATAACCAAAAAAGTTTACTCACTAGAACGAGTTTTTAGACCGATCGTTCCTATGGCAGCTTTATGCTTTAGTCATCCGATTTGGTTTAATTTTTTCAGAATTATGAGGAAGCATATAAAACTAATATATACTGACGCCACGATGGAAAACAAAAAAGTTTTTTTTCACTAGAACTCGTTTTTGCACCGATCGTTTCTATGACAGCTATATATGTTATGGTCATCCGATCCGGCCGATTCTGACATATGTCCAGCCTATGTATATTTAAAGACGGACATGGCTATATCGACTCAGCTCGTCATGCTGATCAAGAATATATATACTTTATGGGGTCGTGACAATTTTAATATACCCTCTGCAAGGGTATACAAATGTTTAGCCCCATAGTTATAGAGATATGGCGCTGAACCACCCTTTGAACCGGTTTTAAGCCGATTGCAGCTCCACCTACCGAGTTCAATTGTAAACCTAAACCATCTACGGATCCATTAAAATATTCAACAAACATTTTAGAGGAGGAGTTCAGTGACAAACGCTAGGACAGAAAAAATATATATATAAAGATTTATATGTCAGACTGTTTATTAATTCAAAATCATTAAGAATCTGAGAGTTAAATTCTTAATTTGAGCACGTTACTATCATAATCAAAGAAAAATTCCCCTGTTAAAGACAATTTGCGACCGATTAGTTCTATGACAGCTTTAAGATATAGTCTTCCGATTCAGACCAAACTTTGGTAATATGTTTAATAGCATATAATTTTCGGTATTGCTGAGTTTAAGAAAGCTATCATAAGAAACGAAAAAAAATTTTCTTACTAAGACCCTTTTTTCTATCCTATCGGTTGTATGATAGCTATAGGATATAGTCATCCGATTAGAAGAAAAATTGACAGAACTGTTTAAGAGCATACAATTTTCATAATTCCTGAGTTTAAGAACGCCATCGTGGAGAACAAAAAAGTTTTTCTTACTTAGATCCATTATAAGGACAAAAATAAAAAAGTCAAACTTAAAAATTTGTCCTCTAATATATCATTACTATCTTTTAGAATAATCTTAAAGAATATTCACTTTAATGGTGAAGTGGTTTTTGTTCTATTCCAACCGCACCCTTTTAAATAGCTCTTCAAAAGAGAGAATAAAAACACGTGGACGCATGATTTAAAATAATAAATCATTTGGTATCGCCGCGAATTAAAATAAATATTGAAAACAATATATATTAAAGTTGTTATCGCTTTATTGTGGTTTTGTTATATATGTGTTTTTTCCCAGTGCCATTGTAAGTGTTGTACCCGCCATTCCCCGAAATGGAACTTTTAATATAATATTAGTTAATTTTTTAAGATTCTAAAACTGTTTATTTCAGCTGCCGCCTTTTGCCTCACTAGTTGATTTTTGACAGATTTGTCAGCAGAATTTTTCCGGTATTAGCGTTTCGGTATGCTTTTCGGTTCCTATTTTTAGGGTTAACGGTTTTCGGATTTCAAAAAATGTTAATATCGGTTCCGGTTTCGATACCGGTACCTGGCTTAGAACGGTTTATTTCGGTAAACGGTTTCGGTTCCTGTTCCGGTATTATCCTGTTAAAAACAGAACAGTTTTCTCAGTAAGTCACATTTTTCGACCGTGTTCGTGTCTTTGGAACAGAGTAGAAAATATTTTATTGCCAATTCAAGCGCAGTTCAAGCTTATTTGGGAACTATAAGGGCTAGATTAAAATTCTTTAGAGCAGCGGTGGGCATAAAGTTTGAGTTTGTGAGCAGTTCAACAACAACAGAGAAAAAAAATCCTATTTCCCTGCTAGCAACAATTAAAGTAATTTTCTCTTCCTTTCATTTTACTTTTCTCCAACTAAAGAAGAAACGTTTTTTTAAATACCAACCAAAAAATGGTGCCTACAAATGTGCTTTTAATGAGCTAACACTGTTTCTAGGCAGAAAACCATTTGGCGTCAATGTTCGTACTTGAAACAAGATATGCAGGCCAACAGCCACAGCCTACCCAAAAACCCCTCCCCTCCCTCCACCTTTCCTGCCTTTGGCAACCACTTCTGTGTAGTGCATATGCATTACATTAACCCAGTTTTACAAGCCAAGGGTTGCGGCGGCTCGAGCTCTCTGGTTTAGGCCCATGCTGGCAGGCCACATGAAATTTTCACGCATGCCACAGCAGGCCAGCAGCACAAAAAAAAACGAAAAAAGCACACAAAAAAGTTGGACAAAAACCCTCCCAAAAGGGAGCTGATTAAGTGTGTCACCCAAATGAATTTATCACCTAATAATCACAACAAAAAGACAAAGCAACAAAAAATATATACGTAAAAGCTTTGCACTCGAGTGGCCACAGGCTATGACGTAGTCCAGTTTCCCCCCACAATCATAAGTATAGAAAATAATAATAAAAAAAAAAACAAACTCGTTACGACTTTTTGCGTCTCAAAAGCCATATAATTCCGTTTTAATTCTAAGCCGGCCCCCAGTGCGTATGATAAATGTGTGAGCGAGATAGAGATAGACTACAATTTTATTATACGAAACTAATGACAGATTTGCCTGCATTCGCGTGCTGCATAATTTTGTAGTAATAGAAAAAAAAAACGTTTGCCCTTATAAAGGGCAAAACAAAACACAGATCAAAAGGGAAAGAGCGATAAGGCGCAGGGAGGTGGTGGGCGCGTTGAGATACTAATCTTCATTTGGAAAATTTAATGAAAACTTAGATTAAGAATTGTTTTTGTATTGTCATGAGTTGTATTCGCTACAAAGCCTGTGATTGTTGTATTTAAGTAAGTAAACAGCATGTGTTTTTCTTTGTTATCAGGCAAGTTTCTAATTAAAGTGAGATATCTGCGTCTGAATTTACTTAGGAATGAGTGTATATGAGTAGTAAATGCGACCTATACTCAGATAGTGTTTGCTTACTTTTGATTTTAATTATTGAATTGGGTTCTTTGAGATTAACACCAAATTATCAGAAATTTATGAGGTATTTAACCCTCGATTGTAAATGATATAAACTCAATTTAATTATATTAAATTACATTTTTGGAAATAATTTAGAATGTAACGGTTCATTTCTGATCCAATTACATGAAGAGATCCCTATTAAAGAAAAGATAAATAATGAATTCCTTATCGTAGGTCTTAATTAAACGAACCTTCTAGATCAGTGCTGGGCACTCTAGTGGCTTACGAGCCGAAAAGTAAAAGAGCCCATATCTACGAAAACCTGAGCGATATATTGATGTAGATTTTGTATATTAGTCTGTGTATGTCTCATTCTGTCGTTCGCGAACTTAAACTTCTTAAGAACTAAGATCGTTTTCTTAATCACCCTTCCTTAGATTTGACTTTCTATAAAAACCGATTTTTAATCCGGATCACACAATACCACAAAGTAAGCTGAACGACTATACAGCTATTTTAAAAGGTTCGCACCTCTCTCACTGATAAGAAGGAAGGGATTGACTGTAGTTTGAAAGTTGATACTTTTTACTAGCCTAAGACGCTAAACAACAAAAATATTAGTTATTATTATCATTGTGAACCATTTAACCATCGATGGTCAATAGAATAAACTCGAAGAAGCATAAAAATCAGAGATGCAAACCGCTTGAGAATTAGGACTGATTTAACAACTTGGTTTAGTGGTTCATACTTAAAATAGTTTCAGATCCGTTCCTGATTCCAAATATTAGAAACTTAATTTTTTTAAGAGAAAAATTTAAACTTTTTCTAATTATTTCTGAGATATATTTAAAGCAGGGCTGCAAACCGGTTTTGAACCCGGAATTCCGACTTTTCTTTTACTGTGAACCGAACCTCTCTTTTAAAAAAAAAATAGCTGAACCTGAACCTGTTCCGAACCAAAACTTTCGGTTCGGTTCAAAAAAAAGTTACAAGTCTTAGTTAAGCGGGCATTTTATTGATAAGAGAAGTATTGTTGGCCAACAATTGCTCGAAGAAATAATACTTATAAAAATTAATTGAACTCGTATGTTCGAGTAAACAAAAATTCAGAAAATCTTTAATTTTTTGTAAATTTTTAACAATTTAATTACTCTTCTTTACAAATTTGGAAAAGTTTCGGACGAACAAAGGTTCGCGAACCAAAACCTTATCACAAAACCTTGAACCTTTAATTTCTGAACCTTAACCATTGGTAAATTTTGGTTCGAAAAAGATTAAAAGATTAAGAGAGCTACCAAATCTAAACTTATTTTTACTAATTATATGAATTACGATATTTTAAACAAAAGGTAGACCCTTTACGTCGATGAAATGAACCCAAACTTTTCCTTTTGCTCGGTTTTCGGTTCGATTGTGCATGTTTGAAAAGACAGCGGTTCAGTTTGATTGGGTTCAGAACCGGTTTGTATCCTTGATAAAAATTTATTGATATTAAAATTGTTCAGGGATGCAATGGTTCGGTTCAGTGGTTCATGGAGCCTTTTAAACCATCGGTAGATATGGTAAGCACCTCGAGAACGATGAGTATCTGTTGTTGGTTGGAAGCAAAACGTCAGATATCCTATTAAAGTAGGTGCCTGGCTATTCCTTAACCGAGAAGAACACGTACCAATATCGTTAGTGAAGAGTGTAAAATACTTCCCCTGCCTTATTTAGATTACGACGAATAAACACTACCAACTGAAGAATATACAGAGTAGTGATGGGCGCGGGACGGAATCTCAGAATTTGGACAAGTTTTGCAGTATAAGGGTTTACATAAGAGTTCTATAAGATCTATTTTCTGTAGGAAATTTTTGTATATAAAAGAGATATAATTTTGTAAGATTTTCAAAAAATTTTCAGACCTGCCTGAGGAAGCATTACAATTCGGGTACCTAACCTCCACCCATCTTCAATTTAGAGCTGAGAACCCGAATTAAAATGCTTTCTTATGCAGTATAAAAAATATTTAAAAATTCCCGGAAAGTCAGGAGATGAATTTATAATTACAAAATTAAAGAACTTTAAACCAATTTCCGACAGAATATGAATCTTTTAAGGTTTGGATCAAAATGCGGAAATTTTGCAATCACACAAAAGAACGAAGCCCAAAAAAGACCCATCCTTATGTGCTTACATAATGACAGACGCATGACCACCCTTAATGGTTGCATAAAATCGTTAATACTTCAGATCAATTAGGTCTGTTTGTGATCTATCATGTTGGGGGTCGACTGTCGTAACCTTGCTTAATAAAAAGTCTTACATAATTTGAAAGAAAAAGAACGGCTAAGACTTTAGTAGAATTAAGTAGTTACATGGGTTTTGAAATGTCATTTTCACATTACTGAACAACGTACCAACAACGTTTCATTTCACTCCATTCTTAAGTCATTTAAAGAGCAACTTTAATTACAAAAGGCTTTAAGTCAGAAGGTTAACTCCCGGAAGTTAGTCAGGTTTAAGTTTGTGGAACGCGAGGGTTGTTGAACCTAGATTTAGGTTCAAAATCCGTTTAAGCTTAACATTATAGGGCAATTTTAGAAAACAGGTAATACTACCTTAGGTTTTGTGTTTAAATTTGAATAATACATTGTAGCAGTAATTAAAAATAATTGTTTTCCAATGCAATATTTTATTGTTAAGCCTAGGGTAAGGCAAAATCAATAAAAAAGAAGCTTAGTCATCTTGCCTTTGACATTTTATGACAAAAAGCTTAGATACTTAATCGGTTTATAATTTCATCATTGCCTACGTCAAATTTCTTATTCATAGCAAAAGTCATCTACCAAGTTTCGTAGAAATATGCTTAAGAAATTGGAATTAAGATATAATTTTTAAATATTCTTTTGTCTATAAAATAAATGAATTTAAATCATTTTGAATAATTCTTCTTAGATTACTTAGGGGCTTTAAATGGTTTTTGCATTTGTATAAATTTCATATTTATCTTTGTTCCTTTCATTCTATCCGTTTGCTCTACTTGCAGCGCTTCAACTTTGACCTTTTTATTGCTGAGCGATTTATGGGGCTCTGATAAATGTGCGCTTTAGCACATTTCACCTACCACTACAAGATGATATAATGCCAACAACAGAATAAAGTAAAACCGATTTATACAACGGCATCTGGGGCACTTCAATTCCAATAATTGCACATGGCCAGGCCAATCCAAGCAGCACAAGCAGCAGGCAGCAGGCAGGCAGAGTGCCATTTGTGGCAAATTATTCATAATTACAATTGCAGGCGAGGTGAGGTCAACAAAAAAAGGGGCCTCTTAAACGCAATATCGACAATTTGGCAGGTCGCCCATGGCAACCATTTGTGGCAACAACACAAAATAGTGATACCCCCAAGGAAGAAGAAGAGGAAGTGCAAGCAAAAGGAAAGGAAGCTGAAAACGGGAAAGGATGTACCATTTGAAATTGGAAATTGGTGCAGTAAGGTGATTTTCTTGACCTTTTACTTGATATTTGTTTTTTGGTCAAGGATGTCTCAGGCTGTTGGAATTGAATTTGCCAACACAAATTATTCAAATATTCTTTGTTTTTTTTTTTCGTTTTTTTGGAATGGGCGGTAAAGCCAAGCCAAATCACATGGAACCAAATGTCACGCTATGTCAGAAGGGGCACCGCAGGCCAAAAAACACACCCGATGAACGTCACAATGTTCTTGTTGCAGGCAGGATGAGGGCGCTGTTACGTGTTTGCAATCGATTTGAGAGTTACATAAAAAAAAACAGAGCCTCATAGAGAACACACCTGAGGGCGCAACTACAAACAACCTGAGGACGGACGATGCCAAAAAGCAATTTGCAAACTCGCTTGGACTAATGTTTGTATTGGGTAAACTGACCTACGCATAAAATATTCAAGAAAGTTAAACACAGGCGCCATCAATGTGGAATATATGTATGAAGGAAGAGATAGGGCCACCCCATTACAAAGAATAGAATGGAATCAAATAAAAAATATAATTGTGGTGATGGCGCCGACAGGTTTCCACCACCCGCCGCCATCAACAAAAGAGCCATAAAAAAAATCCACCAAATAGCTAAAGGAAATGCTGGCAAATATTGTATGCTACAGTAGATACACGCCTCAAGGACCCTCAACAGTTGGAATTAGTTGTTTTAGGAAAAGATTTGATATAACAAAATTTAAACTTTTCAAACAAATTTCCTAATTTGAGACATCAATTAAAGTAATTTTGAAAAACGTAAGAAGAGTACGTACAATCTTAAAAGAAGTACAAACAATTTTGAATTGATAACTTTAGTTTACAGGATTACCAAAAAATTATAAAAAATATATCCCAAGTGTTCTGAAAATAGCTTTCGATCCAAAAACGACTCATGGGTATATTTTCTTGAAGTTTTTGAAACGTTAAACTTGAAAATTTAGTTTAAAATTTTTTGATTGAATACGTTTTCGAGATACTTTTACGTTTTAAGTTATATATCAATTTAGAAATGGGCTATTTTGGCTGTAAATTAACAAGATCTATCCCAAGTGTTCTAAAAATAGCTTTCCATCCAAAAACGACTCAAATCGTATTTAAAGGGATTTTGTTTTTGAAACGTTAAACTGTTTGTTTTTTTTTTTTTTATTTTTTTATAAATGGGCTATTTTGGCTGTAAATTAACAGATCTATCCAAGTGTTCTAAATATTTTCTTAAAGTTTTTTTTGAAACGTTAAACTTGAACAAATTTAGTTCAAAATTTTTTTTTAATGAAATACGTTTTTGAGATACTTTTACGTTTTAAGTTATATATCTATTAAGAAATGGGCTATTTTGGCTGAAAATTAAAAAAAAATCTATCCCAAGTGTTCTGAAAATAGCTTTCGACCCAAAAACGACTCAAATCGTTAGAAAATTGGGTCGTTTTTGGGTCGATAGCGATTTGTAGAGCACATGGGTATATTTTCATTAAATTTTTGAAACGTTATACTTGAAAATTTAGTTCAAAAATTTTTTAATGAATACGTTTTTGAGATACCTTTACGTTTTAAGTTATATGTCAATTTAGAAATGGGCTATTTTGGCTGTAAATTAAAAAAATCTATCCCATGTGTTTTCGATCCAAAAACAATTTAAGTCATAAGGGAATTGGGTCGTTTTTGGGTCGAAAGCGATTTTTAGAACACATGGGTATATTTTCTTGACGTTTTTGAAACGTTAAACTTGAAAATTAAGTTCAAAAATTTTTTAATGAGTACGTTTTAGAGATCTTTTACGTTTTCAGTTATATCTGGGCTATTTTCGCTGTAAACTCGATTACTTGATCTTTAAACAAATAATTGCTCCGTTTTTCTAGAAATGAGAACTAAAATACTGAAAACCAGTTCAGAACTTGGGACTGAGCGTTAACCCAACTTATCTTTGACTAACTTTATCTATAAACTTATCTTTATCTACAAAAATCAATTGTTGTGTCTTCCCTCTCGGAAAAACTCAAGGGAGCGGTTTAAAATCAGTTCAGTTTCATATCTCAGAGATTATAACTGCTATCAACTTGAAACTTGGTATTTGGGTTGGTAAAATGGATTAATATTAGATGATTTTTAATATTCTTCGAACCAAATCCGGTTTCAACTGGTTTAAAAGTGTTTCAGTGCCATATCTGAGAAATTATTTAAGCTATAAACTTTAAATTTGTTCTGTATATTGGTTATATGACATTTAGCTGGTTACAAACTTGATTGAACCGGATTTAAAGTGGTTCAGAGCCTTATCTCAATACTGATTTAATCAATAAACAATTTGCAACTTGGAGAGTGGGTGGGCAAAAGTGTTTTCGATATTTTTACAGATGAAACGTGTTTGAACTGTTTTAAAAGTAGCTCAGAGGCATATATCTAAATTTTTTTGGGAGTTGTGGAGTTTGGTTATGAGTAAGACAAGGTTCTAGACCGTTTTCGATATTTTTACAGATTAAAACGTGTTCCAAAACAGTTTGAACTGTTTTAAAAGTAGTTCAGAGGCATATATATGGTTTTTTTTTTAGTTATGGAGTTTGGTTATAAGGAGTAAGACATGGTTCTAGACAGTTTTCGTTTCTTTGGTCTTACATACATAAGAAATACTGTTTTACGACTGTGAGCATGCCCAGCGGGCAAAATTTGCACTGACTTGGACGACGTCGTCGGATTTAGAGAATATTTGTTAAATACTTGAATTTTTGGCACCCGGGTAACAGCTTAAGCTTAGCTGTTAAATAGCTGTTAATAAACTGCTTGAAAATATAAAGCAGTGATTCTTCTGATGCTGGACTTTCTATATCAATACTCCTGTGCGAAGTGTCACACATTCTCAGCATTTGTCGCCTTACACACACTAGCAAAAGGGCAAAAAGTCGAATGCTCTAATTCTTAACTCTTTTCTCAAAGTTCTCTTTTAGTGAGTTTCTACTGCCCTTGTCCCTAATAGGAGCTCGAAAATTATTGCGGCGAAGTTTCCGTTTTGGAGGTCGTTTGGAGTAAGATTGAAAGGGAGAGACCCAGAAATTACGTCAGAGCCCGGCCAGAAGCCATTTGGGGCTTGTCAAAAATTAGCAGCATAAAACAAAAACCAAAACCAACAAAAGAGAAATAAGATGCATTAGTAGATAGATGGCAAGCCACAACAACAACAACAATAACATGCAAGCAGGCCAGGCTTAACATTAACAGCCCTCTGATAACTACACTGCAAAAAAAAAAAAAAAAAAAAAGAAGGTGCGACGTTTGGTGCTAATTAAACAAATTAATAAAAGGATGCAAATGATGTGATGAGGCGAGCGCATAAAAAGAGAAAGGGGGGTAGGAGGTAGTCGTAGTAGTAGAAGAAATGCAACAAAACAAATGCCAAGAGAGTGAGAGAGAGGCTGCCGCCCCTCAGCTGTCTTAAGGCATTTGTTTGATTTGTTGTTTTTTTTTTTTGTTTTTGCATGTGTTTATCGTGCCTTCTATATTTTTGTGTGTGTATGTGTATGTGCGCGTGTATTGGACATCAAAACTCACCTGACGCTCACTTGGTGTCTATATAATATTTCTCCTCCAAGCCAAACAACTGGATCGGTATGGGCAGGGGAGAGATTGTGGGAAGATTAACACAGACCAGCAGGTGTAATTACAATTAGTTTGTCCCTCTTGTTATCACAAAAACCCAGAGAGGAAGGCAACGTGAGAGGCGAGGGTGTCCCGTTTAATTTTGTTTTTATTTATGGATTTAATTGCTGCCCAATTGCAACCTTTGCTTAACAAACAACAAAAAGCGCTTCTTCTGCTGACTTTTCTATGAAAAAATCAATAAAACTTCTCCTCGTTTTTACAACTTGTGCAATTTTTTTTCTTTTACGCGCACACGCAACACCCACACTTTGGCAGCAGGCAACAAACCACTCGCGCTCACTATGTCAAATTATTTCCACAAGTTTTCAATGTTTTAAACAACTTTGATGTACAATTGGAACTGACACGCCACGGAGTAGACAATATATAGAGGCACAGGCAAAATATGGACTCGGTCGACTCAGAAATTAGTCAGCTGTTTGTGGTCATTTGCGCTCACGACAATGTCCGTCTCGCTCTAACCTCAGTGTTTTCCTATTTAGTAAAGTATTAACATGTGCACCATCGCTTAACAGCACTCAATTCTGAGAGACGTCTCAATCTTTTGCTCTAGTAATCATTCTCTATGGCACAGGCAGGCGATAGTCAGCTGTGCGGTGGCGGGCACTTTGAATTTTTAGTTTTTTAGAATAAATCAGCTGTAGTTAAAGCTCAAAGGGCTGGGATGAGTTCAATAAAGTATTGTGAGTATAATTAATCAATTATTTAAGCAATGGTGTTAACATAAACAACGTTTTCCTAAGTTTAATAATTATGCCGGGCAGAGCTCTGCTATGCTAACAGCGACACAAGCAGCGCTGCTACTGTAGCTCTCACAGGCAGCTAGAGCGGAGCCGTTACTTATTTATATCGATAGTAGAGGTGCGCGCGTGACGTGAATTGAAACGTTACGATGTATCCCGACGTGATCGTGAAATAACACAGACTTTCGTGCGTGTGCATTCGTGATTCGTGCTTGTTAATGTTATACCTTGTGAATATAAGTCACGCTGAATTCACGAAATGTGTTTTCTTTTAAGGCCTATGTCCAATCGACGCGAAACGGAGGTGAAATAAAAAACTCCATATAAAGAGAATAGCTGCGAAATTTTTCGGCTTCCATATTGAGTGTGCACTTCGCGTGAAAAAAGACTGGGTATTCTGTTGGCAATAACCTATTATTACTTATGTTAATAACGTTGCGAAACGATATTTGTGTGTGGAAAATTGAGTAAGAAGAAAAATTATTTGTAAATGAGCGCACCGAAAAAAGATTTGGGCTCAAAATTTTAGTTGCAACAATAAAAAATCGCTTTAATAATGTTATTGATTTAATAGAATTCAATATTGGTAATTTCGTGGTCACAAATTGAACGTTTTTACGCTTAAAAAAATGAAATGAAATGTGGGAAAGAGGTGTAGTGGGGTAGCTTGCCCCTCAACGCCTCTTTCCAACAAGCAAGAGCTTTCTCAAAAACTTCATGAAGTTTGCTTTATCGTGTAAATCTCGTCTAACATAAAGAATGAGATTGAGACGCCACCTACCTTAACCTGTGACCATATGATCACACAAAAACGCACACAAATGCCTTTTTAAAACATCTGTTGCCAGAAAACTACAATCTCGATAATTAAATGCAATGTATCAAATGAAACTTAAAAAACTTAAAAAAAATATTTTTAGCTAACTCTTTTTTCTTTATGTTAATTTTACGTGAATTAATTCGGGCATATTCAGTTTAACATTCCAAATTAGTCAGCTGTTCGCTGTCAGTTTCGCTTTCTGACTTATTTCTGTCTCGCTCTAACCACAGTCTTTTCCTATGATAATTATAAGTTAACAGAAAGTATCTACATGATAATTATTCCTTAACATCACTCAAAATTGAGCGGCGTTTCAAAGTAGGAAGCCACTCTGTTAGTTATTTTTATGGTCACTGTGTGATTTGATATTTATCAATCACAGTTATATTATCACCGGTACGCTCATCTCTTATTTATTGTGTCGCACTGGCCACACTGGCCGTACATACGAAAATTATTCGTGACGCCTCTTTAAATTGTGAATGAATCGTGCGTGACGCAAAACGCTCAAAAAATTGAGTGCGTGAATCAAAATATTTTTATTTCGTGACTCGTGCGTTACTTGATGCAAAAAAATCGCTCACGCGCGCATCTCTAATGTAAATACTGTCCATCTCTAAAGCACGCTGGTAAAATACAAACAATTTTGTTTATCAAATTACAACTTAATTAAATGTGTTTTTTTTTCAACAGAAATAACAGAAACATTCAGCCTTAACGGGATAAACACACCCACTGGAACAAGAGAAGTCTCTTTTCATTTATTTGTGTTGTACCCGCCCTCGCCCCCGCCTCAATAAGAACATGCCGCGAAGGTACACCAAAAAGTTGACTCTGGCCAAACTGAACGCCACCATAAACTCACAGGAGAGTGAAAAACCACAAACTTCAGATGACGCCAGCGCCTCCAGTGCCAGTGCCAGTTCCAGTGAATTCGAAGAGGATGAGCAGGCGGCAGACCCCAACAACCTAACTGAGTGCGACCCAGAGCACCTGCTCCGACATGTACTCGAGAATACCCCACATTTTGCCCAATTATCCACCAACAAGGGTTTGAGCATAAAACTGGATGAGCAGTTACAAATGTATCCCACTTGCTCCTTAACAGTTCCCCTGCCCTTGTACATAGCCAATAGACACACGCCCATTATGGAGCCCTGCAGTCAGCGTACTCAGGTGTATGATGAATGGCAGCGTCAATTGAAAATTCATCATACCCAACATCTGGGGCATGCCAAGAAAATGAAGTTAAAAGAAAAGAAGCGACAGCATAAGATTTACGATGCACATCTCTTTGATATGGCCGAACATATAGCCACACAGGAGAATGCCTATTTTAGGGAGAGCTATGACTATTATTATACGGGTGGTAATCTGCAAATGATGTCACATGGTGAGAAAATGTTGGCCCTGCATGTCAGTGGAGAGAAACTAACCGAGTTGAATGTCTCGGAAGTGGATGAGGAGGCGGGACTGTGGCATCCCTTGCATAGCAAATTACTAACAGGTAAATCCAGTGAAATATTTGAATTATTAAATTTGGATACATATCTGGTTAATCATGGTCATCTGTTGGCTCTAAGATATCTGCAAGAAATTTGTATCTATGAACTAAAGCGAAACACAGACGAGGAGGAAGAGGAGGAGGACATGTATAAATTGGATTGCCTGAGTACCTTCTCCACGCCCGAGGCTTACTTTACCAGTGCGGCTCAATCGTTGAGTCAGTCCAAGCACTTGGCTTTGGCCTGTCAGGATCGTTCGGTTCGTTTTCTGGATATGGCCAGTCAACAGGTTGTGGCCAAACATGATGTATGCATGCAGAATGGCTTAAAACATGCCTCCAACACTTGGGCTCAGCTACTGGCCTCGTCCAGCCAAAGTAGCTGCTTCTACTATGCCTGCCAGCCGGTGCTGCTTACGGTGGATATACGCTGTGATCAGCCGCTGAATCCCTGCTTTGCCAGCAGTGCCTATGCCGAGCAATGTGAAAGTTTATCTTGTGTGAAACAAGGCATCAATCCAAATCTTTTATATGTGGCCAGTAATCATAAGCTGCATTGCCTGGATATGCGTTGTTTGGGCAAAAAGATGTCAGATCGCTCGGTGGTCACTTGGACGCATCAGATGACTTATCCACCCACTTTTATGGACACCTGTGCCTATGAGGGCAGGGAATATATAGCCCTGGGCAGTGTCTTACCCTCGGATCAGCGTCTGTGCGAGCTAAATGGTTGTCTCAGCCAAAAACTGGAGGAAATGTCCTCACCTGTGCTACCCTATGCCACCCCTACCTTGGAAGAGGCTTTGACAGATGCACGCTTAAGAGGTGTCATAGATGTCTATGCAGATCTAAGCGAACGAGTAAAATGTTGCTCCACGGGTCTAAAATTTCATAAAATGGAAAAGGCCAGTGATCGAGCCTTTGCACAATTGCTTAGCTCCAATAGCATAGGAGATGTCTATGGTCAAAGATTAACTTTGAGAGAGGAAGAGGAAAAACATCAGGAATTAAGAATTGGTCGACATACCACGGAGGCCATACGTTATTATGGTAATCTGGTGCAGCAAAGGGTACAGCAAAGAAAATTAAAATGCACCGAAGTGCAAAATATAAGCATAATGCGGGAAATACTTGAAACTGCCACAAATCAAGAGGAGAAACCCTTTATTGTAGAGGATATAACCATAGATTATGGTTTTGAGCAGTCTGAAAAGGAAACTGAAGAAGAAGAAGTGCCTAATCCCCCCTTGGAGGTTAAGAAACAAAAGTCCTTAAATCGTGGTCCTTGGCAAAAATCTGCCTACAAATTGGCACGCTATACGGATATGATTACCACGCGCTTATTGAGTGTTTGGGATCTAGATGATTTTGATCAGACCAAAGATGTTTACATAGATATGATTGATGAAAAGTTAAAGAAAGAAAAATTGGAACCCGAAACCAATCGCACAGTTGATTGGCTGCAGCATTTACCCGAGAAAACCGAAGATATGCCTAACGAACCCGCCACTTTAGTACCTGGCACTAATCTCAGTCAATACTATGAGGCCAAAAATGCCGACTATTATGAATTAATAGAACCCAAAATTGAGGAAAACTTAAATTTCACTCAGCGTGCACATTCTACTTTGAAACCTGGCGAACGTACAATTATTGAATACGATTTTGAGGCCTCTCATGCTCAAGTTTACACACCCACACCAGCTAAAAAACCCAAAACCAAACATACCAAGGGTTTTTAGGATTTTACTTACATCAGCAAAATGTTAAACATTTTTATACAAAACTGTAAAATAAATATTTTAAAAACAATTTGCAAATAATTGTCACTTCTTTTTAGGATACTCGAGGGGTAGTTTTTAAGAGAATTAAGAAATTGCAGATAAATGGTTAAATTATCAAAATTTAGAAGATCTATCGGACGAATCCCTACTAGTAGGGCCCTTATGTTGTCTTGTTTTCAATGTGAATAGCTTGTCATTTGACATTCAAAACAATACAACATGAAAGCTTAGGCTGAGTTCACATTGTTCGACGCATGAGACATGATAATCTAGTAAGCCTTCATGTTGTATTGGTTTGAATGACAAATGACAAGCTATTCACAGTGAAAACATGACAACATAAGGGCCTACTAGATTGTCATGTCTCATGCGTCGAACAGTGTGAACCCAGCCTTACTAGATTATCATGTTTCAAGTGAACTCAGCCTTAGAACTTTTAATTTAATATCAAAAAAATTTATTTAGAATCTTAGCTACAGGCTGACCCGAAATGCAAGGATTGTTCGTGAGTTTTTTAAACTTTTTGTAGTACGTGCTATAATATCAGGGCTGTACGGCGGATGACCCATCAATTCGACTATTTGGCCGTTGAAAAAGTCGCTTGTGTGACGTTATGGAGAATGATTCGCCTTCGACGGTTGGTATTGCGAATATCTACTAAAACTTCCGTCAAAGAAATGGTCGTGTACCACTCAGAATTGACCGTCCTAAGTTGCTCAAGCGGAACAGTGTTCATATGACCCATTTACCCGAAGAAACAGGCGACCGACCATTTGCTTCCGTGCGCCAAACACTTCTTTAGGGACTATTTATATCCATGATTCGTCACCTGTAACGATCCTATAAATGTCTTGTGAAGCACCGCAATAGTATTTTTTTAAGCATTTCTTTGCACCAATCCACACGAGTCATTTTTTTTAACAATTGTCACATTATGCAGAATCCAACGCGAACAAACATTCATGCTAAATCTAACATATGCTGGTGGAACTAATGTGTAGAGATGCCTCAATCTCACATTATTTGACATGACGATCATTATCAACAACCGATTTTGGATCGATGGCCGATGACTGAACTACGGCCACGATGGAATTCACTATACCAGTGAAATAAAGTGGTTTTTGATGGTGCTTTATTGCCATACAAAGAACTGAGTTCTTGTTGAGAGATAAAGGACTCATTTCAGATGGCATACAAATTTATTTCGTCACTAGGCTTTATATAAATAAAAGCACTTTTGAAAGCTGAATGCTTTTAAAAGCTGTCTTAATAAATTTGTATGCCATCTGAAATGAGGCCGTAAACCACAAAATGTATCATGATAAATGCCCTTAAAAGTATGCAACTTTATTTGCTTTAATAAAACTAGGCAACATAATGCACTTTATAGAAGGAGTGTTGTTAAATTAGTGTTAAGGCAAATATAAAAGAAGCATTTTTTTCTTAATTATTCCTAATCAATGACATTGCATACTTTTTAGGGCATTTATCATGATCAATTTTGTGTGTATAAAAGAGGTAATAAATGGCGCTTGTACATCAAAACGTTTTGAGGCCGTTTATGCTAAAAAATGTCAAACTTATTTTGGTATTATCAGATTTTAACTATTGAGTGTTACCAGTGGAGTTTTAAAATCACAAAGTGAACTTCGCAGAAGAGACTGTAGAAAAAGAGTAAAAGACGCAGGCTTGAGAAGCTGAATATTAATTGATAAGAAGAAGTACAGGATGTAAGATGTCCAACTCATTTAAAATATATTTAAGGAAAGTTTTAGTGCTTCAGAAAAGAAGTCTATGAGTTTGACGGTCAAAAATATGTAGATAAAATTTATTTTCGATTGGTCCCAGTGGTTCAGAAGTTATTTCATCTGGACCATTTAGCTAGCGGTCGGATTCGGCTGGTTCCGACAAATGTGCAGCCTATATAGGAAAATAGCCAACCGCAGAAGGACAGACTATAGGCTATATCAACTCAGCTCATCACGCTAAATATAAAGATAGTATAAATATACTTTATGGGTTCGGAGATGCTTTTTACTATGCAATACAAAAATTTGAACAAAAATAATATCAAAGCATTCACCTGGACACAAGTTAATAAACAGCTAAATGCAGAATTTTCTATATTATATTTTCTATATTAACTTAAATACTCGCCATTTCGATTGGCCCGCTCGTTGATTGGCCGCCGCTGCCTCTGACAGTACATCATCCCCGGCCAGATCTGGCTCATAGGCAGGATTTACAATGCCCTCAATGCGTTCGACCACAAACTTATCGTTTCTACGTTTCAGGGCATAGCCCAGGGAACGTTTTTCCAACTCGGGTTTATTTTGTAGTTCCTGTAACATGATTTTTCTCAAAAGCTTAAACCTCACAGCAAACGTTTCACTTTGCAACTGATTTAAATTGGGCAACTTTTGCTTCTAATTGATTTGAATTAGCTCGATACAGCATTCAATACGATATCAAGCGTTCATTGGGGCGTAAAATGAGCCAAGGGTGATAGGCGCGCCAGTTGGTGTATACTATAATCAAAACTCAAAACACTATCTGCCTAAATGGGTTGTATTTGAAATTGCATAAAAATTAAACAATAGAAAAACAGCAAGCTACAGCGTAGGGTTTGACTTAATCAAATTTTGCTAAAATATTGATCTTTTTTAAAAATAAAAAATATATATTATTTAAGCTAAGCAACTGTCATAAATATTCAATTCTAGCTGCACATCCCCGCCCCTTGGGTTAAGTCCAGCGCCTGCGTCATTTTTGTGGGCGGAGCTAGGCAAATGTTTAGACACTTTAAAAATGTTGCTAGCCACATTTGGCCACTGCCAGCCAGCAGCCTCCTTTATCATGTGTCAGTTAACATTGATACAATCAGCGAGCAGGTTGTGTGTACGCGTTTTCTCCTCTCTCTCTCTGTTCATTTTGGAGTTTTCTTATTTTTAGTTCAAAATATATCAAAGAAATAATTAAAATAAATATTTTCAAGTGATAAAAGCATATAAAAAAGTAAGAAATTATAATTAAAGAAAATATTAAAGAATCTTTATATTAATATGTGAAGAATTTGGTTTTTGGTACAAAATGTTTTAATACAATTGTTTGAGTATTTGAGCTGGTTTGTGAAAAAGGTGCTTGTATTGATCTCGTGCTTGGGCTTAGATTCCCATTATCAAAAAAATCAGAATTTACATCAGGGCTGCTAACCGCTTTAGAGTCAAACAGCTCCGAAGTTGCCGAACCGTATCTAAGCCGTGGTATATTTTTCTTTCTGACCGAATCTGAATCAGAAAGAACGGCAACCTATGCATTTGTTTTGACTCTCCCTGATATTATCATAAATTATTATGCCTTAACTTTAAAATAAACTGTCACAAAACATTCTGCGATTTTTTTTAACGAAGATTTTCCATTTTGAGTGAATGAATTTAAATGATATGATAAGGTGTCTATAAGTTATTAACCCCAACTAAGGTACTAACTTGAACTATACACCACGTCGAGTATTTTCTGTCTTTCACAGATTTTTTCATGTTGGCTTCATGCCTGATTATTACATTAAAAATAAAAAAAAAAAATTTAGAATATTTAAAAATTTTATTAAATATTTAAATTAATTTCCATTTATAAAATCAAAATTAAGCTGAAGATGTCGTTAGTGCTCTGTCGCCTTACAATTTATTTTAATATAATATAGTATCATTTTTTAGAACTAATTTTATCAACGTTTTTTTCCGTATATTCTCGAATATATTGAAAATTTTCATACTTTTAGGCGTACTGTAATTATAATTTTTTTGAAATAGTAAAATATTTTAAGCGCTGTATCCTAAAAAACATAGGACAAATTTTCCGACATATAGGTTCAATGGTTGATATAGGATATAGTCATTCAACTCAAACCAAAGTTTGCAAATGTGTTTGAAAGCATTTTATTTTCGTTATTGCTGAGTTTAAGAACGCTATCGTAGAAAACAAAAATGTTTTTCTCACTAAGATCCATTTCCTACACGATCGGTTCTAGGACAGCTATCGAATATAGTCATCCGATCTTAACCAAATTTCGTAGAACTGTTTAAAAGCATAAAATATTCATAGTTCCTGATTTTAAGAACCCTTACATTGTAAATCAAAAAGTTGTTCTCACAAAGGCCTATTTTCCGACTGATTGGTTCTAAGAAGCTCTATGATACAGTCATCTGATCCTTACCAAATTTGGTATAACTATTTGAAGGCTTAAACAAAAATTCATAACTTCTAAGTCGGCATTTACACCAGGAAGCAAACTTCATGAAGTTTTCTAACTGACCGAGGGACGCAGCCGACGTGTGAAAATAGTAAGAATAGGCTTATGTTAGTACTTAAATAAGAAATAAATAAAATTAAAGTTAACTGCAGGCTAATAATGTTAAAATAGAGTTTTTTAAGCAGGTAAGAACGACCACGAACTAATCTCTTTGTTATAATCAGCAAAGAGAGTGCGAGAGGGTTTATTCAAATCACAGTTAATAAGGTTAGTCATCTGATTTTTTTGTTTTTAGAAATCCGATACTGTCGAACTTCCATGCAAAAAAGTTTTGACATAAACTCTGATTATAAAGATATTTTTCCAAATTTATGCATATATTTTGGACTTTCAAGTCGACTTGCCAAGATTAGCTTGGCTGCGACCATTATTTTATATAGCTGTCATATGAAGGATCAGACCGTCTTGCACCAATTTTGTTGTTTTTGAAGCTATTGAACTTAAGAACTTAAGTTAAGTTACAAAATTTGGTTCGATTTGGATCACTATTTTATACAGCTGACATATAACAGATCTAGCCGATTAACACAAATTTTATAGGATTTGACGATACATTAAAGGTGCACTTTTTTAAAACAGGGCAAGTTGGGGCATAAGGTGTTAATTACTTATTAATCTACACACTATTGTTAATAATTTTTTATACACTTGAAAAGTGTATATTAACTTTGCCCAGAAGTTTGTAACGCATAGAAATATTCATTTCCGACCCCATAAACTATTTATATTCTAGATCAGGACGACGAGCTGAGTTCAATTCCGCCTGTCTGTCCGTCCGTCTGTCTGTCTGTTTCTACGCGAACTAGTCCCTCAGTTTTAAAGCTATCGAGCTGAAATTTTGCACAGAGTCTTCTTTTTACTGTTCTCAACTAATATGTCGAAACCGGCCGGATAGGATGACTATATCATATAGCTGCCATAGGAACGATCGGTCAAAAAAATAGTTCTTGTTACAAAAACTTTTTTGTTTTCCATCGTAGCTTCCCCAATCTTGGTATGTATTAGTTACATATGCTTCCACATAATTCTGGAAAAAATTGATCAAAATCGGATGGCTATATCATATAGCTGCCATAGAAACGGTCGGTCAAAAAACTACTTTTAGTGAGAAAAACTTTTTTGCTTTCCATCGTAGCTTGCCCAATCTTGGTATGTATTAGTTACATATGCTTCCACATAATTTTGAAAAAATTTATCAAAATCGGATGATTATAGCATATAGCTGCCATAGGACCGATCGGTCGGAAAATGTGTTTTACTAAGAAAAGTTTTTTTATGGTATCAAATTATTATTATCAATGATTTAAAAATTGTAAATATCTGATATCTATATCCTATATATATTTTACCAGTCAAATCAGTTGGAGTAAAGTTTCTCAAGTGTATTAAAACTTCGGCACAGTCGAAGTTTGCTTTGCCTTCTCGTTAAAATTTCACATACCTAAACTAACGATTACGGTTCGTTTTAAACCGGGTTGCATTCCAGTTTCTACTTTGGTGTAAACTTTTTGAAAACAAACATCAATGTTAAAAAAATTTTTAAAGAAATCTGAAATTTATTTAAAATCTTTATAATTAATGAATTATAATCCAAAATTTTAAAATTTTTTAAAAATTTTAATTTTAACATAATCAAGCTCTTCCAGATTGAACCGCACCTGGACAAAACGAGTAACTTGATTACGTGGACAAGTGCTCTTCTGCCTGTTTATTTGTGTGTGTGTGTACATGTGATGCCGACAGCCCAGCCGCTCTCAAGAGTAAAACCAACCCAATGCCAATGATATTTTCATCGGTTCAGTTCAGTTCAGCACTTGGATCGTAGCAGTTCTGCTCCGTCTACTTGGTCCCACGTTATTGTTGTTTGCTCGCGTGTTTCTTTTCTCCCCCCCCCACACATCAAGTGATACTTTCATTTAAACAACAACAACAAATTCAAGCCAGAGGTATAAACATTAATTAAATTGGGTAAACAAACGGCGTTGCGTCTGTATTTTGTGTGTTTAGTTTAGCGTAAATTTCGAGTAGAAATTATTATTTTCCCAAAAATTGTTAAAGAAAGCGTGTACTTTGACTAAATGCTGTCGTGTCTTTTTTCATTCATATTCAGATCGTGTAGTTGTCAGTGTATGTGTGTGTGTGTGTGTGTGTATACACACAGAGAAAACTTAACGAAACCCGCTTATCGCTTTTTGAAAACAAAAAAAAATGTAGCCGGGTCAGGCTAATCACGATCTGTCGCTTTTTTATGTTTTTGTTTGAGAAATAGAAGGAAAACTTATGACGTGTACCTAAAACCGGAAAGGTTTACATTTAGCGGCAAACTGTAAATTAAATACCCAACGGTACTACCAAAAGTGGTTCAATGAACCGAAGCAGATCCAAATTAAACAGTCGCCCACAACAGGTTTCTTGAGGAAACAAAAAAAGCAGATCAAAATGAAAGAAGAGCCAGATTTGAAGATGTTAATGACGATTTCACGTAATTGTGTTGGCTACCCAATTGAAAGATGTTGCTGGCTTGGCTTGGGCGATGTCCGGAATGACTGACCGGCCTTTCATTAGTGAAAGTTTCCGTTTATTTATTGCAAATCATTTTTGGTCTTATTTCTGTAGAGCTGTGTGACCTAAGCTTTCGAAAAGATAACCAACTTTCCAAGCCAAACAAACAGCAACACCTACGTGAATATATGTTGAAATGTGCCCCACACCACACACCACATTACGCATACGCATCGTGTACATATTCGGCTGCAATTTTATTCGCAATATTTGGCTTTGGCCCCACCAACATCATCATTGCATAATCTTCCCATGCAGATGGACAAAGCCCGCGGCTCGTAAAATGAATTGCACATTTGCATAATGACTAATTTTTCACGCTGCTTCTCCACTTCAAACTTACTACACTGTCCGTTAGTTAAATTGAACCAATTTTTTTATTGAGATTTCTTTTTTTTCGTTTTTACTCCTCTTTTTTGGTTGCTGCGCTCTTGTGTAAGGTGTTGAAAAAAAACTGTTTCAATCAAATTTCATATAAAAGTTTGTCATAATCATCTGAGGCAAGTCATTAATTGTTTATTTGTTGCTGTTTCCAGTTGGCTTGGACTCTATTCGGAAAGTAATTTTAAAAAGGACTTTTCAAAATATTAAGAATTAGTGTTAAAAATTCGTCAGGATTAATGTATATTTTAAAAAACTTGTGTTTCGTTCCACTTATTTTTAGCTGATCTAATTTAATTATTTTTCCAAATTGAATAGTTTCGGTGGACTACGGCGAACGCGGGTTGCTTTAAACAGGATGACCCTGGAAAAATAAGTAAAATAAAAGCTCTCTAGAAAGAGAGAACCCCATCAGAACTAAATGTTTTACCATTTAAAGAATTCTGAAGGTGCAAGGTCGGGGATATAGTGTGAATATGCCATCACTTCCCAATTAAGCTTCCATCATTTTTGACAAGTGACCAAATATGTGTGCTGTCGAGCATTGTCATGATGGAAAAGGGCAGCTGCATAAATCAATGCTCTCAGAACTTCTCGTCATGACAGCCTCATCTGAATCAAATGTTTTACCATTTAAAGAATTCTAAAGGGATCGAAACAAATGGAAATCTGTATGTGCAAGGTCGGAGCTATACTGTGATTATGCCATCACTTACCAATTTAGCTTCGATCATTTTTGACAAGTGACCAAATATGTGTGCGGTCGAGCATTGTCATGATGGAAAACCGCAGCTGCATAAATCTATGCTCCCAGAACTTCTCGTCCTTATCGACAAAAAAACTGGACCAAGTGCTATTGACAGCCTCATCAGAATCGAATATTTGATCATTTAAAGAATTCTGACGGGATCAAAAAAAATGAAGGGTCAAGGTCGGGGCTATACAGTGGATGTATCATCACTTACCAATTTAGCTCCGATAATTTTTAACAAGTGACCAAATATGTATGCTGTCGAGCATTGTCATGATGGTAAAGCACACACTTGCGATTGGCTAATCCAGAATGCTTCTCTTTCATTTTTTGATACGATTTGGATACCTGAATTGATGTTGAGTGGCAAACTGTCAGCATAACTTTACTCTGGTAAATATACGCTTATTATGTGGTCTGAGCCCGCTTCATCTTATCTGCTCGCTATAATCTATTTCAAAAACGAAATGTTTTCGTGACGATCGAGCAATGAATCGCAGATATTGATACGTTTTGTAAGGTGAATTTGCTTCTATCGATCTTTTGACGTATCCAAAATTTTTAAGGTGGTTTTCTATGTGATACATAAAGCTTCTCGAAAAAATGGACGTTTTTTTTAAACATTGTTATAATTTTATTGTCATCAGCCTCCAATGGCCGGCCTTCATATGGTACGTCTTTAATCTCAAAACCTACGGAACAGAATTTTTGAAACAAACACTGACACTTTTGTTCATTTATTGCAATGTTCCCATAAACATCTCATATTTTGTTTCGAGATCGGATCCCTTTAATTTTTTTCGGAGGTAAATTAGCAAAATATACCGAAAATGAACACCTTTGGATGCCATGCTTAATTGTTATGGCATGACATCAAATGTTTATCAAAGACGATAGATAGGTTAGACAATCGATACCTAGATGTTTTTTCCCTAGGGCACCATCTCCCGTTTAAAAATGTGTTTTACGCCCTAAGTTAAAAAAAATACCCCAATATAACAATTTCAAGTATCCCGAGTCCGATTATCAGCAGACTTTGCTAATGGCTCTTACACTATACAAGTGAATACCTGAGCAAGGGCTGATCTAACCTTTCTTGGTTTAACAGAAGGTAATTGCACTAGATTTTTTCGCTAGTGTGGAATATTGCCGATTGTTAGTTTCAAATATCTGTGAAAGGTTTTCTTAAAACCTAGGGAGAATTCACAGATTTTTTTACTGATCAGCTTAGTAAAATGGTCTTGATTATTGTATATTGGGTAGTTTTAAAATGACATTTGGAAAGCTTCCAAGAAATGCTCGTAATTACCAGAACTATTATAATATGCTGTGAACACAATGATCACGAGAAGCCACTAAAATGTCTCCTTCTATTGATGTTCCTGTACGATTTTGAGAAAATCTGTTATGCAGAAAGTTTCTGTAAATATCAGAGAATTAGTTAGATTTTTTCCTAACACCTAGGATGCAAAAATGTGGAAGCGTCGAGAAAACATCTAAATTTAGGGTGGGTAGTTTAGCTAACTGGAATTTTTCGTTGAGCATTTTGGCACACTGTTCATTTTGACAAGATAGTAGCATTTGACTTTTATTCCACCAACTTGTGGTCTAGTGTAAAACAATTTTAACCAAAAACAAGTTCTTACTTAAGCCAAATTTTTCCATTAAAGTCGTCTCTTTATTAATTTGTTTAATTTATTTCATTTTTTTTTATATTTATTTTTAGCCATGTTGAAATCCATGCTTGTTGTTTCATGCCTTCTGGTAGCCGGTGTTCGCTGTGAGGATCTTAAAGTGGAGGTGATCAGCACACCTGAGATTTGTGAACAAAAATCCAAGAGTGGCGACTCACTGACCATGCACTATACCGGCACGCTTCAGGCTGATGGCAAGAAATTCGATTCGAGGTAAGTTGGTTGCAATCTATTAAAAAAAAAAACCCCAAAATGTCACAGTTCAGGTTGCAGCATATTAAAGCTGTTGATTGCCCGGGTCAGATTATCATCTGGCTGATGAGGTTGAGGGGGGGATTAAGCATGATGTCGCATAGGCCGCCACTCGGCGGCTCATTGTCGTAAATTAGACGCCTACTGATAAGAGATCTCATTGTTTGGTCCAACATTTTGCTTCTTTTTTTTGTTGGTTGTTGCTGGAATAATGCAACAATAGGGCCACGTCAGTTGAATGCAACAGTAGGCGAGGAACAAAATACTTGCACCAACTTTAAATACTCTTTGGGTAGAATGAACGGGAATAGCATTTTTTTTAAGGACGTCTTTTTGATAACAATAGGTATTGAATTTATTTAAACTATAAAGAAGAAACTTAAGGGAGTTTTCTTCCGTATTTATTAGTCCAATCAACCTTTAAAACAATACTTCCGATTGAAATCCATTCAATATTAACAAAGTATGAATCTGGGAACATCATATATGACTTTCTCAAATTTCGAAAAAAAAATTCGAAAAAAAGAGACTTCAAAATTTTTTGACTTTTTTTAAATTAAAAAAAAGTTATAAAATAAGTGATTTAATTTTGGGGACCTTTACTGGTCACTGCCTAATCGATTGGCAGGTTCGCAGTTTTGGGTCTTACAAAATCTTTCTTATAAAATCTCTCTGACATCTCTAAAACTCGTGTTACTTTTAAAATGGTTCACCAGGAAAAACTCTTTTTTTACGATCATAGCGTAAAAAGGATTATATGGTAACACAATGGTCCCTAATTGGCCTAAGTGAAGAATTGAGCTTTATTCCCAATTCGACCAATGCAACCTTACCTAATACGCATTTACACGACGAAGAGGTGTAGGGAAGCACATGAAGCTGGCAAAGCTTCATGACCTTTTCGAAGCTAACTTCATCGTTTAAAGACTAAAGACGAACCTAGTTTACGAGATCGAAAATAATTATTTCTTTGTTTTGCAAACTTCTGGGTGAAATAAATATACACGTTAACCCTTTTAGGACCAATGTCGTTACAATAAAAAATAACAGATGCATAATTATTTTTCGCGATTTGTATTGATTTCGTTTCGTCAGCTGTTCTTTTGTCTGCATTTCAGCATTGACAAAGTGACGTTATATGTTGTGAATTCTTACTATTCGCGAAAAACACATGTGCGCTAAAAAAAATAGGTTAAAAAGGGCTCAAAAAAGACCTCAAATATTTTTTAAGTCACCGGAATTTAATTCGGTCCCGAAAGGGTTAAAATTGGCGATGTCAGATATTTGAAAAATATCTTTATCGATATTTTTCGATATTAAAAAGTATTATTTCGATATTGATATTTTGTTTATTATCGATATTTTTAACAGAAAATAAGCTTTGTCTTTGTCTATTCCGTCCAGAACTTAAAAATATCGCCGAAAATATCCCAATAAAATATTCGATATACGATATATCGCGTTAGTAAAATAATTGATATTGATTATCGTTTTTTTTCGACAAAAAAATTTATATTCGATATATCGATAATATTTCCGGCATCCCTAGCTAAAACCGTATAATGAGACTCAAGATATAATCGTTCACCGAAACACATGCTTCGGTACCAAACTGATCCTAAATTCGTTTTGGTATTTATTCCCGCTTTGTACAAAAGTTTAGTTATTATTCAGTCTAAAAATATGCTACTGTTTTCTGCAGTAAGTTTAATTGCATTTTAAACAATTTTTTTGAAATTGTTTCTGGTCAAAAGATTTTGTTATGTAAATGTTTTCAAAAAGACTGACTAGGCGCTTGCCAAATGAAAAAAGGTAGAAAAACATCTGAAGTAGATTACATTTTGGAAAGTTTTCTTAGTAAGTTTCTTGAACAAATGGCATTTCCATAAGCCCAAGATAGTTTATGTTACCAAATGCCTAAAAAATTCCGCATACTTGAACCCATTGCAGACAAAGCATAATAAATTTAAAAGTTGTCTGCTTAATTTAAACCAGAGCGCTAAGAGTTCAGTGTCAAGGCTCACACACATACGGCCAATTAAAGCCCCTAACTCGTTATGAAAGTGTACAATTTCGCACACACATGTGTGTGAACCTTTTTTTTCCGACACCGATTGTGGTTGCTATTTAAGGCATAGCATTATTTGTCAGGCGTTGCGTTATTTATGATTAATTTTTCCTGACTTATCGCTGCTAATGACAAGCCGCAAGAATGATAACACATAAAAATTCTAATCTACTAATCTGTGCTTTTTTATTATTTATGATGCAAAATGATTGCATAACCAGCCAGAAAATTGAGTCTCTCGTTTGAAGGAGGAAATTGGGCTTCCAAAAATGTTTCGACATGTCAACCTTTTACCTGTTTGCAAATTATCTAAAAGTTTTCTATGTTTCTGTGTGTGTAGGTAGAAGGGGAGAAAGTTTGCAATTGCTGTTTAATTTAGCGTACCAAAAGCCAGCCAGGACGAAGGACTAACTCAATCAGAGTGCGTCCAAAGACGACAACTTGTTGCTGTAGCTTATAACCCAAACCCAGCCACAGAGACTGGCAGGCTGGCAGGCACTTTGCCTTTGCCTTTAGTCAAGTGCAGCCAAGGATGCTGCTCAACCACGTCGACAGCTGCTTTTCCCCAGTGTTTTTAATGCAAAATCTCTTTTTTTGCAATTGCCTGAAGCAAGCAAGCAGCAAGCACCATAAGCAGCAGGTTTCAAGACTCTTTTGTTGCGTTTGTTTTTTAGGCTCCGGAAATTAGCTAGAGTTTTCTTTTTTCCATCTTCTTGTTTCAGATTGATAATTAAGCTACCTGAAAAGGCTTAAGTGTGCTTGTGCAGTGCATTTGACAGTCAGTCCTGGCAAAAGGGCAATTGAAATGCCAATCAAAATTGAAGAAAACTGTCCTAAGCACACACACACACACACAAAAGCAATACGTGCCCCATTGGTTATAAAAAGGATTACAATGTCATTTAATTTCCAGGCAAAATAGAAAAAAAAATGTAATGAATTAAAATTTACTCTTACTTCATAACTAATTCAATAATGAGAGTCCCGTCACGTGCCCTGTAGCTTTTATTTTCATTGTCTTTTGGTCTACCTGTCATGACCATGGCCACATCACGTGCGCCCACACTTTGTCTCCTCAACAAGTAGACTTCTTCTATGTGGATGGGCTTGTTGCCTGGTTTTGACCCGCATTTCATTTCAACGCATAAATTATGCACCACCTCCACACGGTATATTCTAATCAGTCTGACGCGTAACATGAGATGATGCTCCTTCTTTTGCCCCTTTTTATGATATAGTAGTAGTAGAAGAAGAAGTCGCTGGATGCTTGTAAGTTTCTTCTGTGTTGTGTGTCATTGTGTACGTGAAATTAATTTGTTAGCTTCGCGGAAAAAAAGTTTATATTTTCTCTTGTTGTGTAAAAAATCGCCCAAAGAGGTTGAGAGTTAAGCACATTTTGAAATACCCTTAAATGAAAATTTTAAACATTTTAAAAAGATATAAATTTGTCATAAATATTGAATGGCTTTTTTGGAATACCTAATCGAGTTTGACATGCTAAACGTAAAGATACAGACCAAACTTTTTTGGGACAGTTTATTGTGAATTTCTTAGCACAATACGTATACATAATGTTTGAAAGAACAGCAAAAAACTTCAATTTCAAACCAACAAAAAAATTACTCCCTTCCACTTAGGCTCACTTCCATACCGATATTTTTTTTACAAAACTCTGCTTCTGATATCTCTTAGACTTGTCTCATATTTTTATTCGAAAAGTGCACCTAAAAATGAATAAAATTGGTCTTAGGATCAGTTTAATCCGATGTACCGTGCCAAAGTTACGATTTTCTGAAAATTTCAAGTCTTTTCCGTATTTTCTTAAGAAAAAATCTGAAAAAAATCTTGCAAAAAATCTAATATTCTTAAATTTCTATTCTTCAACGAATTCAAATTTGCCACCCTTAATAAAATGATTTTTATTTTAGAAGATATAGCCGATTTTCAGTTTACAAAAAACACAATTTTTTTTTTTTGGTAATTTGGTTAACTTTCAGGTAGAATATCACGAAAGACTAGGTAATGAATCGTCATAATTGTTTTCTTCTATTGATTGATGTATTTTTTAAGCGTATAATTAAAAAAAAAAATCGTTCTAATCGTACAAGCGTTCGAGGCAAATAGGAACTATTTGTTAACAAAAAACCCCCTACCTCACAAAAAAATACTGTTTGCTTTGTGTTTCTCCTGGTAAATCGCTTTTTACCAACTGTCATATTTTCAAAATATCTTCTTAGATTATTCCATTACCTAATTCAAAAAGGTCCAGCTGCCCGTCGGCGCCTCTGTGACTGTTAGAGGTAAAATAGGTGAAAAAGACATGCCAAAATGAGGCCCCATCTTCCGATCCACTTTTTCATCTCTGCGGTTTAGTTCGAAAATGATTTATCTATATTCGATATACCTTGTCTTCTGAGTAGTACAAATTATATTGGAAAAAATTTAAAAATATTATAAAAATAATTCGAAAAAAAATTTTTTTTTTTTAATTTTTTGGATAATAATTTTAAAATATAAAAACCTTAAAAAAGAAATATTAAAAATTAAAAATTATTAAAAATCATTTATTTAATTACTATTAAATAGAATTTTTCACCAATATTGACTCTGAGAACCCATAAGTAAGAATATAGTAGGCCTAGCAGCCTTTTCAAGTTTTAGGTTGAACAATTATCTATCATATGCCATTTTAATTTTTCGATTATATCTTTTGTTTCAAAAGCTATAATTTTTGCAACGGGAAACCCATTTTAGGGTATTCTCATTCTTCATTCTTATTGTACTTCAGAATGATAGCCATTAATAATGGAACATCACACCTTTAGAAGAAACACAAGATACGTTCTTGTTATTGCATATGCTCTGACTGTGACTTTGTATGCTCGCGGCGAGCTAAGCAAGAACAAAAGAGCCTTGCGAGTCCATAACGATTTAGATCGCTAAAGGGGATCTTCTACCTTTGATATTATTTTTTTTCCATTTTTTTGTTTTGCATTGTCATTATAGCTTGGACATTCCTTTTTCATCCCCTTCAAACCATTTTCAAATACTCGAAATAGTTTAGCAAATATTGCCATTTTAGTGTAGCAAGGTTCTTGCTAAAGTGAGTATTTTTTGTGTTGCTCAAAACCTTAAGTGCGTTTTTCTCGAAACCACGTTTTTGACCCGGTAGCCATGATTGCGGCAGTTCTACTGAACCGACTTTGATCACCCAAGTTCCTATCGACGAAGAGTTAATGTAATTCTGGCCCGTACCTCAATCAAGAGGAAACACATTTTTTTACGATTTTTTTTTACACTAAACTACAGAAAAAACTTGAAAAATCTAATAATTTTTTTAATTGCCGTTAATTTAAAAAAAAAAAATATTGAAAAATATGATTGAGGTAAGGGCCAGACTTACATCAATTCTGATCATAACCTCGTTTACCGTTTTCAATTCCGATAACCTGGAGTCCCGGAATCATGGCTAACACCTCTACACCTTTTTGGAGACCTTTAATTGGCAGGCCGATAACTTGTTGAACAGCCCTCGAATTACAAAATATATATTTTTTATTTTATTATTTAATTAATAAATTAAACAAAACAAAAAACCATATTAAAAAACTTCTATGTTATCTCTCCGGAATTTAAAAAAAAAACACTCATAAAACCCTGCTCAAAGGTAGAAGACCCCCTTAAACAGATTAAGATTTGACGATATTCTGAGCTGGTTGTGGGACTTTAGTCATTTTTGGACTGTCAGTAACTTTCAAGGACAAAAAGAGCGTTATTCTTGGGTTTAATATCAGCGAAATTGACATGCAAAATAGAATAATTTTGGTTGTACTGGTTGAAAATTAGAAGAATGAAGAAAATGGATTTGATTAGCTTTCATCTAAAATTAACTTGGAACATAAGATACTTTTGTTAAACTTGGCTATCGCTCGATACCTAAAACATTCTGTTAAAGGATGAGAAATTTCATGGATGGTTTCTTTTTGACAACATGTACAGAATGTCAACGATTAGCTATGCACAAAAGCCTTTCCTTTAATTTCTCTAAAAAACAGTCTCCAAACCGATCCTAAAACTTTAAAACGAATACGAACCTTGCAGACCGATCCATGTGTCTAATTTTAAAAGTTGGCATCCTTGTTTTGAATTGTGTTAAAGTGAAAATAACTGTTCAAGTACCATTTTAATAAAAGGGCTAGTTAAATTTTAAAAACTCCAATTCCTTAGTTCAGTTATGGAAGATTAAGTAGTTGTAACAAAATAAAATTCCTTACATAAACGAATTTCGCTTAGATCCGCTTTATACCTAAACGAGGCAGCAGAAGCTCAGCAGCATGTGTATGAGTCACACATATTTGAATTATTTTCCCTTTACCTGTTCCTTTCCTAGTTTATATACCCTTCTTTAATCAGAGTAAAAATAAAACAGCCGGCACCGAGGTGGGTCTCGTGTCTCGGCTTCGCCCAACTTACAACATGTTTCACAATTTTGACAACATCCAAGTCAACCTGCCCCGCCAGCAGCCATATCTTACTGGCATGATTTGTATGTGGCAAGTGCAGCTGCATTTACCTTGCGTAGTTGCTCTGCTCTTCCCGGCAATTTAATGTCCAACAGTTTCAAAGTGAAAGTTTTGCGGAGCAAGAGCAAAAAAATAAAAACCAGACAACCTTGACTGTCAACACAGGAAAGGGAAGGAAGATTGTTTGCTGCGAGATGACCATCAGGCCTGAGTGCCTAATGCCTTGACATGCTTTAATGGGAAATCATTTATGTTGATGATGTTGGAGTCACAATGAGGAGACCAAAGCTCATTACCATATGAAGTAATCAGCCGAGGCGGAGGCGAAGTCATACATTTTCTCAGGCAGTCAGACTTTTATGTGCAAATGCTCATATATTTTACACAGACTCCGCAGACTCGAAAGGAGCACATTTCTAGATAGTTTGAATAATTAATGATCTACTAGACTCAGGGTTTCCAGCAGAACGTGTTGCCGCCAGATGGGGCATAAATTTGAAGTAAAAAACTTGAGGCTGTGAATTGTTCGCACATTGACCAGACAAGTCCCAGACCCAGAACACTTCTTAAATCGCCAGTTTTGTTGAGCAACTTGTCGCCCCAGAGGGGAATTCGGTTTTTTCTTTTTCTTTTTTTTGTGGTTTTCTCTTCAACGCATATTTGATTTTATAACTTTCTTGGCTGGACACATAAAACGGGGTCATCAAACAGGCAAAGGATTCAATTTGATTGGATTGAATCAGGGTATGATTTGGTACCACCGCCACCCGTGGTGCGGCGGCAGCTGCTTTCATAGGAATCACGTAATGGTAAACGGATGCTTGTACGCCCATTGAGCTGCATTTTAAATGCCCGTTGGATGCGTTGGATACGAATGAAATCGAAACTTATTAAATATTTAGCAGCCAACAAAAAATGAGTTTACATTTCTTGTTTGACTTTATGATAATGTTTCAGGACGATGCTCTGATGCATAAAAACTAAGGTGGATATTTTCCATGTGTGTGTGTGGAAAATGTTGAATTTTTTGAGAGTTTAAGTGTTTAACAAAAAAAATACAATAACAACCTGCTCTGTCCAGTTGCAACAATTACCAAACATTTTATTTACCTGCCGCCAGTCGTTCGAAGTTCAGAGCGAACCTGAAGCAAAATCATAAATTTTTGATGCTTGGGACATTTGGTGCTTCAGCTTTTGTCCACGTTACGTAGTCAGGAACCAGGATGTGTATGTGGACATTGTGCTGGTTGACTGCAACAATCAACACATTTAAACGATTTTATTAATTTATTTAACAAGCGTTTTTCCTCCCCATTCTTAAACGGTTTTCGAAGAGGCAAAACTTTAATTGAAATTGAAATGTCAGGAATTAATGGGAATTTTTTTTGGTACTCAGATCAATAGGAGGAATGTTTAAAGCACAAAACAACAACATGTTTAATAGCCTACTTTTAGGAAATTTTTTTGGGATCGAAGTTTTGTTTTTGAATTTCGTGCTGGGTCGTGTTGGAATAAAATTAGGGTCGAAAAACTTATTTGAAATTGAAATGTCAGGAAATAAGGGGATTTTTTTCGTACTCAGATCAATAGGAGGAATGTTAAAAGCACAAAACAACAACATTTTTAATTGCCTACTTTTAGGGAATTTTTTTTTGGATTGAAGTTTTGTTTTTGAATTTCGTGCTGGGTCGTGATTGACTGAAATTAGTGTCAAAAAATTCACTTTTGCTGTGTGGTGCCTTTAAAATCAAGTTTGGTCCTCTAGTTATAAGCTATATTTATATAGTTTCCACAGATTGAGTCTTAATAGCGTTTTCCCCATTCTTAAACGGTTCGAAGAGGCAAAATTTTAATTGAAATTTAAATGTCATGAAATAAGGGGATTTTTTTTGGTACTCAGATCAATAGGAGGAATTTTAAAAGAATGCTTGATTGCCTACTTTTAGGCATTCTATTTTGGTATCAGAGTTTTGTTTTTGAATTTCGTGCTGGGTCGTGAAAAACTGAAATTAGTGTCGAAAAATATGCTTTTGCTGTGTTGTGCCTTCAAAATCAAGGTTGCTCTCTAGTTTTAAGTTATATTTATGTAGTTTCCACAGATTGAAGTCTTAAGGGGCACACCTAGTATAACGGCCTAAAAATATGTGATTTTTGGGAATATTTATAAAAAAAAATACTTTATTAATTGTTTCAAAATTTAAAGAGAATATTTAAAAATGTTTTAAGAATATACATCGAAATTTTTGAAAAAAAAAATGCAATATTTTTTAAGTTATACACGATCTCAGACGGCGCGATAAAAAAGGTTCTCCACTGCAGCAGTAAACCCTCTCCGTGGATGAAATTTAACCCTGGAAGGGCATCGTTCGTCGATTCGACTACCTAATTGCATGTACATCAAACGTACATCAAAATAGCGATGACCTTCCAGGGTAAAAAAATCTCGTTAAACTAAAAGATATTGTCCGTACCATGACCTAAGATGAAAAAAAATATCAAAAATTGACAAAATGGCGGCCTTTTTTAAGAAAAAGTGCAATTTCACCCAAAATTTTGGTCGTTTTTGGGAAAAAATCGATAGATCATGGTATGGAGAACTATATGAAGAACATGTAGAAAAAAATTGGGTAGTGATCGGATCATTTTTCTTTGAGTAATCATTCCAGAAAATTCGGAAAATGCCGTTTCGAGAAAAACTCGTTTAAAAACGCTAATAAAACTCTCTAGCTCCCGAGCGGCTGCTCTTTAAATGGCTATAACTCCAAAACTATTTGAGATATCGATTTGAAATTGTAATATGTTATTTTTAAAGGTGTAATCTAGCGAAATGTAAAAAAAAAACTATTTATTGTAAATTTCACACTAGGTTCTTATTAATTTCGAGATCATCTTTTTCTTTACCATATGTTTTCTCAACTGATTGTTGACTCACCTTAATTTGATTCACTTTTTCCCTTTAACTTTGATCTCTCACCTTTTCGCTATTTATATTCAAATATTTGCATGTACAAAAACGTGTTCCCCGTGCACTTTTTCGTTGTTTCCCCAGACGAACTGAACTTCAAATTGAAATGTGTCGCCTGGGTATGCCTAAGAAAAGTTTGTTGCTGTTGTTAACAAAGTTTCGACTTGACTTGAGATATTTGTTAAAAATTGTCCCCTTCATCCCCATTCCCAGAAGCCCGATCACTTTTTAATGGCTGCAGCAGCTCAGAGACAGAGATTATTGCACAAGAAAGAAACAAATGATTAACATGGCCAACACCCACATGTAACCTCGGGGCAAAAGGCGACACTTCTTTGGGTGGCGGCTAGTCAAGAGCTAAGGTCTCTCCCCCGCACGCCTACAGTCGTGTCTGTTAAATATTTTATGCGCATCTCCTGGGCATTTTGCAAAAACATTTTTACATGTTTGCCGTTTGGCTGTTGTTTTGAATTCAAGTTGAAGTCATGATGATGGCCCGGCATGCGGATTGCCGCGGAATAATCCAAGCAGGCGAGAAAAATACAACTGTAGCTGGAGCGTAACCAAAGTGTCGTCGTCGTAGTGGCTTTCGTTCAAGTGCAAATCTCCTGATGAAATAAAAAAGCGTAAAAAATTTGTATCTGCAAAGCAAAAACAAGGGTAGGTAGGTGGGTGCACTTCACGTGCTTGTGGCTGTTGGTTGTTTTTTTTTTTTTCTGTTTTTGGTGGGGAGGATTAGGGCCTTTAAGACACCTACGACTTTGTCTGTGGCTGTGAATTTTTATTGCATTATTTTCCATGAATTTCTAGTAATATGTGCAATTTTTTATAGACCGAACGCTTCTTCATATGGGGAAGTGGATAAAAGTCTATGTGTTGTGTGTGTGTGTGGTAACACGCTGGATGATTCTCTCACGAAGCTGTTTATTTATGGGATTTAGGGTAATAACTGTTAAGCTACTTTGTCTTTATTTATATGATTGATCAATGTTAATTGTTATGTGAAAGGTTGGGTTAACGCAAAAAACCAGGGCTGCAAGCCTACAAATTTATACGTATATGTATATATATCTAGACAACAGATTTAGCATATTTTCAAGTGAATTTAATCCTAGTCGGTGACGAGGCAGAAAAACACACAAAATGGCCTGCTCAAATGCTTTTACAACGTATTTACCCTGGCCTACTAGGATAAAATTCTTTTTGAAAAAATGCAAAATTCGCTGTCTAGTGATAACTACCAAATCCACCAAGATTCAAGTTTTTAAGCACGTTATTAAAGTTTATGACAAAAAAAATATACTTTTGGACCATAGTGCAGGGATTAAAAAAGTAAATTTCGTCAAAAAAAAAAATGTTTAGCAAATCGAGTTTAAGACCTAATATAAGACAATATAAAAACTATATGAGCCAACTCTAGCATTGCTGTGAATCCCTGGTACAACCAGTTCAATTAAAAATGGTCCTGTGCACGAACGACATTTGACATAACGTGAAATGGAGACTACCTTGGATATTAATTCCATCAACATAACTTCGATATTACAATAAGATTTGTTCCATAATTTGGACTACGACTAGAGACGTCAGCACACCAATAGTATAAGCTTATTTCGCTGACGTTTCGGCAGAGCAAAATAAACCGGTTTCTACATATACGGTCAGTTCCAAAATGGTATATCTTCGTTTAAGAAAATCGAAAAATTGTTTGGGATTATTTATTCGAAAGCTAAGGAAGAGAACTCTACGATAATATCAAGAAAAAACACTAGGTAGAAAATCCAAAAATTCCTTACGTGATGGATCATTTTGCCAATCAAATTCGTGTTTGGCACGTGTTATTGATGCTAGAAGAATTTTTCAATCTGAACCCGAATCTGATTTCAAAAATCCCATATCTCCAATGGTTTAAGGCCTCTTTTCAGTTGACATAAAAATGTATTTCGGAACAATAGTTCATTTGAATAGAAACACTTTTGAAAGCTCTGAAAGCTGAATGCATTTGTTAAGCTGTCTTATTTATATGAAGCATAGAGCCGAAATTAATATTAATGCCATCTGGAATTAGACCTTTAATTGTAAATAGAACCTTAAAGTGCCGAAATTTACATATTTTTAGTTTTTTTTCCAGCATTCCTCTATCTAAGAAAACAGCTAGTTTTTGATAAGCTTAAATCCAGAATATTTTATTTGAAATGTTTATTTGAATCAGGGATGCAAACCGAACCAAACCAAACCGCTATTTCGTGCTCGTTAACCAAACCACGAAACGAACTGGTATCTCTTTAAAAAGGCTCAATCGAGAAAGGCTTATTAGAGGTGGAACTTATAACAAGCGGCTGCATATCGGAATTTAAATAATAAGTAATTTAATTTCGACAATAATTACGAAAACTTAATCAATTTTCAAATTTTTGAAACTGGGAACTGGTCTGATATCATAATACCCGTAAACCACTGAACCGAACCGAAAACGCGGTTCGAATAGATCCAAAAACCATTTTCCAAGCCGAACCAACGGTTTAAGAACTCTGTGAACCACTATACCGTACCAATCATAATTCTCGAACGTTTTGCATTCCTGATTTAAATGTTTTTCACGACTTAAATTTCGAAAAAATAAAAGCTAAGAGTCTAAAATTTCTTAAGGAAAAGTAGGATACTCTGAAATAAGAGAGTGAACCACTAAACCGAACAAAACGCGCGTTTTGGTTTGCTGCAAAAACCGTGTTGTAAACCGATGGTAAATATTAAACCTCCATGAACCACTGTTCGGTTCAGTATTAATTTCCAAGCGGTTTGCAGCCCTGATTTGAATTATTGTTTTTGAGGTGTACAAAATAAGTTTTCTTGAGGCTGGAAGTACATAAAATTCCCCCAAAACAGGCCCTTTTTAGTGTTTACAATTTCCAAGAAGTACATATCAATCCGAATATATATTTCACTTTTTTTTTTTTTGTCAAGTTTCATTCTTTTAAATCTCTTGCTTACCCTGAAATAAATTTGTTATTCTTACCATTATTTTTTTCATATCATCTTTGGGTTTATGGAAACTCATTCTAAAAATTCTTGTATCATTCCCTCCAACATTGCCATAATCATCAAATTATATGCCTACTTTCTGTATCAACTGTGTCACATCATACATCATCCTCAAAGACACGACACATACTCATGCATAGCTGAACAGGAGCAGCAGCAGCCGGTCCCTGTTTGCCATTTACACCGTTACAAATTAAAGTAATTCGCCATCAAACAAATAATTTCCACATGGATATAAAAAAAAACTTTTTACAGCGCGAGACATAAAAAAATGATGTATTGTTTTAAAATGTGTTCCTCCCCCCCCTCCATCTCCAACCACTTGATTATGTGCGAAGTGTAGACGATGAATTTTGGTTGTCTGCTTCCACTTCAACCACTTGAAACTTTGCCTAACACAATTTGTATCTTTTTTTTTGTTGTTGTTGCAGCTTCGACCGCGACCAGCCCTTCACATTCCAATTGGGCGCTGGCCAGGTGATTAAGGGCTGGGATCAGGGTTTGCTCAATATGTGTGTGGGTAAGTGTGTGTGATGGACCTTACAGAGGGAATATGATTGAATCCTTTTATTTAACCTTATTTAAGGTGAGAAGCGTAAACTGACCATTCCTCCTCAGTTGGGTTATGGTGATCAGGGTGCGGGCAATGTTATCCCACCCAAGGCCACTTTGCTGTTCGATGTGGAGCTGATCAACATTGGCAATGCCCCGCCCACCACAAATGTGTTCAAGGAGATCGATGATAATGCCGACAAGCAGCTGAGTCGCGAAGAGGTAATCGTCTATGTATGGATCGCACTTTAAGTTTTTACTTTCACTTCTACCAAAACTCTGTGAAATATCCGTGGGATTGGGTTCCAACACTAACTAACCTTCAGCTTTGATTTTTTCCAAAATTTAACTCCTTGTAGGTGTGACTATATTCCAAACTTTTGTTTTTTTGTGCCTTTCACAGGTCAGTGAGTATCTGAAGAAGCAAATGACTGCCGTTGAGGGTCAAGATTCGGCTGAACTCAAGAATATGCTGGCCGAGAATGATAAACTGGTGGAGGAAATTTTCCAGCATGAGGATAAGGACAAGAATGGTTTCATTTCGCATGATGAGTTCTCTGGACCCAAGCATGATGAGCTGTAGAATTTTCGATATGTTTGAATGGTGCTTAAGTTATATCATAAAATAATAATAATAAAAAAATATTCCAAAACTTGAGTGGACTGACTTTGTATAGGCAAATGTCATTACATATATATATATTTTGTACATAAGACCACATCTATGTAGGATCTTAAGCATTAATCATCAACCCACACACACACAACGCACACACACTCTGATGTCTGTCTGCTCACTAGTTTAAATTATGCGAACCTTGTGAAGAAAACCTTTTTTATATACATTTATAGGTTGTTATAATTAAAAGACAAAGTAAATTTTTGTGTATTTGGAATAAAGAATTACTACCATAAAATTAACAACTTTGTGTTTTTTGTTTTCGTTTAACAGTTATACAGTTATTTATATTCAAAATATACAGAGTGAGAAAAACAAAAAGGACATTTCCACAATTTACAGAAAAATCATGAAGAAGTAAGTAAAATAAAAACCATTTGAGAAACTAAATTATATACACAGTAACTGCGTCAAAACTTGAAGGAAGGGGAGCGAGGGGGTACAGCATTGATCACTTTATAGGCTTAAGAAACGTACGAGTACCAGCACTAAATTTCACTAAAATGGGTTAGGGGAGATATTAGTGGGTTAAGTGTTCAGGCATTTATTATATAGAAAACCAGTTCCAATACGATGGGATCCTGTATGCCAGATGATTCGCCATGCAATGTGGCTATCAGATGATTATCCAATGCATTCATATACAGCGGCGGCAGCTTGGAACCACGGGCACCGGCCTCATAGCCCACCTGGAATAGAAAAGGCATAAAAATGTGTTGAATGAGAGAAAACGAGAAATGGTATAAAAACGAAACGTGGTTCGTTATGTTTTGCTACAAGTTTTGATTCCAGTTCCAATTTTAAAATCCAATTTTAAAATCTTTTAAAACTGAACCACTTTTTTGGGCTTCTCAAAAGAGGAACCGTTGTATTTTCAAAAGGGAAAATTATTTGGTTAATTTCATCTGCGTTTTGTATGGTGATAAAAATATTAATACACCCATCCAATATCAGGGAGCATATCCAAATTCCGGTATTAAGTGTTATGCCTTACGTACCAGAGAGCATCGGCAATGCGCTGGAAGGACTCGGCTTAATGTGAACTCCAGTTTTTTGAGAGTGGTAGAGCATGTTGTACCCCATTGCGGGATAGCTATTGACAGTTATATTCCAACGGCTAGCCCATTGGTCAAAGCAATCTAGAAACTGCTGGACCTTAGCAGAGGCCCTTCTGCAGCTATTACTAGAGACAAGAAAAGCAGTATTATCTGCATATGTAGATAATAATGGGCGGCTGGATACGGCAAGTATACGGTGTAAAGGAGTACCGGTCTGAGAACACTACCCTGGGGTACAACACGCTGCTCTCCCCTCAACTCAACCATAAATCGACGGCCTAATAGAAAGGAACCTAGGAGCAGATATTGATCCTCAGAGAGGAGGGACTTAAGATTAAAAAGCAGACCATCACGCTTGCCGAATATCCAGGAAGACTGCAGAGCAAAATCCACAATATAATTACAAAGTCTGTGTGCCTTCTGTGGCGCACAGTGACCTCTGCAAAGGCCGAACTGGTGGTCGTCTTGAACCGCACTGACTTTTCAAAATTCTTATAATTATTCTTACTCTTTAAAATTCGTTATAAATTTATATAAGTTAAGATTTTGGACAGTTTTTTAAAAGAATTTATTAAGCTAACTACTGAGAGCGTTCTAAATTTTCTTTGAAGGAATTTGACAGATATTCCTTAAGCATTGGATTGTGTGATCGGAAAAACAGAATATTCTGCTGTACATTCGGTGTAATTACGAAAAATATTAATAATTTAAACATTAAAAAAAATGTTTAAAATTTTAAACTAAATATGCTTACAACACACGTACACAAGGATTTGGACCAGAGCTGGATTTATGTATTGTTGAGCACGTTTGGACTATGTTCTCAAGATATACATTTTTTGATTATAATTTGGAAATGAGAACTTTTTAAAAAAAATTTTGTTTTCTAAAGTTTTAATCCTTTTTTTAAAAATCATAAACTTTTTAACCTATTAACTTTTTTATAGACCTATGTGTCCGCTTATTTTCTACATTTACAGTATTTCAATATCATTGCGTTTTAAAAAAAAATGGCTAACAAACTGAAGATATTTTACGATTTTTTTGAACTATTTTTTATTACCAAAATTACTTGAAGTTTGGAAAAATTAAACTAAAATAATATTATACATTTAAAAAAACGATATACATCCTCAATTTATTTGTTTCAAGTTGAATTATATTTTAAAAGAGTTTAATATTCTTTTTCGATATCAATCTTACAATCGATTGCGGTAAGGTATCCAAAAATTAAGAACCGAAATAAAACCTTTAACCGAAAAATTCATTTCGAAACCGGAACGAAATTCGTTTCGTTATTAATTTTTGAAAAAAAAGGTCTTCATCCCTAGTCCAAATTCCAAATCGTTTTTAGTGAAACGTTTGTATTTTTTATTTAATTTTAATATATATTTATATTAGTGTTGGGTTGTCCCTGAATAAGTGAACAAAAATGAGTGGTTCACTAAACTGAACAAGTGAACATGTTCTTCTACAATTCTTCTCTTGCTTCAGTGACTTTTCACTCATTTCAGTTTATCATTACCAGTAACTGTTCACTCCACTGCTCGCATTTGTTTAGTGACTCTTGGCTCAGTTGTTTGTTCTTTAACTTTTAAGCAACTGGATGCTGTGTAAGTCCCAATCGAACTTTTATTAAAAATGCTTTTGAGGTTCCTAACAAAATGTAAATATTAAGTAGTTATTTCAACCCCTTTTAACCCACCTTAAAACCAAGCCGCATTGTGGAACCTGTCCGACAGAACGAAAAGTGGATTTATGAACCAACAAATGATAACAATTGGTTTGAATGATCGCAAAAGGTCACCATGCCTTGATAGTTCTAATAACTCAACTGAATAACTCAACTAAACTAGAGAAATTTGAGTGAGTTGACTCACTTTTCCGAGTTTACTCAAACCTTATTTAGTAACCGTGGACATACTTGCCCACCTTTCAAATACCAGTATATAATTTAAACTCGAAATAGAAAGGTTTAAGCAAAAATTTGCTCGCATTTCGCCACAGGGCCAAATAACCATTTTTTTTTTTTTTTAAAGCAAAGCTTGTAAAATTCGGTCGAACTGTTTTTTCCAACTTACAGAAGGAATATCAGGCAAATTTCTTCAAGGACAAGTACCAAGCTTACTTTTGACAGCCTTATCAGAAACGAATGTTATACCAATTTCAAGAATTTTGAAGATATGAAAGAAATGAAAAACGAAAGGTGCAAGGTCGGGGTTAAATGATGAATTTGTTTGTTTTCAATGATAGCGTTCCTAAACTCAGGAATAATCAAAATTTAATGCTTTTAATAAGCTTTACAAAATTTGCTCAAAATCGGTTGACTATATGCTATAGCTACCATCGGAACGATTGGTCAGAAAATCTTTTTTGGTAAGAAAAAGTTTTTTGTTTTTTCTTAATAGCTTTCTTAAGCTCAGAAATTGTGACTATTATACCCATGTGTTCTAGAAATCGGTTTCGACCGAAAAACGCCCCAAATAATATGTTAATTGGGTAGTTTTTGGGTCGAAAGCGATTTGTAGAACACCGGGGATATGCTTTCTTCTTTGGTTCCAAGAGTTTGGGTACTCAGATTTTAGTTAATAAAAAATTGAAATTCAAACTTTAAATCGGTTTGAGGATTATTCCTTATAAAAAATAGAGTAATAAAATTTGTGTGCTTACATTTTCTTGATCCAAAGTGGCCCTAAGACCCACTTTATTAATACCCGCGGCAGCAAGTAGATCCAGAAATGGTAATAAAGCCATTGAGGCACTGCGTGCCAATTGTTCAGCTACGCGGGTAATATCCGCATAGTTGCCACCATTTGAGGCATACCAATCTTCACACTGCAATAAATTAAATCAAATTAATTTCATTATATTCCTCAAACTGGTCTCCAACTTACCTTAACTATGAAGATATCGCTCAATTTGATGGCGAAATTGGCATTGGAATAGTTAAAGCTGGCATGTACACGCATATTAGCAATGCCCTCCATGGGTTTGTCATCTATGGGTGACTTGACCCTGTTGAAAACAGAAAAAGTGAATGAGAATTCCCTTAAACCCTTACCCTAAGCTTACCCCACATTGATATCTCGCTCATTGTCCACCCACTTGATGCTAACAATTTCATTTAGATCATCGCTGGGCTCCAGGGGACCACAGGTGATATCAATATCCGTTTGATTACGCAAAGCCTGACGCACTTCCTCCATTTTGGCTGGCATAATTTGCACCATTAGCCCATCCTCCACAATGCTACATTTGCCGGATAAACCGCTGCTACTTTTAAGTGCCTCATTCAAGACAAAGAAACTGGCTCCGGTAATCTTACGTGGTTGTCCTTGTATATTAATGGCCTGCGTGGAATAGGCATACATTTCAGAGCGATCGTCATTGATATTTTGCATGCAAACCAAATGGCCATCGGCCACTTTAGAGAAATTGCCAGCAAATGCCAAAATATGATCACTGGCATTATTAATGGCCTTGATCACATCCTGCTGACGATAGCGTGGAATCAATACAGTTGTCTGGCGATCCTCCATGTGTATGTACAAGCCCCGTATGGCGGGCAAGGAGTACGAATAGTTGCGAAAATCCACCAGGAAATTAATAATGGTCTGAGCAATCTCACCATAGACTGACTCCCTGCCGCGCACCGAAATCAAAGGACAGGGATAGTAACGATATTGTGCGCCCAGACGTAAGATCAAACGCAAAGGCAACACCTTGGCCCAGGGCACTTCATGACGATGAATGAGCACACCCACCAAATAAGGATTCTCGGGTAAAATCACACCCTGCAAACACTGATAGGTGGGTCGTATATAGATAAATCCACCATGCTCGCGTGAGCCCAAAAATTGGGCACTCCGGGGACTGGTGAAGGCCAATTCGTGTATACCCGAGCGTGCATGCTCGGCCTCCACATAAATCTCATACAAATGCTGAAAGATATCACGCGGCAAAGCGGGTTCACTATTAGAAGCCGCGGAGGGTGCTTGAATCTCCAATAAAATGATTAACTCATCGTTGCCCATGTGATGCAGACCCAAGGTGGTAAAGTTGACCACCCAGCGATTCATGCAGCAGCTCACTAAGGGGAAGAGGAAAGGGGAGTGAGTCAATAATAAGGATTGGGTTGGTGATTGGACTTACTGTTGACTATTTTGACCAAAACATAGAAGTTATTTTTGACAATAAACTTGAGTGTTTCCTGTTGCAATCTCTCTAGCAAATCTGCATCATTGCGCACCTCCTTATACTCCACCTCACAGTTGGCCTGACTGTTATTGCCTTTGGACACACAAATGGGTGGTAAGGCATTTTCTTCAGTGGGTATAAAACAACCTTGGGCATCCGCATTGGCGGGCAGTTTACGGTTACGCGTGGGTTCAGCCTTGCGACGTGGTGAAGTTTGAGCCGTATTGCGACCAGCTGGGAATAAAGACAGGGATTAAATTATTATTAACTAGCATATAATTAGTGAAAAATCACCCACATTTATATTCACGCCTTAAATAACATCATAAAAAAAAATTATTTTCAAACATGAGTTTGAAGTAAAATTTCGGATGTTAAAAATATTTTTTTCAGACATTTAAATCAAAACATTTTCCTATGTGAAAAATTTTTTCATATAACTCGAACATTGAACGATTGATATGTACTAAATTAAAATTTGGGCTACTTCCTTACTTAAACCGGTTGGAATAAAAAATTTATCCACTTGGAGAAATAAAAAAAATAGTTTTTTCTTATGGAATTTTCCAGGTATTTCTCCACATTTGGGGCGAAATTTTTCAACATTGGAAAATCTCAACTTATTTTTTTGTACAACTATCTTCGTGTACAAAACGAGTTTGTAGTCAATCCCTGGATAGTTAAAAAATAACAGTATTTTCCATCTAGAATATTTCCGGGTCTATTTTTGATCTTTGAAAAAGACGTTTGGAATGAAACCCCACCATTTCCCGACATTTCGGGCGGTTTTTCCAACATCGGAAAATCATACATGTCTAATTATTTTGCACACTTATCTTTATAAACCGAATTTAAAGTCAACTCGGCTAAAAAATACTTTGTTGAAATATATCCGAACTTTCCAGGCATTTCCCGAGCATCGGGCGCTTTTTCCAACATCAGAGAATCACATGTCTAATTATTTTGCACACTATTCTTACATACCAAGTTTAAAGTTAATCGGATGAAAAATAGATTTTTATACAGAATTTTCCAGACATTTTCCTGGTGAACATCGGAAAATCTCATGTCTTATTATTTTGCATACTATCTTTACAAACCGAGTTTTAAGTCATTCGGATGAAAAATAGTATTTCCATAGTGAATTTTTCCGGACATTTCCCGAACTTTCGGGGCGATTTTCCGCCATCGAAAAATATCATGCCCTTTCAAACCGAGTTTAATGCCAATCGGGTGAAAAATTACTTTTTCCATATAGAATTTTCCGGCATTTTCCGACTTTTCAGGCGGATTTTCCAAGATTAGAAAATCTCATGTCTATTTATTTGCATACGGATAGTAAGCAAACCGAGTTTGAAGTCAATCGAATGAAAAATAGATTTATCAATAAAGAGTTTTCCCGGCATTTTCCTTGTGGGTGGATTTTCCAAAATTAGAAAATCTCAAATTTGCCGGTTCTGGATTTATTTGACACACAGTTTTGGTTCGGAACTCGGTTTACTTGAACAAAGTATTGTTGTTTTTTTCGATTTATTTAAACCGAGTTTTAAGCCAATCGGATGAAAAATTGTTTTATATCCTAAATAGAATTTTCCGGGCATTTAATAATCCTCGTACTTTACATCGATTGGGATTGATTTTAGTCCAAAAAGTCATTTTAATATCTCCTGTGTAGGCACTATATCTTTCTGGAGTAGTTCAACAATACGAAGTCAATCGGATGATTATTAGATTTTTTCATAAAAAATTTTCCACGATTTTTTTCCTATGTAGGTTCTCTTGGACCATTTTCGAAAGGAATCTATAATCTATTTTTACATTATTTCTTCTTAATAATCAGACATAGTGACTCTTTAAGTTTTCAATTTCAACAATCTCATTTGTAAAATTACTTAATTTTTTAAACCGAACATTATTTTTTTGAAAAAGTGGTCCGGTTCGGGTTTAGGTTCGAGGGCTCAAAATTTTAAGAGGTCCGGTTCGGGAAACCCAAAAAACCCGAACTGAACCGGTTTTTAGGGGTTCGGTTCCGGACCGATTTGCAGCCTTGCTTAATAGGACCTTTATCCACCAACCCAGGTGCGTAGCGCCCCCAGAGAAAATTTTTGTGGGGGTTTTGTGTGTTGTAACAAAAATCACAAACTGTACTAATTAGTATGCTTTGTGGGCCGGCGGCATCAACAACAAAAAAAGATTGAAAAAGATGCCAAAATCGGAGCTGACGGATGTCCAACCCAGAGTTTTTGAGAAGTGTACCTATAAGCTAAGCTATTTGACAATTTAAGGCATCAAATTCAAACATCGGAAAATCTCAAATCTAATTATTCTGCTTATTGGATGGAAAATAGTTTTTTCCATAAAGAATTTTCCGGTTTTTTTCCTTGTGGGCGGATTTTCCGAAATCTGGGAAACAGGTGTCCAATTATTTTGCTTACTTAACTTAAAAACAAAATTTGAAGTCAATCGGATGAAAATCAAAATTTTCCTTATAGTAGCTTTTCCGGGAGTTTTCCCACCCCTTAGGGGTGGAATTTTCCAAAATCCCGTCCAAAATCCTAGTGCCCACTTTTAACTCATATGGAAACTTCTGTGAAAATTTTAGCTTTCTATCTCTTACCGTTTAGGCTCTGCGTAGATTGTCAATCAGTCAGTCAGTCAGGTTGAACTCTTTTATATATAGAGAGAAGAGAGATTAAAGTTGTCTTAATACCCACCACTTGACTCCTGTGCACCTTGTGCCGCTGCCAGGGTGGCCACTGCCGCTGTGGGTGGTATGGAACCACGGAATAGCTGGGCCATCAAACCCATGGTGGTGCTATCAATACTGCGTGATGTGGTTTCAGCTCCGGGTGTGGCGGGTTTTTGTCCTGCTCCGCCATTGCTTCGTTGTATGCCGCGTCTGGCCTGCTTGGCCTCACCCCACTGCTGCTCCATGGTGCTGGCCAATTCACTGCCCGGGGCAATGCCATCGCTAAACATGACACTCTTACGTTTTCTGGCCGCCGCCTTTTGACCCTCCGAACTGGAGGAGTTGGAGGAACTGCCATCTGTCTTTTTTAATACACCCACAGGGACTATAACACTGGGCGGTGGTGCTCCCGTAGCGTTGGCCACTTGACAATAGGGCGGTATGGTGGAACAATACTCCATGGGATTGTTGGGATTGGGTGATCTCATGGGTGTGGGAGGCAGGGCAGCCGAGGGCACCGCCGTATCGGTGCTTACTCCACCCGCCTGTCGTTCGCTGAGAATCATAAAACATTGCACACAAACCCGAGATTCCGGTTCATTGGCAAACTCCAAATGGAATTTCTGGGAGCAGCAAACGGAGCACAAAACCTTGCCACAGGCACGACAATGATGTCGTCGCTTGATCATGGTGAACTTTTGATGACACTGCATGCACTGACCGGCCATATTGTCGGGCACCCAAATGGGTGGTATTTTGCCCAAATTGGCATGTGGATCACTGTAACCCACTGCCTCATAAATGGGACTTTCCTCCTCCTCCTCCTCGGGGGCACTGGCTCCGGTGTTAACATCAATGGGCGTTTCTTCTGCTTGCTCTGGCTCCTGATAGCCATTCAAATCCAAAGTTTGTGGTCGTTGTGGACGCACACTTGCCTCCAGTTTACGGCCCGACAAAGAATCCGTTTCCGAGCTGCTAAATGAGGAAGCCAATTCTCCTTCAGGTGGGGGTAAGGCTTCTTGGGTTCTCAATTCGGCAAATTCCACGGTAGAAGCTTGCGAAAAGTTATCCACATTCATTTGATCCTGAGCCGAGGTATCCTGCTCGGAAAGGATTCTCACCGATTCCTCTTCGGTGGCGGGCGAGGCGGACATGTCTTCCTCCGGTTCGGGTTCTTGTTCATCTATATCAATCTCTTGCAGCATGCTGTCCAGTTCAGTGTCTGAAATTTCATCCATGGTGGAGCAGAAGGTCAAAGGTTGCTGCTGCTGCTGACTGCGTTTGGCTAAATCCTCGGCTTCTTTTTTTACTAAAGGCAGCAGGGAGGCAACTTCCTGTGAGTTTAAAAAGGACGAAAATTAGAGGATTTTTTTTTAGCTGGGTGCGTGTACTTACGGCTGGCGGCACCTGCTCCGGCTGAGCCAGTTCGGTGGAGGTTTCCTGCTCCAGCTGGTTTAGCACCTTACCCAAGGCCGAGGAGGCTGTCACCTCGCAGGGTAAAATTGACTCCGAGGTTTGTGTCAATGAAATAGAAGACATACCCAAGGCCAAATCCTCCACAGCCACTTGGTTAGCTTGCTCCAGCTGCTCGGGTTTGGCTGCTGGCCTTACCTCCAAGGCGCTGGGTTTGTCACTTTCGGGGGGCGTGGTCATTTCATCACTTACAGGCGAGGGACCCGATGAAAAGGTGGAACAGGATGAGGTGGTCAATGACTCCGATGAGCTCACCCGCGCTTCTCCCTCTTTCACCAACTTTTGTTTGCCCTTCACTGAACTTGTTAATGTCATCCTCCTCCTCCGCCCGCCAATCATAGCTTTGTGTCTCCTGCGTCTCCAGGGATTTCACATTATTTCTATAGTCATCCAGGCTATTGAAAACCTGGGAGACACCCACAAAAGTTTTGGGCACTGCTCCACTAGCTGCGGGGCCACTGGCACTGGCTCCATCACCCAGTGGACGCTCCTCAGCTGCCGCTGCTGCTGCTGCTACTGTGGTGGAGGCGGCCAATTCCAATTCCAGATTATCCAAGACCTGATCTATGTCCACCAGATCCATGGCTAGGTAAGAGGGGGGAAAATGCGTATTAAATCTTAAGCTGGAAAAATTTTCACTTTGTTTGCGGATGAGGAGGGGTCAGAGGATGGAGCAGGGGGCGCGGGGGGGTGGGTTAGGAAATTTGGGAGGCCGTGATTCATGGACGGATGCTGCGTGGGTCGGACGTCGATCGGGGGACACTTGCTACTCAGTTTCCAAGCTTTTTGGACAAATTACCTTTGTTTACTCTGTGCTGATAGCCAGTGTGGCTGCAGCTCTTTTCAGTGTGGCTGCAGCTGCTTTTAGTGAGGCTGCAGCTCATTTTTCAGTGTGGCTGCAGCTCAGTGTGGCTGCTGCGCCATCTGGTGCGGTCTCACTAATGAGTTACTAGTTCCAAGTACGGAGCCAGTTCTAAGGCCTGCCTTAAACAGCTGCTACTCTCCCTCTCTTAACAACACTGTCACTTGGCGTTAGTCAATTTATCTTGTCTCTTGTGCCTTAGTGTGAAAGAGAGAGAGAGCACATCTTTAGTCGAAAAAAATCGCTGGACGTGAACGAATCGGTCGGTGAAAAAATTTGTGAAATTGCGCGTGTGTGTAACAGAAATTGTTAAACCATTTTGGTTAATTACAACCAAATACGTGGTAATTATTGTAACAAAAAGTGCCATTTAATTAAATAAATTAAATAAAAAGCCACAGCCCAGGCAAGTGCGAAAAAAAAGTAAAAAGAAGACAAGCCGCCGCCGCTTACCTTACCAACACGCGCGTATATCTTGTGTGTGTGTGTGAGACAGAGTGTGAGAGAGAGGAAGTCTGAGAGAGCGGGAGTTGTTAGTAAGGTTGTAGTGGTGGGCGGTTGTTTATGGGCTGACAGGGGAAAATGGAGTTAAAAACCAGTCAAAGAATTTTCCAAACGGGAAATTGATTTAGATTTAGTTTAAGTAAATTACGCACACTTACTCACGCATTCCTCTGTGCTGCTCGCACTCCCACATTTTGTCTTGTTTTTTTTTTGTTGTTTATTCTATACACCTTACCTCCCCCCTCTCTTCTTCCACACTGCCACACTTTGATATTAGCCGCGCGCGCATTGAAAACCAAAAAAATTAGTGTAATAGTTATTATCTCGCTCTCGCACACACGCCGCGCGCTCTCTTTAGCCAAGTGTATCGGAAATTGTTAACTGCGTGCCATTTATAATCAGTTAACAAGTGGAATTACTTAATAATCGCGTTTATCTAATTCTATAGAGAGCAAACCCGTTTTTATATACACATATATTTGCTGCCGTTTCTCGACCCAAACAAAACTGGCATCAATTTTCCACAGCAACAACAACAACAAATTCATCAACTTCATCAACGACTCCTCCCACGCTTAGTCACAAAAAATGAAATCAAAGCAGAAAAATTCATTCACGTTGCCGCTGAACAGCCAGAGCAACGGTAAATGGATGATGCTGAGTCTGCTGCTCGCGGGTTTATTGGTGGCCACCACCCAAGCTGTTGATCAGGTAAGCTAACCCCCCCCCCTAGATACTTAGCTGAAGTGTTTAGTTAATGATGATGAAATCAATTCCACATTTTTCTCCTCTTATTCATCTCTTAATCAGATTTCCTGAGAATTTGATTTAGTATTAATCGTCTGATGGGGTAATAAATGAGAATAAATGCCACAAAAAGGTTAAGCGACATTTGATCAGATGATACGTAATTTTAATTCACATTAATCATAGGGAAATCTATATATCAAATTTGCTTAGTTTATTAAGAAAGGTAAATTATATATAACACATTCATACATATATGGGATTTTCCGTCAAAGGGTCCTCTGGGACCAACCAATTTAAAAGATCTTGATAACACTTCGTTTTTTTTTCATCATAATTTCGTACAGAAACATTTACCCTGATAACCTTAGGGAAATTTCCGTCTATTGGGACCCAAGTCCATTGAGACCAAAAATTTTAAAATAAAATCTTTTTATTTTATCATATTATTATTGTGCTGTCAGATTCAAATTCAACTAATTTAAGCAATTTAAGCCAAGGCTGCAAACCGGACCGGAACCGAACCCCTTAAAAACGGTTCGGTTCTGGTTTTACGAAGTGCCCGAACCGGACCATGAATTGAACCTTTTACATTTTTGATTCCTCGAACCAAAAGAACGTTCGGTTCATAATATTAAGCAACAACAATTGAGTAGTTAGAAAGTTATACAAAAATCTGGAAAGTTCTTGATAGCTTTACACTTGTTCTCAATTTTCTAGAAATTTCGTTAACATTCTAGAGCTTTCTAGAAAGTTATACAAAAATCCGTAAATTTTAATAATGTTTTTCTATCACAGTATTAAAAAAAGCATTACCGTTATGTGAGAGATTGTGATCAAGTTCAAATCGCTTACCAAAAACTGTTACGAACGCCATTTGACTGCAGGAAAATATCTTACTCCATATACCCGAAGGTTTTAAGTTCGTATCTTAAATAATTCCACAGATATTGCTCTGAATCGCCATTAAAACGGTTCTAAACCTACACACCTAATATTACGTTCCTAGAAATTTTTGAATAAATTTGAGATATGGCTTGGTATCACTATTAAACCGATTAAGCGGGTTCGGAACCGTCCATCAAAAAGTGAAATATCTGGCTCCAAATGTCTAACCTACACATCAAATTTCAAGTTCATAGCTTAAAGGGGATCTTCTACCTTTGAAAATTTTTTTTTTTGCTTTATTATTATAACTTGGACATTCCCCATTCAAACCATTTTCCAAAATTCGAAATATTTTAGCAGATATAGCCTTTGAAGTGGAGCAATGTTTTTGCTAAAGTGCGTATATCTTACGTTGCTCAAAACTTTAGGACCTTTTTTCCCCGAAACCGCGTTTTTTACCCTGGTAGCCATGATTGCGCCAGTACCACTTAACCGATTTTGATCAGCCCTGCAGCAATCGACGCAAAATTGATGTAATTCTGGCCCGTACCTCAATCAAGAGGAAAAACATATGATTGCGGATTTTTAAAAAAAAATATGATTGAGGATTTAAAAAAAAAAAATAAGATTGAGGATTGATTAAATCAATTCTGATCATTACCTCATTTACCGATTTCATTTCCGATAACCTGGAGTCCCGGAATCATCAAAAAACACTCAAAAAAACCATTCGCAAAGGTGGAACCCCCCCTTAATAGTTTTTGAGATATGGCTCTGAACAACTTTTGAACCAGTTCAATGGGTTCGGAACCGGAATCCAGTGAAATATCGGACTACATAAAACTAACCCACACATCAAATTTTAAGTTCATAGCTCTAATAACTTCTGAGCTATGGCCCTGAACCACTTCTAAACCAGTTTAGCGGGTTCGGAAGCAGTATTGAACCAGTTAAATTTCAGTCTTAATTTAACTCACCTAATTCACCAAATTTCAAGTGGATAGCTTAAATATCTTCTGAGAATATGGCTCTGAACCACTTTTGAACCGGTTCAGTGAGCGGCGTTTTGCTCCGAACCACTTTTGAATCGGTTTAAACCGCTTTTAAACCGGTTCACAGACTTTGCACATAGCCTTAACTCTTTCCTGTTCAACATAAACATACTGTGACAATTTCATTATGATCGGTTGGGTGGTTTAGACGCCTATAAGGAACATACATACATACATTCACTTTTATATATAATTATAGATTTCAACTGGTTCAATTTGCATGTTTTTATATCCTTGCAGAGAGTATGTTAAAATTAGTCTGATGTTTGTAGCGCTTTGAAGGGAAGCATCTCGACGCCATAAAGTATATATATTCTTTATCAGTCTGGATCAAAATCGGAATCCTTCCGTCTGTGTGTTTTTAAGTTCTCTTCTTTTTCAGTTTTAAAGCTTTCTTGAACAAATTTTGCTATACATACTTGAAATACATATAGATGTTGGAACCAGCCGATTCGGAGGACTATATCATATAGCTGTCGTAATAATGTTTGATCCAAAAACTAGTTCTTGTGGTAAAAACTTGTTTGCTTTTCATGGTAGCGTCTTCAAACTTGGTATTTAATAATTTTTTATGAATCTACACAATTGTGGCAATTTTGATCAAAATCGGAGGGATATAACGCATAGCTGCCATAGAAACTATGGGTCCAAAAACTAGTTCTAGTAAGAAAATCTTTTTTGTTTTCTATGGTAATGGTTCTAAACTGTGCATTAAGTAATTTTATATGCATATAATTAACTCTGTCAAATTTGATCAAAATCGGTCATTAATATTGTATGGCTGCCATACAACCGATCCGACTGAAAGTAGGTATTTGTGAGAAAAACTTTGTTAATTTTAATAGTAGCGTCTTTGGACTTGTTAAGGCTTATTCTCAGATGACATTAAAATAATTTTCGTCACTATGCTTTATATGAATAGAAATACTTTTGTAGAGCTTTGAAATCAGAATGATTTTGAACAGATGTCTTATTTATATGAAGCATAGTGCTGAAAATAAAATTTATGTCATCTGAGATCAGGCCTTAAAGCGTTAATATTTTCTACTTTAACACAATTTTCCGGAATTTGATCACAATCGGAACAATATATCGTATAGCTACCATACAAAAAATCTTCTTTTGGTTAGAGAAAGTGGCGCCATCTGTTGTACAGCTTGGGAAATCACTCAACTATCTTGGTTCAAAGCTAAAGTGGAATTTTTAGGAAAATCAGAAAACATTTGCTTATATACATTAAAGAAACTTCAGGAGTATATAAACATTTGTTGTATACTTAACTTGATTTATAAACAAATGTTAAGAATTGCTGAATCAATTACAAAATTCGGGATTCAACAAAAATTTCAGGAGCATAATTCACTATGATAAAATTTTGATACGTTCCCAAATCTTCAATTCGATCCCAATTCATTTCGGGTACACAATCTTCAAAGATTACCAACCAACCCAAACTAGTTTATGGTGTGGTTCAATTTCAGTCTCTATATATTTTCTACAACCCTTAAACAATATATATAACATCTTTATCCATTTATCTTCTTTGTTTATTTGTTTTTGTTTTGCCTGTGGCTTGAGGTTTTTTTTTTGGGGGAACCCAATTCTTTTCACTTATTATGCAAAATTTCCGACCAAAGCCCAGAGAGAACTAATCAATATGTAGCTGACACAAGTATATGTGTGTGTGTGCATCAACAACAGCTTGAAAATCTCCAAGGCATTGCACTCCAGTTTGGTTGAATGCAGTTTGACGCCAACGATGACGCAGATAATGAACAGAAGTCGAAGAAGTAAGGCTGGAAGGGTGGGTTGAGCAGAGGAGGGGAGGGTGGATGGATGCGCCAGCTGAAGAGAAGACATTAAAACTGTCTGCATTGCGAACGCATAAATATGGCAACAAAATGTGTGAGCTTGTGTGTGTGTGTGTGTGTGTGCGTCTATAGACAAGGCAACTCCAGTCATGGCAAATAAGGCTATGACTGCACTGCACTGGGGAGATTCAATGAGTGCAACCAAGGCACTTGCAATGTATAGATTTCACTAGTTATGAGGCAACACAGCAAAAAATAAAATGTTTTATACATTTTTCAATGTTAATGCTTGGCCCCGGTCACTAGTGATCGCCTGCCAAAGTGTTTAACTTGGCATCCGGCTGTTGCCAATTTCGATTTTCCAGTGGGTTTGTTTGTTTGTCTTTGACTTATTGGCCCAAAAAAAAACACACACATAAATAGTGCGATGGCCTAGGGAAGTTAAGTCTTGTTTTTGCCAAAATTGCCCAAGTTCTGTGGTTATGGCTGGATAATGATGATGATGTTAAGGATGTTGGTGGGCGAAAACATTTTTGCAAACGTGCACAGCACTTTGATGAGGAGGATGTCTGGGATGTTTTTTCGTCCTGGCATTGTCTCGTTTACGCATTTTGGCCTTCATTAGCATTATTGGCATGTGTGTCGTCTTTGCTCTCCCCTCCCCCCCCACATAACACAAATAGGTGTTAGCCCTATGACTTCTTAACCCGCCTACGATTTTGTGTGTGTTCCCCATACTTTCTACGTTGCAAAGAGCATGGGTGTTTATTTTTATAGATTTCTGGGAATTACATATCATTTGCAGGCAGTAGGCAGCAGCAGGCAGACAGACAGACAGACAGCAGTCAGTACCAGACGGAGATAAGGTTTTTAGTTGGGTTTTTACCTACTTAACCTTAAGTCCATCATACAATTACCCTGTGTAGATTGGCAGGTATAAACGCCGAGTTGATTTGCTTTTTTTTTTAAATAAATTCTTCACAATTATGTCTGATATTAAATACTTTGCTTTAGAGCTCAAGCATATGACTATTAAGATGCCCTTACCTTTGAACGCCTTTAGCTATTGCTGCAGATGCCTCTTTAGCCATTAGAATGCAGCTTATAATTAGACAGACTTAGCAGCTTGGCTTCTGTGCCTTCATATATTAATTTTGGTTTCCCAAAGGCAAATGCCTTAGGTTCAAAATTGGGTATAATGATGTCCTTTAATATCAGCTGCTTTGCGCTTAGGGAAAACACAGATTTCGGCCTTATATCTCAGGATAATGCTAAACAAATGAGAGTAGGCTTATGTGGCCGTTGAGCTAAATCCTTGGTGAGTTGCAGTCTCAAAGTGTGATTGCTCTTCTTTTTTGGGACCATCACAATTGATGCGCAATTCGTATAGATAGCAAGGTGACGGATTCGTTTCAATGGTCAGGAACTCGACACCTTTCTCTGGAATAAAATTTGGTAAAGGTTGTTCTTTACCAAGAACATGTTTACTTGTTCTTTTTTTCAAAGTGAGTCAACTCACTTAAATCGCTCAGTTGTTCAGTTGCTCAGATGTTACTACTCTAAAGTAGAGGTAGGCGCGGGCTGGGCCGGGCTTCGTGGCCCACGAGCCTCTTGGCTAAAATCACCGTGCTACGTGTCACAAAATTGTATTCGTGCTTTTTTCGTGCGGGCTTTGGGCCTAAGCTTATAGGCCCGGAAGGTACCAAAAGTTGAAGCTCGATTTCAACTCAAAATTCTAGGAAATAAATATTTTAGGTGATGAGAAAAGGGAGAATATAAGAAGAAGTTGTGCTAGAATCTCCTAAAAATTATATTCTTTTGGAATAAAATGTTATGAAGCAGAGAAAACTTGAAAAGAATGCAGTAATATGTAAATATATGTCTCGTTATATGTCTACGGGCATACTGCCTTTTTACCGAGTTTTGCTAACCTGTTTTAAACCGAACCGGCCCGGCTCTAACCCGGAATTTCGACTATTCTTCTACTGTAAACCAAACCTTGAACCGAACTATGGACCTATCAGTTCAACCTGTTACTTAACAAACATTTTTTTATTCGGTTAAACATATGTTATAAAGGGTGATTCATTAAAAAGTTTTTGATGTAAAACATCTTACAATTTCGGTACGGAAGATTTTTTGGTAAGGGTAAAATTTTAATTTTAAAGTAAAGCCCTGATCTCAGATGGCATAAATTTTATTTTCGGCACTATGTTTTATATAAATTAGACAGCTGTTCAAAAGCATTCTGATTTTAAAGCTCTACCAAAGTGTTTCTATTAATATGAAGCATTGTGACGAAAATAATTTTGGCCTTAACGCGTAACGTGCTTATTATTGCTAATTATAGCAGACTCTGCTTGATGGTCATAGAAAACAGAACTCTCGTGAGAACAGAGAGACTAAGAAACACACACCACAACAATCACATTGAAAATAGAGGAGTTTAACCTCTAATGGAGGTTCGTAAAAAAAACCCACTGTACGTTTTGGTTGTTGGTACTACTCCCAGCTTAATATCTTATTTCTATTAAGCTCTCGTTGAAATTGCTGACGGTGAAGTCAACTTGTTCTTCTACCAGCATGAATAACGTAATATTTTGAACTTCTCTAAAACTATAATCTTTGATCTATATTTATTACATTTTTTCCACACGGTGTTTAAATGGAATTTTGGAATAAATCCTGAAATCATTATGTACCAGCAATTCTCCTCTATTAAAAGAAAGGGAAATTTATACATTTTGTTTTTTTGGTCAAAAAAAATGCCTGAAAGCAATTTTTCTTTCCAAAATAACATTTTCACATGCCACACTCAATAAATTTCATTTAAAACACGATTGGATGTTGCGAATTGTGAGCCATTCCAGGATGACAGTCAAAAAATCCTTAACAAATATAAGATGACAGAATGGCACCGAAAAGAATATTAAAAAAAAAACTTTAAGGGTCCGATTTCTCATCTTTATGTTTTTTAAAACTTTGTTTTTCTTTTGTTTAAACCACCGGTCGAAGTAGAACAAACACAGTCATTTAAAATCGGCCTAAAACTAGGCAATTCAATTTGATCCAAAAATCTCCTGGATTTGAAAAACGGGAACATAAGAAAACGGCCCTATATGAATCACCCTTTAGAAGCCGCCTGTTCCCGTTTTCTATTTGGTATTGGAATTGGTAAATCTTGCCTCTTCCAATAAACGATTGTGTTTTTCACTTCCAATTTCCATTTATCTTCATTTAACTGTCTTGAAGCAAAAATGTAACATTATCAGATCTTTACCAATTTCTGCGATCGAATCCGAAAACGAGAATTGACTTGATTGTTATTCAATTATTTTTGGGGTATCTGGAAATATCAAAAGAACAAATCTCAGTTGACAATTTGCTTTAAAATGGAGGTCCCATTTCTGAATAAAATTTTACAAATTTTGCTGAACAGAATGATTGAAAGTGTGCTGTCACTTGATTCTTGACACCTGCTGTAAAAGATATTTAAAAAGGCCATTTAAAAAGGAATATACTTTTTCATTTGTTCGGTAACCTTACCCTAGGTTAGTTGATTCTTACAAAATTCTAATTTGAGATGAGGAAAAAAGAGGCAAAGGTTTTTTTTTTTTTTTTAACTTTTTTAATATTTTGAAAAGAGCAACCAACAAATACAAAAACCAACAGAATCTAGATTCCTTGATCCCAAGATTAACTTATTTGGACACTTTCGGGAGGCTAAAGAATTTAGCATTTCAATTCCAGCGTCACAAATGATTGACTGAATGAAGTTATAAAGTGTTTGAATCTGGTTATTTGTGAATAAAGCAAACAAGCCTTAAAATTCTTGGAAAAGCGTTAGATACTTTAACTAGAGCGATTGTTTGAAATGTGAAAGATAAAGATTTTCCCCAAGTGTTACAAGGAATCAAAACATGTGTAACCATTGAAGCTAGTGCTTCATAATGGGGGCACTTTAAAGGAATTGGGTCAAAGTGCCAAGGCATTAATCTTAGCTAATAGAACCGGAAGGCAGTTAATAGGTATCAAATACTGATTCAATTGCGGTTTTCACCCAATAACCTTGTATATACCCAGGTAAACATTAACTTTGGTTTCCTCTTTTGCACTATTGATAAAACTGCTTAATTTTATATTGCAATTTCTTTTGCTCATTACACACCTCTTCCTACTCTTCAGCAGGTACTTGCATACATACGTACATACATATGTATTTATCTACTATGTATATCTATTTCATTCGCACTTCCATGCACTTCATTATACCCCAATGGTGGTTTTCAATTTGATTTTTCAATTATTATTCACATGTGGTTTGTGTTGCCTTGCCCATTTGTCTCTTTGCATTTGTGCTTTGTGTTGTTGTTGTATGTATGTATGTATGTAGATTGTGGCGTGTGCATGCACTTTGCTTCTCCCCCTATCTCCCCACATCATCTCCCTAGCCACCTTGATACAATGGAGGCGACGAGATGTCAAGATGTTATCATATGGGGACTTAATACCATTTACTTTTTGCAAATGTCAACGGCTCACTTCGCATATGTACATATATGTACATACTTATATGTATATATGTAATCAAAGTTCAATTGAAAATCCCCACACAGATCACTTAGCTACTGGGTGGCGGAAGAGAGAGAGAGAGGCTTGCTCTATAAAAACCAAATCCAATTAGCTAATTTTTACATGTCAAGAAAACATAAAAGCAAAGTCAATTGCAACAAAACCCAAAGGGTTGCCACAAATCAAGCAAAAGCAAAAACATTTGCAACATAAAAACACACTCACACACACACACACACACAGCCATAAAATGAGTGGGGAGCGAGAGCGCATTGTAAAGTTTGTAAGTGAGAGCGAAGTGAACAAACATACAAAACAACAAAAAAATAATAATAATAAGAATATGTGTGTGTGCAGGCGGCGCAAAAACAACAACAGCATAAATGGTAAATGTGTGTGTGTGTGTGTGTGTAGGCAGCAGACAAAGTTGGAGAAAAAAGAAGACAGCTAACGTCGACCACGACGACGCGTCGCTATGTGGAGTTCGAACTTCAGCAGAGAAGCCAGCATACAACTTACACTAGGCTACAAAATTCAAAAGGAAAATGTCAGAATTATATTATTTTATAAGATTCTAATTGAAGTAAACTGCATTTCTAAAATAATACACAAATTAATTCGATTCATTTAGAGCTGTGGTCGGCCATTTGAGCAGAGCACTTGCCACTGGCAACTGAGAAAATATATGTATATCTATCAGAGCTCGCAAATAAGTTGTCCAAAAATATTTCTTATTTACGAATTCCTTGAGCAAAGAGCCGAAAATAAAGCATTCACATGGTCCACTTTTTTTTTTGTACTATTTTTTTTTTTTTAGGACAATTTTTTTTTTTTTTTTTTTATGGACAATTTTTTTTTTTTTTTTTTTATTTTTTTTTTTTTTACAATTTTTGTTTTTTATCTAATGTGTTTCACAAATCGCTTTTGACCCAAAAACGACCCAAATCGTATGTGAATTGCGTCGTTTTTGGGTCGGAAGCGATTTCTGGAACACCTGGGTATATGTTTTTTTTTTTTTTTTTCTATGGACAATTTTTTTTTGTCTTATGTCCCAAATCGCTTCCGACCCAAAATCGACTCAATTCACATACAATTTGGGTATATGTTTTCTTTTTTATTTTTTTTTATGTACAATTTTTTTCGTCTTATGTCCACAAATCGCTTTTGACCCAAAAACGACCCAAATCGTATGTGAATTGCGTAGTTTTTGGGTCGGAAGCGATTTGTGGAACACCTGGGTATATGTTTTTTTTTTTTTTTTTTTGATGGATTCTATAAATATTAAAAGACAACTTGTTCGCGGAATCACGATTAAAGTGTGGGACTTTCACCGCACTAAACTACCGCCACCTAACCCGTTTCCCCGGAACTGCCTTTCGGTATTACTTCGCCGGGGGGAAAGCCCGTTGGCTTACCTAGGATTCTCTCCTAAGAATGGAAATGCGCTCACGTTCGGCGACGACGCAATTTGAGTTATACTATTTTGGCCATGTTGCTTACTGCAGACCAATTCTCTTCCGAGTCAAGCATGATGCTTAGCAAGGTTACAAGCAGCTGGTGTCCTTCCCTAATGCTCAGCTCATTTCTTTCATGGTTAAATGTCGGACAGACGAAACACATGGTCCCTGGAATGTAACAGTCTGACAGTCCGATTTTCTTGTTTCTCTTTTGCTCCGATACCTGACCGTTTTGCCGCGTCCATAAAGTCTTTTGCTTTTGAATGCGAGTGGGGCATCGCCACCAAGGAAAGCAGCACAAATGTTGAGTGTATTTCTTTATTCCTAGTCTTGTAGCAGCTGACACTTAATACGAAAGGTTGTCTCCACGCTTCTCGTCAGCTTCTTTGCTTACTCACAAATATTTACAATTGCAGCAGCTGACATTGCAGACTCCTAATTTTGAGGTACTAAAAAAAAAAAATAAAAAAAAAAAAAAATAAAAAAAAAAAAATTAAAAATAAATAAAATTAATAAATAAATAAAATTAATAAATAAATAAAATAAAAAAAAATAAATAAATAAAAAAAAAAAAATAAATAAAAAAAAAAAAAAAAAAAAAAAAAAAAAATAAAAATAAATAAAAAAAAAAAAAAAAAAAAATAAAAAAAATAAAAAAAAAAAAAATAAAAAAAAAATTTTTTAAACATTAATTAAGAAATTAAAAAAAAAAAAAAGTTATTCGATCCCGAACTCTTGCTTTCTCTGAGTGTAATAGCAGCTTGATAACTTCTTTGGGTTGCTTATCAACTCGAATATCACAATTATGCTCATTCAATAAGCTTTTAAGCCATAAATGTACATCATTGCTTAATCATTAGTTTTTAAAAGTCAATGTTTGGCGCCTCGCTATCTTCTGTGCACCAACAAAATGAATCAGCTCGCAAAGCAATGCCATAATGTGATTGTATTTGTGTGCCGACCACTGCTCTCTCTTCTTTGGCAATTAATTTGCTTAAATTTTGATGCAAATTTAGCTAATCAACCCTAAATCCAGTCATTTCGTAGCATTTCTGGTCTAAACATTTGCTCAATCTGTGAATAATAAATAATGTTATTGCACTGTTAATAGGTCTTCCCCCTGTTAACACTTGAAATTTTAATTAAACCAATTGCTTAACATTCCCCAAAATTACTTTGTTGTCTAGTGTTAACACTCAGACTGTCGCGCGGCCTCGACTTGAGGTTGTTGGTTGTGCTTGGTTTGGTGTCTTTTGGCCCGTATGGTTGGCTCTCATTTGCTTTGCTTGAAATTTCAGTTTCTGCTGAGGCGGCATTTCTCTGTGTGTGTGTGTGTGAGTGTATGATTGTGTGTGTGTGTTTGCTGAGGTAAACAACACAGACACAAGCAACAGCAACTATAGGCCGGCAGCGTCTCGTCGCGACCGAGACAGACAACAAGCAGATTGAACTGCCTTCCTCTGTTACCCGACAACGCGTCGTCGCCCCCGCTGGGCGCTGCCATGGTTTGCCACCAAGAAGGGTAACGCAATGTCAATAATCATGCGTTGTTGCCGCTTTTCACTCTGTCGCTCGGACTTGGGGCTTGTTTCAGTTTTGCGGTTTGTCTCTCCCTCTCAGTCTCTCTTGCTCCATTGCGCTCTTCCGCTTGTAATACGCGTTTTTACAATTTTGTTTTTATTATTTTATTTTGCGTGCGTGTCCCACTGATGCTTTGATATGTACTGCAATTTTTTTGTTGTCTCTCTTCTTGATAATTTACAGTTGATTTGTTTACCGCTTCACATTGTTTTTTTTTTAATTTTTTCTTTCTTTGTTGTTTACTTCATGGTGCTGCCTCCCCCGCTTTTTGGGATTTTAATTGCCTTCTCCCCATTCTACAAAACCAATTCTCCATTTGCATTTGGTGTCTCCCCTTTTTTTTTTCTTCTTTCATTGACGTAAATCGCGCGCAAAATTTTCTGTTGATTTCTTTTGCTTCCTCTCTTTATTTTGTATATGGCGCGTATTTCCTGTCCCCCGGCTTTGACTTTTCGATTTGTGTGTTTGTTTGCATATCATTAACACGAAGGAAAAACGAGTTAACAGCTTTCGACCCACGCAAAATGTCAGCTGCACCCCACATCCCCCTCGCCTTTTTTTTTCCACACCCACGCACTATTTTTCTTTTCTTTTCTGATGCTTACTTTCATAATTATGCATTCTGTTGTTGTGTTTGCCGTTTTCACTGCAGTTTCTGTTTGTTTCATGTCGATGATGAGGATTTTCCAATCAACTTTATAACACTTTGTGCTGCTCATTTTTTGTTGCCAGGCAATACCAATTTTTGTTTTATTACACTGTGAGAAAGTTGGTCAAGCCCGACTTTAAGATACCCTGTAATTGTCAAAGCTTATATATCCGTACAGTAATTAAAATATCATTTAGATAGAGGCTTAATGTATTTTTTTTTTTTGATTTTTGTGGGTTCTCTTCTCTGAGATTCTTTGATGATTCTTCTGAACGTTATACAATTTAGTGGATTAATAAATAATTTATCCGATATTGAAAATCTGAACAATCCTTCTACTAAATTCTGGGAGATATACGTTTTTCCAGCAACAGATGGCGCCACTTTCTGTAACCCTGATCAAGCCAGGAGACGATTTTTGTATGGTAGCTAGACGATATATTTACCCGATTTTGATCAAACTTAGTAAAATTGTGTTTTAAAAGATAATATTCAAGATTAGCAAGTAAAAAAAAAACCGTTTTTCATCTAAGATCTATTTTCAAACCGATCAGTTGTATGGCTGCTATACGATATAGTCGCCCGATTATGATCAAATTTGGCAGAGTTAATTAAATGCATTTTAAATTACGTATTGCACAGTTTGGAGACGTTTCCATAAAAAACTACAAGTTATTCTCACTAAAACTATTTTTTGAACCGATCGGTGCTATGACAGCTATATGCTACAGTCATCCGATCCGGCCGGTTCCTACACAGGTGCAGTCTATATGTATTTTAAGACATCTTGGAAAGTTTGGTTAAGAAAGCTTTAAAACTGAGGGAGGAGATACCAAAGAAACAGGCGGACGAACGGACATCGTTTGTATCGGTCTTATATCGTAACAGAATGAGCAAAATGTACAGAGGTACGAAGATTTCAACATAAGTCGGAAAATTTGACGCAAAACTAAAAAAGATCTTCAAGAAAATAATATTATTAAAACCATGGATATTTTATATGAATATTTTATTTTAAAACTTGGCTTCCAGTATTGTTTTAAATAAGGATAACAACCCAAAGCATTCGTCATGCCCTCATGCGGTCATTAGCGTTCTTCATTCAATAAATCACTTTACCGCAATCTGCAACTACCACATATCCAATCTGATTCAAACCGCAAATACACCGAAACCGCATATGGGTCATTCTTTTTCAAATCGAACGGACTTGAAACTTTTTGTTTTTGATATTTATAAAACTCAGTTTTTGAAAGGCGCTACCATTGATAACAAAAAGTTTTTCTCATAGAATTATTTTTAGACCGATCGTTCCTATGCCTATATAAGTCGTTTATAAATAATGGTGACTATAAACTTTACCGGACGGGAAAGTTAATGTTACTAGATTTTTTGGACCGATCGTTCTATGATTATCTATGTCTCGTGATAATTTTTCCAGAATTGAGTGGAAGTATATAAGACTAATATATACCAAGATTGGTGATGCTACGATGGAAAACAAAATAGTTTTTCTCACTAGAACTAGTTTTTGGACCGAACGTTTATATGGCAGCTATATGCTATAGTCATCCGATTTTGATCAATTTTTCCAGAATTGTGTGGAAGCATATAAAACGTATATATACCACGATTGGTGTCGCTACAATGGAAAACAAAAAAGTTTTTCTCATTAGAACTAGTTTTTGGACCGATCGTTCCTATGGCAGCTATATGATATAGTCATCCGATCCGGCCGATTCCGACAAATGTGCAGCGTATTTGTAATTAAAGACTTTTTGCAAAGTTTGGTCAAGATAGCTTCAAAACTGAGGGAGGAGATAGCATAGAAACAGACGGACAGACGGACGGACGGACGGACAGACGGACAGACGGACAAACGGAAATGAACTCAGCTCGTCATGCTGATCAAGAATATATATACTTTATGTGGTCGGAAATGCTTCCTTCACTGCGTTACAAACATCGTGACAATTTTAATATACCCTCTGCAAGGGTATAAAAACGAAATTAGACCTCGACTTTCCCACTAATGCATATATCCCGGTTTTGCCAAAACGATTTTTGGTGATTTTATAATCAATTTAAAAAATTGTGAAAAATCGAAAACGCGAAATAAGGGTTTTTTTTATATTGATATCTCAGGACAAATCTCTTCAAAAGCAGTGTTAGATAATAGTGTTGGAAAATAGTTTTAAAAAACAGTGTTGGAAGGAATGTTAAAAAAACAATGTTGGAAAGAATGTTAAAAAAACAATGTTGGAAAACAAGGTTGCTAAACAATGTTGTAAAACAGTATTGGAAAACAATATTGAAAAGCAGTGTTGGAAAACATTGTTGAAAATCATTGTCCGAATCTCCCACTAATGCATATATCCCGGTTTTGCCAAAACCATTTTTGGTGATTTTATAAACAATTTAAAAAATTGGGAAAAATCGAAAACTCGAAAAAAGGGTATTTTTTATATTGATATTTCAGGACAAATCTCGGACCTATATTGCCATAATTTCACGTTTTGGTGTTAGAAAACGAAGTTCAAAAGCAGTTTTAGATAATAGTGTTGGAAATTAGTTTTAAAAAACAGTGTTGGAAAGAATGTTAAAAAAACAATGTTGGAAAACAAGGTGGCTAAACAATGTTGATAAACAGTATTGGAAACAATATTGAAAAGCAGTGTTAGAAACAGTGTTGGAAAATAATGTTTGAAAACAATGCTAGAACACAATGTTAAAAAAACAGTGTTGGAAACAATGTTTTGATAAAATGTTGAAAAACAAGGTTGATAAACAATATTGATAAACAGTGTTGGAAAATCATTGTTGGAAAATAGTGTTGGTGTCCCCAACGGCCAAATGTCAAGTGGTCTAAAGCAAATTATTACTAAGTTTAATTGAAATGTCACAGTTGGCCAGCTGATTGTTTGGAGTTATTATTGAAAGTGAATTTTACCCCTACCAAAAATGTTCCGTACCGAAGTAACCGATGTTTCACATTAATAAAATTTTAAAACAAACTTTCAAATAAAAATTTGCCAATACTTTATTAATCATTTACTATATATCTATAATTGGATCCGTAAATGCCAACGTACTAAGTGAACGATATCGGAAGTCCAAGATGTTGTCTTTGTCTTTTTTTTCTTTTTGTGATATTTTCAGTTACATTTTCACACAAAACGTAGAGTATATAAACTTTGTCATTAAATTTTCGATTTGGGTTTTAATGTTGCTTTTGTTGTTTGTGGCACAGTTTTACAGTCTGTTTTGTTGTATGTATATTTGGAACGCCTACGCAAAACGAAATATTCAACACCAACGCAAATTCTTTCACACACACACACACAAACACCCAACAAACTGCAATTTGTTTACACAGTTTGCTGGAAAAAAAATAATTTGTTTGTCTTCATGAAATTTATGAATTTTTCCAATTTTGAGCGTTTGTATATTTCATATTTTAATGTACCTCTACATTTTGGATATTAAAAAGGCGAATGTTTATTAAAATTGTAAAAAAAAAATTTGTTGGAAAAACTTAATGTCGTTTCTATGAATAAATATATACGTATTTGAATATATATAAACACATATATATAAATATTTATTCCGCGTAAAGACTAATCAAAAACAAAAAAACATCACAAATATTGATAATCCCATTTGACCTCTGTAGTAATCTTTTTAATTTAATGCCAAATCAGCGAAATGTGCTTAATTAAAAATGATTTAATGAGATCATTTTTCTTCATAAATTAGACAAACACATACACTTGATTGACCCACCTACCCTACACCCTTTCCCCCTCTCACAAATGCAATTTTTAGATGACATTCCTCTGGCCTGGAAATTTCCAACCAAATACTCATTATGGAACCCAAACAGCATTAGCGGCAACAAACTCTGTTTCAAGAGGAAGTTGCAACAGATTGCAACTGTCCCCCTCCCCCCACACACCAACTAAAAAGTTTGCTCTTTTTGGCCTTCTTCCGTCAACGTTTTGTATGTGTGACAGCTGTTGGTCCTGATGCTCATTTTGTGGTTGAATTTTTCAGGTTATTGACACGAGTTTCAGTCACCAAATATTTTTGTTGTACCTAATTAAAATCCAATTAAAATCCCAAAAGCAAACACTAGCTTATTCATATTTCAATATCAACTGTTGTGTATATGAATGAAATTTCAATCATTGCTACTCAAAGTCATTTCACTGAGTCAGCAGCAAACGGAAATCGAGACAGTCAGACACACACACACACAGAAGCTACGTGACATTACGGCTGCCCAGTGCAGAGAATTGCATGTTTGGCCCGAAAGTGATTAAACATAATTATTAATGTGACAAATAAGCATTATTTAATGGAAAATATTTACATAAAATATTAAAGCATCAAGGAAATGTCGAGGCCATCGCAACAGCCAGCAGCCAACAGAGATTCATTCACATATATAAATTATGCATACAAAATTTATACGGATTTGCAAAAAAGAAAAAAAAAAACAATAAATTCATATGTGAGAGGCGTGGCGTAATAATAAACCGCAACTTCATGACATAATAGAAAAAATTTTTTTTAACAAAAATGTGACACCTCAAATATTTAGCACGTGCTTTGGGTGCGTGCAAGCCAGCTTAAAAATATATTTGAAAATCTGATTTGCCTTTTAAATGAACTGTTAATAACTGTTGACACATTCGATTGGTTGCCAGAGATAAACGAATTTTTGCTTTTTATAAATTGTTATGAATCAAAATGTCTAAACAATCGTTACGCTCGAAATTACTTCTTGGAAATTACTCGTTTTAGAACCTTAAATAATTTTTTTTATGGCATATGACTGCAGTCAGCTTTTGAAGATATTCCATGTCGGAATATGTATTATATGATAATGAAATCTTGATTAAAAGCAGGAAATAAGGAGCGGTTCGGTTCTGTGATTCACAGAAATTTTAAACCATCGGTTCGGTTCATAATATGGTTTTTGTAGCAATCCGAACCGCGGTTTTGGTTCGGTTCAGTGGTCAGGCGTGAGATTCCGTTATCGAATCTCCGAACTTTCGAAAAACAAACTTCAGACATTTTGCATTAATTTTTGAAATGGAATTCTTAGAAAGAATTAAAATAACTTCGATTCTCAATAGAAATATTTTAATTATATAAAAACAAATCAGGTACCGCGCATAAAATCCATTATTGCCTTGGCGATCTGATTTTTGTTATATATAATTATATATAAAGACCAGGAAATCAAACCGAATCGAATTTCGGTTCCGGTTCCCGATTTGGTACGTACCAAAACTAATGTTTCGGTAAAAGGTTCTGTTTTGGTACTAGTTTATTTCGGAATTCGGTTCCGTATCGGTACCTTGGTTTTTATTTCGGTATACCGATTCGGAACCTTTTCTAAACAGAAGGTTCCCCAACGTATCAAAGGTATCACGCCCCCTACCGCTCCCGCAATTTGAAAATAACCTCATATCTCCCATAATTTTAGATTTAGACTTTTCGGACTTTGTAGAGATTAACTCTACTCATCATTATTTATCGATTATCGTTCCTCAGATGAGTCGAGTTACCGCCCCCCCACAATTTGCAAAACAACTACATATCTTCCACAGTTTTGAAGGCAGATTGTTCAAACCTTCTAGGAATATATTCATTACTTATCGATCCACCGTATACCGTTTACAGATCCAATAAATAATATTATGCGGTGCATCACTAGCCGCAATCATGATGGTCAGCACTTACACAGTTTGTGTGACTTTTAAGTTATGCGTTAAATACAAACTTTGAGAGTTACAGAATATATGGTAATCGGGTATAACAGACTTTTTTTTTTTTTTTTTTATATAGAATTTACCAAGATTTTGGTAGTCTTATAGGCCAGAGGCAGGTCTGAAATATTTTAATACATTTGCGACGTTAGACCATGAATTTATCAGGAGAATTCTATAGAGATATGCCTTGTCAAACCGCTTCAAAATTTTCCTCATGCCACAGAACTTTGAGAGAATTCATTTTTAAGCTTCTCCACAAACCTTTTCGAAATTGATAAAAAACGAGAAGGCAAAGCTAACTTCGACTGTGCCGAAGTTTTAATACACTTGAAAAACTTTACTCAAACTGATTTAACCGGTAAAATATATATAGAATATAGATATCAGATATTTAAAATTTCTAAAACATTGATAATAAAAATTTGATACCATAAAAAAAACTTTTCTTAGTAAAACACATTTTTCGACCGATCGGTCCTATGGCAGCTATATGCTATAGTCATCCGATTTTGATAAAATCTTCCAGAATTGTGTTGACGCATATAAAACTAATCTATACCAAGATTGGTGACGCTACGATGGAAAATAAAAAAGTTTTCCCCACTAGAACTAGTTTTTCGACTAACAGTTTATATGGCAGCTATATGCTATATTCATCCGATTTTGATAAATTTTTCCACAAATATGTAAAATCATCTAAAACTAATATATACCAATATTGGTGAAGCTACAATGGATAATAAAGACTATTTTTTGACCGATCGTTCCTATGGCAGCTAAAAGATATAGTCATCCGATCTGGCCGGTTCCGACATATTAGTTGCGTGCTGCAAAAAGAAGACTCTGTGCAAAATTTCAGCTCGTTAGCTTTAAAACTGAGAGACTAGTTCGCGTAGAAACAGACAGACAGACAGACAGACGGACAGAAGACGGACAGACGGACAGACAGACGGACAGACGGACGGACAGACAGACGGACAGACAGACAGACAGACAGACAGACAGACAGACGGACAGACCGACAGACAGACAGACGGACAGACGGACAGACAGACGGACAGACAGACAGACGGACAGACAGACAGACGGACAGACAGACGGACGGACGGACAAGCGGAAATGAACTCAGCAGGTCGTCCTGATCAATAATATAAGTTTATGGGGTCGGAAATGAATATTTCTATGCGTTACAAACTTCTGGGCAAAATTAATATACACTTTTCAAGTGTATAAAAATAGTTTATTTGTTGACAATTTTAATTTTTTCAAGAATTTCGAAAAAAAAAAAAAAAAAAAAAAAAAAAAACGGAGTTCTTTCAAATATTATTGGTTGTGGAAAGACCAATGAATTGGGAAAATAACAAAGCGATTGTTAGAAATTTCATATCCATTAAATCCATCTATTAGAGATGTACGCCGTACGGGATTTCTGCGGGTTCCGAAAAAAAAAACTGAGTAATCGGGGCCGGCATGAATTTATAAGAGAGGAAAAAGGGATATTTTGGTGCCCACCGCTGATCTAAAGCACAAAAAGTCTGCTGTTAATTGGAACGAAAGATGAAATTCCATTTTTTTTTTTTTTTGTAATTTTGCCCCACTGTGCAAGTGGAATTTATTATTTATTTGGCATTGACTTTTGTCGATCATTTTGTAAATATAAAAATCTCTGTATGCACATGGTGTTACACAGCCAGCACCTACATCTCCACCTTCTCCTTCTCCCGTGGGATTCCTTATACGCTTTAAGCGAATTTACATTTTCATTTACGCCTGAAATGAAAGCGCAAGATTCGCATTGAGTGTTTTTCTTTATTTTTTTGGTGTATTATTTACACAACTACACTTGCCCAGCCACCCACTCAGTACCTCCCTATCCCACCCACCATCTACCCTCCATGCACCATCCATCCATCCAGTAAACCGCCGCTAGCGCCAACAGGGGTCGTTGTCGTCACTCGGCTCTCTCCTGCTGTTTCATATGCAAATACTCGTAATATTTTTCAAATGTTGTTTGCCTTTGCCCTGTGTGCTTTGGCGGCGGCTGCTGCTGCTGCTGTTGCTGCTGCTGCCTTTTCACATTTTTCAATTTTCCACGTTCGCTTTGTTGTCGTCGCTGATAGTCTGTATATATGTACATATATTTGTATATATATATATAAAAATATATATATAGTGGCCATGTTGCTTACATTTTCATTATTTTTTTATATAATTTTTTTTTTTTTTTTTTTTTGATTCTCAACAATTCTCACTTGGCTTTCCTTTTGCAAAGCCAAAAGGAAGTTGTCCAAGGGCAAAATGTTTGCATTTGAAATTACCCATGGGCCAATGAGTGTTTGTTATGGGCTTCCGTTGAGGCCGAAGCTGGCAAACGAAGTTTCTGCCACACAACAAGAAAAATGTTTATGAAATATCAACCTTAACTAATTGGTTTGCTTATTTAACACATGGTAAAACTATAAATTTTAACTATTTATGAGCATTTTCAGTTTTTTTTTTAAAGTAATTTATGTACATTTTTTTTAATCCCAAACAAACAGCATTAGTATACACTCTGGAGGCAGACCTCATAAATTTGTAATTAGTTTTGTGGATTTATGAACTAAAAAACATATAAATCTAAATGTTAAACTGATCCACCAAGACACCACCACCACATGGCGACCCTTCTCATCATATACTAAGTTTATGATGTGAGATTTATTATTGAAAACAAAATTTAAAAATCTTATTCAATATTTGGTTTTAACCAAGTCCGCAAATGCCTGCAATTTCGCTAAGTTTAAGTTACTATTAACAGTTTTAGTTTCTACAGAACAAAGTACAGTTTTCGTACAGTTCATATTTGATTACAAAAGGGGCTTTTCTCTGGAAGCTTCGTTTAATCTTCTATAGACAAGATTCCTAGCTATATTGATATCATGTTTACATTTTATTGATTCTGACGACTAAAAAGTCCCCTTATGTATATCAATATATACAACTTGTTGTTTTGGCATCTATGAAAAATATAGTTTGCCAGCGTGTAAAGTTGGCTAGCTCAGCTTGCAGCTTCTCTTTTAATACGAAATGGTCCCCCAAACCATCACAGCTCCAACTTTGGTAAAAATGATCGGTCCAAAAAAATGAGAGTCTGTGCGGAGATCATGGAATTAATAGCTATAGCCATCAGTATCCTCCAACTTCAATTTTTATTCGTCGAAAAAGACCACTCGATGCCACTCTGAAATCCAGTCACATACGTGGGTTGCTATTTAAATTTCTGGCCTAGGTCACTTCTAGCAATTTTAGGACCAATTGGTCTTTTCCCAAAAAAAATTTGGACTTTTATCGATAAAAGCTCCATACAACTCTTTTATGTGTGACCACGTTTGATATCGATTAACGATTAATCAAAAACTTAACTAGGCAGACAAATGGAATTAACTCGTGAAAATTTTCGTGCAATCATTTTTCACAACTTTCGACGTGGATTATTACGACAAGAGTGCAACGATGAACTTAAAGCCCCATCCTATAGCACTGTGAAAAATTGGTTTAATGAATTCAATCGCGGGTGACGCCTTCTCGAAGACGAAGGTCGTCCAAAAACAGTCGTTGTGCCAGAAAACATTGATGCCGTGCGTGAACTGATAATACAAGTTGGTCATGTGACATACCGTGAGATAGAGGCATCCTTGGGAATTTCTTTCACCAGCATGAACACCTGGGCGTAAAAAAGGTTTGTTCTCGTTGGATCCTCAAAAAAGGCTCGTGTGGATTGGTGCAAAGAAATTTTGAAAGAAAATATAATCGCGGTGTTGCAAAAGACGTTTATAAGATCGTTACAGGTGATGAATCATGGATCTATGCTTACGCCTGGGCGTAAAAAAGGTTTGTTCTCGTTGGATCCTTAAAAAAGGCTCGTGTGGATTGGTGCAAAAAAATTTTGAAAAAAAAATGTAATCGCGGTGTTTCAAAAGACGTTTTTAAGATCGTCACAGGTGACGAATCATGGATCTATGCTTATGAGCTCGAAACCAAACAGCAATCGACCGTGTGGGTTCTCGAAGACGAGCCAAATCCAACGAAAGTCGGTTGTGGAAAAAGCACTTCGAAGCAAATGGTCGCCTGTTTCTTCGGTAAAACTGGTCATGTGGCGACGTAGGACGGTCAATTTGTTTGCCTGAAGTCTTCGGAGAAGTTCGAAAAACGAACAAGCGAAGACAGATCATTGTGCACCATGACAATGCAAGCTCTCACACATCAGCTCACACCAGCGCCTTTTTGACCGCCCAAAGCGTCGAATTGATGGGTCAACCGCCGTACAGCCCTGACTTGGCACCCAATGACTTCTTTTTAATCCCGCACATCAAGGGAAAAATGCATGGTTAACGATTTTCGTCGCCAGAAGATGCTGGTTGAAGAGTTCAAAAACCATTTTTTGGAGGTGTCTCAATCGGAGTGGAAAAAGTGCTTCGACAATTGGTTTGAGCGCATGCAAAAGTGTATAAATCTTGCTGGAGAATACTTTGAAAAACAAAAAAACCATTTTTGATCATAAATATTTGCGTTTTCATTATTAGGCCAGAAATATATATAGCAACCTACGTATACAAATTGGTGCTTCAGTATCTCCGAAAAATATACAAGGGCTCGACTGAATTTTCTTACTTTTTTTAAGTACGAGCCACAGTAAATCTCTTTGTTATGAAGATGGTTTAACATGAAACAATTAAATTATTTCATTAAACAAAATCCGATTATGCAGGGAAGTGGAGTAAACTCACATATGCCTTGATCTAAAATTCTATTTGAAAACAATAAAATTCGAATGAAATTTGCCAATTGGGATATAAATGGATTTGTGTAGGCTTAATGATGGCCAACTTACGTTAAGCTGTCTATAGGGAGTGTGAGGTGTCGGCTTGGGCATTCCGCTGGCTTCACTTCTTCGATTATGTTTCAAGGGTTTAATGACCAGAGGCCGCGTTTCGTATTCGTGTTCGTGTGCAGCAATGTGTGAGGGGGCGTGTGTGTGTGTGTGTGGGTGAGTGTGTGCATTTTTAATCATGTGCCCTGCCAAAAGCAACGGCCACAAAGTTGTAGGCCAGTCCCATTTGGGAATAGAGAGCAATGTGCCACGTACTTAGTTGCTAATTCTTTATGTGCACGAAACATTTTTATGCCGTACAGTAAAAGCTCGTTAAAATGTGCAAAATACAAAATATATATTAAAGATGATAAGTCCATAAATCGATTAAAAGTAGCAGCGAAATGAAGCATAGTTTTGGGCGTTTTTCTATACATATTTTGTCCATTTTCTGTGTAGTATTTCAGTTTTGGCACGTTTGTGCCATTTTTCTGTTGTTTTTGTTTGTTTATGTTGCTTGGCCGAGTTTATTTACTTTTGTTTGTTTGTCCATATATATATATATATATATATATATATATATGGTGAAAATTCCAATTTTGCAAATGTCACTGCATAGTTTTAGGCGTTTTGTGTGACAGCATATATGGGTTGGTGTGGGGGCTGACTTTTGTCCATTTTCAGAATGGGTAAACACACTCGATATTTGTACAGAAATATATGCTACGTGTTTGGGAATATTTAATATTAGTTTGCTGTAGGATAAATTTTTGATTAGTTTTTTTTAGTTGAAGTAATATTTAAGATTCTATATGCCTTTGGTAAACTTCAAAGCCTTTTTTTTTTGCCAGGCAAAAGTCAGCCCTTTGAGGTGCAACATGGCGTGAAAAAGGGTCCCCCACACACACAGGGATCAAGTTTTGCTGCAAATTTTGGGGCCCGGGAAATGAAATATGGTTTAAAGACAAAAGTCCGATGGCGAGTTAATTCCAGTTGCTTATCAGCCGCCGTCGCCCGGTTGGACAAACTTTGCATTGACTGTCAGAGACAGAATGCGAATGGAATGAATTTTCCACCAAAGCCATGTGGGCAACGTTGTCGTCGTCGTGGTGGTGCTGATGCTGCTGACATCATTGTCTTGCTATGCTGCTGCTGCAACTGCTGCGCTCATTTTAGCAAGGCGGCTTTCCAGCTGCCCCTTACCCTATTTCCTTTTATGCTTTTCATCGCCGGCATTGCGATACGTGTGTTGCCTTGCCTCCTACCTCCTCCTGCTCTTATATTTTTCCCTCATTTTTAGCCCTTTATTTTTTTGTGCAACTTCTGCTTTTTGTTGCCATTGCTGCTTTTGTGCTTGCATTTAATTGAAGATTTTTTGACAGCCAACGTCGCCGTCGCCGTCGCCCCATAGAAAGTCAAGAGTAGGATGTAGAACAGAAGTTCGTAGAACTTTTTTAGCCATAAAACTCTACTTTGGTATATGACGACCCGTTTCACTATCGACAGACTTTGCTCTCTCTCTTTTTATTTAAGTATAGCAAAACTTGTAAAAAAAAAAATATGGAAAAGGGCACTTTGCAAGTATCTAGATTTAAATTGTGGAATGAAAACAGTTAAAGTGCTAATAAGGCTGCAAGCTAAATCAGAGAAGAGCAACACACATACTTACAAATATTCCCGCACTTCAACACAAAATCATCTGTTTTTCAAAAAAGAGACAAGAAGCCTTTACAGACTCTCCTGTAAGATCGGCATTAACTTATAAATCAAGCCCTCATGCTAGACTCTGTTGAATTTGAATGCTTGTCGAACATCTAAAAATACTGCCGAGCAGTACTTTCTTTTCTCAAGGGCATTAAGAATATGATCAACCATTTTGGCGACTGCAAAACCCACATTGGTGGTCCGGAATGACAGACTCAAAAGAGTCAACAGCCAAAAGTCTAGTCACCGTTCGAAAATCTTGAAGAAGTTAGGAAGGAGGCTAGTAGGACGATAGGAATTAGAGATGGGCGCGAGACGGGAATTTTCGAGATTCCCGCGGGTCCCGAAAAAATCTTCGGGATCGGTACGGGACGGGATTGAATTTAAAATTTAGAGTTGGGATCGGACGACGGGGGGATTAATTCTTGACCCCGAAATATTTCGGGTCCCCATTTATTCTTCGGGTTCCGGTCTATTTTTTTGACTACGTTTTTAAAAAAAAACTTTATCGAACTAATTGAATGGTCACACTTACACACAAATGAACAAAGACGGTGATATTGATGATCCGCTGATGCTTTAAATACCCTTGCAGTTTAGTAAAGACGCTATTATTGATAACACAAAAATGTTTTTCTCACTTTAACTAGTTTTTAGACCGATCGTTCCTAGGCAGCTATATGCTCTAGTCAACCGATTTTGATCAATTTTTCCAGAATTATGTGGAAGCATATAAAACTAAAATATACCACGAATAGTGACTCTACGATGGAAAACATAAAAGTTTTTCTCAATAGAACTAGTTTTTGAACCGATCGTTCGTATGGAAGCTTTATGATATAGTCATCCGATCCGGCCGATTCCGACAAATGTGCAGCCTATGTGTATTTAAAGACTTTTTGCACGGACGGACGGACGGACGGACGGACGGACGGACGGACGGACGGACGGACAGACGGACGGACAGACGGACGGACGGACAGACGGACGGACAGACGGACGGACAGACGGAGAGACGGACGGACAGACGGACGACAAACGGACGGACAGACGGACGGACGGACGGACGGACAGACGAACGGACACAAGGACAGACAGACGAACGGACAGACAGAAATGAACTCAGCTCGTCATGCTGATCAAGAATATATATATACTTTATGGGGTCGGAGATGTTTCCTTCTATGCGTTACAAACATCGTGAATCTGCAAGGGAAAAAAGATTAGATTCGATATGGTTTCAGCATGGCTTAGCCTATATTGAAAAGAAGTCCATATGGCAAGTTTCGGGACCTGATTCCCGAGGATGCCGGAAAAAATGTTCTGAATCGGGACGGGATTGAATTACAAATTTGGGTTCGGGATCGGGTTGGATCGGGACAACCTAGTGTCGGGATCGGGAAGGGACGGTACTGAATTTAAAATTTGGGTTCGGGATTTGTCGGGTCGGGATCGGGACGAGACGGGTTCTATTTTGTGTTCCGCTCCCATCTCTAATAGGAATCCACTTTTAAGGCGACCAAGGCGACCTTTTTTTTATTAGATGTATAAATCCGTATAAATTTCAACTTCTGAATATATATATATTTTTTAGATATTTTTATTTAGGTACATAATCTTCTGTATGGACAGTTTTCTCATGTTCATGTTTTCCAACTCCAGGTGGATATTCAGAAAATTTATGTTGCCCACTTTTAGGGCGCTTTTTTAAATATAGTTTTGCTTGTGTCTACAACGACTAAACAGATTAAACAATCTTCCGCTTGCTTTTGACATTGTAATTAGGCTAAGGAAATTAATCCATCAACAAGTAAAGATATTTCAAAAGCGGCGCAATAGCTGAATATCCACCTAGACTTTAAAAATGTGCTTTTCGGCTCTGGTGTTTTCAAAACAAGAAGAATAGGTTGTCTGTTTAGCATTTTTCAAGGGCCTTCCGATTCTCTAATCAGCAGATTTACGATTTAGGAAAAAACACCTCGCCGAAATGAATCATGTAGTAAAAGCTTAAAAAGAAAACGATTACTAATCTGTGATTAAAAAGCACCATCAATGTTCATCAGCAATTTTTCTGCCTCGTGTCAAATCACTTTGATAATGTTGTTGTTGTTGTTCTCGCTATTGTATTTCGCCCTTTTTACCCCCTCGGGTTTGCGAATGCAGTTTTCAATTTCACATGCACAAAAAAAAAAAAAAACCGAGTGACAGAAAATTTTCCATTTACGGCTTGGCACGTGCAAAAGGGCAACGGCAATTCCTTTGCCCTGGTTGAATGTCGTTGTCGAGTGTGAAAAAGAAAGCGAATTGTTGAAGCGCACGTGTTCCACTCACTGATATCCCTTTGTCGCCTTCTTTAAAGTTCATGGTGGTAAATCATTGCCAAAATAACTAATTTTATTGACTGCAAATCACATTTGACTTACACTTTTTTTTTTTTGATTGCCTATTCATGGCCACAAATTCATGAATATTGATAAAGCAAAAAAACACAAACATTGTTTGCATTTTTCCAGTGGGGGGAAATTTGACTTATTCATGTGCTTTTTAATTACTGCCCACGGGGTTAAAGTGAACTCTTAAATTTGTTGCAGGTTTTTTTGTCACAACATCTGTTTCATATTACCAGCATGTTATGTTCACCAATGATTCAATTACAAAAACGCCAACAAAAAATACCTGGAAAAAAACGAAAAAAAAAATCAATGTTGTGTGGTTTTTCCAGGCTAGCGTGCTTTACGCTTATTAAATGGCGTAGGTAAAAAGGATGAGGTGGGGGGATTGGTTGTTGTTTTGCGGAAAATTTCATGAATTGACCTAGATTGTGCAATTGTTTTGAATTTGTTGATTGGAATTTCCCCCTTTGATTTTTTTCTTTTGTATATAAGTAGTTCTTTGAAGATGTTTCAATTTTTAAAGGTGTTTAAAAATTTCAATTTAATTGGAGCAGGCAAAATCTAAATAAAAGAAAGTAAAAAGAAAGAATTAAAATTTTTGAATACTTCACTTCATTAAATTTTAAAATAAAGAATTTTCATACATTATTTGGTTAGCATTTTATGACTTTCCAAAAAAAAATTATTATCGTTCCACAATAATTTGTATGCAAAATGTATTTTTGCATTCATTGTCGACGTTTAATTGCAAATTGTTTAGAATTTATGATGATAACAAAAAGTTTTATTTAATAGCTTAACAATTAGCAATAAATTGATTCGAACAGACAGAGGCAGGCGTCAATTTCATATCAATGCCTGGTCTTTGTACAATCAGACATAAAAAAAAGACCAAACGAGGTGATAATCTAGAGATGAAAGCTAATTCGCAATGAACAATTAAATATATCAATTTTAGAAACGAATGATTTTTAATTTGATGTGAAAACTTTAACAATTTATAAAACCCCGTAAATAGTTACTTACAGGCAAAAAAAAAGCTTGGGCCAAAGTACGCAGTAAATGAGCGTTTCGAAATCCTCAATATCTCTTGTTAACCTAATTAAAAGCATGCCAAATCGCATATTCCAACTCATTGAAAAGAGAGGGAGATACCTACACACTAGAGTTGAGCGCGTGAGAGATTTTTTCTTCACGTAACGCACGAAATAAAAATCACTTGATTTCACGCCCACAATTTTTAAGCCTTTTGCGTCACGCACGATTCATGCACCATTAAAGGAGAGGTCACTAATAATCAGGCACGAATTTTTGCGTGGAGAGACCTTGATTCTATGGCCACACGACGTCTTTTGTATGCAACAGTTGCGAGCACCGGATACACAAAATCAAAAGCAAATCAGTTTTGGGAATACTATTATTAATCACATACAATAGAAAAAAAATGTAGTTAATATTGCATGACTTATATTCACGAGGTATATTTTTAACAAGCACGAATCACGCACGAAAGTCTGTTTTTTTTTCTCACGATCACGCAGTGACACACCGTAACACGTTTAAATTCACGTCACGCGCCCACTTCTACTACACACATTATAAATTGACCAAATAAAAATGTTGCTGAGTTTGATAAGTGTTCTTGTAGTTTTTGCTGAGTGCGTCTATAGTTATGCACCAGCCCAAAAACAACTATTTACAGATAAGTCAAAATGTGATAACATTGTTGTTGTTGACTTACATTTCTTATTAACTATTTTTGATTCCCTTTCACTACTCATTTACATATCGCTAGTCCGTTTGTAACGGACTATGTATTGGAAAAAGTGGGTGCGGTTATGGCTATGCACTAGAGCTTATTTATACCCGAGGGTACTTCTTCATTATTAAGATTTTAATTAAAATTTAAGTAAAATATATATATATTTGTGCGCAACCATAAATTTATTCATGACAACCGTAAGCAAGATATTTCTTGTCAAATTTTAACCGGAAGCAGACGGACATGACTAAGATCTGGGCAATTTTATTAATTAGAATACCCTCTTAGAAGGTAATAAAAATCAGGGCTGCGGGTTCGAACCAAAATTCATTAATGCTTTACGTTCAGAAATTTGAGGTTCAAGGTTTTTGTGTTAAAGTTTGATCAGACAAAATAAATGTTAGGGTTGTAAATACCCGCTTAACCGATTCGAAAGCTCTGGTTCGAAACAGATTCAATTTCAACTACTTTTTTAACAAATGGTTCGATTCGAGGTTTGGTTCACAATAAATAATTATACGGCATTCCGGTTCGGTTTAAAACCGACTTGCAGCCCTGATAAAAATGCGTGAAATACTAAAAATAAGATATTTACTTTACCGGGTCACGGACAATGGAGCAAATGACGCTGTCGCTGTGGATATTCCTGCTGCTACCGCTCTACTAACTGAACCGATGCTTGAACTTCTCGACGCGATTCTAGTGCCCGACTGGCTAAAATACTTTGGTAAATTTGTAGGAGGGCTTCTCCTGTTTTCTGTTGTTCCTATCAACTTAGCTTTGGATGTAAATGCGGATGCCCGAACGTTTCGGCTTCTTCACCTAGCCGTCGGGCATTGTTTTCTCCATTTTAACGATCAAACGTTGCTTCAGTGCCTTATTTATCGACCACCATTTAAGTACATCATCTTAATTTTATGAAGGCTAAAGTGTTAAAGCAATAAAATTGCCAACTGAAAAATTCACTAAGAATCTATACTGTACCGGTTTGATCTCTCGGATCTTTTCGGTCTTTAAGGTACTCGAATACTAGTTCTCAAAAAATTTTAAATATCGGTTCCAGTTCCAGGTTTTTACGGTTTAATTTCCTAATAAACCTAAATCTGTTTTTACATGGTCTTTTTTACATGGTTTTGATTTAACACGGTCTACAATTTATTTTATATATATTTTACTTTTACATTAAAAAACGAATTGTCTTTTGTTTTTATGTAATTTACTCAAAATTAATGCATGAATGAATCGTATATTTAATTTTTTTTTGTGGGTTATATTTATTTTACATTTTCTTTTTACACGGTTTTTTAGTTCACGTTTTTTACACGTTTTTTTACACGTTTTTTTTACACGATTTTTTCTGGAACATATTTACCGTGTATTATTGATTTTGAAAAAAAAACGACTTAATCCGATTTACTCAACGAATCAATGGAACTTATGTAGCAGCTTAAAAATTTCTACGTATTGCTTTCGTCACTAGCGTGTTCAGTTGCTTACAGTGATATTCAGTTTCAAACCACAAATTACATTTAAAGATGAACAAGAATCTTTTACCCCTTCAAACTAATTACAGGACAAACAAACCAGTTACAAAATGCAAGTAGAATATGAGACGTTGCTCCTTTACTCACATTATGTCCGGCACATTATCTAAGCTTATTTTCTCATTAACTCTTGGTTTGCTGCGTATGTGTGTGTGTGTGTGTTGGGTTTGGGTTTCCAGAAGAAGTCTTTGGGCTTCCTCAGTTTTCTTGGTCAGTTGGCAAAATATATATAAAGTGACAAGAATTCAAAGCAAAAAGCGTTTTGCTAACAAGCAGCTTAAAATTGCACGAGGCGAGTGTCTTTCTCTCTCTCTCTTTCTCCAGGGGGAGGAGACGCTGCAGCACAACTCTCATTAGCATATGCCACAAGTCAGTCTGGCATTTTTACGGACGCCCTGGGAGAAGGAGGAGTCACATTTTCGTTTCTTTCTTCTTGCTTTCTTTCACACACACACAATTAAAAACGTTTTTGTTTACCCAAAGCAACAATTTAAATGGCGTTAAAAATTGCTGATTGCTTTTTTTTATTTTTTTTATTTACCAAGTAAATTATGTGCAAAAAAATACCACACAGCAGATGCTTTAAATTATCAGCAAAATTAATTGGGCGCAAAAACAGAAAAATAATAAATCTACAACAACAATTGCAAACATAAAACATTGTTTAATCAAATAAATAAAATGCTGAGTGCATCAAAATCAAATATTTATTTTTTGTTATTTGTGTCCATACGAAACGCTGAAAAGTATGCAATGCTTTTTGGCATGCATGTGTGTAAGGGGGAGAAATTGTATAGAATATATTTATTCGAAATGCAATTGGCATGAATTTTTGTTCAGTTTTGTAAATTGAAATCATAATTTAAATACACACAAATGGAAATTCCAAGCAATTGGAATGTTCGATAAGTCTTGAAATAGTTTTGAAATTCCAAAAATATTCAACTTATCAAACTTCTATCATAAATATGAATGGTCAACAAATAAAATTATAATATTAAAATCAAGCTGTTCTGCTGATTATAGCATATATTTACTTGTTCTAAGTGAACCCAAATTGTAAGGCAAAATTCCACAAATTAATTACAACCACATTCAATTGATTTATATTTATATACCTCTCTAAATAAGGTCACCACTCGCCCTAAAGCATTTGCCCCCTTTTTAACCTCCCATAATTGAGTGCTGCCAACTCCTAAATAACTTCCCCTTTCACATATCGAAATGCCACAGTTGACAAAACAAACTCATTAAGTCTCAAATGTGTTGCACAAGGTAAATTGCTGAACTGGGTTTGGGGGCGAAATAATATCACAAATAAAAAATGATAAATGACATTAATTATGCAATAAATTACTACGTTTATGTATGCGCCACAAAACAATGCAAAATGCAGGCAAAGCATCAGCAAACAATTTAATTAAAATGCCAAATGCATCATAAATATTCCAACACAGGCGGGGGTGGGTGGCAGGTCAGAATTTAATAAATCAATCGCATTTAAAGTCAACAATATGACAATATGAAAAAATGTAAAAAAAAAAAAAGGGCCAAAATGACAAATGAGCAGTTGCAAAAGGGGTTTAACATTGAAATGCGATAGCAAGAAGCCCTTAAAAACAATACAAACAAACAAAAGCACAACAATAATTCCTATTCTCTCTCTCTTTTTTTTATTTTTTTATTTCCAGGTAAGCCTCTCTCCTTTATTGCAAAACATTTCTGGGTAAGTCACAATAACAACAACAACAACAACAAAAAAATTTGTGAAATGCATAAAGAGCACACGCCAATGTCAATATTTATGGATGTTTCATGGAATTTACACTCAAGGGCAACATTTTTGAGGGAGGCCACAAAAATTGCCAGATGAAAAATGTTTTCACATTCGGCTCGTCAAAACTTTTCAACGAGCCATAATTTTTGCTAGCAACCATATGAATTTGTGTATATATAAATGTGTATATATATATATCTAAAACACAGTCAACTTTATTGTGGGTAGCCTAAATAAATCTAGACAAAAATGCCTTTGCATTGAAATACAAAAACAGTGGTTCAAAAATGAGATAAAATTAAAGATAAATAATTGCATTATAGGTTCAGTACATCTATAAATATATATACAAGTGTATGTAGAACGATTTTTCGCTTGTTCAAGTCCGTATCCGAACCTACTGAACCGGTTTAAAAGGAATATCTCAAAAATTATTGAAGCTATGAACTTGAAGTTTGATGTGTATGTAAGTCATATAAAGATAGCCAATTCTGTGGTTCAAGACAGGTTCCGAACCCACTGAACCGGTTCATCAGTGACTCAGACCCATATCTTTGGAAACACTAAACCGATCTTTATGAAATTTTCACAATATATATCAGTAAAGAGTCATAGGCTATGTCCCAAGTCTTTAAACCGGTTTGAAATCGACTTAAACCGGTTCAAAAGTGGTTCAGAGCCATATCTCTGGAACCACTCAGCTGATCTTTAAAAAAACATTTAAAACAAAAGTTACAAACAAAGTGGTTCAGAGCCATATCTCTGGAACCACTCAACTGATCTTTAAAAAAAAATTGCAGTATGTTTATGTCGATCAGTAAAGAGTCATAGGCTTTGAAAAAAGTCTGTAAACAGGTTCGAAATCGACTTAAACCGGTGAAAAAGTGGTTCAAAGACATATCTCTGAAACCAATCAACCGATCTTTATAAAATTTTCACAATATGTTCATGTCGATCAGTAAAGAGTCATAGGCTTAGACAAAAGTCTGTGAACAGGCTCGAGCGCCGTTTAAACCGATTCAAAAGTGGAACCACTCTGGTACCACTAAACCGATCTTTATAAAATTTTCACAGTATGTTGATGTCGATCAGTAAAGAGTCATAGCCTGAGAACCCAAGTTCCAAAGTGGATCAAAGCCATATCTCAGAATTTATTAAAGCTATGAACTTGAAATTTGGTGAGGAGGTTAGATTTATGGAGATAGACAATTCAGGGATTCAAGACCGGCTCTGAACCCGCTGAACCGGTTCAACAGTGGCTCAGACCCATATCTTCACAGTATGTCAATCAGAAAAGTCATTGGTTATGTCCAAAGTCTGTAAATCGGTTCTAAAGCGACTTAAGTCGGTTCTAAAGCGGTTCAAGACTGGTCCCAAACCCACTGAACTGGTTCAATAATAAATCAGAGCCATATATCAGAAATTATTGACGCTTTAAGCTTGAAATTTGATTTGTATGTATGTAAGTAATATGGAGACAGATATTTCACTGGCTCTAGACCGGTTCAAAACCCGTTGAACTAGATCAAAAGTGGTTCACAGCTTTATCTTAGAAATTATTGAGTCTTTCAAATTGATATTTGGAGAGTAGGTTATGTATATGTTTATATATACAATTTACTGGCTCAAAACCGGTTCCGAACCCGTTAAACCTTTTCCATTTTGGTTCAGAGCCAAATCTCAGAAATTATTAAAGGTACATATGATCGTGAAATTTGGTGTGTAGGTCAGTTATATGGACACTTGTCCATATAAGACTGGTTCCGAACCCACTGAACTAGTTCCATAGTTAATAAGAGCCATATCTCAGAAATTATTGAGGCTTTAAGCTTGAAATTTTCTGGGTAGGTTAGTTACATGAAAACAGATATTTCACTGGTTCAAGGCCGGTTCCAAACCCGCTGAACCGGTTCAATAAAGGTTCAGGTTCATATCCCAGAAACTTTTGAAGATATAATTTTGAAATTTGTTGTGTAGGCTTTTCATATAGAGATAGATATTTCACTAGTTCAAGACTGGTTCCGAAACCGCGAAACCGGTCTAATAAAGGTACTAGATATAAGGTAAGAACTCGAAATTTGGTGTGTTAGTGAGTTATATGGAGACAGATATTTAACTGGTTCAAGACTGGTTCCGAAACCGCTGATCCGGTTCAAAAGTGATTCAGAGCATTATCTTAGAAATTATAGAAGTAAGTAAAATGAAGTGAGACATATGACCGGTTCAAGACGGATTTAATAGTGGCTCTAGGCCTCATTATTTCAGTCACGATTGCCCATGTGGAAGCCTGTTAGGATCCTGAGGTCGTTCTTATCTAGTTTTACAAATTTTTTTGAACTTTTTATAACTTTTTATAGTAAATTCTCCTAGTTATTCGAACCTTTTCTTTCCCGCTCTTTGGAATGTTAAAGACCCGTCTTTATGCCCCTAAATTGTGTGTGGTTGCATGTTAAATGTTTCCATTAGTGAGTTTCATTCTCTTTTCATTGTTAAGTAGCAAACCGACGGCGATCTGCTTGCCTTGATGCGCGAAGTGCAACTGACTCTGTCACAAAAAGAGAGACAAAACTTTAACCCAGCATTTGATCAAATCAAGCTTAGTAATTTAAATTTGAATATTGATTATGTGCTTAATTAGCAAACAAATTGATGTTGAACCACTGTACCCTTGAGCCGCAATGTAAATTCAAATATGAGTGCCATCGTCGACGCTTGATGAATGAGAGAGTTTCCGGATATGCTGCTCTTGTACACCTCCTCCTCCTCCCCCTTCGCTCAAGTGAAATGAAGGAGGGGGACTTGTTTTTTGTATATTTATAGCCACGAAAATAATTTTGCTTTTACTGTGCAAACATTAGATAATCATCATCATTCACATGCTAGTAATTGGAGTGTTTATGTGTGTGTGAGTGTGTGTGTGTAAGTGGTATAATTTTTGAAATATGAAACCTTTTTCATACTTTTCATTTCGTATAGCATAACTCGAGGGGGGCTAGCCATAAATATTTACATACATTTATGTAAAGTATATATGTGCTTTAGTCATTTATTATGCAGAATCAAATTCCATTTGACTTTGTCTGTTTGCCTGTTTGGAATGAAGAACTTTGAGCTGCACTTGTCTCGTCCGTCGTTGTCCTTAATATGTCTTCATATATATATATACATATTTGTTCGTGCTATGTATAAACTTCCGGTTGGTTGCCTTTTGCTTTGCTCCTTCATTTCATTTCAATGCTCTTTGTTCAGTTTTTCATCCATCTTCAGGCATCTTTTACTTTGTTAATGAATCCTTTTGTTGGCAATTCCTTCACATGGCAGTTTTCGTCGTGGCGGGTTGAGAGGGAGACCAAAAGTGGCAAACCGCTTTCCGCCTTTTTTCTCTCTGCCATTGTCTTGGTTCTCTGTTATTTTCTTCTTCCTTTTTTTTGTTGGCTTTAAGCTGGCAATTTGGCTAATGCATTGCGTATCAACGGGAATAACTTTAAGTCAACACTTTTCCCCTTGCTCACTCTGTGCGCGTATTTTCTCACATCAAATATTTAGTTAGACAACCGCGTGGGTGGAAAATTGCAAATCTAATCCCATTTGCTAGTTGCAGTTTCTCTTTGCTGTGGGTTGAGATTTTTTTAAGCTTGTTTTGACTTAAACAGACTTGCTTTTTGGCTAGTTAAGTAGCCGCGAACCAAATGTCCTGCCCACCACAAACTCTCACATAAATCTCAACGAGTCTCTGACATTTATCGAGCCAATACAGCCTAGCCTATTTATATCTATTTTACGAACAAAACTTTGTGCCATACAAATTTGCTTCTCCTGCTGCTGCTCCTTGAGGGCAACACATGTTGCTAATGTGCCCGCTGAGAGTTGTATCGAAATTACAGAGGATGTTTGGTCAACGTTGTCTTTCTCCTTTCCTCTCTTTCTCTCTCCTAGTAGGTCGCTGTTATGGCCAAAAGTTTTATTGATTTTGTGACAGTTGTGGGGGGCGGACGGGCTTTTCTAGTTGTTGTTCAATTCAATCAAGCGAAAAACATTTGGCCAAGTGTCTCCAGTGGCATGTACTTGATTGTTAAGCGCGTCTCTGGCTCAAATAGCAACTGTCAAACTGATACGATTTCGTTATGTGTGTGTGTGTGTGTGTACGTATATCTGTCCTCTATCCACTTCCTACTTTATACTGAGTGTCTCATATTTGCATGTTTCATGTCACGCACCGACACTTAAAAAGTGCGGAGCTGAGCCAAATCGTGATTTTAAAAGTTTATCCAAAAGTAACGGAAATTGTTAAAGTTTTAGATACTTCCATCTACAACTGAAGTATTTTAGCCATATCCTCCGATCTCTGCTTACTGAATATGGAAGCGTTGGTTTAATTTCTTTAAGAAAAAGGAATACAGGATATTTTTCGATGATCAAATTTTTTTAAATAGTGTAGAATTGCTTTTAGTTTTGCTTTAAAAAAATAACAAAAAAAAGAACAGAAAATATAGGCGAAATAAATTATGTGAAAATGGAGTCGAAATTAAAAAGGACTCGACGTGGAAGCAAGAAGAGACTTAAAATGTAAAACTATCTGTATAAGAAGCGAGCATGACTAAAAAAAGTAAGAAAATAAAAAGTGTGAAGTGGATTGTTCGAAGGAAGACAAAAAAACATAAGAGAAGAAATAAAAGAAACATGGCGCAGAATAAATTTAAAGGCGAAAATCGAGAAATAAAAGGACGATGCAAAAGGGAAAGTCACCAACGAGGAATAAGAAAAATTAAGAATACAGAATGATCTTTATGGCATATTTTGAATATAAGTTCTTTCACTAGGCGAATTAGTACAAATATTACTAAGAAATCTAAAAAAAAAAATACTAAAATTACGAATTACTATTTGGGAGGCAAAAAAAAGGAAGAGAAAAAAATGTTCGGATATAAAAATCTGGGAGATCCAATATTAGGAAAAAGATATTAAGGGGCAAAGATAGGAGAACCAAAATCAGGAACCTAAAAATTAAAAAAAAAAAACATTGGAGATTTAAAATTTGGAATCTATAAACAAGAGGATAATAAAAAATTAGGATAATAAAAATGAGTATAAATAAATTTAGGATAATAAAAATTAGGATAATAAAAATTGAGGATAATAAAAATTAGGACAATAAAAATTAATTAAAATTAGGATAATACAAATTACGATAATAAAAATAAGGATAATTAAAATTAGGATAACAAAAATTAGGATAATATAAATTAGGATAATAAAAAAGAGGATAATAAAAATTAGGATAATAAAAATTCAGAAAAGTCTAAATTAACAATATATAATACAAATCAGGCGACATTTTGTTGTCTCGTTCACTTCTAATCTGCAAATAATAAATGATTTCAACGTAAAACTTTAAATAAATTAATATTTTATTTATTTCATACATTAATATTGTGTGACTTATTATCCAAATACTAAACCAAAACTTTGAAATTCATTCCTAATAGCTATTGAGAAGAACAATTAACGATTGAATTTTGAGGGTATTTTTTTTATAAGGGTCTCTTCCGCATTAATCTGTATTATTTTAAAGTTCTATTCATCAAGTTTCTTCATTTTCCACATATTTTTTTGATGTCGGTAAAAAAAAACCACAGTAGGTTCATCAACTCCTTCACAGGCCTTAGGTACAAAATCCCTCTTGCTTTTTTTTTATCCCCCTTGGCCGCCATCTTAATTGCTTTTATCACCTTTTTTGACATCGCGAAGATGTGGAAATGAGAGTCCTGCTCCCTTAGTTTTAAAGCTTTCTTGACCAAACTTTCAAATTTTTTTAAATACATCTAGGCTGTACATTTGACAGCTATATGATAGCCATCGGAACGATCGGTCAAAAAACTAGTTCTAGTGAAAAAACTTTTTTGTTATTAATGGCAGCGTCTTCAAACTTGGTATTTAATTAATTCCATATGTATCTACACTATTCTGGAAAGTTTGATCAAAATCGGACGGCTAAGCATATAGCTGCCATAGGAACAATCGGTCCCAAAAAATAGTTCCAGTGAGAACAACTTTTTTATTTTGAATGGTAGCGTCTTTATACTTGATCATCGCGAATATTATCTGATTTACCAAAATTTTGTCAAGTTTGATAAAAATCGGATGAATATATCGTATTGCTACCCATATACCAATCGGATTCTGGTTTGGTCAGCCGAATGGTTTAAGAAAGTGGCGCCATCTGTTGGTCAGTTTTTTTTTTTTAATCGTAACCATATTATTATTTTTAAATATGTTATTTTCCTAATTGGGAACAATAATTTTTTCACATTTTTGAACTACTAAATTTCGTTTCTAAGATAAGTTTTCGGTTTTCTCATTATTCTTGATTTTTTTAATTCGGAATTCGCATTATGTTCCTTTGAACTATAGTTTCTTTTTTGAACTGTTCACTTTTTGAATTTAAGTTATTTTTTTTTAGAACTGTTCATTTTATGAACTAGAGTTCATGAACTATTCCATTTTTTTTTTAAATAATTATATTCTGTACCTAGGGTACAAAGAGTAATGAGACCCACAGCCTTTTAACATAGGTTCCATAAAGGTGCTGTTAAGCGCAACATTACTTGTCAGCAGCTCCGTATGGGCAAAATGTAAAGGGCGCAGAAATTATTACTTCTGCTTCTTCTTTTTACAATTTTTGTATCAAACTTCTCGTTACTTCGAAGGGCTTTAGATACAAACTTTGACCGGTATTAAATATATTACAGTCTCAGGCTTGACCAACTTTTTAAGTTCTTTTTGATAACAATTACTCTTTCTGTAACTTCAATAAACATTTTAATCTATCTTTTACTTGGATCTGAATGGCATATTATCATAAAGTGTTGAATGATACAAGCGCCTCCTGCTGTCATTCATATGAATTTTGTCTACTAAATAAGAGATATTTTCGCGAACATGCTAAAGTTGTTCACCCAAAAATTTTGCTAAAACTAAACACTGTGATCGTACTTCTTTATACTTTGCCAGTAATCAGTTGATCCATAAAATTTTGAACTCAAAATCAACCTATCTCGAATTAAGAATGCAACTCTCACACTCTGTTAATACAACTTGCTCCCAATTTATGCAATCACATTTCAGTGATTTCCTTTATTTTTTTGCGTTCCTTTTTTTTTTTTTTTTTTTTTGGCATCACATGTTTCCCGCCCCATTTTCCAGGCCACCTCATAATTTGCGTGTCTGTCTGCTTACTTGGAAGCAAAACGTGAGCCTGTCATATTGCCATTTTATTCTTGTTTTTTTTTTCCTCTCCTTCGTATCCTGATGACTTCCGCGGAAAAGGACGCACGTGCAACTGACATGAAAATAAATAAGAGCGACTCTAAATGACAGTTTTGCATTAGGATTTCGTTTTCGTTTTTTATTTCCTTTTTTTATATATATATATATATTTTTGTTGCCTGGGCCAAAGTTGAAAAGAAATTTAAGTTTGCATTCTTGTTACTTGCCTCTGCTTTCTTTTCACTTTCGTTTAGTTTGAGTTTAGTTTGCTGCTGCTGCTGCTGCAGTTCTTTTGCTTTTATTGATATCAAAAGTTTAAGTGCAGCTTTAGCTGGGGTTTACATTATGCTTGGGCTATGCTCAGGGCGAGATTATCCAGCTTACAAAAAAACACAAAAAAAAAACTAAAAACCTGCTTGAAACTACGTAAAAATCTGGCAAACAGCTTGAGATGCAAGCGACGGGTGCCAGGGGATAATGCCATCAAAACCCCAAAAAGTATGCTAAACAAAAAATAAAGTAGTAAACAACAGATTGAAAAGAAAGAAAGAAAGTATTTCGCGTTTATGATAGGTCTATTTGCTTCTCCCTTTTTTTTATACACTTTAACCAAATTGAACAGGAAGAAGGAAACAAATCAATTTCATTTGATTTCGAGTGTTTGCATCCGACAAGGCGCCGCATTTACATACATGGCCAGGCACGTATGACTGTGTGTGCGTGTGTGTGTGTGATGCTGGCAAGCTACCAGCATTTATGCCTAAATTGATTTTCTGCTACAATTTCCAATACGTGTCAGGCGATTCTTGTATTTTGATTGTTTTACTTGCCCTTGTTTTTTTTTCTTTCTTTTTTATATTTGCTTTTTATAACTTGTTCCTCTTTGTTATGTGTTTGCAACGCGCCTGGCATAAGTAAAAATCTCCTTTTTTTTTTTTTCCTTTTTTAATTTCACAAAATGTTCTTTTTTTTTCTTTCTCGAAACAGGCAATAGGCCAACTTTTGTGTGTTCTAAAAGTTTTGTTCTGACAACAAGCTGCAGAGGAGGAAGTCAGGCAAAAAGATTTTCTTTTAGTGTTTGCTAGTGGCACAATTTTTGGTCTTGTGCCCGACCGCCCGCATATAAATATTTGATTTAAGTGTTTCTTTGTCTCTCCATCTCTTTCTTTATCTTTAACTATTTAGTATATCCAACTGACATTGTTAACAGTTTTATTTAATTGCAACAATTTAAAACTGAAAAATTATCCAATTTTTTTTTTTTTTTTTTTCGTGAAATTGCCGGAATCTAAGAGAAGCTCGGCTAGAACTTTTGGCGCTGTAAATGTCATGTTTTTATTACTTTTCAATCACTTTATAAGGATAAATTCTGCTAAAAAAAAAAAAAAAAAAAAAAAAGAGTAATTGGTGAAGTATTTTTAAGTTACTACGATGTTGCTGGTTTTCCCTTTTTCGAATCTTTTAACAGCCAAATTAAATTAAATCAATCACTTATGCACTCTGCGATTAAAAAAAAAAAAAAATTTAAGTTATTACGATTTTGCTGGTTTTTCCTTTTTCGAATCTTTTAACAGTCAAATTAAATTATTACAAGCCCAAATTGTACTAAAAAGTCATAAATTTAATTTAAATACCATTAAAAGGCACATAAATTATTTTAGCCTTATAAAATTCTCTCAAAATTTAATCAACTGTACAATATTTTTCTATATTTTTTCGTACCATATTTTATTCTGCATTGTCACAACCTCAGTCCCTTTTGTTGTTGTGCATTGAAGAATCGTTAGAACTTGTTGTCTCTTTCCGTCTTTGTCTGACCTGACCCTACCTAAACCTATGACAACACTGAGTAGTAGAGGCAACAACAACAACGACGACATGGTTCAAGTATTTTTGTATTGTTGTCGTCATTGTGTGCCAGAAAATATATTGTAAAAATAAACTTTTACCAGGTCACTCACACACACACACACACACAGACTGACTGGACAATAGAATATGCGTAATTATAATTTATATAATCTATAAGCTAATCCATGTGATCCGCAGTGCAGACAGCGCCAGCTGTTAATGAAATTTATGGTTCAGAGTTCATGGACCCAAAACAGCAACATTTTTGCCCTGGCAAATTTACCACCTGAGCGCGCTCCAGCACAGACAACACTCGAATGCTACTGCCACCACTCCTACCTCCTACTTCCTTCCTTCAACAATGGGCAATGCCAGGGCTGAATAAATTCTCATTTATGACACCTGAAACCCGAACCCAGCAGGAGGGCGGAGCTGCTTGAAGGCCATGTTTGTGGCTCTGCTTCAATGGCAGACTCCGTCTGCTCGCTCGTTAGCTCCTGGCAAACGACTTGTGGTGTGGGTTAGGTAGATTTTTGCTTTAGCATCATAGACCAAATGTCTCCCGTATGCATTGCGACAATTGATAAGAAAATGCTTTAGAAATTAGCAATGAGCAATGACAACTGCAACGGCCAGCTGTGTGTGTCTGTGAGGGTAATGAAATGTTTACTTAAACTGTTAATAAAGAGAAAAGTTAGATAAAGTAATTTAAATAGCATAATGGGAAAAACAGGAAAAGTATATCTTGAAATTTGAAGGAATCTAACACGGCTTTCCGTTGTCTTATAAACTGGCTCTTTACAGCAGCGTGGTCATTTGTAGGATAACATTAAATAAACTCGAGAAGTCCCTGCTGAAATTACCTTATGTGAACCAACAGGATAGGACGGTCGGGTCGGCGGGACGGGTCGGCTGCCGGCTTAAGACCGAACGCGCAGGTCCGCCGCGCCTATAATGCCGTTCCCAATACAGAACCACTCCGGTCGACGGGTGTTGCGCCCCACGTCGGAAAGGTGCGGCTCAGTGTAGGAGAGCGGTCGCCATTGCGTCCGCGTCGTTCGGATTATGTATGCGGTTGGGTTAGGGAATAATGATAGAAATCATCATCAAGGACATTTAAGAAAGAACATAAATATTAGAAAAGGATATTACTAAGAAGAAAAATGAGACAAAAAAATAAAAATAAATAAAAAGGAAAATATGAAAAAAATAAGAAAAAAATAAGAAAAAAATTAAAAAAAAATAAGAAAAAAATAAAAAAAATAAGAAAAATAAGAAAAAAATTAAAAAAAAAAAAAAGAAAAAAAATAAGAAAAAAATAAGAAAAAAAAAATAAAAAAAAATAAGAAAAAATAACAAAAATTAGAAAAAAATAAGACAAAAGTTGAATTAAAAAGAAAAAATATATGTATATATACTTTATGTGGACATCCGGACTAGATTAATGTAGAGTCAATCTAAAGAAATAAAGTAACCAAATTATCATTTTCATTTAAAAAACACAATCAAATTTATTTAGACATGGTATTATTTTAAAGTTATTATTTAAAACCTTTTTTTATCATATTATTTTAGTATGTTAGAACGACCGTTGCTTTTTTTTTTTTTTTTATTTTTCAGATATGAGGTTTCAAGCCCGGAAACTGCATATCAGAAAAAAACAACGTCCGTTATAACATCCTAAAATTATATTAAAAAAAAAAAAAAAAATTTTGAAAAATAACTCTTTTATGACTCACTTCCTGGGGATGTGACTAAAATTTGGCAGTTTGCTTTATTTACAAAGAAAAATTTGTTCTTCCCCTCCCACCATTTTAGCGCATCAAAATCCTTACTTAGCTGTTCGTATATGGCTTGATTTTAGAATAAGACAGCGAATGCACAATTTTTCAAATGTGGACGAAATTCATAAGGGAATGCTTGAATTTTTCGGGATTTCATTCAAAAAAATATTGATTTCTATAAAAAAACAAATAACATTCCAGATAAAAAATTTAAGCATGTCCGTGATTGAATTTAGACCGTTTTGTTCTTATGATATGAAGATAATTATGATCTCAAATTAAATCTTACAATTTTTTTAACTTATCTAATGAAGCATTCCAATTCCCTAACTCCCTCTTCCATCTCTAATTTTTATGAAGTATTGAAGTAGCTGTCACCTTTGAAAACTTTCAAAGTTCTCCAACATTTCTCTCACTGCATTCATTTAATAATGTCAGCCTGGGCACATGCTCTTGCTCTCTCCGCCTCCTTATCGGTTGGTCGGTCAACGGTTGTTTGTTGGATTACAGGTGATTAAATGCAAAGTGCGCTACGTCGGGGTTAAAGCAAAATTTTTAATTGACTTTTGGCCAATTAAAATGCAACAGTGTGCATTCCATATCGCCATCGTCGCCCCAAGATTAATATTCATATTTATTGCGTTTCATTTCGTTTGAGTTGATGTGTGGCTACCAAGAAGCCAAAGCTTTTTATTGTTCACATACAGTAGAATAAATTGGAAATATTTTCAAGATGTTAATAATATTTTTTGTATGAAAAGCCAAATCAATTAAGCATATCAGTTCAATGAACGTAGCTTTGGAGTGTGTTTTTCAAATGTGACCCAATTTGTAGGAGATTGAGATTGATGTGTTTTGATCAGCTTTTCAATCAACAAATATGTCTAGTTCAAAATAGAAAGAGAGAGAAGAGAGAGAACGAGTTGTTCATCTCTTATGTAAATGAAAACCGCAGCTAAGCTCTAAACTAAACCCAGTTTCCTTCATTTTTGCCCTGTTCCCCGCCGTCGTTGTTGGGCTTAAGTAATTGTAAAATGCTAAAGCGATTTGTGTATGTTTTAGTTGCAAAAAAAGCCAAGTGGTTTAGCAGGAAGAAGAAGAGTTGCTGCGGTAGGGGGGGAACTGTAGTTTTATACCAAAAGCCAATCTAAACAGAATTCATTTGCATGCTACAAGGTTTTCTTTTCTGTGTTTTTTTTTCTTTGCTCGTTTGATTTTTCATATAATCCGTGCGTTTACACATTTTGCTGCCGCCACCTGCTTGTGTGTGAGTGAGTGAGAGTATATAACCATTTTTTGCCCAGTTCCCTCTTTTATATCAAAATGGCAGCGCACAGTTCGTTTAACGTGTGTGTGTGTGTGTGTGTGAACGACGCCATCAACAGCTTAGAATTTCAAAATGGGTGAAAGCCAATTTTCACACTCAAATAAATTGGGTTAGTTGCCAGTGTGTGTGTGTGTGTGTGTGACCAGGTGCACATATCAGGTGAAAAACTCTGAAAAATAGTTCCCTTAGTAGTGGTACGTTTTGTTATATTATTTGTGATTTCCTCTTTTGTTGCTTCATGTGCATTTCAATATGATTTATGACGGAGCAAATTGTACGCAACGTGATTTTGATACGTTTCTCATTTTTCCTAGCTTTCTCGGGGCCTAAGTTTTGTGGTTTTGACAGACCAGAAGTGAGCAAAATTCAAGAATAACGAGAGCATATTGTTCGTCTATGATATGCCCTTTACCCAGTGGGAGATTAGGATGATCAAACGACTGTTTAATACTTGCAAAGTGTTTATTAATTTTGCAACGCATCGAAATATTCATTACTAACCCCATAAAACAGTGTTCGGCACGAACGCATATCGTTTGCATAGCAAAATCTGCAGCCACGTCGTACACCGACAATAAAAAGCACTTTGTGCAGCTGTCAATTTCGTATCGATTGTATGTAATTGTATTGTTTGCCCACCACTGCCTTAAAGTAAATACATAGATGTTTTTTTTTTGTTTTTTTTTTTTTGCATATTTTAGTGCTTTTGGGAAATTTGAATTTCGATACATTACGAATTTTTTTTTTGTATTTTCCAAATAGATGTATCAGGTTTGCATTTTTGCTAGTTTTTAAAAATTCCTTAATGTTATAATTTTTTAGTTTTTGAAAAATTAAAAAATTTAACGCAGATTTATTTTTATTTTTCTGATCCAGAAAATAACAATCACTGAGGGATTTTTATTTTGAAAAGTCAATTTTGAATTTTTTTTTTTTATTTTTTAAAATAATAATCACTCATGAGTTTTATAATTGATTTTTTTATAATAAATATCAAAAATTAATATTTAAAAATTGTTTTTAAAATAATAATCAAAAATAATTTTTGAAAAAATATAAATCAAAAATGATTAATAACAATTTATTTTTATAGTTATAACTTATAACCGTTAAACTCAAATGTCCAGCCAAGAGATGCTGTAAGTCTAAAAATAATTTTGCGGTCCAATTAACTCTTCAAACTACAAACATTTTTATGACATTGTCTCGGGTGGGCCCCCATTTTATTTTGGTTTAGATTTACTTAAACAGAATTGCGTACCGCAGCTATAAAGGCAGCACAAAAAAGGGTCTAGTGCTAAGAACCTAAAAACAAACGACATTGGGCGCTTTACTTGGCAGCTTTCGTTTCTTATTTTGCCCCTCCTTTTGCTCTCCTATCACAAGCCCAATGGCAAGGCAATGGTCAACTAACCGAATCGTTTGGACGACGCGTAATGAAAATTAATGCTGACGATCCGTAAGAAAGAAAATGAAAGTTGACTAGACGTGGGTGGGTTGGTTTGGGTTGGTGTTGGTTAGTTAGAGCCGAGAAATTTAACGAACCGTAAGGTGAGGGTCCACGTGTATGTGCTGTTGATGAATAAATAACAGGGAGAAATAAATTAAAAATTAAATAAGTTGTGCAGTTAAAGCCTTTGGCTGCTGTTGCATTTTTAATGCTCTGCCCCAAAAAGTATGCTAAGGTATTAACTAAGTTACCTTTCTCGCTATCTCTATCTCTCTCTCTGTCTCACATCATAATAAAAATCAAGTCTTGGCTCTATCTCTAAATTTCTGTAAACTTTTTATAACTTTTGCTCCTCCTCCCCCTCCCGCCACTTTTTGCTTGATTTAACTTGAAACTCTCGTCTCATTTGTATTAAGTTCACCCACTTCGGCTGTGGTTTAGGCTGCTTAAAAGCAAATGAGTGAGCCGGGGGAGGGGCAAACTTTAGCTTGATCAAATAATCTTGTTTGATGATGAGTTTGCCCACACGCAGCGAAAAGTTTTCATTCTATTTTCCACTTTGAGGATTTGTGTGTTACAATTTTGTTTAGAAAAAAAAGAAAAAAAGTTTCAACTTCTTTCGTTTTGATTTTTGTACTTTAAATTGGTTTGCCATACACACGACCAGGATGATGATATCGAAAACTTTTTGAACTTTACCAAAAAAAAGAAAAAAAAACACACAAATGGTAATTGTTGTTCTTCTCTCTCTCTCTCTCCTCACCTGCCTGTTGGCTTCTGCTGCTGTCTCGCATAACAACAAGCCCTCAGGTATATTGCCCTCTATCGTCGTGTTGTAGTAAGTAGTAAACTTTATTATGAAAATTTCATTTAAATTGTGTGTGTGTGTGTGTGTGTGTGAGAGAGTGGAGTAAGCTCCATTTTCATTTCATTGCAGTCATTTTGGACAAGTTTTTCCGGGCACCTGACTTTTGCATTATACATTAAGCCTTAATTCTGGCCTGGGCGAGACTCAAAAAAAATAACATGCAACTGACAAAATGGCAGGCACAATTAATTACTTTTATGTAATTTGTTCACATATTGTAAAATGAATTTTTTTTGGAGCCAAGTGGAGTGTTTATTTTATAGAGTTCTTGGGCTTTAGCGAATACAATTTGTTTGTTTTTAATGAATGATAAGTAATTAGGAAATTACAATAAAAAATTCCTACAGTTCTTCCTTTCTAGCTCTGGTTCCATTTGATCTAAGTCTTCTAAGAAGCTTGTTTGGATGGTTAGCTTTTTTTTTTATTAATATAGCGCCGCAGCCTGTCTGTTAATTGAGTCCTTAATAATAGGAACTTCACATTCTTTTTCTAAGTCCCTTGTACGAATGAACTCCCCTCAGCAGTGCGAATGAACCACTCTGCTCCACTGATTCGCCTTAGCAGTTTGGTCTGGAACGTCCTTATTTTGTTGAGATGGATTTCGACGGCCATACCATAAACTTGGATTCCGTATCTCCAGATGGGTGTAGGGAAAAATTTTTTTTCTAAGTGTTTTGTTGTTGGCATTCAGAAGCCAGCCCAACCTTAACGTTTTAGCTCTCAACCAGTCAGCTACTTCCCTAATTTGTTGCCCAAAGATGTCCCTTTTGTCAAGAGTGTCTCCTAGGCATTTAGGCCCAGCTATATGTTTCAGAACTTTTTCCTGCAGAAACACGCCCGTACATATGTCCCTTCTGAGAGTGTATGTGACGTTGAAGCACTTCTCAGGGTTCACAGAAATGTTCCACCTGCTAGCATAGTTTTTAAACCATTTTAGATACTCCTGCAGCAAGTCTATTGGCGTATGCCGCAGTGTCGTCAAAAGTTCCTTCGGTTCTTCCATCAGTATCACAAGTAAACAAACTGTAAAGGCTTGGACCTAACACGCTACCTTGTGGTACTCCTGCTCAAATATTCTTCTTCTGGAATGTAAGGCCATTCTGGACTACACTTAAAGTAATTTCGGTAAGGAATGATTTAATTACTAAGAAGAGTTGAGAATTGAGCGTTCCCTTCAGCTTAGCGACCCATCGTGCCAGACTCTGTCAAACGCCGGTAGGATATCCAAGTACTCCTTGGCGTGAAATCCATCCAGGATAAAGTTTACCACTCTGTAATTGTTCAGGTGTACCAAGACTCAACCTATAGCCTAACTGATATTTTGGTATCCTTTCCTAAGTTTGCTGGAGTTGCCAGAATACTCCCCAGTATGCATATTTCTAGCAGTTTTCCAAATGCTGGTAGAAGACTTATGTGTCTTTAAGATTCCAGTTGATCAGGAGCCTTTCCAGGTTTGTGCAGCATTATAATGTTCGCAGTCTTTCATGCAGTGCGAAAATGGCAAAGCCTTAGCGTTGAGGGAGTAGCTTTATTGTTGTCTAATTCATCTTCTCCGGCTGCTTTGTTGTTTTGAAGGGCTTTAATCTCTTCTTTTACTTCCTCATAAGTGATGCATTTGCAGGGATGCATCAAGTGATTTCTGTTGACAGAGTCTGGAACCTGTCCTGCAAGATACAGGCGAAGGCTTCAGCTCGATCCTGCGGGTGCCAGAAGCCGTCTCGATTTAGGAAAACTCGAATGAGCCTGCTAGTCAGCTTTCAGAGTGCTTACTTGGATTTTTTGTAGGTGGTGGCTTCCTCGAGGAGGCACCGTCTTGATTAAACCACATAACAACTAAGATCAATTCTTTTATTTTGGGCAAAAAAGTCAGTATCATTGCACGTAACTTTGCTCCATTGACTGTAAAGTTGCAATTTAAATATTTTTGAAAAAAATACGTTCAAATGATGCCGCCGGCACACAAACCACACCAAAAAGTGAATTTTTTAGCGAGCTTTGGCAGCTCTTATATTACCTCTGGCTGTTCTTCAGCCCAATATTTGGCAATTCTGTTTGTTGACTTACCCATTGAGCCAAAAATTACCTTAATAGCTGAAGATAATTTATTATGATCTTCAATTCAACTTTTCTAAGGCCCAATTCAGCAAGCAACTGTTGTGGAAGGTCACCTGGCTTCAGTTCTTGCAGCAGTTTTTTTTGTACGGTTTCATTTCGAGGTCCTTACGTCGAATAACACAAGCCCAGTTGTTATGAACGGCAACGAATTGACATATCACTGGCCGATATAGCAGCAATATTCTCCTGGGTACGCGCCCTCTCCGCACACATGTTGGTGGATTAATGTCTAATTAGGTAAAACTGGTGCGAAATTTGGTCAGAATAGCTAAAATAGTCTGTTCAGACATTTCTCGCAGAGCACGAATTTTGATAATAAAGTTCAATGATTTGCAAGCGCTTTTCGTTTGTTAGTCTATCTATGGCAAACCTTACTGAGCATTTTTGGCATTGCCACATGTTACGAATCAAAACTTTTACACTGAAAAACCAAAAAGCATAAAAATCGCCTTTAATTTTATTATTTTAGAAGAGTCATATGCCTATGCACTAGCTGCACATTTGTTTTTGCAATGTACTTAGGCAAAGGCTGGGCAAACGAATACACACACAGCACCTAAAACTTACTGGTATTGCCCCTTCTCGTTTCGGTGGTTGTTTGACAAAATCTTTGGTTTAAATGTATTAAAAAGGAACATTTGATTCATATAAAGAATATGAGCAACATTTTAGCATATAGCTTAAAATTGCTTAACAATAAGCTTTAAAATTACTAATTAACCGCAAAGAGTAATTAATCATAATTTCTGCTCCACCAATTTACGCCGAGTATAAAATGTTGGCTTAGAATTTCACCATATAAGTTTCCATAGAAACTAAAACAAAACTTGCTTCGCCTATATCAATTGCTTTTGCTTACATCAGCCATTTGCATTGCGTATACGCCCCGTATTGTGCATGCTGTCAAAACTTGGACATCTGTTTATGGTTGCCATATCTTTCAACTGCAATTGTGCGTAATTATACTTACATTCCCTCGTACATATAGAGGTCACACATCTCTGATATAATCTCTCTCTCAAATGCATTGAATTTCATTCAATGAACACAGTTTTCTTCTTCTTGTTGTTGTTGTTATTGTCATCTCTGATTCTGATTCTGGGTTTTGGCTTTGTGTTGCATAAATAAACAAACAGAATAAAAGCATTTTGAATATGCCACTTGACACCATATGGCAACTGCTTCTTGGCACTTTGGCTGTGTGTGTGTGTCTGTATTTTGCTGCTGTTCCTGTCAGTTTCACACATTAAAATGCAATGCCAACAACAACAACAACTACAGTGAACATAAGAACTTTCCTCAATAGTTTAGCCAGTAAAAGTTCTTTCTTGTTTCTGATTTAACTGAAAATCTACTTACTTGCTTCTCTCGCTGGCAATCCGAACAAGAATATTAGGCGAAAGTGGCTTTGAATGTTAAAAGCCGCAACGACAAGGGGCTCAAGTGGTACAGGAGGCCACTTGTAATGTCAACGCCATCAGCAGAAACAGCTGCTTCAGTTTCCAAGCAGCAGCAGCAGGCGGCATTCCTGCATATTTCATTAATTTTTGCATAAAATCTGCAACAAAATTTTTGGTTTCTGCGTGCTCAAGTGGCAAATTTTGTCGTTGCCGAAATTGTTGTGGTCGGAGAGACAGTGAAGAGACTTCTCCCAGTTGAAAAGTATGCACAATATGCACAAATTCAAAAGCAAAGCAAAAAAAAAAAAAAAAAAACGAAAGCCAGTAAATAAATTGAATTCAAACCAGAAATTTTTGCTGAAGTGCCACTAAATTCCATTGTACAAAACAACAAAAGCAAAGTGCCAACTAATCAATTGAATTAGACCGACTGCCCATCAAGCGGGACAGCCCGGTGGCACTCTAATCAACGCAATCAAATTGAAAGAATGTTGGGGAATATGTTTATGGCGGGGAAAGAAGAAAAGATAATGGGAATTTCGGTTGAAAATTGATTTTTTATATTTTTTAAAACTCTTTCAAAATAGGTCCTAATATTTATATGAGAAAAACATGCAAAGTTGACTAAAAATCAAGTAAAAGATCAAATATGAAGCAAGTTTGGCAACTTTTATACTTTAATGGTGCTGCCAACTTGTTTTACTTTTTAAATTTTTAAAGAAAAAGTTCACATTTCTATAAGAAAACCTTGAAAAGTTAATATTAAATATATAAAAAAATAAATATGATAGAGCTGCCAACTTAAAAACCGAATTCCTACTCAAAAATGATTTTGTCCACTTAATTTGATGAAATTGTGTTTTTTATTCCCAAGAAGTTATACAAATTTTGATGTGACAAGCATGCAAAGTTATCATAAAATGAAATGAAAGATTTTATAACAATGAAAGCTGCCAACTTGCTTTAAAATTCATACTCAAAAATGCCATTACCTTGTGTTTTTAAAACAGTAGCGATTAATATAAAGAATCTATAGCAATTTCTATGAGAAAAGTGAACTATTCAATTAGAATAAATATGTTCGGAGCTGCCAACTTAAAAAACAGCATTCCTACTTAAAAATGATTTTGTCCACTAAATTTAAGAAAATTATGGTTGTACTCCCAAGAAAGTAATACACATTTTGATGTGTCAAGCACGCAAAATTATCATTAAATGAAATGAAAGATTAAAAAAACAATGAAAGCTGCCAACTTGCTTTAAAATTCATACTCAAAAATCACATCAACTTGTGTTTTTAATAAAAGTGTTGAATAATTTAAAAAATAAATACAAATTTTTACGAGAAAAGTGGACAAAATTAATAAAAAAGGAAAGCTGCCAACTTGTGTTAAAAATCGTGTTTGAGCTATGAAGCCATTGGCGCTGCCAATTTGCATTTTATTCTTCCTTGTGGTACTTTTCAAACTACTTTATTCTGTGGAAATATACAATACTTTTTGAATAATGTATGAAAAACAAGCTGCCAACTTGCTGATATACTTTGTTGTGCGTTCAATTCTGTCAACCTAATTCCATGTTTAATTTTTGTTCTCTTTGTATTTTTAAGCATTTTTATTAAATGGCTAATGTCATACTATGTAAAACGTACATTAATTTTTTTAAAGTTTTCTAAAAACATACACAATTTTTTTAATTTTTAAAAATTTATCCAAAACTTTGCTAAAGGTGCTGACCACTTGCATTCAATTCTTAAACGCATGTACAACATTTTTTAAGCCCTTAACTAAGACCACATTATACTAAAACAGCTTTTCACTTGTTTTAAAATCTATTTTTCGAACAGTGCTGTCAACTTAATTGGCCATTTGTTTGTAAATAGACTTAAAACGAGTTATTAAATAAATGCAATATAATATGTTAAGGTAATTTTAAAAACGCAACGAAAGATGAAGCCAACTTTAGTGGTAGCGCCGCTTAAAATAAATGCAATTTTCACACAAGTTGGCAGTTCCGTTTTTCCGAGTATTGAAAAATTTAGTATACAACTTTTTTAAATGGATGCATTGTAGTATTGCTTAAATTTTTACATTATTTTCACACAAGTTGGCAGTTCCGTTTTTCCGAGTATAGCAAAAATATAGTATACAACTTTTATAAATGCATGCATTGCAGCATTGCTTAAAATTAACACGATTTTCACACAAGTTGACTGTTCCGTTTTCCTGAGTGTTGGATAAATTTAGTATAAAACTTTATTAAGTGTTGCAGACATCTTTAAACATTTCCAATAGCATCAACAATTCAAATTCTTATTTAAATAAATGATGTGTCAGTAAAGCAATATTTTACTGTATAAATTGTTAGTTGATTTTTAAATTTTCATTTATTTTCGACATAAACGACACATTTTAATTAAGTTGGCAGTCCCATTTGGCCGAATGTTGGATAATCTTTGTAGAAAGTTTTACTTTATATATGGTATGTAATGTAGCACTGATTAAATTTTCAAACAAGTTGGCAGCCCCGTTTAAACAAATATTGAATAAATTTAATATACAACTTTACTAAATGTATGTATTGTAGCACTGCTTAAAATTAATACAATTTTCACACAAGTTGGCAGTCCCGTTTTCTCAAGAGTTGAATAAACATTGTATAAAACACTTTAATTATTGTATAAAATTTTACTTAATGTTGATTATATCTTTAAACATTCCGAATCCAATCTACAAAATTTTGTAATGCTTGATTACGTTTTCTTCAAAATTTTTTAGATTTTTTGTTCCCGCATAAACGACACACTTTAATTAATATTTTGTGAGAACGAAAAAATTGCCTTAATAAAAACAACAAAATTGCTGAAAAAAAGTGTTGAATATTTAATTGAAATAAATTTAACTTTGATTCTCTTGTGTGTGTGTGTGTGTGTGTGTGCAAATTAGAGATTTTGTGCTGACAATATCAATTAATATTGCCTTAAGACAGGCAGCATTTGGGAATAACTGAACTGAAAAGAAGGTTGGCTGTCAAGTGCCCAAGTTGAGGCATAAAAAAGAATAGTCCAACGAATGCCTAGCAGGCAGAGGCAACACACAAAAAAGAAGGAGGCAAAATGGGGGGAGATCAAATCGATAACAAGCGGAAATGGGGTCACTGCACCCAAAATACTCATGCCTCATGTTACCTCTGCTGCTGCTGCTGTTGTTGCCCAGCCAAAAGCAATCAAAACTCATTGCCAAAACGAGAAAAAAAAGGAAGCGAAATGTTGTTTTTCATGCAACAGCAACAGCAGCAACACAGGAACAGCTCCTGGTCCAGCAAGTGCTTCAATTTTCCGCCTTGCCAACTACTCACAATGCGACTGAAGCGTTTCTCAATTGCAAAATCTAGCAGCATTATCAACGTTTTAACTGCAATATCATTGCTAGACCTGTAGTTGCACTTAATCAATATTCGATTACAACGTTTTATGTGCACCTCAAAACCCCGGAAAGTAAACATTCAACTCTCCCACACACACACACACACGCCCAGAGATTGGCAATTGAATCATGTTCTCTTTGCCCTCGAGTAGCAATCTAGGCGCCTTTTGTGCATTTGCTATGAACTTTTTGCCTCGTTTGATGTACCCCCAACTGCCAATTACAGTTTTGTCCATCCGTCGCCGCCTTCTGTTCGGTAACCCACCCAACCCTCTAAAAGTCAAATATCAAGCAAGCTTGAACACTTTATTCGTTTGTGTATGCGTATTGTATAGATTCGCCATCGAAGATGAAGTTTTTGGCCAAAAAAGATTAAATTTAGCGGTGCTACAAGAATGTTTACTGAGAACCACCAACCAACCACATATTGACAGTTGACACATGGCAAAATTGAGAGGTAAAAGCAACAGATTTAAGTTTAATCAAAGAGCAACATACGTGGGTTGCTATTTAAGTTTCTGGCCTAGGTCACTTCTAGCCATTTTAGGACCAATTGGCCTTTTCCCAAAAAAAAGTTTGGACTTTTATCGATAAAAGCTCCATACAACTGTTTAAAGTGTGACCACGTTTGATATTATCGATTAACGATTAATCAAAAACTTACCTTGGCAGAAAAATGGAATTAACTCGTGAACATTTTCGTGCAATCACGACAAGGTGCAACGATGAACTTAAATCTTTGTATGGCGATGAAGCACCATCCTATAGCACTGTGAAAAATTGGTTTAATAAATTCAATCGCGTGCGACGCTCGCTCGAAGACGAAGGTCGTCCAAAAACAGACGTTGTACCAGAACAAGATTGCATGCCGTGCCGTGAACTGATAGAGGCAAGATCGTCATTCCACCAGCTGACATACCGTGATTGATAGTTTGTTCTCGTTGGATCCTCAAAAAGGATGGATTTCGCGGTGTTTCAAAGCGTTTGACGTCAAGGTGACGAATCATGGACTATGCAAAGGTTTGTTCTTTGGATCCACCAATTAGTGCAAAAAATTTTGAAAAAATATAACGCGATGTTTCAAAAGACGTTTAACACCTCGGCGATGACGAATCATGGATCTATGCAAAGGTTTGTTCTCGTTGGATCCTCAAAAAAGCTGGGATGGGCATGTTTCAAAAGCGGCGGGCTCGGATTGGATTGGTGCAAAAAAATTTTGAAAAAAAAAAATATAATCGCGGTGTTTCAAAAGACGTTTATAAGATCGTCACAGGTGACGAATCATGGATCTATGCTTACACCTGGGCGTAAAAAAGGTTTGTTCTCGTTGGATCCTTAAAAAAGGCTCGTGTGGATTGGTGCAAAAAAATTTTGAAAAAAAAAAATATAATCGCGGTGTTTCAAAAGACGTTTATAAGATCGTCACAGGTGACGAATCATGGATCTATGCTTATGAGCCCGAAACAAAACAGCAATCGACCGTGTGGGTCTTCGAAGACGAGCCAAATCCAACGAAAGTCGTTCGTGGAAGAAGCACTTCGAAGCAAATGGTCGCCTGTTTCTTTGACTGTTCCGATTGAGCAACGTAGGACGGTCAATTCTGAGTGGTACACCACAATTTGTTTGCCTGAAGTCTTCGGAGAAATTCGAAAAACGAACAAGAGAAGACAGATCATTGTGCACCATGACAATGCGAGCTCTCACACATCAGCTCACACCAGCGCCTTTTTGACCGCCCAAAACGTCGAATTGATGGGTCATCCGCCGTACAGCCCTGACTTGGCACCCAATGACTTCTTTTTATTCCCGCACATCAAGGGAAAAATGCGTGGTCAACGATTTTCGTCGCCAGAAGATGCTGTTGAAGAGTTCAAAAACCATGTTTTGGAGGTGTCTCAATCGGAGTGGAAAAAGTGCTTCGACAATTGGTTTGAGCGCATGCAAAAGTGTATAAATCTTGCTGCAGAATACTTTAAAAAACAATAAAACTATTTTTGATCATAAATATTCGCGTTTTCATTCATTTTCATTTCACGTACAACCAGAAGAATTTAAAACAACAAGCGTAAATTTTGACTATTAGTTAGACAAATCAGTCCAGATGTTTAGGCTTCCATAGATAACATATTCATTTCCATATATAAATTTTATTGCCTGCTATTATTATTATTTTTTGTTGTTGCATTTTTTTGCTCCGTTTGCAATTATATTTATGGCAATTTTATATGATTTCTTAAAGATTTCTTTCGTTTAGCATACATTTATGCGCCTTTTTTTTCGTTGCTGAAAATATAAAAAGAAACGACATTTATCATGCTTTGCCTTATGCCAAATTGTGGCCCACAACACACATCCATTCACACACATAAGGTACAATATATTTATATGTATACACCATATAAGGGTCTAAATATCATCATTTGCTCTCTGCCTGGGCCCAGGCGAAAGTAAGCCCACAAGCCATATAATGTGCCATAAATATTAAAACGTTTTGACTTTACGCGCTGCGTTTTCTTTGCCATTGGAACAAGAACAGTGAGAAGAGGGGGGAGAGGCGGGCTGTAACGTTGTCGCCGTAAAGCGCTAGCAAATTATTTGCATTTTTTATATGGCTGAGCCAGAGACGTCAACAGAAGGAACAAAAAAAAAAAAAAAAAAAAAAACAGCAGCGCGCTTGGCTTTGAGCATAAAATGTAAAGTGCAAAAGAAAACTCACACAGACGGAAAAAGAGTGTAAGGCGACGGCGGCGGCGGCGGCATCAGATCGGAAATCTTATAAAAAATTTATTGTATATAAGCACAGGCGAGCTATAAGCAGGAGCTATCAACGACGAGCTTAGCGTTGTCACACACCGCCAGGCAAATTGTGGCCGGATAAGGGGCCCAAGGACTTGAGGATAAGAGCGCGCCACCAGCTACCACAAAATGAGCAGCTGGAATTACAAGAGCAAGCGGAGCGGAGTAGTATGCGGCAATTGAATAAAACACAAATAAATCGCATTTATTTTGCAATAATTTGAATTGATTTACCATCAAATTTTTTTTTGTTATATAAGTCAGTCTACTCAAGCTGATGATGCTAAACCAGACCAAAACGGTAGTTAACTTGGCTGAGTTTGGTCATCCACATGAATGGCTTAATGTGCTGAACAATGAGTACGAGTAAGATCCTTATGTATATACAAAACACAAATTTTGTGGCTTTTGTGACTTCGATTTGATACTTTACGGTAGGTTGATCAGCGACAGCTACGCGACTAACTTAGGGAGTATGCAAGCAATTGAATTAAGACAAGGGTTTTTGAAAATTTTCAAGTCAAATTTAATCCTAGTAGGCCAGGATAAAACTGTTTAAGAGGCAGGAAAAAGCACAAATCACAAAATGACCTACTAGTATAAAATTCTTTCTAAAAGTATGCAAAATCCGCTGTCTGCTGAACCCTGGAAGATCATCGTTATGTTGATACACGTTTCAAGTACATGCAATTCGGTAGTCGTATCGACGAACGATGACCTTCCAGGGTTAAGGCCTATTCTCAGATGACATAAATTTTAATATCGGCACTATGCTTTATATAAATAAGACAGCTGTTCAAAAGCATTCTGATTTCAAAGCTCTACAAAAGTGTTTCTATTCATATGAAGCATTGTGACGAAAATCATTTTTATGTCATCTGAGAATATGCCTTTATCATCAAGGAATTAGGGTAATTGTCAGTAGGGGCACTCAAGCGCAGCTTTCTTATAAAGTGATACGAGGGCAGCTTGATAAGTCAGTGAGCTTTTGAATAAAATATATTTTTTGAATTCTTAACATTGTCTTAATTAGCTCAGTATATTGAGTATAATGTTTTTCCGATTTTTGTATGCCCTTCAAACCAAGGCTGGAGGCTCTTTAGCTAGGTCGCAGCTGCTTGCTCCTCTTCGCTTCGATTTGGGTCGTCTAGGCCACCTGGAGGTCCTCTTAAACAACTGCAAGGTTTAAGGTAGGAAAGCCTCTTTAGAACGTCCATTCCCAGTGGGTGGCGCCCGTTGTCTAGAGGAATAGCCGAAATAAAAGGCGAAATATAAGGAAAAAAATCGGTTTAAAGTCAATCAAGTGAGACAAACTTTTTGTAGACTTTACCGAACTGGGAATAATACAATTTCCGACCTTTGGGGAACATTTTCCCAAATTGAAAATTGTTTTTCATAGGACAGCAGGACCTGTAAGGCTTGCTTAAAGATTATTAAAGATAAACCTACGAGCAAAAAAAAACCCATCATGCATTCTGTGTTTTATTCCTTTCTTGGTTGATTATTTCTTGAGTAGTTTCCTTATACCCTGGAGACGAGGAACACAGTAGCTAGTTGCGCCATAAGACTAGGATCACGTTCCACTCCTCCCTATTTCTTTAGTATTTTTAGAGACGGGGATAACTTTCCGCTTACCAATACGCTTCGCCACCAAGAGACGAGGATACCTTGCCGCTCTGACGTACCCTCGATCCCTCTTGGAGAGGTTCCAACTGAACCATTTTCCTGTCATTCTTCCCCGTAAACGAGGATACTTTCCCGTTCCGATATGCAGGGATAAAATAGCGAAATATTTCGAAGATGAGGATCTCTTCCCAAACCGTTGGTTTAGGTATACGTAGGATAGAGGATTCGGAATCAAGCATACTTTCCCGCCCGAAGTTGGTAGGCTATAGTTAGTGACACGATACATTTTCTGTCCCGGTCAACATCACTTGGCAATTAGTATGTCAAGATCCTTTATCCTCGGGTGTCTCAGATCATCTTTACAAATTTCTTGTAAGGAGCTTAGGAGCTTCCTTACAACACTTCGGTTCGAAAATAAAATTTGTCGTTGAACCCAAATTTTAATGAAAATTTCGCCCCAAATAGGTATTTTTCTTCACTTTTTGAGTCTTTTATTTGGATAAATATTCATAGGATCCATCCATTGGATTTTGGATTAAGTTCTGAAAAATTTTTAGGTAATGACAATTTAGACAAATTATGATCAAAAATTTTGGCTTTGGGTCCTTAGCTAATGCTTTCAAAGCGAGTTTAAAGTCAATCGAATGCTTTCGGCTTTATATCTCTAACCGTTTAGGCTGTGCGTAGATTGCCAATCAGTGAGTTAAAACAAACTCTTTCATATATCAAGAAAGGTAATGCCATTTTGAAAGAATTTTCAGATGTAGCGGCCAATTCCTTACGCCAAAATAAAAAAAAAGCTTTTACCTATCGCTGTAAAAACAATAAGTACCTTTCCAATCACAGCTGACCACGAACAGCAAAGAAAAATGTCGAATTTTCAAAGATGTGACATATTGTTGTGAAATTGTTTTAAAGAAAATAAGTGAAATAGAAACAGCTAAATGGGTTTTTTTCACACTCATGTCATTAGCCCCTAACGCCTTCGTGCTGTGCCTTAGATGAACTTTCGTCGCGTGAATGCGGGAATGTTTTTTTTCCTTCTTCTTCTTCTTCTTATGTTTTTGCCACTCCTTTCAGCCAGAAGTTGTAAAAAATGCTTAGTGCTCTGGCTAAGTACCGTAATCAAAGTTTAATTACATGGCCATTGAGGGGCGGCTGCTGCTGCTGCTGCAGCGTCTCGTTTCCAAGAGTTTTGGTTTCGTGCTTTATCTTTTCCACTTTGAGTAATTATGGGTTGAGGCGTTCAACTGTTTAATTAGCCTAGCCAGAGCAGCGCAGTAGCTGCTACTTAATTGAAAATTGCAAATTTTGAAAAATGTTTTTTTATTTTTTTATTTTTAAGGATATAAAATAAACAAGTCATAAAATTAAATTGCAAAGCAATCAGTGCAGAGAGATAAAGTGCAAATGTTTCATGTCATGTTCAAATTATATATATTGGTGTGCCTGTATGTGTATGTGTGTGTGTGTGTGTGTATGTCAGCTATTGTGTGTGCTTGGTAATTTGTGGCCTGGCCGCATGTTACACATTTGCAAGCTGACAATTTCATTTAAATTTCATGCAACAACAATAAGCTGAGTCCTGGCCATATGTCTTTAATGTCCTGTCCATTCTAACCCAGCCTAAACACGACAGCATTTTGAAACATTACGTGATTTATTATGTAAAACGTAAATTCATACACACACACACACACATCACGTACACACGCACGTGTGGAAATCCTTCTGAGACCACAAAACATGGGCCAGTGATTAGGCCTCTCGACTTGCAGCCAGGCCTCATTTCAATAGCCAGTCCCCGAGTTATGTAATTGAAATGGCATTTAATGAACAACAAATTTGTATGATAATTTAGCTTGAATTAATGGTGTTAGGTTTTGGGCCAACAACAACAACAACAAAAAAAAAACGAAACTTTCGACATAAACCGAATGATTGTTGATGCCCTGATTTGTTTGGTTAGATGCTTGTGGCCACAATATAATAAATTTCAAAAGCAATTTTGCCCAAAATGTCGATTATATAATTAAGTAATCAAGTTCGAAATGATTGACATGTGTGAATGAAGAAAGCAAACGATAGTAAGAAACTGACATACGATTTCTCAAACACCTAGAATATGTTCAGAAATTTTCATATATTTACATCTGGCAACCTTATTTACAGTATTATCTAAATTTAATTTTTTATTTCAACTTTATTTTTTTAATAATTAAAATTTTAGATAGTGAGTCAACAATTCTTAAAAATTTTGTTTAATCTTTTTTTTTTTTAATAATTTGCATATTTTTTATAACCTTTTTTTTAAATATTTTTTATAAATTTTTTTTTAATATTTTTTATAAGATTTTTTTTTTTAAATATTTATTATAAGATTTTTTAAATATTTCTTATAAGATTTTTTTTTAAATATTTTGTATAAGCTTTTTTTTTAAAAAATAAAAATAATTTGTAGTGTTTTCAGTTTTTATTAGTATTTTTAGAATTTATTAGTATTTTTAGCATTTATTAGTATTTTTATTGTATGTTTTAGTACCTTGTTTTTATAGTATTTATAGTATTTTTTAGTATTTAAAATATTTCTTAGTATCTTTTATATTGTTTAATCATTTTTAGTATTTTTTTATTGTGTTATAAGTTGTATTTTAAGTAATGATTTTTGATTTGTTTTTCATAGTACTTTTCTGGATTTTTTTTGTTTCGGTTTCTTATTATTTTTTTTGTTGTATTTTTATAGATTTTTTTATACCATTAGGTACTTATGGTTTAATACTTATTATGGTATTTTATGGTTTGTTTTTCCATAGTACTTTTCCGGATTTTTTTTGTTTCTGTTTCCTAGTATTTTTGTTTGGTTTTTTTTTTATACCATTAGGTATTTTTGTTTTGTATTTTGTGAGTGAGTCTATCAATAAATAATCAATTTTTGTTAGCAATTTTATAAAAAATATATATAGTTTGTTTTTAGTATTTTTCAGTATGTTTTTAGTATTTTTCAGTATGTTTTTAGTATTTTTCAGTATGTTTTTAGTATTTTTCAGTATGTTTTTAACATTTCTCAGTATGTTTTTAGTATTTTCAGTATGTTTTTAGTATTTTTTTTTTATTATGTTATTTTACTTTATTTTTTCGTTTTAGGATTGTTTATCAAAATGTTTGAAAGTGATATTTAGTATATTTATTATTTTAAGTAAGTAATATTTTTAGGTATTTTTATGCATTTTTATGCCATTAGGTATTTTTGATTTGTATTTTTTTATACCGCTGGTCAAAGATCTTAGAGCAATTTTTCTTTCAAAACGAAGATTCAAATTCTCTCAAAAACATTATGGTATTTTCAGTATGTTAAGTATTTTTTCTTTGAAAGTTTTGGGATTTTTTTTTTCTGTATTATTAGTGGTATTTTTCGTACAGTTTGGTATTTTTATAGTTTTTGCTTGAAGTGTGTATTATATATGAATTATTTTTTTCCTTGTTGATGCAAAACTGTAGCTGTTTTTATTATTTTTATAATTCACTATAAAACCCTTGAGCAACTTTCTTAATCCCTGCCGGTGATTTCCATAGAGCATACCCATCATAATGCCAACAATCTTTTTTTTTCCCCACAATAATTTGATATTTTTTTATAAATAACTTTTTAATTAACACAGTGGCACAATTTATCTTTCGTTCTCTCGGTTTCTGGCCACGCCTTTTGTGGCGCACAAATGTATGCTTTAAACTTTTTAATTAAATATCAAGTTGAGCCAGACTCAATGCCTCTGCTGCCTGCCGCCGCCTTCAACTACCTCGGCCGTCCGTCTTTATGCCACTTTCAGTATGCGAAAAGTTTGTTAAAATAATTAAAATATATTTCACAATTAGATGCTTCAGACTAAATACAGTTGCCACAGATGCATTTCCCCACAAGTCCAAGTGTGCTGCACAACAACACAACCACAAAGTTTTGGCCAACAAGCGTTTATTGAGCATGCGAATGCACTTGTGGTCATAATAATCATTTCACTTGCTATCATAATTGAGATTCAATAGTTTTGCTTCAAATCTCAGCCGGAAACAAGTCAAAAATTCAAATCCCACATGGCCCAATGCCTCGCTGGTTGGCTGCACTTATCACTCTGGCCGAGTGGTCGGTCGAGGGCTTCAAAGTCTTTAAATGAATGTGTGAATTATTATGGATTTAATTATGCGTATATTAATGACAGAATCGTGGTGTGCTCATTAAAATGAAATTTGTTGCTGGCGCAGTGTAAAAGCGGCAAGTGGCACTTGGCTTAAATGCCAACACGATGCGAGGCACAACAGTGCAGCTGTCACTGTCACATAATTTTGCACTTTGGGTAGCCCACAAGCACTCGAGGATTTCGGTTGCATGTCAAACCCATACACACACACAGCGATTAAATTTTTTTGTATAGCATACTTTTATGCGTATGTAAAACGACAAACTGCCAAGCGAGACTGAGAGAGAGAGTTAGTTTAAATAATATTATGAAATGTTTTCCCCAGCTTTATTTTAGTTTGAAATTGCAGTGCGCGCTTTTTGTAGTGATAAATTTCCACCCAGCACCAAAATAACAATGTTACATAAATAAAATGTAATTCCCCAAATTGAATTCATGTTGTAACTCGCTGTGCCACAATCTGGCAATGTAAATAGGTGAGCAAGCAAAAAATGTGGGAAAAAGGGAAGATAAACAAAAGCAGGTTTGATTCAAATCTTAATTGAAAAAGAATACCAAGATTTGATATATTCAAGTTTTAGTTATGAAATGAAATATGTCAAGAAACCTCTCGGACAGACAGACAGACAGATATGGCTATATCAACCAGACGGTTGAGGCTTATTAAGAATATACTTTTGCCACAGAGTATAAATATTTTTTTGAACTTTTCATCCTTATCGTCTAAAAGCCTCATCAGAAACGAATATTTTACCATTTAAAAATTTTTAAAAAGATTGAAACAAATAATAATCTGAAAATGCAAGGTCGGGGCTATACGATGAATGTGCCATCAATTTTCAATTTAGTTCCAAATCAGTTTAATATTTTCAGTTATTAACAGAAGCAAAATGCAAATGCATGCTGTGAAAACAATAAAACAAAAATGGAATAAATTCTTGCATTACAATGAAATAGAGAACAAAAATTTTTCCCACCACTCGAAACTGTTTTAAAGTTTTTAATTGCTCTACATTAAAAAGCGGCAATCAGTAATGTGGCTGCAACTAATTTGCAACAACTTTCTACGTTGAAATTTATTTATATATATTTTTTATACATCACTCACAGGCATATTAAAAATCCATTTAAAACTGTTTACAGTGGCCAACCTCAAAATGCACAACAACAACAACAAAAAAACGCTAAAATTAAAAACAAAATACAAAATTTGCATAATCAGTTTGGCATTGTTTTATGGTGATAAATTTGATTGCAGGGCTTGTGTTTGAACATTGACTTTGTATTGTTGTTGTTGTTGTTGAAACTAAATCGAGTCCAGGCATTTAAGCACTCTCTGACAGCAATTAACAAATCGATTTAAAAATTTATAATTCAATGTATGGCGTCAATCTACGCTCACCTTGTGAGTAGAGAAAGCATTTAGCCAATTGTAAAATTGCATTTGCAACACTCGAGATACTTGGCAGAAAGCAAAAAGCAATTTATAATTGTCAACTCTTGAAATGCAATTAGCAATTACTAATGGTCAATTAACAAAGCCTTGGCCTGGCCGGGCCGGGCAAGAACGAAAAAAAAAAACAAAACAAGGACATGTCAAGGCTGGCAAATTTGCTGCTGCTGCTGTCAAGACGTAAGCTGGCAAAATTGTGTGAAAAACTATAACGTACATTAAGTGGAGAATATTTTTGTTTCAAGTGATTGATGACAAATGGTTCCACTTCGGTGACAGGGTGCACTAACGAGAGTGACCAACGGCACCTAAGGAAAACCAAGACACTTATGAAAACGGTTGAAATGAACTATATAAGGTCATGGTATACCCTGTACAAAAGCTTCAAAGGGTATAATAAGTATGAGTAAATGTATATAACAGGCAGAGCTTACAATCTTACTATTTTTTATATCCCTGAAAGTTTGGGAACGATCAGATTATAAGCAAATCAATTATTTATGCTGCGCAGCACTGGTTGCAACCTTGATGGGCAGCACTTTTATAGTTTAAACTTATATACAAACTTTGTCAGGTACGGAGAGGGCACTCACACAATTTATGTGGCATTACACTTAACTGTAATCAGACCTTCTAAAGATTTATACTACTCATCGTTATTTATCGATCCACCAAATATCGTTTCCCGATCAGACGAACAATAGTCCAGTCATAAGCAAATGAAATAATAGCGCTGGGCAGCACCGGTTGCCACTCTGATGGGCAGCACTCACACAATTCGTGTGGCATCACATATCTAGTTCATTTCAATGAACTAGTTCATTAGTTCATTTTTTGACCAACTATTCATTTTTCAGTTATAGTTCATTTTTGAATTATAGTTCATTTTTTCATGGAAAACCATTCAAAAAATTAACTATAGTTCAAAAAAATTAACTATAGTTCATAATATAAACTATAGTTAAAAAAATGAACTAAATGCTAGGCAGCACCGGCCGCAACAGTGATGGGCAGCACTGGCCGCAACAGTGATGGGCAGCACTCTTATAGCTTAAAGGTTATATACAAACTTTGGCAGTTACAGAGTGGGCAGCACTCACAATCCGTGTGGCATTACACTTAACTGTAATCAAACCTTTTATAGATTTATTGTACACATCATTATTTTTCGATCCACCATACATCGTTTTCCGATCAGAAAAACGATAGTTGAGTTAAAAGTAAATCAAATAATTTCGCTGGGCAGCACCGGCCGCAATAGTGATGGGCAGCACTGACCGCAACAATGATGGGCAGTACTTTTATAGTTTAAGGTCATATACAAACTTTGGCTGTTACAGAATGGGCAGCACTCACACAATTCGTGTGGCATATCACCTAACTGTAAGCAGACTTTCCAGAGATTTATAGTAATCATCATTATTTTTCGATCCACCGTACATCGTTTTCCGATCAGAAGAACGATAGTCCAGTTATAAGCAACTCAAATAATTACGCTGGGCAGCACCGGCCGCAACAGTGATGGGCAGCACTTTTATAGCTTAAAGGTAATATGCAAACTTTGTCAGTTACAGAGTATATTACAGTCGGGTTTGACCCAATTTCTTACTAGTTCTTCCTAATGTTCATAACATCCTATGGTTTTAGCACTTTTAATAGTCCGAGTCATTTCCATCTGAAAATTATTTTCCGTTCATTTGAATAGTAATTGACTCATTTAATAGAGACCAGACATTCAATCTGATCTCTCTCTTTTGTTTCATTTTAATTATGCCAAGTCTAAAAAAATTCGAACTACAAAGGCCCAACGGCTGATATATATATGTGAAATATTTGCCAGTCAGCTTTTAATTAGCAACACAAACGCAAACTTGGCTCCGGAATCCAAAATCCAAAATGCAAAATGGATATGCACAAATATTTGCATATTTCAAAGCACACATCAAAAACATTTATACAGGCAAGAGTGCAGCTAAAAGGGTTGTGTAAGGGTAAGGAAACAATGGCCAACGATAAACTGGTACACATGTTAACCAAGTGTGCAGTTACAGTTGTGCAAGTGTGTGTATGTGTGTGTATCGACAAAAATGCCAGCGAAATTGGTTCAAACTAAACTAACCAAACAAAAGCGGAAGCTGACGAAGCGGCCATTTTTGTTATCGCCAGCCATTTTGAATGAGCAAATGTGAGTTTGTCGCTGTGTGTGTGTGGCTTCATTCAGCGGAAGTGATACATTTTGTTGTGTATTTATGCTGGTCTACAAAAAAAAAAAGCAGCAGCAGCAGCAACAAGCCTAAGTGGAGTGACAGCGGAAACGGAAGCAGCACACCCAGGCACATGCATAAGCAACAGCAGCAACAACAACAACTACAACAACAACAAATCAATTCAACTGCAAATTAAAAATGACGCGACTGTTGCCAGTTTGTTTTTCCTTTTTGCAACCCACACGCCCAACACAACAACACCCGTCACACACACACACCACACACCAAACGCAGCTGCTAAATGATCAAATAGTTTTCAACGCCATTTTCCTAGACATTTTGTGGCAAGTGTCACGTACATGCAGAAATCTTTTATGTTGAGAAGTCACAGGGGCCTTTACGACATGTGTGGCTCACATACATAAGAGTTTCAATATTGAACTTTACGTGCTGCGGTTTTATGTGAAATATATATACGAAAAAAAACATAGCCCAAAGACTGTAATGTACGATTTAATTCCTTTAACTTTTGTCAGCTGATCTAGTAACTTTTCTTTCATAAGTAAACAATTTTAATTGTAGAAAGAGAGAGAAAGAGATTCATAGAGATAATTTATATGAGCTTTTTCAATATTTTTAAAATATAATTTCTGTGATAGCCACGTCCTTACACTCAGAAAAAATAAAACGGCTGCCAGTGTTCTAGAACGAGCGGGATAGAAATTATACCGTTTTGTACTTTAAATTTTTAGTTTTATTCGTACTTGTTTGTACTTAAACCATCAGTCTTTCACCCAAAATGTTCCTAAAATGAGAACGAAATTCTTAAATCAAAAATTTTTTTGTACTCAATCGTTCTAAAACGAACTGGATAGAATTTATACCGCTTTATACCTAAACCGTTAAGTATGATTATTATAAATAAATAAATGATTCGTCCTTGGGTGTACCTAAATCTAACCTACTAATCAATCTAATAAGAACGATTTAGGATTGGTTCAAGACCATTTTGTTCTAAGAATAAGGTTTTAAAATCCTTGGAAGAGCCGAAAATGTACTTAATATATTCCGAAGCGGTCTAAAGTCAAGTATTTTGGGATTGAAAAAATCGTACTAGAATCAAGTATTTTAAGTATTTAGTACTTAGTACTTTTTCGTTTCTTCTTTATCTTATTCTTATTTCTCTTTTTTTTATAATCGCCAATTGATACTCTTCCCACACTAACTATATGTGAACTGAAAAAGATGGGTACGGCTATGGTTAACATATATTTAGGGCTGCTTTGCGTTGCTATCTTAACAAAAACGGTAATTTCATCGGTAATTTGTTTTTTTTTTTCAGTATTTTTATTCCCTTGCAGAGGGTATGTTAAAATTATCACGATTTTTGTAAAGCAAAAAGTCTTTAAATACACATTGGCTGCACATTTGTCGAAATTAATTGTATATGCTTCCACATAATTCTGGAAAAATTGATCAAAATCGGATCACTATAGCATATAGCTGGCATAGGAACGATCGGTCTGAAAACTAGTTCTTGTTAGAAAAACTCTTTTGTTTTCCATTGTGGAGTCACCAATCGTGGTATATATTAGTTTTATATGCTTCCCAATAATTCTGGAAAAATGTATCTAAATCGGATGACTATAGCATATAGCTGCCTTAGGACCGATCGGTCGGAAAATGTGTTTTACTAAGAGAAGTTTTTTTTATGGTATCAAATTTTTATTATCAATGATTTAAAAAATTTTAAAAATCTGTTATCTATATCCTATATATATTTTACGGGTTAAATCAGTTGGAGTAAAGTTTTTCAAGTGTATTAAAACTTCGTCACAGTCGAATTTAGCTTTGCCTTCTCGTTAAAGTCTGAACCGTCAATCACTTCTTTCTCTCTCTGCTTTGTGCTAGTCCCACACTCGACTGCCCCAAAAAGTAGGCTATGTAAATGACGTTTCACAGTACATTAGCCCCTTGAAGTATGCAATATTTATCATGGTTCTTAGTTCCTTAGAACACATCCCCAAATAGTAGGCAATACATATTAAAGTCCATTATTACCAAGCAAACGGATAACAGGAAATAGCTTAAATTAAATGGAAATTAATTTGTTTTTGTTAAAAATTCAATAATGTATTAAACCTAGAAATTTGTTTTTTACATTTTATTTTGTATTTGAATTTATTAAATAAAGTTTACAAATTTATCTGTCAACATAATTACTAATGTTAATCCTAGTCTAGCCTCTGGCCGCATAAGGAGTCAATTTTTTACAATATGCTTCCGACTCACATCTAGTGAACGGAGACACAAAATACGATCAATTTCTTGTCCCATACTCCATGTTTTTAAACCGATCTTATGGTGCTTTTCATATTAGATAGATATTAAGCCTAAGTTCAAATAATGTAAGTCACTAGTTTTTACTTAAAAGTTGTGGCTTTGGCAGTTTTTTGCTGTTTAAATAGCGAGAAAGTAATTTGAAAGTAATTTTTATTTTAACTATCCAGCGTCAAGAACATAAGATGATTATAATTAATAGCAACAGGTTGAAAAATAATATTTTGATGTAGACTCTAGAGAAGAACTTAACTTATACTATTACATTAAACATAGGAAACAAACTTTATCTGCGTATGGTGTACATCTATTTACATGCATTTGTATATGATTATGCTGTCGTTAGAGTAGACCTCAGTCCAGTCTTCTTCATCAGTTTAAGCAACAAATTGCTCAACAAAAAAAAAAGAGCAATTGAAGTATAAAATGTTCACTTGTCAGTTTAAGTGAACCAGCCTTTTCTGCTTACTCACTCATGAACAACACAGGATTAGCTTAAATTCGAAATTTGAATGAAAGCCGACTTAGTTTCCCTACTCAACTCTGATTTTCATTTCTAATAAGTTGAGTTGTTTTACTTCCCTTCCTACCTTTGCTTACCTTAGTTTATTGAGTTGCCATTTGATAAAAAGCACAACTATTGAAATTCCTTTCATTTTCTACACTTTCTCACACACACTCACTATTTTTGTCTGCGGTAGTTGATGCTGTGATTTATATACTTCTTAATGAAGAAAAGAATTATCGATTGCTGCTGCTGCTGCTGCTGGCTGGGCGGGGTGGGGGGTTGGCATGAAAAATGTTGAGCATTGGGGCTGCTTCATACCTTTTGTTCATTTTTACTTTGGGGTACTTACTTTGATATATGCAGGGCCATTAAAAGGATCCCTACTTTCCCCTCCCTCTGTGTGCGGCTGTCATAAAAGTTGACATTTTATTTATACAATTTTGGTTTTAAAATTACTGACCCTAAAAGGACACACGAAATACGCTCTTTTTTTATGCCCCCTTTTCATGTGGTTTTAACTGTCGGATTATGTTTTGTGGCTCATTTCATAAACCTCTTACCGCAATAACATGTTCATAATTAAATGTTAAAGGATGCGCACATGTCCGGGTCAGTCCTGCAATTGCACTGGCCATCTATCACATTTATGTGCATTTTTTTTTCTTTCTTGCTTGTTGTGGCACTCGAGTTGGCAATTGACCCGCTTTTCTTCTCTCTATTTTGGTTTTGGTGGCTCAGAGAAAAGCTTTACACTTTCATTATGTTTTATTGTTTGCTTTTGCACACAAAATGGCTGCGTGAAAAGCCACTTACAACAAACATACACACTTACTGACTCACTCACTCAGTCACTCACTGGGCTAGAGAGGATGGCAGAAGGACGAATGCCCTCAGCTGTTTGGTCATTTCAAAAAAGGCTTAGAGACTTGGACATGGTGTGCGACATGTGGTCAAGCAAACAAGCACCAGATAAGGGGCAGTGGATGGAAATCAAAGCCTTAAAAGGAAAGTGATTTTCAGCATGAAAAACAAATGCTTAGCTAAAAAGGATTTTGCTTAACAAGCAAAGAGAGAGAGAAAAGCTCGGTTGACTTTAATGAAATTTCTATATATATATATATTTTTATCTTAAAACTACCACAAAATTTTGCACGAAATGTTTGCCGTGCAACAGCACATAAATCACTAATATTCATACAGTTGGGTTATGGGTTTTCACGTGTGCATTTCCTGGGGGGTTTCTCAAACATTAAAATTGATTTATGTCGTGGGCGAAACTAAAAATTATGTAGGCCATGTGGGACTCCCTAAAATGTAAGAAAAATACGAAAAAACCACAATTTTTCCCCTTTAGCCATTTCGCCACTTCTCACACTGTTTGCTCCCTCCGCTCAAAAGTATGCAACACATTTTGTCTTGTCTCGCACAATTTGTCATGTTAGGGTAGAAATTATTGTTGTCTGCTTTTTGCTTATTGTTGTGTTTGACTTCTGTCTGCCGCCTGAGACATTCGCCTCATAGACTTAGCCCCAAGTAAAATGTTGTTAAAGGTTTTTTTTTTTCTTCTCTTTGTTTTTGCTTTTGCTTTTTACGTTTCTTAATTATAAATGCCTGTTGGCTGGCTGGTTGGTTGGGCTGTGTTTTCTTATAAGGCAAACTGCTGGTTTTTTTTCTTCTTCTTTCGTTTACTTTGTTTTTAATGTCAGACAGTTTATTAGCCAGCGTCGTAAGCAGAATTTGTTTTTAACCCCCGTTTGCTAGTGACGGTTTCTTTCCCTTGAAGCTTTACCTTTTTAATGTTGAAACTTTGTCAGGTTTTTGTTTTAAAATTTGAATAAGTTAAGTGACCTTTTATACTTTAAATATTTTACCATATTGTTTGAGGAATTATTGATACTACGTGAGTGGGAAATTGAAAAGAATTTTTATACACTTGAAAAGTGTATATTAATTTTGCCCAGAAGTTTGTAACGCATAGAAATATTTATTTCCGACCCCATAAACAATATTCTGGACGACGAGCCGGTTTTCCGCTGCGTCGTCCGTGGCGTGTGTCGCTGCGGTGTGTTTACGCGAACTAGTCCCAGTTTTAAAGCATCGAGTGAAATTTTGCACAGAGTTTCTTTTTGACAATAATATGTCGGAACCGGCCGGATCGGATGACTATATCTTATAGCTGCCATAGGAACGATCGGTCGGAAAATAAGTCTTAGTGAGAAAAACTTTTTTATTTTCTATTGTGCGTCACCAATCTTGGTATTTAGTTTTAGATGATTTTACATATTTGTGGAAAAATTTATCAAAATCGGATGAATATAGCATATAGCTGCCATATAAACGGTCGGTCAAAAAACTAGATCTAGTGGGAAAAACTTTTTTCTATTTTTTTATATGCGTTAACACAATTCTGGAAGATTTTATCAAAATCGGATGACTATAGCATATGCTGCCATAGGACCGATCGGTCGAAAAATGTGTTTTACTAAGAAAAGTTTTTTTTATGGTATCAAATTTTTATTATCAGTGATTTAAAAATTTAAAATATCTGATATCTATATCCTCTATATATTTTACCGGTTAAATTAGCTGGAGTAAAGTTTTTCAAGTGTATTAAAACTTCGGCTCAGTCGAAGTTAGCTTTGCCTTCTCGTTTTAAAAGATGCGCACCTAATAAGTAGACTCTGGATTTTATGCAAACTTTGCTTATTGGTCTTTAAAACATAAAACTTAATATCTTGGCTTTTTATTTACTAGCTTTTACCCACCCAAGGAACAAATTATAAGCAAAGAGTTATATAGAAAATCCGCAAGCAAAGTGTGAAAATTTTCGGAAAACTGATGTATGCGATTTTTTGTTTGTTTTTCATTCAGGCCTATATAACACAATAATAACAAAGTTATCCTAAAATTTTGATAATCCTCCCAGCTTAGTAGTATAATGAGTTCTTAACTTTTTCGAAACTTTTTCGTCAATTCTTAGGATTTTTCAAAATTTTAAAATCAATCATAAAAAAACAAATTTTTAGGTGTTAGAATGTAATGCTAAAGGAGTGTCAAAATGTTTAATCAAAAAATATTTAAGTCAATTATTTCTATGATTTCAATAGTTCGATTTAAATTAACAGAATGAAAAATCTTTAACGATTTAAATCAAATAAATTAATTCAAAATATAAAGATCTGATTGCTTCAAAATGAATTACAATTGAATTAATTGATCATACAATAGTTTTCTGCCCATTTTCCGACTTCTGTGGAATATTTTCCAAAATTTAAAAGCCATCATATTTTTGTATTTGCAGCTTGGAATATGAGTTTGAGGCATCTGCCCAACGTTTCCATGCGGGTGGGTGGATTTTCCAACAAAAGTAAATACAATTTTGTTGAATTTACATATAGAGCTTTGAAAAAGATTTTGTTCCCGATCAAATGATAGACAAAAATATTTTTTCCCATAAATTTTTCGCATATTTTTTGGAAAGACAAAAATATATTTTTCCTATGAATTTTTCGGTTTTTTAAAATGTGAAATCGCGATGTTAATATTTTGTTATGTAGGGCTTTGAAAATAAGTTTGGAGCTGATCGGATGACAAAATAAAAGAGTTTCATACAATAGTTTTCCGACCATTTTCCTATTTTTTGGGGGAAAGTTTTGGAGATTGCGGACATTTGTGTATATTTAGCTTTGAAAATAATTTTGGAACTAATCGCTAAACCCATTCTCCACCCATGGGGGGTTTTTTCTCAACTATTGTTCGCCAATTTTCGGGATTTTGCACAATGTAAAAATTGCATTGTTAATATTTTGTTATGTAGAGCTTTGCAAATAAATTTGGAGCTTGTCGAATGAAAAACCGATAATTTTTCCAAAATTTTAAAGTCCTATTTGAGTATGTGTATAGTGTACACTCAGAAAAAAAAACAGGAACTTTGCACTTGAATCAAGTACAAACGGTGTCAATAGAACGGTAAGTACGGAAATACTTGATTCAAGTACAAAGTTCTTATATCAAGTACAAAGTTCTTATATCAAGTACAAATATCTTATATCAAGTACGATTTTTTCAATCCCGAAATACTTGATTCTAGACCGTTTCGAAATATATTAAGTACATTTCAAACTAAAATAATATCTTTTTGATCCCGATTAACTCTTAGAACAAGAATTTGCGTATTTAAAATATTAACAAAATATTTTTCCTTAAAGTTCAATAAATTCTAAAGTAAAAAAAACATTCTTGAAACCAAATAAGAGCACATAATATAAGTACAAATTGTTCTTGGTCTATTAAATTCTTAATCTGTTTGTATCTGAATCCAACCAAATATGGCTGCAAAAATCTTATAAGCCGAAAATATACCATCCCTCAATAAGTAAAATAATAGAACCAGTTGGGAATTTTGAAGACAGGTTCGAGATGAAATATTTCGCATTTTCTATAGCATACTTTTTCGGCTTGTTATTTTAAGATAATTTCGTACTTAATCTACACAGAGAAAAAAAAGCTCAAGATCAATTTAATCTTTGCTGGTTAAAATGATCTTTTAAAAATATCAATTTTTTCATACTTGATATAAATAGTTTCTTAGACGTGTTCTAATAAATGTGTGCCTTGGCTGACTGCGTTGAGACGTCACGCAAGGTCTCGAGTTCGATCCCCAGACAAGTCAATTTTTTTTTTTTTTATAGAAAAGATCGTATTGATATTTTTTATCATATCAAGTTAATCTTTGTCATATCGGAGTAAAATTTATATGAAAAATTGTGGAAATGACTTCTATTTCATATCAATTTTTTTCTTTGTGTAAGAATTTTTGAACTAGAATAAAGAATACGTTTTCTAGAATTTTTTCTGCTAACTGTAAGTGAGACGATACGTTTTTGTTAGCTTTGAGCAATGAATCGCACATATCGCTGCGCTTATTAACCTTGTTTACGTATCCAAGTTGTATTTATATATGAATCATATTTAGCTTCTCGGCAATCACTCATGCTGAATAACGTTGGTTTTTATTAATCATTGTCCTGATTTGTCTTTGAATTTCTGTTGCTGTACTTGAGATTAATCTTATCCATTATTATAAAACTCCTTAAGATTTTGTTCTCCCTCACTAAAATCCTTCGCTTGATGGTCTTTGATAAGCTCTACTGCTTTAATGTTTCTGTTTTCATTCATATTTTTGTGCGCAAACTCAAAGAGAGGTGGGTCCCTAAAATGGTTGAAATTTCTAACATTTTTTGCTTTTGTGCTTTAAATTGCTGGTAACATTCCTCAGGTCCTGTTGACGTTACGCACTTTGCTGTCTTGTATCCTCTTAAAGTTTCAATTATGAAAATGCGATTAACTGGCAGTAAATATTATTTACACACACACACACACACACATACAACATAATATGCATAGGCACTTCAATTCTGTTGAATTTAAAGAACAAAGGAAATAAATTCAATTGGCGAAATTCTACTTTCTGTTTTGTAATTTTTTTTTTAAAAGGAAATGAAAAAGGATTCCTGCTGGTTGAGAGCGTATTGGCAGAGATTTTTCATTTGTCTGTTGCTTGTTGTATGCGAAAGTGCCAAGTGATGTCCCTCATGAACTTTTCTCTTCTAATGAAATCACATTTTTTTTTTTTTGTTGCTAATCGAGACGTACATTCCCAATGAAAAATCGTTTGGTTAAATGGCAAATAGTACAAATATGCTGCTGTGTTGCCTTTAGTTACCTTTGGCTATTCGTTAGGAGGAGCCAAAGAGTAGAGCAGAGGACAAGCCTAATGACTGCCTAAATGTATTTTTCTACTTTATTTCCGTTTCGATTTTGTGTGTCTTCTTCATCTTTTCATTTTGCTTTTTTTTTTGTGAGTTTATTTTTGCTGCAGCTTAAAATTTTGTGCAAAAGTAGAGGAAATGGCTGAGAAGTAACAAATCACAGTAGGATTTGAGCTCTTAAGCTGAAAAGCTGGTGGCCTTCTCGGTCCGCTTTTGTTGTTGGCATTAAAATTTAAATCGTATGGACATTGATTTTGCAAACGCATTTAATAAACAAAAATCACGGGGTTGTCAAATAAAACTAAATTTTTTTAATACTCAAAATTCTTAAATATTTCAAAGAAAAATATACATAAATCTTAAAAATTTTAAGAGATTTTCCACTTTGAGTTAGAATTTTCACTAGTTCAGCACTAATGAAAACTACAGCTTTTACCTAAAAAATTTAAAAAATTGCAGTGCACCAATTTAATCTTACTCGATCACACCTGGTGGATTCCCCAACAACGCCAACACTTTGTTTCGTTATTTTCTTGTGGTTTTTGAATCGTGTGTTTCTCCCTTTTCCTTGTGCTTCCACTTCATTGATATTTATTGCTTAATTTATCCACCTTAATTCCCCAATCAATTTCACTCTCAAACCATAATTGTTCACATACACACACACACACACACGCGGCTAGAGGAAGGACCTTTTAATCGCCATCTCCACTTACAAATTTATTCTTCAGCCGCAGCCGCAGGATGAAAAAAGTAAAAAACCAATAACTGCTTTCAGTATTAAAAATCTTGTGCAATCGATAGTCTGTGTGTGTGATATGTATAAAATAAATGAAAATCACTTAAATGCTGCCACGTTGTCGCAATGTGAGTGTAAATATAATAAAAGAAAATACTGAATCAAGTATAATTAAACGAAAACCTTTTGTTGTCTTACTGGATATTTGCAGTTGATTGAAATGCCCAAAGCAAACAACGCCAGTGGACAATGTGAAAATAATCAAAATGGTGTACAAGTGTGCGTGTGTGTGTGAATTTTTAATTAAAAACAACAACATTTGAGTAAGGATCCAACGAGTCTTTTGATTTTAATTAAATATTTTAAGCCATATACATTACAACAGGCAAATTATGAAGCAAATTGGTTGCCACCTTATCTTGAGGCTGACAAAGGTTCGGGTCAAATTTGTTAAATTCAATTAAATTATTTGATTTTCATAAATAATTTACTCTTAACTCAATTTGGACCAACATAATCCGCTTTAGTTTGAAAATACTTTTGAGAAAGATAAATGTAGCGTATGCAGAGACTAAACTCTCAACTCCCCAACCACAGACACTTAATTATTTTTCCATTTTGCTTTTACTCCTCTACTAATTACAACTTCCGTCCTTTACAACAACATCCTTTTTCCAGCTGGGCGTTGCCTTGGTAGTAAAATAAAAATGTTCATTTCCGTTTCCGTTGGCTAATTTGCATGTAGCGCATTTCAAGAATGTGTATCCGATCTTTCGGTTTCTGCTGCCGCTGCTGTTGGCATAAACTGCATTGTGCTCACTTTTGACACTCTTGACAGCAGCAACAGCAGCAGCAGCACCACAGAAGGATAAAAACTTTTGACGATGATGATGACAACGACAACAACTTTTGCTCGTAATTAAAAATTTACTTGAGTTAACCTGTGCTCAGGAGAAAAGAGAAAAACTTTTTTAATACAAAACTTACTTCAAAATCCTCTTAAACCCTTTAACTTCAACCAACCCACAAAAAGCTATCGACATGGCCAATATGAAGTTACGAGGACAAGCGTATCTTTAAAGTGTGCAACAAACTAAGTTCTACTGCAATTTGCCACAATTTGTGTGTACAAAGTTTTAGGTGTTATCCTTCACACACACACACACTTATACACAGACACACACACCTTTCACTTGTCTCGAGTGCGGCTGCTGGTCGTATAATTTCTCATTAATTTTTGCCAGTTCTGCGCTTTTTGAGTGCAGCGAAAAATAAACACGTTTAAACATTTACTTTGAAAAACAATTAACAGCTGCAAAACTTTACTAAAATCTCAGGCAGAAACTTTGGTAAGATATCTAAATCAAACCAAATCATTAAAAACTTAAATGCCAAAATGCACTGACAAAGTTTTTCATAAAATCTCCAAACCCTTTCCATTCTCTTAAATCGGACGATGTGGCTTAGTCTTAGCTCTGCTTTTTCACAAACGTCATCTTAACCAGCTATTGGCATCAGCTGTATAGTAAGTAACTATGAAATGGCGTTAAATTTCAACTGCTCAAAGAAAATTTACACAAGCCAAGATAAAGGTAGAAGCTCAACTTAAGCCGGAATATGTGGCGAAGCTTTTAAATTTAGGTCTCCCCGCACACATACAGACAACCTTTGCTCTCCTTGTCAAAAGTTTTAGATCCTTGATGTAATTGCTAAGCTATAGCTGATATTTTTCTTCACAAAAAACTTCAATATATTTTTGAGAGAGTAAATAAATTAGTTTGAGGATCGCTTTCCACATTTTAAACAAGATAAATATCTAACTTCCAGTTTCGGAACCGGTCTTTAACCTAACCTAACCATCATTATCTAACCTACATTCCAACTTTCACATTCATATCTCAACTATTTTCTGATATATGGCTCCGAACCAGTTTAACCTGTTTCGCAACCGATCTTGAACCAGTAAAATGTCTAAGTCTAAATTAGAGATGGGCGCGGCGCGGGATTCTTGAGGGAATCCCGAGCCATAAAAGTTTTATTTTTAGTGTTAAATCACAAAGACTTTTTTAATTTAGTTATTATAAAATCATCCCAAAGATTTTAAAATATTTCTGAACTAAATTCGGGTCCCGCATCCATCCCTAGTTCAAATTACTAACCTTCACACTATATTTAAGCAAGGTACTCTCACCAGCTAAATTGATTCTGGTGGGCATCAACTCCATACAAAAAAAAAAATGGTTTCGGAATGCATTTGGAAATAGTCGGAGACTAGTCTCTACGCTGGACTAGTTCTCAGACAAACTAAATCTGTACGCTCATCCCCTTCGGAATGCTCATGGACTTGCCACCTTGTAAAGACCAAAACAGCTGATTGAATTCCGATGGGTAGTACGAGCATATTAATTGTTTGTATTTATTCCTACGCAAAATTTGATATCATCAAGCAGCATTTGCATTGCCCACGACTTCTGCATTCTGCATTTTATCCAAATATGCCTGCATTTTCGTATTTATTTTAAAAACAATAATAACTTAGAACTAAATTTTAATGTCAACAAACGGCAGGCAAAGCAGTGTGACCATTTGCCATTTGGAGGTATTTTATTGCTGAACGGTGGTATTTTGCGGCTAAAGGGTCACACTGAAAATTTATCTCACTGCACAGTTTCGCTCAAGATGTATCTATGAGGTGAGGCACTTAGCAAAATATGTAAACTCAAAAGCTTTAGGTAACTGCGCAAGAGTGAGACAGACAACGTTTGCATGAAAGTGTGTGTGTGTGTGGCTGTGTGGGCGCTACACGAACCCACCCACTCGCTCAAGCGCGGAGTGACCGTACGCGTCGAGTGTCTTAGGCACACTAAAAAATTGCAGGGGTCATTTGAGATGTACGCACATATTTTTGTATGTATGTGTGTGTAAGTCTTACGCGCATACATGTGCGCATGGAGAAGAGCCGTGCGTGGACCAACCGTTCACGTCAAGTGTTATCTGCACACTGACAATATGTAAGCTGTGAAACTTGAGCTTTTGTCTAAGTGCCTCACCTCCATAGATACATCTTGGTTTCGCTTAGCGGACGTAAGCTGGTCTGAGTACTTAGCTTAAAGCTTAAATATAATTTCTGAAATGTGTCTCTGATCCACTTATAAATCGGTTTAAAATAATTCGAAAGCGGGTTTTAACCGAAAAAATAAGTGTAAGTACTAGTGTTTAGTACAAACTCAAACACCACATTTTAAGTTTAATAAATTTCTGTGGTATGACTCTGAACCGATTTAATTCGGTTCGGAATCTCTCTGGAACCAGTAAAATATTTAACTTCATATTATTAAACTATACACCACCATTATTAACCTATAACTCTTTTTTATACCCTGTTCCCATAAAATTGTTTTAAAAGGGTCTCATAAAGTTGTGCAAATGTATGTATGCAAATAGACAGATGGAAACATTTGTGACCCTATAAAGTATATCGATGATTGATCAGGGTCAACTGTCGAGCCAATTTAGCCATATCCTTCTGTCTGTCTATATAAACGCGTCGATCTCAGAAACTATAAGAGAATGTAAGTAGGTGAATAACAAGGACACATATAGCAGCTTGGTGGTGTAAGGGACATCAAACTCCTTAGACCAGCTCTTAATAAAACCCAGCAAACTCTTAGCTTTGTTAGATATGACAGAAATGTGGTCAATAAAGCCAAGATTGTTATCAAATATTTGGAGATGTATAGATTAAACCACCTTGAAAAAGTACATATCAAAAAAAGATCCCTTGAAACCAGAACTGACACCAAAAATATTAAACTTCCCAGTAGAAATGTCAGCTAGTACATTACAACACTTAGATGAACAGGTTTTTAACAATTTGGTCGCGTTTCTAAAGAATGATCTGCTGTTTTCTGCAAATCTGATACATTCTAATCCTATGAAATATTGACTAAAGTCGTGTTGTGCTGGGTTGAAAATAGTCGTTACGCTTACATCTCTAGTTTAAAGTTAAACACCGTACCTTTTTAATAACTCCGGAGCTTTGCTTGCAGCTTTACTAAATATCACGAACGTTTACTAAATAAATAAAATTTTAGCATACATTTATTTTAAATGCTGTTAGATGCCACAATCAAGTTTCATAAGCTCAATTTACTTTGCCTTAAAATTTTACTCAACCAGAGCAATTATTTTCTTGGTCATATTCTGAAAATTAAAATCATTTCTTTTGATTTTACTGGAAAATACTGCTAAAAGGTGCGGGTTTATGTTTTGTGCACAAATTGGCAACTGTTTACAGAGTAAACCTTACTCCCACACACACACACACACTCCCACTTTTTCTACTAACTGAAATTATACAAAAAATTGCAGGAAAAAATAAAATAACAATTTTGTCAAAACAAGCAACAACAACAACAAGAACAACTTGCATAATTTGTGCTCTTAGACCACAAAATAAAAATATAAAAAACAAAAAAATTTGTGTGTGGCAGACAGCTCAACAACAATAGAACTAGTCTTTGTGTGTGTGTGTGTGTGTGTGTCGTCTATGTTGGCATTTTATTACAAAAGTTTACATAACTGTGCTGGATATTTTGTGGCTAACTTTCTGCTTTTGTCATTTTTATAAGGCATCGCAATTTAGCTTAGTTCAAATTTAGTTTTATGTACAAAAATTTAGTCAAGGTTTGTCCAATTAGATTATGTTATTTTTAATGGATATTCAATTAGCTTTTACACAGAAACTAAAAAGTGTTTTCAAAGCCACAAAAATGTGGAATGTGGCAAGCAATTGTCAGCACAAGTTTCTAAAGCCAAAGTCTGATAAAAACCCACGTAGAACAAGCAAAATGCATTAGAGAAAAAGTTGAGCAAAAAAAAACAACCAAACTATCCCAACTCAAATTGAGTTAAAGCGTAAAAGTTTATCGCGGCTTAAAATGACCAAGAGTAAGTAACAAGGACAAGCAACGCTTGTCTCGTGTAATTAAGCAATCTACACACACACACAAACACACGCACGCACACACATTGAACAGCCATATACCATATTTAATATGCGTAGCCCATAAAATGCTGCCCATTCGATGCCACGCCAGATTCAGAACACCGCACATTTATTTGACTTACGCAAATGAGAGACGAAGAGGGGGGAGAGGTCGTAAATAAATGGCAACTCATAAGGTTGCCTTCCATGCACACACACACACACACACACACATGTCATAACATACGCATATATTTAATGAAAATGCTCTTCTCTTGGCGGTTCTCTTTTCGTTTACGCCTTTTAAATTCTTTTCGGACATGCTGAAAAGTATGCTACATAAATATTAATGTTGATTGTGCAGAGAATATTGTAATTTGACCGCTACTTATGTATATGAGTGAGCATAAAAAGCAACGATTCTCATAAAATCTGAGATATATTTTAGTGCAACATGGCGACCGTGACATATATATATATATTACAGAATGTTCCATATTACCAACAAATCAAGTAATCTTGCCGAAAAATTAATTTTTTAAGATCAAATACTGTCAATTCTTTCAGTATTGGGTATATTTGCATTATACGCCGTATAATTTGGAATTTAAATTATATTTGGAACCTTGTTATTTAGAATATATTATTTTTGGCCCATTATAATTTATTCCGAAACAAATAAAATCGGTTAAAAAACCTGGAAGTTATGCACGAAACAGAATTGCTTGCTTTTCAGCGTCATAAAGCTCTTGGAATGCTTTGGGACACTTCCAAAGGTCTACTTTGCTACAGAGAGAAAATCATTTAGAAAACTTCGCGGAGGACGAAAAATTCGTGCTCATCCAAGCGGTCGAATTCACATACAATGCAAGTGCAACTGAAGTCGATGCTGTGTAGTAATTCTATTTGAATTAAGAGCCAATACATTAGATCAATATTAGCCTTTCAGCGATAGAATGCATGACAGGCCTTCCGTAGAAGCTACAATCATTTGTAACTAGAAAAAGCTTAGAAATGCGACATTGATAGTCGCCAATATATTACCGTGATGTGCCCTATGTTAACCGAGGACATTTCTCATTTATATTTTATTTATAAGTTTTTGGCGACCGTGATCTCTGCTGGAAATTTTTTTCTTTAATTCCAAAAGTTTAACAGATAAGCAAGGCAAATGTACAAAATTTGAAGGTTAACAGTGGTGTTATATAAACCAATCAGACTTTCTTTATTAAGGTTGCGTACGTTTAAAACAATTTCAATATATTTGGTATTTTCTAGTCAACATGGCGACCGTGACACTTGGCTAAAAATTGCCGTAATTTCAGCGTAATGCTTACCAAGCACATTACCAACGAATTATGTCATATTTTCAATACTTTTGCTTACTTTTTAAAAACATGGCGACCGTGACACTTGGCTAAAAAAGCGGTTATGTAATCGTAAAGCTTACCTTAAACATTACCAACGAATTATGTCGTAATTTCAGCGAAATTCAATACGTTTGTTCACTTTTTTGCAAAAATGGCGACCGTGACACTTGTTTGAAAATGCTTTCTGAAATACAAGATAAAAAAGAGTATACCAACTTCGCCTATCCAAATTACATTTGGTAATTTTCATTGATGCTGCTGTATTCTGTCTACTCATTAAATAGGAATCAACATTTCATGTTCCAATTTTTGGCATTGCTTGTATGAAGTGAACCAACGAACGAACGATGACCACCAATAAGCATTAATGAGCCTTTCTGGATGTTAATTTACAATTTGGTAGCCAAAACCAAAGAGCAAACTGTATACAATCAATAATTACATCAATTTGCTGTACATTTTATAATTGGCCAAAAAATAAAAAAAGGGATAATGGTCAACCAAACTGAAGCTTTAATCAGCTGCTGCTGCTGCTGTGGTCTGATTAATGATAAGTATTTTCGTATAAAAATGAACAAATTCTTCCTCTCAACTGTGATTGATGGCAGTCACGAGGAAACTGTTTCGCTAAATGTCAAACACAAATCTACTTCAAGTATTTCGGCAGCTGACAACAGGAAATGCTCCGGCAACGATGCCATTTTCATGCTCACGTGCAACGTTGGCAACCATTTTGCGGTGATTTTTAGCTCGTTTATAGTTATCGGAAGCGAAGCGGTAAAGAAGAAGATGGCGATGGCGACGACGACAACAGCAGCAGCAGCAGCTACATATGAAATATTTACGTGATGTTGCTAAATGTCAAATATTTTGTCACAAACCAAAAGAGAGAGAGAATGAGAAAGAGGAAAGCAATCGCACATGTTGACAGTTTGATGAAAAACCAGAAACACACAAAAAAATAACTGCAAGTTTTTTATAGAAATAAAACAAATGTTTAAAATGACCTGTTGAAATACTTAAGCTCATTTAATGTTTATCCAGATTGGTTTATTTTTATTTTAGCGCAAATATCCAACTGCTTGGCAAACAAATCGTTGGTTATAAATTTTTTTGGGGGGCCATTTGTTGGCAGTTGCTTTCGCCTAGTGACAAGATAAGAGTATCATCCCATGGCACGTGAAGTCAATTTTACGTGTCAGGCGAACATAAATTACAATTTGAGTGGGCACTTCAGTGCGCGGGGAGTCTGGTTGTCGAGGGCATAAACAGCAGCTGACGCGTTATAAACTGCAACATTTGTTTTTTGTTGTTGTAGTTTTATTTGCCCTGCCATTAACGCAATGTGTGTGTGTGAAACTCCACATTTATTTCCCTTTTGTTAACCTTTGGCTGAACAATTAGACAACTTTGTGAGCCGCGTGAAACTTTTGACAAAAAAATATATATATACACTGTATAGATGTGTATTTAAGCTAGTTTTTAACACTAAAGCGCAAATTTATTATAGTTCTAACGCCCCCTTTTTTCTCCCTCTCTATCGTTACAGGTATGTTGCAGCTTAAAAACTTTTGTTATCAACAAATGTGTAAATCTACCCAACTGGAAGGCAAAAAATAAACTTTGCTATGTTTGGATACGCGTGTGAGTGTATGTGTATATGTGTGTGTGTGTGTGTTTATAGAGCTGTCTAACTTTTAGCCAAAATATTTATGATAGTTAAGAAATCGTTTTACAACCTGTAAAGTTTTTGGCTATGGAAAAGGGTTGTTAGTTAGCAAATTTTTGGGATTAATTAAGAGCTTAAGTAAAAGACCCTTTTCGAATGGGTGGAACAATCGATTTTGCCAAGCAAAACTTTGAAGTATTTGATCCAATACACTCAGAAATAAAATCGTTTTAAAACGACCAAAATCAAGCAGATTCGTTGACAAAAGTAGAGTAAGCGCAGGCTTTTTCTTGAATCGTGAACAGTGGTGTCAATTCTATACATTTTGGGCATGTGTTTAAAACAGTTAGGACCGTTTTCTCCTCTTCATATTTTTGCAAAACTAGGTACTTTTTGAAACAATTTATGTTGCCTACCATAAGGCAGCGTTATAAATCCTATAAAAATGAATATATATTTTAAAGCGGCCTAAAAGTAGGCTACATTGATTTTCACAAAACGAACCTGGATTTGACAACCATGAAGATGAAAAAACGGCCTTACTGCTAAATTTGGGAATCCATTGGAGTTGTTTTAGAAACACTTTGGTCTCATTTTAAGAACAATTGGGAGCATTTCGAGATAATGTTGTCAACATTTTGTTTATATTTGTGGAACATGCTTTTTTTAGACACATTAGAATAGCACAGCAGAATTAACATAGAATGTCAATTTGAGACGTTGCCTACCTTTTCATTGAGTTTTTTTTTGACTATATCTGTATCGCTCTAACTACTGTCTTTTCCCATAAGCCCTATACGGACCTGCCAATTAAGTTATTTAGCGTACGTGGGCGTTTATTACGTCAAAGTGAAACATAAGTCTAGTGTGGCCAGATTTATAAAGAAATGTCACCAAATCTTGAGTTTCGTGGTATTTTTCAATTACCAGCGCGTTGGTCACACTTTTTTTGTGTGGTATATTAGTTTCAGATGATTCCACATTTTTGTGGAAAAATGTATTAAAATCGGATGACTATAGCTGCCATAGAAATGGTCGGACAAAAAACTAGTTGTAGTGAAAAAAACTTTTTCGTTTTCCATCGCATTTCTCATTTTCTGGATGATTTTATTAAAATCGGATGACTTTAGCATAGAGGTGGAAAAATATGTTTTAAGGCCTATTCTCAGATGACATAAAAATAATTTTCGTCACTATGATTTATATGAATAGAAACACTTTTGTAGAGCTTTGAAATCAGAATGCTTTTGAACAGATGTCTTATTTATATGAAGCATAGTGCCGAAAATAAAATTTATGTCATCTGAGATCAGGCCTTTAAAATTTTGATTCTCAATGATTTTGAATTTATAAATATCTGATATCTATATCCATATTATATTCTATCCGTTGAATCAGATGGAGTTAACTTTTCCTATATCCTATATATATTCTATCGGTTGAATCAGTTGGAGTTAACTTTTGCAAGTGTATTAAAACTTCGGCACAGTCACAGTTAGATTTGCCTTCTTGTCTTAAATTTAATTTGTTAATTGTTTGCTGCTATGTTTTTTCTGCTGTTCAAAATAAAATGAGATCCACACTGTGGATTTCACAGGCGTTTAACATAGGTTCCATTCATGTGCTGTTAAGCGCTACATTTCTTGTCAGCTCCGTAGGGGCAAAATGTAAAGGGTAAGGAATCATTACTTCTGCTTCTTCTTCTTCTCGTTAGTTCACAGGTATTTAAGCCGTAAGTCATACATTTATGCCATCGGAACTGTAAATATGTGCACCCGTGCTTTGTCTTGATCGCAGTTAATTTGACGTTTTTCTTAAGTTTCGGCATATCTAATATGAATGCAAAAATGGGCGCGTTTAGCAGAGACACTTGTTCACTGATCAGCTTAATAAAACGGCTGCTCTTATTATTTTGCATACTTTTAGGGGGTCTTCTTAAATTTACATTTGGACAAACATCATGTTAATATCATCTTAAACTCAAGAGGAAAAGTAGGCTACGTAAATTACCAAGAAATGTATCATTGATCAGGAATCAAGTTCTTCTGCTGAACACGGTCATTGTTTCCGTGTGCATCACACATTTTATTAATTAAATATGGAAAAAAAAAACTTAATTTACGGTAAGCTTTAATACAGGCAATGAAATGATATTCGAGGCTTATGACAATCATACTCCATCCAGAGGCTTATAGCTGTGGTGGCAGTGCAAAACACCAATACAAACAAAAGAAATCATTATTTTTAAGTGCTTCTCAGTGCACAGCTGTGGCTTTTTTTAATCGAATTTAACAACAAAATCTTCGTTTATGATCACGGTATTTGGGTATTAAGCAACGGTTTTGTAAGAGTATTCGAATGCATATCTCAGCTTTACCGAATAAAAATTCAATTCAAACGGAACAAGAGCTTGCAGATTCACTGAGTGTAACCCAACAGGCCATAACCACCAATTAAAGGCTTAGAGAAACGTAGGCCAACTCAATAATTCCTCAAAGTTTGTCAAAAGATTTAAATGGTCGAATTTCGATCACTGGTTGTACGTTTTATATATATATAAAGGCAAGCCTCAATCACACACTTAAAAGCACTTGCAAGGGTATAAAAGCCAGCCTCAGTGCAACCAAAGTTGATAGTCACGCCCACTTAACAACAAGGGTCTCTCCAGCAGCAGCATCGGCAACAGCCTTCCGTAAGCCTGTTATCCAACCCGAAAATAAAAAAAAAATGGGACCGCCACAAAAAAGAGGAAAATTACCAGTTATTATTTTTCAGTGAAAACTTTTTCACTCTCACCGAGGTCGCTTGCTTTTGGCTAACTTTATGATAATACTCATGTATGTGCTCAGCTCCCTTTTCGTACTTATTATTATTATTATTATCGATTCTCAGCCAGCCCCCCCATCAGGTGAAAATGCCTTTCAACGACATTTTCAATATGCTGCTCACATGCTCGGCTTTTCGCTTTTCCTTTCTTTGTGTGTGAAAAACTTTGTCAATCGACTACTTTGGCGAGTGTTCCTGTTTGTGTGTGTGTGTGCATAAAACTTTATCTAAATGGTTAAACCAAGCGAGCAGGCAAAAGTCTTTCATTTTGGATGCGTTCACACGGGTTTTGAGTTTAATTGAAAGGCTTGCCTTAAATGCGATTTTAAGTGCATGTTCATGCGAGTAAATTTTAGACGAAGAAGAAGGGGAAGAAAGTTAATCAAATTTATATTAAATGAAGTTTATTATTTGTGGTTAATTTTAATTTACTCTAGGGGGAGGGAAAATGTGCTTAGGCTTTACGCTTCAAATCACATCTATGGAGGCCTGAAATACCATCTAACCAAGCTAGGCTGAAGCAAACACAAACTGTATGAACGTATGAACGCTGAGATCTCAGAGATGGTAAGAGATAGAGGTTTAAGGTGTATGGAACATATATTTCTTATACTTGCAGGCAGATCAAGTTTGGTTTTGATTTTTGCCACGCCCCCTGCCTCCCCCGCAATTGAAAAAAACTTAATATCTTCCACAATTTTGGAGTTAGGTTGTTCGAACCTTCTAGACATATATTCTACTCATCATTACTTATCGAGCCCCCATACATTGTTTTCCGATCAGATGAACGATAGTAGAGTTGCCACCCCCACAATTTGAAAAACTCCTTAAAACTCCCACAATTTAGGAGATAGATTGTTTGAACCTTCGATACATTTATTTACCTCATTATTACTTATCGGACCCCACATACATCGTTTTCCGATCAGATGAACGATAGTAGAGTTGCCACCCCCGCAATTTGAAAAACACCTCAAATATTCCGCAATTTTGGAGTTAGGTTGTTCGAACCTTCTAGACATATATTCTACTCATCATTACTTATTGAGCCACCATACATTGTTTTCCGATCAGATGAACGATAGTAGAGTTGCCACCCCCGCAATTTAAAAAACACCTCAAATATTCCGAAATTTTGGAGTTAGGTTGTTCGAACCTTCTAGACATATATTCTACACATCATTACTTATCGAGCCCCCATACATCGTTTTCCGATCAGATGAACAATAGTAGAGTTGCCACCCCTCCAGTTGAAAAAAGTCGAATATCTTTCACAATTTTAAAGGCAGATTGCTTGAACCTTTTAGGCATATATTTTAATCGTCATTACTTATCGATCCACCATACACCGTTTCCAGATCAGATGAACGATATTCGAATTATAAGCAAATCAAATAATTACGCTGGGCAGCACTGCCCGAAATCGTGATGGGCAGCACTTAAAGTTATTGGTTCTATACAAACAGGTGCAGAGTATATTACAGTCGGGCTTGACTATTTGAATTTCCCGCGTTTAAATTTATTTTCATAATATCAAGGATTAAAGAGAGTTTTCCTGAATTCCCTTTAACTTAAACTATATAAAATGTGCAACAAAAATTTGCTCTGTAAATATTGAAAAATACCTTAACTCACATTTGCTTCAAACCTAAAAGTATGCAACATAAATTTGTTCAGCTTGTCAAAAGCTTTTCTCTCTCTCTCTTCAAGCTGAAATTTGTGCTTCATTTTTGCTCTTTCACTTGCAACTAAAACGATTTTCTTTTAACGCTTTGCTGCTTACCTTTTGACTTGGTATATGTATGTGTGTGTGTGTGTGTGTGTGCATGTTTTTGTAGAAGAAACAAGGCAATTTTGCGCTGCAACGCACCGGCACAGGGGCGACATGCAGAAATTCCACAGCAGTTGACCCAAATTTGTGGGCTACTTGACTTCGTCGTCATCGTCGTCGTCGTCGCCGTCTACTCACTTCGCTGCTTCGTTTTCGCTTATTCAGCGTCAGTCATGATGAAAAATTCATAGAGTACCCTAACCCCAGGCCTGACCTGATGCTTGCTGTGCATAACTAACTAACCTAGCGGCAGCAGCTAATGAGTTTAACTACTCACACACACACACCCACCAGACAATTGACAGTTGCTCCCTCTGGGCATGCACACAAAACACATGAAGATCTTCACATGACAAGTGCCTTGAGTTTACACCTGAAAACTGGCAATTGCTCAACCCGTCGGGAATGGGTTATTAAGCAACAGGTGCAGAAACTAGTGATTTATCAATGGACACAAGACAGTTTTCTCTGCTTAATGAAATTACTTAACATTTAATTGTCAGTCGTTCTGCAAAAGAAACAAAAGAAATTGTCAGCGCGCACAGTAGGCGAGAAGAACGACTCGACAGAATGTTAATAGAGTTGCCAGGACCAGCCCCCATCCCCCCACCCGCCGCACTCGCGCATACACAAATTGAATTAAAATTCCATTTGCAGTTGTCGTTCTGTTTACAGATTTTATTTAAATGAAATTTTCAATTTTCTTTAACTAAAAGTTTAATTTTTTCTCTTTTTGCAAATTTATGACAAAAACTTGGCTTATTTATTTATGGGTAAGGCTTAAATGAAAACTCTAAACAAAACTCATTTGGCTGTTTAAGAACAAAAGACTGGAATTTATAATTAAAATGGTGCAAATGCGAGAAGAGAGAGAGAGACTAGAAAACATTTAACAAGATAAACAGCGCGTGCCATCAAAACGCGTCAAAATAGACAGCTTCAACCCCAAAACACGGACAACAAAAAAAAAAACAACAACAACAATTTGTCACTTGACAAATTGATGAGTTTTTCATTTTCTTGTTGCTTTTCCTTTTTTGTTTCGTATTTTTTGTGCTTTGCTTAATTAGGCTTGAAAAAAGTGTTAAATTTTTATTACATTTTTTCTGTTCATAAAAATTTCAACTAAATACATGAATGGGTTCAATAAGTTTGTACAGAACCTAGGAAATGTTTTATGAATATCATACACTCCCGGTCAATAGGTTAGACGCAGATAATTAAAATGATAATATAATTATGACTAAAAGTGTATAATTTATAAACAGGCCCGTTCCCATTTTCGATTTCGATCAAAATATGCAGAATCGGAATTGGTTAAGGTTCCCTATTCCCTAAACTGATTGTGTGATTCGGCTTTTAACTTCCAATTTCCATTTATCTTTATTGAAATGTCTTGATGGCAATTAGTTTAAACCTAATTATTTAATCTTTTCTTGAAAATTAGATGTTTGACCAATTTCAATCTATAGGATTCGGAAAAATTTGTATTTTGAAGAAAAGACAACAAAAGATAAAAGAAAAAAATGTAAGCAGTTCTTTTTGGAGTTTTATCATAGATGACTTTTACAACGAATTTCTCTTATTAAGGGGTCATCACAAGTGACGACCTTCTTTTTAGACTTTTTGCGAAATTTTAATATGAAAAACTGGAAAACCTTCTACTTTGAATTTTTTACCATTATTATATATGTATATTTGATATTAAAATAGTGTTGGGTAATGGTGGTTCATTTCACGGAACATGGTTCACTTGTTCTTCAACATGAGTCAACTCACTCAAGTCGCTCCGTTGTTTCGTGGTTCAGTTGCTCCGTTGTTCAGTTGCTCAGTTGTTCCATACTTCACTTGCTCCGTTGTTCAGATTTTTCGTTGTTCTGTTATTCACTTGTTCAGTTGCTCAGTTTTTCCTAGCCGTTTTGATTTAAAATTGTACACATACTTAACTATATAACTTAACAGGCATACACATTTTATCCCTTTTCATTGGTGAGTGTGATAACTACACTCAGATAAAAAAACCAAGAACTTTGTACTTAAATCAAGTAAAAACAAAATACTTCTCTTAAGACGGAATAAATAAAGTACATTTGCGCACTTTCAAGATTTTTTAAACCTTATTCTTAGAACGAAATGGTCTTGAAGCAATTCCGATTCGTTCTTATTAGATTGATTCGTACTCAGTTTAAGTACATCCAAGAACGAATCATACTTAATATTTTAAGTACAAAACGGTATAAATTCTATCCCGTCGGAATCGGAACGGGATCGAATTTCCTGTCCCGCGCCCATCTCTACTACAAACAATTCTTAATTGAAGTATTTCATACTTAATTTAAGAATTTTGCTCTCATTTTAGGAACATTTAGGGTAAATTTGAAACTTAAGACTGTTTCGTACTTAGTTTAAGCACAACCAAGTACGAATTATACTTAAAATTTTAATTACGAAACGGTATCAATTCTATACCGTTCGTTCTATAACGCTGACAGCCGTTTTTTAATAAGTCGGGGAACAAAAGTCACTGAAGAAGAGTCACGGAACAAAAGACACTGAACAAGAGTCACGAAACAAAAGTCTTTAAACAAGAGTCACTGATCAAAAGTCACTGAACAAGAGCCACTGAACAAAAGTCACTGAACAATAGTTATGGAACAAAAAAAACAACAATTGAAGAGGAACATGTTCACTTTTCCGTTTAGTAAACAACTCCTTTTTGTTCACTTACTTACAAGTAAAAATTACTTTTAAGTAAAAATATCGAAAAGTTATCAAATTATTTATAATCGAAAGGTAGTCCATTGGCGACCACGATTCAGGGATATTGGCTGATCCAAAATCAAAAATTTTAAAAAAGGATTTTAGAAAATATTAAAAATTACATTTTTTATGAGAATTGAAATTTTGTTCCGAAAATCATGATTTTTTCCAGATTATCCCATTAATTCTCAAGCCGTTTATACAGAAAAATGACGCAGCTGGCACAAAATGTATATATATTAACAGAAAGTAGTTCACAGAAGCAGATTTGCTTTTAATGAAGTAATACAAAAAGGTCACTGACTCATTAAACTGCCCTCTTGTATGAACAAAATTAATAGTTTCTTTAATTAGTTTTGAAGAAATTCCAAACCCTAATCCCTTGAAACCTAAAGGCTTCAGCCGAATGGAAACTGATTCGTCGTTGCCATTTCAATAAACAAACATGGGGCAAAATCGCAGGACAAATAAGCAGGCATACACACAGGCACTCACAAACATACGGAACACATATATACACACTCACACACATGTACAAATCGAACAAATCAAAAGTAAACAGAAAACAGCCAACAACTACAACAACAACAAAAAAAGGGCTCTGACATTTCTAATGGCACAGGCAGTTTCCTTATTTTATTTGCATATATTGTAACAGTTTGCCAATGTTGATAGAAAAAGAAATAAAAAAAAAGAGAAATGTTGGCCCTTGTGTTGAAAGTATTTCGTATCCCTTTTCAATATGCGACAGAGCCTGACAAGAAGGAGAAGAATGACTACTCCTACTTTACTTGAGCGCTTACATTAGTGAGATGAATGCTTGTGTAGCCAGGAAATGCAAGGCAAATAAATATGCAGCAGCATATTGTGTCTCTCTCCCACTTTTCCGAGATGTGTCTGTACAGAGTAATAAACAATTTTATCATTCTGCCCTGGCATGTCAATTAGTATTAATTCTCAGAGATTTTTACACTGCACAAAACAAAATTTTCATCTTTGCTTCGCCATAATTCCTGAAGCCGGAGCCGAGCCTCAGGTAAGCAGCTTTTCCTTTGCCTTATTCAAAGTGAAGTGAAATGTACACAAAATGCAAACAACTTGCGGCAGGTGTCAGCTGGGTTTTTTCAGCTGCTGCTTTTTCCTTCACTTACTTTCTTGTGTGTGTGGGCTGCTGGGCTGACACATTGTTGACATCGTCTTTACAAAATAACATAGCATACTTTTCAGAGCGGTCTCAATTTAACAACAACAACAGCAGCAGCGCATACGTTACGCACTTTTCTGCACATGTCCAATTGGCCTGGGAAAATATTTCGAGCTACCTGACCCGCTACCTGCTAGCCTGTCATGTCCAGGCTTTGCCACTCAGGTTGCATGCAATCAATTTCATTCATTGCAGCATGCAACGTGCAATTATATGCATGTGCCAGCGCTGGAAGCTTGATGGGTGTTGCTGCTGCTGCTGCTGCCGTTGCTGTCTTTTGTGTGTTACGAAACGAGTATAAAAATATTTGCCAGCTCTCGCTGAAAATTGCAAAAATTTTCATATGTAAATTTTTCGCTTTGAGCGAAGATAAGAAAAAGTGCTGTCTATCTTAGAGCCATATAGCTTGATCATCATCATCACTCAATGCCAGCAAATCGATCAATATTCAATTACCACACACACACAACACACACATTCACATTCTCATTTGTGCAGCCAAGTCCAGCGCTAAACTCATGACAATGGCAATTTGCGCTGTTTAAGGGGGGCGGGGGCCAACATGGCGTATGAGCAATGCTTAACAGTTTGTGTTACGCTCAATCGCTGACTGTGACCTCATTGCTGTTTGATTACACGTGTAATTCAATGCACTTGCAGTATTTGTACAATTTGCAACTCTTGAACCAGCCGCTTTGTGTCCATTTGTTGTTAAATTTTCGCAAGTTAAAGCCATTTAATTGAATTTCACTTGACTAAAAGCTGCCGCCGGCCAACGCCGCCTGCCAAGTCAATTTTAATGAAATTTTTGACTTTGTTGGCCATGCTTAGACAAGCGAAAAAGGTGCATATACGCAACGAAAGTGAAAACTTTTTACATGGCCCAAGAGTGTGAGAAATGATGAGTATGAGAAAGTCAAAGTGAATTTTGTCAGGCCAAGTTTTCTTGGTGAAGGAGATCGCTTGAATGAAGTTTTTGACTCAAGCTGACAACCAAAAGTACTTATGCCCTTCTCCAGAGGGTATTTTAATTCCATTTAAAGCTAGGTACTCACATTAGGCCAATCAATTTCCGATGGAATGCTTTGTGGAGGAGGCAGTGTACGAGCACTCAGAGAGGTGAGAGCAACAAATGGTAAATGTAGATAAAAAGAGAATCAAAAATAAGATAAGCATGCAACAAAACAACAACACTTGCAATGCAAAATTTACCGTTAAGATTTAATTTAGGTATTAAAACACAGTCGAAGTTAGCTTTGCCTTCTCGTTTTAAGATTTAATCAAAAGATTCATTTTCAGGATCGCCAAGAACTCACTAGAGTTCATGTGAGTGCTTGGAAACGCCAGCTCCAAGCATCCCGAATCGCTAGAAGGCACCCCAAACCATCAAAAAACCTCCTTCAAAATTTCTCTTTGAGAAATAGAGGGGTTCTTTCCTCAGCCTTTAATTTTTGGACACGATGTGTTTTGACTTCTTTAAAACACGTGCAACCGTCCAACGTGACACCTGTAAGCCACATTGAGTTGCTAACTGATTAGCATTCTAATTTGACCTTTTTCGACGTCGGAAAGCAAAGTTTCACTTGGAATATTATTTGATTCCCCAAAAAAATGTCAATTTTAATTATCAAAAATATTGGCACAACCTAAAAAGCATTGCTAACCAAACACAGAATGAGAAATTAAATTGTGCGGCCATAGTTGTGCACCAATCATAAGACGAAAGTGTTGCTCGTGATGTTGTTTTGTTTCTAGCTTATTTTATTTTTGATTCTCTTTTTATCTGCATTCACCAATTGTTGCTCTCTCCTCTCTGACAAAAAAAAATTCGGTTCGCGGACTGGTTTCGGAAGACCTGAACTGAATGTTTCGGTTGGCTTTTTTTTAATTTTATTTAGACCAGCGATGGGCAGCCCTTGGCTTATTTGGCTCAGCCTACCCAATCCGTTATTTCTCTAAACCAAAGCAGTCGCTCAGGCAATTGCGAGGTTTCGGAAAGAATAACAAAAACAAAATGCACGCAACAAGCAGACGTCTTAACGCAGTTTGCGCGACCGCGACTTGTTTAGACAGACGGCTGCTGAACTCGAGCCTCGCCTATCAGATGTTTGTACGTGAAGAAGCTTCCGACCACAAAAGTATATATTCTTGATCAGCATGACGAGCTGGTTCTTCCGTCGTCCGTCGTCCGTCCGTCCGTCCGTCTGTCCGTCTGTTTCTATGCTATCTCCTCCCTCAGTTTTAAAGCTATCTTGACCAAACTTTGCAAAACTCTTAAATACAAAACGCTGCAATTGTCGGAATCGGCCGGATCGGATGACTATATCATATAGCTCCATGGGAACGATCGGTCCAACTAGTTTTAATGAGAAAAACTTTTGTTTTCCATTGTAGCATCACCAACGTGGTATATATAGTTTTATATGCTTCCACACAATTCTGGAAAAATTTATCAAAATCGGATGACTATTGCTATAGCGCCATATAAACGGTTGGTCCAAAAAAAGTTCTAGTGGGAAAAACTTTTTGTTTCCATGTAACGTGACCAACGTGGTATATATAAATTTTATATGATTCCACACAATTCTGGAAAAATTATCAAAATCGGATGACTAAAGCATATACCTGCCAAGAAACGGTCGGTTCAAAAACTAGTTTAGTGAGAAAAACTTTTGTTTTCCATCGTAGCATCACCAATCGTGGTATATATTAGTTTCATATACTTCCACACAATTCTGGAAAAATTTATCGAAATCGGATGACTATAGCTATAGCTGCCGGAACGATCGGTCAAAAACTTATTCTATTGAGAAAAACTTTTGTTTTCAATGGTAGCGCAGTTCAAAAACAGCAAGGGTTTTAAAACATCGGCGCGATGTTAGCCTTCTTTTTTTTTTCTGTTGTTGTTGGACTGCTCCCAAACTTAAATTTCTTTTGTATTCATATCTCAAAGCTGTTCATCTATACTAGCTCTTAGTTAAGAAAGAAACTGATACTTGGGTTTTAGAACAGATTACAATTAACGCAACATTAAAAAAAAATTTTTTTAAGACCTTTAAAAAATTTTAAAGCATTTACAGATTTTATATTTGATCTTTGTTTTTTCTTTGCAATGAGATGTAGAGTCATATGTGGGTAGATTATATTAAGTGTTCGGTCAGCTCCACAATCCATATTCTGAACCAAAGCAGTGTTTGTCCCCCTTACAGACTGACGTACGAACACATTCGGCAAAGCACACAGACACGAGCCGAACGCATTCCGTGCCTTTGCCAAGAGAGTAAACAAATCAGCAAAACCAATCAGTCGCCGGTTAGCGCTCAATGAAGAAGGTCAGAGCCTCACTTTTCGCCTCGCTCTTTTTGAGAAACGCTGGTCTAAAGATTCAGTAAACCATGAAACCGCACCAGTACTTAATTTCAAGCTGTTTGCATCCCTATTATAAATATTGATATTATTGAGCATTTGAAACAAAGCCAATCAATTGGCAAGCTTCATAGAATAGAAAACGCAACCTCAATCAAAGTTGGCACTTATCATTTCTTTTTCTAAGCACCCGAGCATAACTTAATTATGAGATTGAGAGTTGCACATGAAAGCCACTAATGTTGGCTGCAACTGCAAACAGCAATCCATATGAACCTTCATTCGAGTGTGGCAGAAACTCTGGCGTGTTTTCCGCATTCGCGTTGCTCAATGATCCGTGTAAGCACAGAAAACTGCAAAACGGGAAACCACCAAGAGAGAGAGAGAGAGGGGAGCGATATATATATATATATATGTATGGGTATATAGGGAGTGATAAATATTCTTGTTGTTCGGTTTGGTTTGGCATTTTTGGTGGCAAAACTCATTAAATATTAAGTTCTTGCTTAGAGTATTCAGGCGTAAATTTACAGTGGTATTTAATTACTTGACACACACACACACACACACCCTACACGCCTCGACGCGTCGATAAACAAAACACATTTTAATTAATGAAATTGAATAAAGCACATACTCGCACACACACACACACACACACAGACACAAGCGCTAAGCCCTGAGCATTATGAAAAAAAAAAATCAGACTTCAACTTTTCGCATAATTAATGCAGAAATAATGTGTAATGCAAGCTTCTTACCTCAGACCCCCAACTGGATTTTATGCTCAACATATTAATTAGTTTTCCTTGCCCTATAAAGTTTTGCTTTCATTCTGCTTTTTTTTGATAATTTTTTTCTCCTGTGCAGCTTAATGAGCAAACTTTTCAACTGGCAGCTCTGCGCTGGCCAATTCTCCCAAGCAAAAAGCTGTCAACATGTCAAATAAAAATCAAATTTCAATCCCAAAAGGCAAGTGAGCGAAAATGCAATGAAAATAAATTATAAACCAAGAAAAAGAAAAGAAGACGAAAAAAAAACAACAACTAAAGAGCGTATTGAACCATGTTGATTATGATGATTGGGCCAGGACAATTCCCAAAACTTGAGGAAAAATGAATGACAGACCAAGAATTGTTTGTGTATTCTCCCTTTCTGTTTATTTTGGGTCTGTTTGCGTTCGGTGTTACCTCATTTCTCTTGTTGTTGTTGTTGTTGTTGCTGGCGCATTGCAGAAAAATATATTTTCCATAAATCAACATCAAAATGTTTGATGATGCGATAAATAGCAAAAGGAAACCAAAGAGAGAGAGAGAGAGAAAACTTAGCCAGGCGCCAGGATAAATAATAATAGAAATTCTTATTCTATTCAATCCTCCTTGATTTTCCACACAAATATTTGTACGTTTTATGCCGCCTTGAGCTTTCTTTCGATAAGAAGTTCTACTACGAGTTGTATTTTACTTACAGAAAATGCTGGCAAAATGTAACTTTTAATTACCAAGTGTGTCATAATTTACATAAATTTATTATCTTTGACGCCAAAAATGGTATGCTTTAAAGTTTTTAATTAAATTCCAAGTTGTTTAAGACAACATGTGCGACCGGGTAGTGTGTGTTTGTGTGTGTGCATGCTGTGGAGCCTGACTGAACAGTTTGTGAGGTTTATGCCTTACGTGAGTTTGTGTATTTGGATATTTTCATCTTCCAGTTGAACTGGCATTTTACTCTGTAATTTGTTAGATTATGTGACGGATAGTGGCTATCTAGCAGATGAGAAATCGGCCTTAAAACAAAAGGGGCTACTAAGCAAATCAATTTTTAAAGCGCTCCGATTTGCAATTTCAAACCAAAATAAAACATAATTTTCGATCCCATAAAATATATATTCTTGATCAGCATCAATATCCGAGTCGATCTAGCCTTATTCGTCTATCCCTCTGTCTTTTTTTTATGCTATATCCTACCTCAGTTTTAAAGCTATCTGGACCAAAAACTTTTTTAATACATAAAGCGAGAAGATTTGTTGGAACCGACCGGATCGGATGACTATAGTGTATAGCTGTCATTGGAAAGATCGCTCAAAAATCTAGTTCTAGGTTTTGTTTTTAATCTCAGCCTCACCAAACTTGCCACTTATTTATTTCTGGTGCTTCTGCACAATTCCGCCAAATTTGATCAAAATCGGACGACTATAGCATATAGCTGCCATAGAACCGATCGGTTCAAAAACTAGTTCTTGTGGGTGAAAACTTTTGTTTTCTTTGGTAACTTCTTCAAACTTAGCTCTTAGCAATTTAATAAGCAATCCCATAATTCTGCCAAATTTGATCAAGATCGAACGACTATATCTTATAGCTGTTATACAACCGATCGGTCTGAAAATTGGTCTTCGGGAGAAAAACATTATTATTATTAATGGTAGCGTTAAAAAGTATAAAGTTTTTAATCGTGAGCATATAATCTGCTTCAACACCATTTTGTCAAGTTTGATCAAAATCTGATGAATATATCGTATCATATCGTGGGTTGGTCAGAGAAGGTCAGTTTCGGTAGAGAAAGTGGCGCCAGAAAACCTAAAAACCATAAAAAAAAATAATTGTTGATCAAAATTTTCGAAAAAAAAAAAAAAAAATTATCAGATATTTTAATCCTTAATCCCCATAGAATATATCTAAGAAGGTGTGTAAAAATTTCAGATTGATCGGTTCAGCCGTTTTTGAGCTCGAGTGATCACCGACTTTGAAAACACCGTTTTGAGAAAAACGTGTTTATAGTTTAAGAAGAAGTTTAAAAATAGTAAACCATTTTTTTTTATCTCACTGGAGTAGTCCAGAGCCATAGATGATACCCTCTGCATCATCAGCAGCTTCCAATAGGTCGAGATAATGTTGTCGACGAGCCATTCTTCCGTCGCAGAGTGATTTTCGAAGTTATTTTTCATATCAACTGATAATAACTTTGTAATTTTTTTTTAGTTTAAATTACCCTCATATTTCCAAAAAAAAAATTTCGTTGATAAGATGATCTTAAAAAATTTAGAATATGGCTTTAGCAACATCAGTTGGTAAATTCAGATAGTCATGTGTAGAAGAAGATAATGGTCTGTAACCCTAAAGCGGAATTACAAATATGGTTATATCTCCGAAAATATTTTCTGGATCTGTTTGAAATTTTCAGAGAATATACTTAAATATATGTACATTCTGAATATCAAAAAAAAAAATATATTTTGGAGTTTTAGAAAATTCTAGCTGCGTGTAACCAACCCCTTAAAGTATCACATGCAATGCGCCAGTTGGTCAAACGACTTCGACACAAGCTACTGGCGTTCGGAACCATCAGACCTATAGAGATACTCCAACAATCTTTTCAGAGTAGCACCAAAAACTTGCTGACTGCGAATAAACAAGTAGATGGAAATAAATGCACATATGGGAGTCGTAAAAACCCTTAATATTTATTTAATTTCATGTAACTTATTCAGAAAAATACTTTTGTTTCCATTGCGTTTTTTATATATTTTATTTAAATTATACGAGGGCGGGATTGTAGCTTTATCTCTTTCTAACATACAAGAGGGTTTAAAATTAAACAAATGCAATTTCTGTGACACTGAGAATTGGTTAGGGTTAGAGTTGGCTTTAAAGAGATTTCCGTGACTCCGTGACTCTGTGATTGGCCGTATAAATTCGTTAAGCTTAGAGGCTATTTTCAGCCATTATATTATATATTTGTTCTTATTATAAGTCGCCTTTGTCTGGCCGTGTGCTTACAATTGTATTATTTAAATGTCATATATATATATGTTATGCACCTTATATAAAATAATAAACAAACAAAATTTTCTTAAGGGTTGCTAAGTAAAATAAGCTTCAATAAATCCATCCAGAAAAGCCTTCTTAAAAATTGAGAACAAAGCAAAAGTGTTGTAAAAGTTAGAAATTTAATAAAAGTAATTAAATCATGTATAATCTTAGGGTATAAACTTGGCATATATTCGTACAACACGTGAAACTTTTGGTTGTCGCTTTAGGCGCTCATTGTCGACTTTTACCGTGCTCTAATTAAAATGTTACCACCCCCCCACAGAAAGACAGACAAATGTGACAAGCGAATGTAGCTCAACTTAAACACACACACGAGCAACTAAGCAGCTATTGCGGTAGCACACACACACACAAACACACACATCTGACTTTGACATTGCCAAAGACTATTAATTAGTTAAACGCAAATTCATGACCTTATTGAACAAATTGACACTTGAGATAATCAAAGCTGAAACAGTTTTGGGGTTAGATAAACAAAAACAAATGGTTTAATATAAAGCAATATATGCGAGCCAGTCAATATATTGATTGAAGTTGGCCACACAATTTCGGTGACCTTTTTTGCTTTTCTGTAGTTAATATGGCAAAATATTTGATGAAAAAAAAAAGAAGTGTAAAACTTTTCTAATAAAATCCCCAAAATAGTTTGACTCTGACTCTCTCTGGCTAGTTGTAATTTTAAGTTTTGTTTACTGTTTTTGCACACAGACTTTTTAAGCATGTCGAGTGCACAAGGCGCTTTCTCTCTCAGTGTGTGTGTGTGTGTAAACAATAACAAATTTTTGCATAAAACGTTGGCACATGCATTTACAAGTGCTAAAGTTTTGAGGTTAAGACGCTTGAAAATAAAACACGTATACACCCACACACGCGCAGACTCAAAAGTTGCTGCTTGGTTTGCTTTTTAGTATTGTAACTTTTTTGTAGCATACTTTTGAGCGTTCAAATTTAAAGTTTTTCTATTTTTTTTTGTTGTATGTGATTTGACAGCCAATGCTGCACTGCTTTAGCTCTTGCTGCTGCTGCTTGCAGCTTGCAGCTTGTTGCTGTCAAAACTTTTAAATATATGCAAGTTTAAACGAGTGCCGTAAACAGACAAACAATCAAGCAAGGCAAAATATTTGTATGAAATAAAATGCAGCTCTCTCTCTATCCCTCTCACGCTCGCTTACTCTATGTGTGTGTGTGTGTGTGATATGCTAATTGCCAACTCATTAAAACAGCTCAGCTACACTTAAAGAAAATTCATTTCAAACAACACATTAGTTGATATACAATTTTTCTTTTCATTCAAAATTTTGTTCAGTGTAGAAATTTTGCTTTCCCTGCTAGCGCTGGCTTTTGTCCCTTCTCTGTTTTGTGTTGGCATTTATAAGCAAATATTTCTGCTATTTGTTGTGTACGCATTCTAATTAAATCAGTCTGCTAAATAAGGCAAATCTTCTCTGCCTTTCTTTTTCCCCCTTTTCCTTAAGACTTTGCATTTATTTAACTTAATTCAAAACATTTTCTTGTTAACAAAATGTTATTTTTTGATAACAAAACAGCAAATAGAGAACTTTGTCAGTTGCATTATTTATGCCTCAGCATGTTTTAGGGAGTTTCAAATTTGAGAAAATTAAAACTATCCTGCGCGTATTTTAGGTGCTGGTGTGCATAATCGCTGATTAGTGTCTACGTGTCATCCTGTTTGGCTGCGCCCAGCCCATAAATTCTCATTGCCCGTCGCCCACTAATAAGCAGGACGCATGTTTTTGGCCAGTGGGCGTGGATCGTAGCTGCACATAATCAACTCAAACCCTCTAAACTAAACACAGTCGCTTAACTTAATTAAAACTTGCATGCCCTGGCATGTGCGTTTTATTTTGAATTTGTTGAACAAGCGCGAAATGTTACCAACAGGATAGCGAGAGTGGGGAGCAAAGGGCCAACAATGAGTGCGGCTCTTCCCACGCATGTTGGTTCACATATTTTGACGTAGAAATATTTACTCTAGAATGCATTCAAAATTACTTGGGGTAGTTTATGCTGCTCTGTCTGTATTTTACTTAGTTGAAAGCAACAGCAGCTGAACAATAATAATTAAAAAGTCGTAAAAAAAAAAAATAGACGAAAAACAATTATAAATTTTAATTATTTGTCAAAACGCGCGCTTTTTATGTTAAAACGCGACACATTTTGTTGCACTTAAAGAAAATTCAAAACCTTAACTGAAATGTTCTTCCTTGTCATTTCTGTCAATCGTTTTGCTCTCTTTGCTCCGAGAGTTATTTTTCGGTAACTGCTGCCACCTTGTCGCGTACTTAATTGCGTCGCTTCGAAAAGAATAACTAAAACAAAATGCATGCAATTCTGGTGCCAGATCACACAAACAGGCGGCAAAAAAAACAAAATACACGCAGTGTGCGCGACCGAAACTTGGTCTGACAGACTGCTGCTCGACTCGAGCCTCGCTTAAACAAGTTTTTTTTTTTGTTGTTAGAGTGCTTCTAAAATTAAATTTCATGCCCACCGCTGAATTAGAGTTAGGTCAGAAAATATCTTTTAAAATTTTCTTTGATAGTGTGCGCCTACATTCATACCTTTACAAGACAAATGATACTTCTTCCACTTATTTTTAATGCTCGATCAGGACAGAGAGAATAAAACATAGAGATCAACTCTCCAACGTCGCTCAACTTTGAGTGATGTAAAGGGACAATTTATATGTAGATACTGATGTCATCATGTAGTACTTACTCAAAATTGTTCCTATAGAAAAAGACTGTGGATAGAGCGAGACAGACTTAGAGCCGATTTTACATCTCCTACATACACTATCAGCCTTGTTCTCAATTTCACTTCCACAAAATGTTTTTGAAATTGGAATTGATTCGTATTCTGATAAACGTAAACCGAACGATTTTTGCTGTTTCAAACGTTTTGGCATTTGGCCAGTGAAATGAAAAGTAAATCGTGAATTTTGCATTCAAAACATAAGCTACTCAGAAACATAAAATGAATCGTTATTCTTTGATCAATTTGGAATTTTTTTGCAACTTTAAATAGTACAGACGGCAGTTTAGTTATTTTTAAATAATTAATTTTCTTAACCCTTGTGATTTAACCTAACAAAACTGAAAGGTAAAAAGAGGAAGTTTCGTGTTCTGAATTCCGCATTGAGAAAGTTCCGACTAGTTAGATATGCATATTAACAATCAATAGACGACTATTGTTCGATTAAGTGTTGTCAACCCATAAAAAACACCATCAAATCGTACAAAGTCGTGATGTGGTCAATAATTAGTGAGTGGTGGCAAAATTAAAACGTTTCAGAATTGATGCGGAATTTCTTTTGAAAAGTAAGGCTGCGTTCACACTGTTCGACGCATGAGACATGATAGTCTAGTAGGCCATCATGTTGTCTTGTTTTTAATGTCAAATGACAAGCTATTCACAATGAAAACAAGACAACACAAGGGCCTACTAGATTATCATGTCTTATGCGTCGAACAGTGTGAACTCAGCCTAAGTGGAATTGAGAAAAAGGCTATATATGTCTCATAAACTTACAAATTACCGAGTAAATTGTAAGTTAATCTGACACATAATACCTATCTGGAAAAAGCGAAATTGAATGCAAACAGCTGACTAATATTAAGTGAAACGGTAGGAAGCATTTCATGGAGTCTTTCTATGTTCATTTTTCTATGATCAGGACTCAGTCCGCATATTTATTGGTAATCGACTAGAAGCTTATCGATAAGAATGTGTGATTAATAACTATCGGTTAGATGATATATCGATAAAGCAAAGAGTTGTCAACTTACTAGACTAGATTATAATAGATTAAAATAAGTTGCTGCCAGAGTGGCCTTGTATAGGTGGACCTTAATGTAACCTATCCTACTACAGAAGGAACTTCAAAATTCTTAGATCTATACACACAAAAAAAATGTTTGTAAATTCAAAATTTTTCCAATAATTTCCTTTCAAATTAAATGGTCGCACTTTGGTTTTAAAATTAGTTCCATTTTGATTTACTTTTAAAAGAATAATAAATCTAAAAAAATTTTGAGGAATAGTTGTAGTAAGTGGTTGTGTAGTGCTTGTTTTTAACGTCGAAGAATTTTTATATTTTGGATGTCGTTTTTAGAATTATTTTTTTACTTTGTGTAGGTAAAGCGGTTTGGGCTGCGGGCTGATATGTCGGTGAATCGAGCTTAGGATTTTTAAACATATTATATATATTTTCATACCACTGTAAATTCACTTACTTATTGTAGCAGATTGACCCACTGCAGAAAATCCAATATAAACAAAAATTCAAACAAAGAACGCATCTCAATTGCAGTAGCATAATCAAAAATCAGAACAAAGAACAAAGTCACAGCTAAAAGTAATCAAAAGAACAATTGTAAAATTTATTTAACTGGCCAATCAGTAGATGTCAGCGTACAGTGTCTAAACCAATGATCATTCATTTGTCTATGCCTTTGTCTAATTGAAATTGTCATGAAGGCCAAAGCGTCCCAATTCCATAAGTCAAGAATTGTACTTCAGTCGTACGATCATCTACACCCAATTCACATCGAATTAAAAATAAAGTTTTTTTTTTTTGTGATTCCTGTGACTCCAACAATTGATTATATTTTTAAAATGTTTCTCATAGCCAAAACTTTTGAAACAGTTTAAATCCTGTATTTATATTATATAAACATTTTTTCCAAGTGTAAAGTATGTATGTCGCTTGATTTTGATGCCGCACAAATTTAATTAAATAAGTTATTATATTGTAATTGGATTTTTGTTTTGTAAAATTTTCCACTTTCATAATTTTGTCGTTGTTTTCATTTAATACCAACTAATGGTGGGCAGAGTCAATATGGCAGCAGTAGAATCGACTAATTAAAAGTATAATAACCATTTGATCCCTTTGAACTTTGAACTCGGTTAAGGCCCATTTTAATTCATTAATTTATAGATGAATAGAAAGAAAGAGAGAGAGGCCAAACAGAGTTTACATTTTTCATTTCAATAACAATGGGAATGCAGTTGTTTATTTTACTCACCTAATAACCTCAAGTCTCATCAACGGAGCAGGATATGAGCAAACGTTGGTTTATTTTGCAATTTAAACTAAACTATTTATGTCGCAATTGTGTGTTTGGGTTCACTGAAAATGAGTTTTGTCGCGTTTGCTACATAATTTATGACAAATGGCAACTGGGCAACGCCGCCATCGCGTGTTGATTGAATTTGGCAATTGAATTTCAGGCTCATTAATTTTTGAACTATTGTGAGCTGGGGCACTGCCGCACGCGGATAAATGGCTAACTGGTCAAGTTATCGATCGATCTGTCTGTCTGACTGTCTGCGGCTTTTTCGGAATTTCTTTTCCTGTTTTATTGTGCACGCTCTGCACATTTCCCGAGCAATTAAAATTGATTTATGCTGTCGAGACGGCTCTTAAAGTCAAATGCAGTGTGGAGCCATTTATACTGGGTTTGAGCTCGATGCGTGTATTCCAAGGTCTTTTGCTCTCTCTCGCTGTGCCTAATTAGCCACAGTAATTTATATTTATAACAACAAATTTGTTTGTCCTTGCGAGCCACTCAAAAAAAAAAACTAAGACAACCGCTTGGCGGATTTTAATTACAATTTCCTTCAAGTTGTTGTTGTTGTTGTTCTATTCAGGTCTAAGCCGTTTGGGGGCTTTGGTCTTTTGTGGTGTGCTCTTGCCTGATTTGCTTTGTCCTTGCCAGTTGCCCCGTTTAATTGGCTTTAACTTTCTCTCTCTCTCTGTTTTTTTTTCTCAAAATGCATTTCCACGCTCTGACGCTTCTCATAATGATAAATAGCCACTGTCCAACCAAAGTTTAGTCGCAAGAAAAGAACAGAAAAAAAAACCATCGTTCTCACAATCATTAAAAAGTATTAAGTAGATGAGAAGAAGAGGGAGGCAGCAAAAAAAAAAATGTAATTTATGGCCAAATTAAACGAAACTAATAAGAAAAGCCAAAAATACGAAAGAGAGGGAAAGAGCCAGTGTCCTGCGCTTGTCCTTTTGACAGCACCTTCCGTTGCCTTGTTTTATGAAGATGGACACTTGTAATTCATTATGCGATGCGACAGGACCTCTGCAATAAACGGAAATGAAAGAGAGGCAGCATAGCACTTACCTTCAAGCTCAAATGTTAATTTTTCTTCATTTTTAAATTCCACATTTTTTCTCAGTTTCTTGTTAATTTGCCTTTGGGTTTAATGCTATGCTAATTGGTCCAACTAGGTACGTTTTTGTGGTGCCTAGCACAAGTAAAGACAGAAATCGGATGTGCTTTATGAAATTTATGATTTCCAAAAGAAAAGTGTCACCTATTATACAAATGATACACTGTTATATATAGGGTGGCTGATGAATGTTGCTACCAACAAGAAAACGTTATTGCTTTTGTTCTGTGTGTTTAATCGCTTACTTTCTTTGTTTGGATTTCACTAACAAATTTTTAGACTGAATTGCAGCCAGCTCTTAAAATAATTTATATTTTAAATCAGTTTACTTAAATGTTTTAATGTAGCATTATTCATCAGCCACCCTATACTTGCATTCAGCATTCGCACTATATAAACTATATCAGTTATCTAGAAATCGTTCAATCGATTTTTCACCAGCCGTCATCATTTTGTCAAAATGTCAAGGGCGTAGCCAGTATTCAAATTAGGAGGGTCCGGAGATCATTAAAAAAAAGTGTTAAGACGATTTCATTTTAATTTTTCTTCAATAACAATAAAAGTATTGGATTTTTTACGAACTTATCAATTATTTTTTTTTCAATTTCAGAAAAATGTTAAAATAAACTTTTTTCGACCTTTTTGAAAAGTTACGCTGTTGTATACATCTGATGTATAACATACTCATATATGTATTTATTTTATATTAGAGCAATACTTACTTAAAGACCAACTTTAGTTAACATTATACTCAATAGACAAACTGGGAGGAACTTCAAATGTGTACAATCTGTAATATCAAAAAAAAGTTTTAGTCGGTTAAGCAGTAATGCTCAATCCCCTTACCAAGGTGTAACGCGCTCTCTTCTCAGTTGACATATCTTCAGTGTGTAGCTGACACTTAATGCGAAAAGTTGCCACCACGCTTGTCTGCAGTCTAAGCTCAGTTGCACACACATACATACAAAATTTGTGTGCTGTCCTCATTGCTCTCACTTTTGCGCTCTTAGCAAAAGCACATAATTGACAACGGCGTCTCAACAGGTATTCATGCCCTTATCTACGTGCTTTTTACAGCAACCTTACTTTACTTTTCTGCTCTCCCAAAGCTTTCTTTAAAATTTACAAATTTTTGCGCAAGAAGTAATGTAGTGTCCTGGCTATGAAATAAGCATGAGGGTCACATTTATCTGTTAGTTTTAGTCAAGTCGCAGACCAAATGTTAATAATAACAAGAGAGCGCTTTTTGGCGAGCTTTAATCGAAACTTTGTCGAAAGTCTAAAGCTTAGTCTAGGACACGTACGCAAAGGACCCTTCTTTGCGAAAGCTTTTTCGAGACCGAAACATTGCTTAAAAACTTTTGTCTGTTGTAAAATTTTAAGTTTAAGCTTTTTGCTGCTTTACAAAATTTACACGAAACTTTGCGGTTTTGAACTATGGCTTTTCTTGTTGTTGAGTAAGGACTTATTGTTGAATTTAACTTTGTGACCAGACTAGCCAAAATTTCAATTTGATGAAAGAAGGTATGTTAACTTGTATACGCAAATAGGCCTGAAATAAATGAAGGATCTTTAAGGATTTTGAAGAAAGACACACAGAAATCTTTCGAAATTATCGCATAAATGCTTGCATTGTTCATTAAAACTGTTTGATTATGTATTTATATTGACACAAATAAGCCTGGTAGTAGATCAGAATACAGAGATCAACGAATTCTAATTCGACTGCTAAAAGCCAAGTAAACATCCCTGATTATTACCAATAATAATTCTTAAGAAGAATCAAAATTGCTTAGTTATACTACGTTTACGTTCGGTTCGGTTCATTTCATTAACGGATTTTCTAATGTATAGTATCTATCTTAAGACACAAATATTTGTAATTATGGGGCTTGATATCAGAAATATCGTTCTTGTTGTTCTCTTTTTAAATAATTACTACAGATTTCCCTACTACCCCCAACAAATATACCGGATTGATCTGTAATGATATCGGATTTACATGATTTATGCGCATGTGGTGATTGGGGTACTTAAGCAAACCTGCTCGCCCAGACAATCTTAGAACTAATTTTAAACCAAAACCGTGGTTCTGTGGGGTTAAAAACAACGTCATGAACCAAACCGCTTGTTCAAATCTGCTGTGAACCACTGAACCGATAGTTCTTTGCTAACGTTTTTAATTGCAAGAATTTTAGAAGTGATATTTCTAAAAAAGAAAAAAAAAAAAAATTTAATGAAATAATCAGATCGTATTTACCTAAATGACGGCTGATAATTTTTTTGCAAATATTTTTTAAAAAATTGTTTTAATTTTTTACGATATTTTAAAAATTCCAAATGGCAAGACTCAAGTTGTTGTCCCTGACTCGTGAGTGTCGTGCTTTGCTGGCCCTTTCTGTGCATGCGCAGTGAGCGAAAGCAGCTTCCCTACCTTTTAATAAACCTTCAAATGTTCATTTAGCTGGACCAAACAGCCAGTTGGTAGCATGCATACATGAGTGAGTGTGTCTGTGTGTGTGTGCATTTTATCACAACATTTTGCTCTCTCTTCTTATGTGGCCCGAGGAAGATAGCAACTGGCGTTGCTTATTTTTGTGTCAGTTTGCAACTTTCTGGTGAAGTGTACGGTTGTGTGTTGTTCTTACAGGCGGCGCGCATTGGCGCTTTCTACTCAAACAAAAGTTGTTGTTTTTTTAACATTAAATTCGCATAAAGGAAGGAAACAAGCGTCAAGTGTTGCCTACTTTTGAGGGCACAAAACGGTGCGTATTATTTGGATGGAAGGTGGTGGGTGGGAGGGGGAAGCACTTTTTGGTTAGTACAAATGGTGGGTCTCTGTAGGTCAGTGTTACAATTTGTATATGTGTGTGTGTGAGTGTGAGTGAGTGGCATACTTTTGCATATCCCTCGTCAGACTGACTGTCTGTCACTTCATGTGTGTGTGTGTGGTGTGCGCAATTTCCGCTTTTGGCTTTGTGTCAAGTCACTTGACAGGCCATACCTTGCAACCTTATTTACATTTGAATGGCTGCCAAAAAAAAGTAAAAACATACATAATAACAAGCCACGCATTCGCATTGTTGAATTTGCATATGATATTTACTTCTAACAATTAATATTTGAACAAACGCAAATGTTTATGTGCCCCCTGAGGTATGCAATAATTTGGCTGTTCAATTAGTTTTGCAAGAAAATGGGCAAGTCAAGTTTTTTGGACTTTTTATGACCTACTATAAAAGTTTTCCCTTATGCATGTGGTGTATCCGTGTGCGTGTGTGTGTGTGTGGCATACTAAGTTTTGATTTGCTTTTCTTTTGTGGCCCTCCATTTTACCTTCTTGACACCTAAATGGCACACAAGCATGCCAAAAGAAAAGATTCTGACCGAAATGAGAAAAGATGTTCAACGCAATCGAAATGCGTCAACGTATTTGGTTTATTTATCATTTGTATTTGTTGGTGGTGGAAGGAAGGAGGGGGTTAAAGAGGGACTGTCTAAGGTTGGATTCACTTGGTTGGTTTTGGTTCTGGCAAAAAAAAAAACCCGCAACACCCTAAAAGTTGCCTTGTCATCAACATAATGACAACACACACACACACAAGCTTAGAGATAACACAGAACAAGTTGAATATGTTGTTTTCTGTCTGTGCTGCTGACCTGCCTTTTCATTTAAATGCTAATAAACGTACACAAATTCATTGCCTACATTTGAGGGCAACATTTTTATTTCATTTTGCGCCGTATTGAAACCTCACAATTAAATTTAACTGAGTATTCTGCATTCAATGACAAGTTAACCATATTAACACCATATTACAATTTTTATTTGCTTGCACTTGCACATCATAAATTGTTCAAAATATTTGTCAGCTGCCAAACCATAAATGACAAATGAAAATCCAAACAATTTGTTTCATATATTTTCTTTTATAGTTTTTTTTCTGTCTGTTTTTTCGCTGATAAAAATGGCTTAAACCCGCTTGCATATACATGTACAACTGTCAATATTTATATTGATTTATCACCAGAGGGGGTTGTGTATGTGTGTGTGTTACAAAAACTATTTTTAAATGCCATTTGTCACAAAAAAAGGGTGGTGCACTCAAAATGTCTCTTTTATTGCGTTTCAATTTGACCGGCAATCGGCTACTGAATATTTGTTTTATATGCTAGAAAAATGTGTGTAGGAATTTTCAATCAAATATTATATGCCATTTGCCTGTCACAAACTAAAGCCACTTCATATATACATATACACAAACAAGCCAACAAATGGCTTGACATTTTTGCCCCTCGCTGTTCTTAGAGTTCCTAAGAGCTCTCTCTCTCTCTTTCTTATCCTTAGCGGTTATTCACACCTATGACAACATCAGCCTCCGCCTCCAGTTCTGACAGTGTTCGCCAGCCACAGCAACAGCTTCTTGGCAAGTTTTGAAACTTGGCTCTTTCTTAGGCTGTGTTAATCTGTACAAAAAACTAAGAAATCCCTCACAACTTGATTCACCAAAAGTGCAGCAAAATGAAAATGTTTTGAGAAAACTTTGACCTTAACTTTTTTGTAAGTAAATGTTGGGTAGGATTAGGGGCAGGTTGATACCAAATTTTGAGGTAGAATTTGGTCTAGCTGGAAGCTTAAAAATGTTTTTCTTAAATGTTGGCCTCAGCTTTAAGCTTTTGAATGAAATGTGATTTTTTGATTATCCACATTTTAAATGCTAAAGGCCAAATTCCAAAATTTAAATTCACAAAATAATAATGTAAATCTGCCTGTTACAGCCCCAACGGGACAAGTCAATCTTCTCTCGAATAAAATAACAAACAAAATAATAATACCAAATTTAAAAAAATAAACAGAAAATTGTAAAAAAAAATATAGAAAATTTCCCTTTGAATAGCAAATTAAACAAAAACTTACACAAAATTCCAAAAAATAATCACAACATCAAACTTACAAGTTTTAAAAATTCGATTAAAATTTGGAAAATTCTAATAATACACTCTGATGCATTCAAAGTTTACTCCAACTGATTTAACCGGTAAAATGTATATAGGATATAGATATCAAATATTTAAAATTTTTAAATCATTGATAATAAAAATTTGATACCATAAAAAAAGTTTTTCTTAGTAAAACACATTTTCCGACCGATCGGTCCTATGGCAGCTATATGCTATGGCAGCTATTTGCTAATATATATATATATCCTACTATATACCAAGATTGGGGACGCTACGATTGAAAACAAAAAAATTTTTCTCATTAGAAGTAGTTTTTGATCGACCGTTTCTATGGGAGCTATATAATATAGTCACCCGATTTTGATCAAATTTTCCAGAATTATGTGGAAGCATATGAAACTAATATATACTAAGACTTGTGACGTTTCGATAGACAACAAAAAAGTTTTTCTAACTGGAACTAGTTCTTAGACCGATCGTTCCTATGGCAGCTATATGATAAAGTCATCCGATCCGGACGGCTCCGACATATTAATTGCGTACAGTAAAAAGAAGACTCTGTGCAAAATTTCAGCTCGACAGCTTCAAAACTGAGGGACTAGTTCGCGTAGAAACTGACAGACGGAATTTAACTCAGCTCGTCGTCCTGATCAAGAATATATATAGTTTATGTGGTCGGAAATGAATATTTCTATGCGTTACAAACTTCTGGACAAAATTTATAAACACTTTTCAAGTGTATAAAAATAGTGGCTCTTTTGGGTATTTTTGGCTGTAAACTAGTGTTAGGGCAGCCCTTAAGGTATCGATAAATAATTTAGTATTGTATAACAAAATACCAAACAACCTCGGGGCGAATGTCGTCATTTTTGCCAAATGTTAGAATTGTTCCTCTGTTTTATTAGGGAAAAACGTATGAAAGAAGTGCTGAAATTTCTTTGGTGAAAATAGGCTTTTTTTCTGTTATTTGTAAGTTTATGTGACAGATAGCTCGATATATTAGATATTCTGGAAGACCGAATTCTTATCTTATTCTTTGGACCGATATATCAATATCACAATATCACATGTACGCCAACCGCTTCTGTCTCGTGCGCTCTGACTCCCATAAGTCTTTCGCTTTAGCTTTATCATTTATACGGGTGACATGTCCCAGCCAGCGTTTACGCTTGGCTATAGTTCGTGATGAATTCGGTATCGAAATTCATCGCCCACTGTTAAAGGGCCACCAATCCTCCAAAAAAGCCCATATATTTTCCGTTTTTTAACGATTTATTCAATTCATATTTTTACCATTCTTTTGTTAATGGTTTATTTATTCATATTTCGAGAGTACATACAAAAAAAAATAAAACAAAAAATATGAAAATTTCAGCAAGTTACGCTTCGTTGAAGTAGAGGATATGATATCTCTACCCTCCTGTTCATCTGAAAGATACAATTATTGATCATTTTTTATCAGTATAAATGCCAGCATCGTATAAACCAGGAAAAGTTTAAAAAAAAATTGATTTCGCAAATTGATGGCTACTCAACAATTAAGGTCGATTTTCCCAATATTTTTTTACTTTTCCGAATATTTTAAAAATATTAAAAATACAGAATTTAAAGTTTTTATTGGTTCAAACGATACAGAAATATATAAAATAACAAAAAAATAAAATAAAAATATAAAAAAATAAAATAAAAATTTGAGATATAGAATAGACATAAAAATTAAAACATATCTCGTTTAACTTACGTTTATCTAAATATTTCTTCAAACAGAGGAGCATCAAAAACAGCTGCAAATTCAGAATAGAACAAGAAAAATCAAATATTTCATTAAAATGACTCGATTTACAAACAGTATAAAAAACCCCCTTACACTTTTTCTTTCTTGATACGTTCTTTATATTCGTAGAAAGTAGAAAGAACATCTTTTAATTTTTTTTAACTTTATCAATGAGCACGCACACAGTATCCTTTGCCTAATGAGGCCTAACAGATATCAACTGAAGTTTGTTGTTAGCTGGTTTGGGGCTTCCTTCATTAAATATGCTTTTTCCCCAAACTCAAGAACGGCTGGACTATTGATTTTTTAGAGCATCATTAAATATGCATTTATCGCTTCGCTTGCTGGAATTTACTTTTTGGCTATTGTTCTTTTAATTAATTGTTTTATGCGGTTGTTCATGCAAAATGCTAGCAAATTGTTGCGGTCAACCAACATTTTGCATGAGAATTATTGATGGGTCACCCAACGTTGCCAGTTCACTCCCTCCCACCCTCTCCCCCTTTCTCCCACTTTTTCTAATTAATGAAATGAAAATATTTGTTGAAGTTGACGCTTGGTTTAAATTAAAAAAGTTTGTTTTTTTTTCTGTACTCACACTAAAACTTGAAAATTTCTTTCCATATATATTTGCAGAAATCTGTGAAACCCTCGGCAGCAGCACCATCTTCCCTGTCATCATCAGCAGCGTCATCGACGTTAGCAACCAGAGATGAAATTTATATCGATGATGAAAGCATTGAGGGCTCTGGCGGACGTGGCGGGGTAAGTTTGATATTTTAATATGTTAATTATAAGGCAAAAAAGAAAGTGAAGCATATAAAAATAGACTTGAAAGGGTACATTAGCTCAATCAAACTAGTTTAATTTTTCGACTGAAAATAATGTTATTTTATTTCATATTAGTTTATCTTTCTCTGCATTTGCATTTAATAACTCCCATTTCCACATTTGAAGCAATTTTTCTTTTGTTTTGCGTTTTATTCGTTTTGTTAGGCAACTTTTTTTTATGCTGAATATTTTCATAGAGTTAAACTGCTGTAAGGGGGAAAAGTATTTTATGTGAGTTATTTTTTAGTACGCGTCCAGTTTTCAGCCAGTTTATGTAACGTTTTTTTTTTTTTGTAATATTTATATAGCATACTTCTGGGCGAGTGCCAAAAAAAGAACGTATGAAATATGAATTTCTTGCCTGACTTTCTGGCAGGAAAAGCGTTTTCATAATCAAAAGTTGGCGTTGAAAACTCATTTGTTTATGCGCATGAAATGTTAATGCCTAACACCTTTTTCATGGTGTGCGTGTGTTTGGTTGTGTGTGTGTGTGTTGGGCATGTGAGCGACATTTGTTTGAAAGTTTTTTGACAGCTCCCTCACATGTCAATTGTTGAAGCATACTTTGGATTTTATTTTTCACTTCAAACAAACAAGAAAAAAAAAACAACAAAAACTAATTAAAATGCGTAGCTGCAAAAAAAGAAAGTTTAATTAAATTCTCTGCTCGTCTCGGTTTCCAATTTCTAGTCCCTTGACTGCGTGAATTTAATTAAACATTTTGCCAATTTTTCTCTCTCTTCTCTCTCTGTGTTTTTCCCTCTTGAAAAGGACACAAACTCAAATAGAAGTGCAAAACAACTTTTTCGCGTAATTCAATCAGTCAGAGCAGTTACTAAATCAACAAACATTCCTATTGACTTTAGCATTATTTTTGCTTGAAAGGTTTTAACATGTGCCTCTGAGATTGTCATCATGCATTTTCTCACTGTGGCATTTTCTAATTTCCCTTCTCGCTTTTTGCGCCATTTCCGCTGCGGTCCTCTGATGTTGGCAAAGTCCCTTCTGGCCCAACGAATGAGTTGGCATTTTTATGCAACTGACAAACGTGAAATGTCTCTCATGCGAAGAGGATGTGTTCCTCTTTTTGCAGCACAAAACAAAACAACAAAAAGCAAAAAAAAAAAAAAAATAAAGCACACAAAATGCAATTTATTATGCGCTCTGTTTGGTCTTTTGGGGCTCATATTGCAGCATTCTCGTAGTCTTTAAAGTGATTAGAGGATGCCTAGTCCTGGCTTCACCACAGAATTGTGTTGTGTCATCTTGCCACTCGAATGTCAAGTTGTGCTTCTCCTTTTTTTTTTCCTGTTTGCTGCTGCTGTTGCTACTGCTGTCAACACTCACGTTTCTCCTGCAGGATTCATTAGGACATTATTAATGATTTTCCTTTTTGAGATAAGCCCAGAGACTTTTGCTGCTGCTTGTATAATATGTCACTTGGCCAACTTTTAAGCAAATCAAAATATTTTCACATATGATTTATGATATTATGCACGAAATCTTAATTAATCTAGGGAATGAACTTGCTTGATAATATTAAAACGTACACAACTTTGTCTGTGAATTGAATTACAGTTAAAATTTGTGGGAAGACTACCCTTCTATAGGCTATAGAAGTGCCAGGGGTACAACGTGAATAGCGGAATCATTTCTGAAAATGCTTTAATAGGCGAGACTAGGAAAAGAAATGGCCAAATAAGAGGCGTGGAAGTCCTAATCGATAAATCCTAATTATCCCCAACTTGTTCAAAGCTGACAAGTGGAACTGGAAACTAATGTTAAACCAATTCAGTGTGCATATGTGCAATATTGGTAACAGTTTGACCTAATTGAATATGCCGCATGCAGACTCCAGTCCTATTCTCCTAGCTGAGCGAGTAAGAGACTCCTCTTCTTCTTTTTCTCTCTCTGAACCCATATGGTTCGGGGTTTATGGGTCTCTCAAAGCGGACCATGAACCGAACTTTCAAAATTTATGAATTTCCTAACCGGACACCTGTTTGGAAAAAGGTTCGTTTACCTTTTTTAAGGTTTTATATAAATGCGAAATATTTTAGTCGAAAAAAAAACTTCTAAATCGGTGCATTGTTTAGTGAAGCGATTTTGAAATCACTTCCAAACTTGGACTATAATGTCTTCGAGAAGAGATATAAAGCCAATTCAGTTTGTAAAATGACAATTAAAAACTCGACACTTTTAAAGAGGGAATTGAAAATATAATAATGAATGTGGACCATTCGACTATTGATTGACGTATCAACATAACTAAATCCGGACAAGTCTTAATTTTAACCGATTTGCTCATATTTATCAAAAATAAAGTCAAAAATATTTTAACAATCTAAGAAGCTTAAGCAAAGGTTCGCACCAAAACCTTAGGTTCAATAACTACAAATATAATAAGTTAAGGAACCGGTTCGCGTACCGAACCCTAGGATTTTTCGATGGGTTTGAGCCTTCGTATTGAACCTTCTGCTGAATTTTAGAGTTATGAAAATTTTTTTATGCAAAGTTATGCCCTTTTCTACTTCAAATTTCAAGTACGTTGAATTTTTGCGTACTTAAAATAAGAATGAATCATTATACTCTATACCGAAGGTACACAGAGTATATTGGGTGTGTGCAAATGTATGTAACAGCCAGAAGGAGGCATCTCCGACCCTATAAAGTATATATATTCTTGATCAGCATCAACAGCCCAGTCGATATAGCCATGTCCGTCTGTCTGTCCGTATGAACGAAGAGATCTCAGAGATGGTAAGAGATAGAGGTTTGAGGTGTATGGAACTTATATACCTTATACTTGCAGGCAGATCAAGTTTAGTTTTAATTTTTGCCACGCCCCCCCTGCCTCCCCCGCAAATTAAAAAAAAACGAAATAACTCCCACAATTTTCAAGCTGGATAGTTCGAACATTCTAGACATATATTCTACTACTTATTTTGAATCGACCCGCCATACATCGTTTTTCGATCAGATGAACGATTTTAGAGCTATACGTAAAAGAAAATAAAAACCAACGACAACAACAACACCGTAGCGATTGGTAGAACTTACGAGAAAGAGAGAGTAAGAAGGCAATAGCTAACTGGTAATTTCCCAATTAGACCTTGCAATGAGAGGAGCGTTGTAATTGAGATGGCCTGCGGTCAAAAATTACGCGTGATTCCCGCGTGACTAATATAGATACGTTTATGTTAATAGGAAATTATATACAAATTTTATAATTTTACGAGTTATGTACTAGGGTAGTTCTACTCATCATTACTTATCGAGCCCCCATGAGTGTAGAAAACGTTGTAGGAGGCAGAATTTTTGGTAGCGTAAATCCCATTTGAAATGGTGCTTAGTAGTAGTCACTGCTTACTATTACAGAGTAAACATTTTGATAGAACTTAGTGGACATTGATTCTATCTAGAGGGAATGAAGACGTGTAAGAGTGTCAATAGATATTCTTTTGAGGTGCTGTAACAAGGCTTTTACCCTGTGTAAAGGTACTAGAGTGATCGCAGCTTGTGCAAACTATAGATTGTTGGTTGTGAGTTTCTGTCTGTCCCATATTCCCTAACAAATTTTCAAATTATGCCATTTTAGCTAACTCTCTATTTGACAAATTTCAGTTGACTTTCCCGTTTTCTTTTGTCATCATAGTTTACCAAAATAACACGCTTAACTTTGCATTGTAAATTATTTGTCCTCAGTGTAGTTTCGGTAACTTCTGTTGAATGTATAAAGTTCCTCCCCACTTGGGAGATTTTGTGCCACCGCTTTCCAATTTTCAGTCATTGTGTTAAAATCTGGCATTTTTGGTTACGTGTCAACAAGATAATGAGCTTTTGTTGTGCACTTTTAGCAGATATGCAAATATCTGCATAGCCAGAGCATCGCCCCAAAATTGGTTGTTGTTGGTGTTGTCGTAATAAGCCGCATGCATTGCATTTATAGCACACACACACACAGACGCACACACGGACAGAGAGAGGCACGTTGTTGGACTCAGAGGCAGAGGCATAGCCTGTGCTGTATGTCCTTGTTGATTAATAACGTGCACATGGCGCACGTGTTTTTCAGCATAAGCCTGGCCTGTTGGCTGGTATTTGTGTCACACACACACACACACACACACACAAATGCGCATTGACAATAAATTAACATCGATTTCCCCCCTTGCTCAACAAAAAAATTGTCCACATATTTGTCTTAAAATCTGTTATGTAAAGAACTTTTGGCTTCTGTGGAAAAATATGTTTCCTGTCCAGAGTTTCTGGTTTTAAGTACGTGCATATAATTTTCAACACCCCGAGTATTGTATATGGTCCTACTCAAGCTGTCAATATCAGTTGCTTACATGGGAATTTATTGGTGACAGCTCACATAATACATAATGCACACACACACACACACACGCAGACACATAAACAGACTCAATCCGACAGCTGCTATATAGCTTGGAGGGGGGTCTTAACTGGCTTTGCCAGTCGATAGACATGGAAATTTATTGTGATTGTAATTTTAACCAACATTTTCGAGTTTCAAACGAAATGAGCAGATGTGTTTGCCATAGAGAGCTAACTTTTTAATGTCCTGCTAGACTTGGTCGGGTTGGTTTTAGCTTTGTGCATTCATTACTCAATGTCGCCACATACAAATGATGCCACTGCTGCACAATCATTTCACATAACATAATTCCCCACAGTAATCCAAATGAGGCTCTGGGAGAGCATACAAAACTCTAACAAGAGTAATCTGAAGGGCACTGAGGCCAAACTGTTGTGGGGTCCTCCTATCTTTTCGTTTTTTTTTTTTTGATGAGAGACATCTGCTAGAGCTGTTTTAGTTGTTGTTGTTTATTTTTCGTTTTTTGCTGTCTGCGGCTTATTGCGCATACGCCACGTTGACTCAAAGCCATAAGATGTTGCTGCGACAACAAGCATGAATGTAGATTGAATTAAGGCACCAAAAAAAAAAAAAAAAAACCCAGCCAGAGGAAGCTTCTAGTGAGTGTGGGGCCAGCATTATGAATACCCTTTTAAGTCAAAGCTGTGAAAGTAGATTTTAGAGCTCGAGATAAAATCTGTGTCATAATAATACTCAAGAATTTTAAAAATGATCGCAAAATACCAATTAGAAAATAAGAAATTTACTTTAAAATGCAAAATATTCCACATCAAAATACATTTTCTAAATATTTAGCATTTTTTTAAAACCGGTATTTTTATCTTTTATTTTTTTGTTTTTTATTTTTTTATTATTTTTTTTTTTTTTTTTTTTTTTTGGTACCGCAAAGTACTGAAACATCAGACCCAGTACAGTTTCGGTATTGAATATTTTTATTTTTTCAGTTTAATTGCTTCAATCCTCACCGTAAAACGCTTACAAAATTACAAAAATGTTCCTAAATGATGATTGGTAAATTTTTCAGAACTTCTTTCAATTTATTTATATCAAAAGTTCTTTCTGCTGTTTCGCCTGCACAAATCAGCCTAAAAGGTTTATATAATGTTTAATTTGCCCTCTTAAGTAATATCTATGGAATAAAGTTTTTGCTTTTAAAAGATTTATACATTTCTCAGTATATAACAAGTAAGAGCGCTGCAGTGCAGTGCCCCGACTACGAAATACTCTGTAACCCAGATGTTGTGTATACGCATATATACACACACGCAGCCAACGCTTACAACGCAGTCGCGACGCTGTCTGTTGGAAGGCTGAAAAAATTTCGCTTCCAAAACTTCCCTGTGCGTTTCAGAATAAAGAGATATTTGGCCTAATTTAATACATTTAAAGTCTAAACAATATCTCTATCGATGTCTATAAAACCGTCTTGAGGAGTCGATAAAAAAACCAGGTCCCCTAGAAATTACTGGCTGTAACAGAAAATCAAAAGCGACCATGTCGTTTCGATATATTGAAAGCTACCTAGAAATATCGAACCAGGCCGACTTACAATATCGAAGCTGCGCATTGCTTCACCTTTGATTTTTGCATAATGGCTGTGACCTCACATATATGTTTTAGGAAGTTTCAGTTCAGGAAAGTTTCTACTGGTTTTATGTTCAGAATTACGTCTAGGGCCGCCTGGGGGTGGATCGCAGGGATCCTGTTATTCAAAGACAAGCTGCTCTTTACACCTTGTAAAGCTTGTTTAGGTGGGATTTGGTGTTGGCCGCTTTCCACCAGACCAGCGCTTTAAAGGTGAGAATAGGTCTGACGACCGCTGTGTACAACCAGTGAATGGTGTATGATTACAGTCCCCATCTTCTACCGAAAGCCTTTTTCCAAGCGTGCTTCCTTGAGGCGTGCTTCTCGTAACCCTCCTTCTAATTTTACCTCCACAAAGTTCAGAGTTTATGACTCGGCTGCTAAGCATGTTACCTAGCCAGTGAGTTAAAGTCGGGTATGAGCTGATTTTAGCAAGTGCCCCCTTGATGTCGAGAAAAGCCGCCAACGCAAACTCCTTCTGATTCAATGATTCGTCGATGCTCCCTACCACTTCATGTCGTGCGGTATCAACAAATCTCCCCTTGAGGTAGGAGTGAACGTTCGTGGAGTGAGCTTGCTTCTTATAAGTTACATATATTTGCACAACTTCCTGATGCCCTTTTAACCATATTTAATGGTACCAATAAGGGACCGAATTTTAAAAAAAAACTATAACTTAAACAGAACCTTCTACCGAAACACTCTTAGGACCGTTTTATCATCTTCATGGCTTTTAAATCTAGGTGGTTTTTGAATATTTATATTGCCTACTTTTAGGACGCGTTTTAAATCATACGTGGGTCGTTGTAAACACAAGCACAGATATTTTAAGGGCGGCCTAAGAGTAGGCAACACATATTCTTAAAAATTACCAAGATTTGAAAATCATGAAGATGAGAAAACGGCCCTTAGTTTGATAGGATGGACATTTTAAAGCTGCTTTTAAAATGGAATATATCAATTTCCAAATTGTCTCTTTCTCTTATAAAGACCAATATCCTGTTTCAAAAACATTTCCCAGGAGGTTAAGAATGTTGTGCATGCCTTCGTTTAGTAAGAGGTATCACGGTTAAAACTGAAACCAGCAACAACGAAAACAACAACAACAATTTCAGAAGGTTACAAGTCGCATACAAATGCGTAAACACAGACACAGCCATATCATTTTGGAAACCAAGCGAAAAGTCATTGTCAAAGTTGACGACGACGACGATGGCGGCGCTAGCGCCGGGGACGAGGACGTTGAAGATGCCAAACGGCAACGACTACGACGATGATGATGGGGGCGGCGTCGCCATTTTGTTTTACTCTGGCTGTTGTTATGCGCATTGTTTTGCCCTTTATCCTTATTCCTGGAATTGGTGTTGGTGTTTTTTGTTGGCCTCTCTCACATGCATAATTTATGGCAATAAATTCGCTTAACTTTACGACAATTTGTAGCTGCTAAAGTGTGCCATCAAATTCTACACTTTGTGTACAAACTGAGAGAAGTGTGAGGGGGAGGGGTGCGGGGGCAAAGATAATTTGATTTGGTTTAACCGAACGTTTGATGTGTGTTCAGGATGGCGTAAATTTGGCGATTAGCATTGAAATTTGATTAGGCGTCCGGCAGTTGTTGCTTCAATTAGTGGAACGTTTTGTGTGTGTGTGTGTGTGTGGCGCACTAGAAACCTCAAAACTCAAATTGCATCCTGCCGTGGGGCACTTCAAAGGCCGCACAACATTCTGAATTGCAAATGCCAGGCCAGGAAGGTGAATCTATGGGTTGGGTTTTGCATTTTGGTTGGACTTCAATTATGTGGCTCTCGGTTACACAGAAACTGACAGACAGTCTGTCAGATGGGGGCATCTTGACTGCTGCTGACTGGTAGCTGCGTTTCTCTGTGGTTGTTTGAAAAAAAAGAAGAAAAAAAAACACAAACTTTTAAACGTCTACTGGATCTTTTTCCTCTGGGTTCTACCACCTTAGTCCTTCCGTTTCCTTTTAACTGCCATTTGTCGTTTGTGGGGGACTCCCAAGGGAAAGGGGAGCAGCAGGGGGGGGGGCCTGTTGCAATTTGACTTGAGTGTGTTGCATGCTTTTAGGCGCAACGTGAGCTGCAAGTTTGTTGAACCTGAGTCTAGCAACTTACCTGGCCATGAATAATTCAACATTATTCCAAGTTGTTTCCCACATTTTTCTTTTCCTTAAAGTTAATTACATTGGGTTGCTTCTGCTGCTGCCAAGTCTTGAGGTTGCGCCACCAACTCAACTTATGCATATTTATTTTTGATTGTGTGCAACGCTCGATTTGCTTGATTTTCATGTAATTTTCATTTATGCGAGAACAATAAACTTTCTTAATTGAAAACCAAAAGTTTACAATGCCTCAGAATGGTGTACACATACACATACGTGAGTCTGAGGAACCACATTTCTGTGCATGCACATTGATTTAGCATTTAAACCACTAATGAGCAGCTTTTGTTGCTCTGTGTTGCTGCTGCTGTTGCTGCTGCTCAAGGTGAAACCAGGCAACAAAATTTAATCGTAAATGTTTATGAAATACCCTGTAAAATAAACAGAAATGAAATCTTAGTGCAAGCAATGTAACTGAAAATAGAAAACAAAAACTCGGAAGCTTAACTCTACCGGTAGGATGTTTCGGTTTTTTCGGTTTTAAATATATCGATTTTCAAATACCGATTCTCAAAAAATTTTAATAAATGGTTCCAATTGCGGTTTAGAGTCTTACTTTTTATTGGTTCTTTTTGGTATACGGTTCCTCTTCGGGTTACAGGTTTAAAGAAAATTTTCCGTCATACTTAATCCTCCACTTGATATATTATATCTTAAAACCGACATTCATTTAAAATCAGCGATTCAAGCACCATTTTGGATCCTGAAGAAAATCAACTTCAATCACGAAAATCAGCTTCGCCACATTCCCTCAAAATTGGTGTAAGGTTTGTAAGGCCTAGAAGAAAGCAGAATTATGTTTTTCTCGTTCTATCCGTTCCTCTGTCTGTTTCTATTCTGTCACCTACCTCAGTTTTAAAGCTACATTTACTAAGTTTATGCTATTAAAAAATTATGATTTTTGCCCTTCAAAGTATGCAACCTTTATTTTTTTAAAGAATTATTTATTTACTTAGCATCAGTTTTGGCAGCATTATACATAATCCACATTGTGTTTTCACTCAGATTGTCGGACCAGTTAAATGTATACAAAAATAATTAGTGTTCTAAAACATAGCGTACTTGAAAGAGAACCGAACCAAATCGTACAGAACCGCTTATTTGAGCTTGTAAAACGAACCAAGAATCGAACCGGTGATCTTTTGAAAATGCTGAACCGAACCGAAAAGTTTATCAGTTTATCCATAAGTTTAATGATGTAAACACGATATTGTACCTTAAAATTGAGCAATTTTTCTTAGGTAGTGGTAGTGTTTCCTCGTTAATATAAATTTAGCCTTTGATCTTTATTTTTCGTTTATAAAAAGATTATTATGCGTTCTTCTCGTTAAGACGATAGAACGTCGCTTCTTTTTGCTAGGCATTATACAATTTTTTCGCCCCCTTCAAATTTGTCTTTTTACATACTTAATAATTTATAATAAGATCAGCTCATCAAGGCAATAATGTATTCTATTGGACGGTACCCGTTTTATTTCTATATAATCAATATAATTAGAATTGGTATCGAAAATATTTAAATGCATTTAAAGAAACAGATTTCAAAAATATATGGAAATATCCTAAGTTTATTTTAGAAAGTTCAGAAATTCGCAATACGGATTTGGCGAATATAGTATATTAACCTTGAACCACTGAGTCAAACCAAAAACCCGGTTCGGATTTTTTTGGATGCTAAAAATATATTATGAACCGAACCTGTGGTTTAAAAACTTAGAAAGCTACGAAATCGAATCACTCCTTATACTCGAACGGTTGCATTCCTGGATTTAAGTAAGAATAACGTTCTGTTCTACGTGATAGCGTTCTTAAGCTTAGGAATTAATAATATGAATTACAAATTTTGAACTTTGAAAACGTAGAACTCCGTTTTTTATTTACGTTAAGCTTGACAAGATATATCACTATTTAATTTTAGTCTGGTTGCAGATTACTCGTCAAACAATAAACCTTCTTCTTTGGGTCCTTATTCCCTCGAGGGACACAGGGCATCAACCACTCCTCGTCTCCACCGAACTCTCTTTAAGTTCACCCCAAGTTTTGACGATTCCTCGAGCTTCCCAATCGACTGTCCTACTTCAGGTCTCTTTTGGGTCTGCCTGGTGCCCAACCAATCCCATCTAAAGGGTTTCATTCCATGGCCTTTTTTGCGATACAGTTGTCATTTTTACGCATAGTATGGCCAATCCTTCGGATTGTTGTTTTATTCTGGCTTGTGGTTACAGATCACTGATTCGAATTGTGTTCGGCCATTAAATGTGGAAAACTGCCTACGAATTTGAAAGCCTTACCAAATTTGAGTGAAAATTCAATACTTTTATAAAGTTGCTAGCGTCATATTGTATGCGATATTTATAAATTCTCAATTCCAACTTCGTATACAAAACCCTTCAGGTATTCGTCTTTGAAATGTGTGCAATCTGTCATTGGATATTGCTAAGCTCCTTTGCACTTGTTTCCAGCTCATCTGACAGTCGATCCCACTTTGATGGATTCAACGATTTTTCTTTCTTTTTTTTTAAGCTTTTTTGCAATTGACTGAACAAGAACTGTTAATGCCACGCCCCATTATATTGTCGTCTAAAGCATGGGTCGCATTAAAATTTTAATGATGTGCAACAACGGTGGATGCAGTCGTCAGCTTACCAAAGTTTTCCCAAGTTTCTTTATGCACACGTTGGTGTGTGCTTGCTTCGCTTCCTTCAGGTGCTTTTAGTTCACTTCAGCGTGTAGCTTCAGCACGCATTTAGCAAGCTGCTGCTCCTTCTGCTTCTTCCCCTGCAATTAAAATTCAACAACTTTAGGCTACAGCATACCCATCCCTGCATCCCCTGTGTCTGCCTTTTAGTTGCAGTTTATGACCTAGCTTCAAATTGAGTCTGATTAGCTGCAAAGTGTCACTAAAAGTGAGAGGCAGAGTGCAAGTTTCTCATATGCAAATTACTTTGGGGACCTTTAAACCTTGTTGCTGCTCTGCTGGCAAGGATTTATACACCCCTCAGTTTTGCAATTAACATAAAATCCAGATATCTGGAGAAAATTGTTGCACTTTCATTTAGTGAGAGCTTAAGCTCATTTATTAATTGCCTGCCAGAAGAAGAAGGGTAGGGAACAGCAGGGGTAATCCTTATAAATTTCCATTAAAAAAAATCTCCTAAGCTTTTAACATGAAAATTATTATTTATGTTTGGGCAGCAGTCTGGGCAGGATAACAGATTTGTGGCCCAGTTGGCGGTTCTTCTCTATTTGCGTTCATAATTTGCTCCGGCTAATGCTGATGATGCGGCCGGCTACTTTTAATTTATTGTGAAAGCATAAAACAGGCAGCCGGAGAGATGGAGATAAGCTTCCAGAGAGAGAGAGAGAAAGAGTAGGCAAAAAAAAAAAGAAAGAAACGCAAAGCCTGGGTGCGGTTATTGATTTTCCTGCTGCTGATGAGACGGAATTTTGTTTTTTTTTTTTTTCGGCCTAACGATGATGATGATGACGCTTGGTTGCCTTTTGCCGAGTTGGCAATTGTTGGGAGCGCATTTAAAGCCCTTTTGCAATAACATAAATCCTTAGCCCCCGGTGCAATCGGCGGCAGGTGAAGAAGACGAATATGCGCAAATTCGCGTATCACATGCAACGAAATAAAACTTTCCTGACAGGCGACAGGCAGATAAATGTGCCACTGAGTTTCCACTTCGTGGCGCCTGCCAATTAAGTGCCAAATTATGCACAAAAGTAAGCAACAGCGTGCATTGTGTGTATTCTTGGCTGAAAAGAATTGAAAATGAGTTGCGCTCTCAGATAACCGCCACTATACACCACAACAATGGCCGTGTCAGTTGTTGTTGTTTTTGTTGTTTTTCGTTGGCAAGGCCACGACATATTTTCAGTTTCAAGTAAAAGTTTCTTGAGCATGCATTCTTAACCAAACCCCATGTCCTTGGGCCCGAAAAACTTTTTCAATTTACTTCGCTGCTTGCGCACTTAAAACGCAATTATTTACATGCGGATAAGTACACTACAAAAAAATGGTAAACCACATTGCAAGCAAGTTAAATGAACAGCAATAAATGAACAGAAAAGACAACAAGAATATGTAGTGGGAAAATCCTAAACCCATTTTGTAGAAGCCAGCCAACCATTTGCTCAAATATTCAATCAGCTGATTACTCGTAAAGCTTCAGGTAACAGAGTGATCCTATATATTTAAGCATTTAATTAAAGGGCGTCCAAAAATGGTCTTCATCCCACAAATAGCAAGCAAAATCCATGTAATAGTAATGACATGATTATAAGGGGATAATCCCTTACCCTATAGTTCCGGCTACACTGGTGCATAACTAGCTATTTCGCTAACTCTTGGTAGTGAGCACCGGATACCGATCTAATTTTCTTACAAATTTTGTATGGGAATGTTGGCCAAATTTATCGAGCAATTCGACGTTGACTACCAGTCGTTAACGCGATGATCGATGCAAACGAGCTACTCCAGTGGTGGCTGAAAAACTAAAAGAAGAAACATTTGATTTCTGTCGAACTCACAACTTTGGGGAGACTAAATACAAACGGCAGCATCTTAGCGCATTCGGCTATCGGAGTCAAATGTTAGATAAAAGCGTGCAGCACTGAAAATAGTCGGACAATAGTGACTCAGAGGTCTTAACGCTGCATAGAAATGCCAAGTGTTCGAATCCTCCGGCAAACTACGATTTACAAATTTTATTTTTTTATTTGCGGTATCCGGTTCCTGGATCCTCTGAACCCCAGGTTTTGGTTCGACCCTCAGTTCACTTAAAGAAACAGATTTTAACTTTTGAAGCAAACTTCATGAAGTTTTTTAGTAGGCGTGGAATTTAGAGGAAATCTTTCAGACCTTTTAAACAAATTGTTAAAAATACATTTAAATCTCTCGCCTACTAGGAAAACTTCATTAAGTTTGAAGCAAACTTTTAAATCCCGTCTAAGTTAGAAAAAATATTTTTAAAAGACCTTTCCAAATAATTAAATTATTTTTGATGTATATTCTCTTGGACTATTTTCGAAGAAATCTATAACATAATTGCTTTCTATTCATCTTATAAACTTTCCTTTCTTTACAGTCATTTAAAGTCAAATTTTAAATAAACATATCGGGAATTTCTTCCGGCTGAAAAATTACTTAAAATTGTGAACCGAACCTTTTTTTTTTGCATAATGGTTCAATTCGGGTTCAGGTTCGAGGGATCAAAAATGTAGAAGGTTCGGTTTATGGTTCGGTTCGGCCAATTTAAAAAACCTCTAACCGAACCGGTTGTTAGGGGTTCGGTTCTGCACCGGTTTGCAGCCTTGGTAACAACAGCAAAACGACGAATTTATCCGAGCTGCTGCATTACCTATCGTTAACTACGCGAGTAACGACCAGTGATGCCTGACATCATAAGGCTGAGTAGAGTCTTGAACCCAGCGCACCTTCAGGGTAATTACACTCACTCAAATTGCAAAATGCAGCCCCGCGTTATTATTTGGTTTGCTTATAACTTCCACTATTATTCGTCTAATCGGAAAACCACTGGGAGTCATCAGATTAGCACCCCTCGTTATATTCTTCTTTTCAGCTTTCAAATAAGTTTTGTTTTTGAGAAAAGCATTTTTCAAAACTCTGTTGTAGTTAAAAACAGAAAGAAAGACACCTTCCACCCGGCTTCTCTTTAAGTAATTTTTTATCCATCGGGCCCTTTTAAATAAATTTTTTTATTATATATTAAAAGACAACATTATACCATCTATAGCACGGTACAAAGTGTTCCCGCCAAATTTAAGCGCATTTATTTTCTTAGCACATTAAGCGCTGTTTTCTCATGTTCCTGTTTTTCAAATTCAGGCGCTTTTTGGAAAAACAAAATTGAGTTGCCTACTTTTAGGCCGCTTTTAAATGTCTATGTTTGTGTCTACTACGACCCGGATGCATTTTTAAACACGGCCTATAAGTAGGCAACATATATTTTCTCAAAAAGCACATAGTTTTATAAAAACAGGAAGATGAGAAAAACAGTTGTGTTTAATGTTTTAAAGGATTCGGAATAAGTTACTAAAAGAAGACATATGTCTCAAAACTTTAAAACGGCAATTAAAAATGTTTCCTAAAATCTGGGAAATAATTTATAAATTTTCTTTAAAAATGTTCTCAGTGTAATTTAATGAAAACCACATACTAAGAATTTTCTATAAATATCTTACATATAAATATAAAAAAAAAACCCTTCTTCCGGCCTATAGGCTTAAGTTCCACCTCAATCTAAATGTAAATGGGCAATTGGAAAATAATAAGTACAGCATAAAAAAAGGACCAAGAAATTGTCCATCTGGCCGAAAAAAAAGAGCCACTACAACTGCACGCAGAAAAAAGGCAAACGAAACGAAACGAGTTTTCAATTTCGTTGTCTAAATAAGCCGTAAGATATTTGCCAGTTGGAAAATTGAGTTGTTTCTCTCTGCTTGCTCTGTAACGGTCTCCTTCCTCCTCTGGAGACCAAACTGGGAAATGCATGTAAATAAATTACAACTCCTTATCCCCTAGAGCAGAGCCCAGACAATTATTGAGCTATGCCAATGCAGAAAACAAAGCTTCAACTATAAATTTTTGGATGGGGGGCCAGGGATTGTGGTTTTGTTGCAGACAAACTTTTGCCATTTCCTGCAATGTTTAGCCGGCTACTTGGTCAGCAATGCTAAACTTAACCCCATGCTCCTTTTTGCCATACAGTCACGCACTTTTGGAACATTGTCAAATCGACAATTTACTTGTTAGCCCAACTTTTCTAGGACAAAACTTTTTTTTTTTTTTTGGGGCAGGGCAAATGGAAAGCGTTCTCTGTATTTTGGCATTTGGATGGGATTTGTTTTTAACATTGATGAGGATTTCAAGTTAAAATGAAATTCCGTGCATTAATTATGCAGGGGGCGGACACGGAAGGAGCGCTGGAAATCAACTTTTCCTTTGGGGCTCCTGACAACTTTTGTGTTTGTTGCCGAAAGAGAAACGAAGGAAAAATGCAGTGCACAAACTTGTTGTTTATGCATGAATCCTCTCCTCCTACGCCTTTCAGCCAAGTTGCAGTTGAACGCACTGGCTGACACAATTTGCGCTCATTATGAGCTTGAAGGTTGTTGCTGCTGCTTGGCCTTTTGTTTCTTTTTTTTTTCTTTCTTCATTTATAAAATATTTGCATTGTTGTTGCTTGCCGTTTTCATTTTCGCCAAACTTTTCGTCCAGCAAGTCCAAGCAACTAGTTGGCCAACTTTCTTAAACGTTTTATTGAAACAGTTTTTGCCCGTTTGCGTTTCTTTTTTTTTTTTCTTCTCCATTTTCTGTCATATATCAAAATGGTGTCAAGCATACGCCATGTTGGTCCAGCAAAATGTGGCAAAAGCCAGTGCAGGCAGCCATCCAGGCAGGCAGGCAGCAGCAGGTGCCCTGGCTGAAATGACATCATTTAAATTCATGCATGACCCACATTTGGTTAGCATCTGCTGCTCTTCCAGCTTCAGCACTTACACATTTACTTCATATTTTATTAACAAAGCAATTTATTGCATAAATTCACATTGCACCACAACCATCGCCCACCCCCCCGTCCGCCCATCCCGGTTGGCCACAATTTATTGATTACGTTGCAAGTTTTCTTTTAAAGTGTGCAACAAATGCTTAGGCCACGCCCCACTTTTCTGGCTTGCTAATTGCTGCATAAATCAAGCGGCAAAAAGGAAAACGCTTTAAATAAACGGGACAGCAAGTCCTGTCGCAAGTCGCTTGCGACTATGGGGAAAAATGTGTGTGTGTGGCAAAACCCGTTTTTTTTTACGTTTTAACTCGCAATCTTTCATCGTATATCTGTCTACTAAGAATTTATTAACGCAACATGGCGTATACGCAATACGCAAAGAATTTTTCAAATTTAAAACGATACGTGAAACCAAAGAATTAACAATACCTTGAAGCGATATCTCGTGGAAACAAATTTGTATGGCGGATCCTGCTGGTAGGACTTGTAGGTATTGTCAATTCTTTGGTGAAACCTTACACCAATTAAAATACGCGAAATTTTAAGTTAGACTTTCATAGTATGAATTACAGAAATCTAGTACGCGCAAAATTAATAGCTTAACTTGCGAACTTCAGGGGCATTTTAAAGTCCATCACGGCCGACATCAACATAATTTCCCAAAAAACACTTGGTTTTGAAACCCAGAACCAGAAAAATTACTCAATAACAACTTATTAACCTAATTATGCTAAGCGTAAGGACCAGTTCCCATTTACGAATAGATTTAAAATTTAAATTAAAAAGTAAACCATTGCAATTCCAAATCGTTTTCATGAAGGTGTTCCCGTTTTTGTATAAAATTCATGTTTTTGTTTTCGAATGAAAGTTCGAATCGTTGTCGATCTAATCCGATAACAGTTAAGTATCGATAAAAAGAGCTGAATGCACTGTTGCTTTCGACTTTAGAGTTGCCAAAACTTACGCAATTATAGTTATCAATCCGATTTTTACAAAACGCTAAATAGTGCCTTAGAAAATATACAATTTGCAAATTCCAAGAAAAGAATGTTGAATGATGACAGTTATTTAAACAATAGGCGACAAATGCAGGAGAGGAACAAAAAGTGGATGATGTGGAAAACGCTAGAATTCGGCTATAACCCTACAGCTTGATATTCTTTAAGGGGGTCTTCTACCTTCGAAAAATATTTTTTTCGATTTTTTTGTTTTGCATTATTATTATAGCTTGGACATTCCTCTTTCATCCCCTTCAAACCATTTTCAAATATTCGAAATAGTTTAGCAGTTATTGCCATTTTAGTGGAGCAATGTTCTTGCTAAAGTGAGTATATTTTACGTTGCTCAAAACTTTAAGCGCATTTTTCTCGAAACCACGTTTTCGGCCTGGAAGCCATGATTGCGCCAGATCTACTGAACCGATTTTGATCAGCCATATTGCAATCGACGAAGAATTTATGTAATTCTGGCTCTCCAGAATTTTTTTAAAAAACACTCATAAAACGCTATTTAAAGGTATAAGACCCCCTTAAGTAGTAGTAGTGGTTTATTCATTCACAAAATTTATATATTGTGTACATAATAGGTGACCTAAAATCCCTATAGGCAGATATGTGACTATGAAATGGTTGCAGGTTGTACATAAATAAAAAAAAAACTTAGCTTTGGCTTAAAGCCGTCAGCTGTTAAGTATGTTGTCTTGTTTTCATTGTGAATAGCTTGTCATTTGTCATTAAAACCAATAAAACATGAAGGCTTACTAGATTATGATGTCTCTTGCATCGAACAGTGTAAAGTCAGCCTACCAATAGAAGACCATATTGTTTTTCTAGATTATTAAAAAAATATTAGAAATACTTCTTTTAAAAAATTTTAACAATAAACTCAAATTTTCTACATTTAGAATTTAGAGGACTTGTTGTTGGGTCAATTATTTTTGCTGCGAGTATTTTATTCTGATTTCCGGTAGTATCGGGCAAACTGCAATTAAGTGGTACGTGTCTTCTTTGGTGTTTAAATTGCAGAGGATGCAGTTGGCTTCCGTATTGTTGAAATATGAACGGAATCACAATGGGTCGAAGGGCCTCTGGATGAATTCGGCCTCCACCGAGCAGCCTATTTAACCGTTTGGGTATAGAGGATCGGAGACCAGTTCACAACTGACGCCAGTAGCTGGTAAAGGTGACGACTTTGCATTGTAAAAGTTCTCTGAAGCTTCTCCCGACGGCTGTGCATTACTTATTACAAAATCAATGCTGTTTCACAAAGTATAGCATATATACTCAATATTGTTTGACTTTTTATCTATCTGGTGTTTCCTTTTATTCACCAATATTAAGTTCAGCCCTTAGGCCAGTAGCAGCGGTTTGTGTGCTTTCAATTTTCGTTTTATATACACAAACAAAAACCGAGATTCGTTAATAAATTCATTTTAAGCACTGCATGAAAATGAATGTTTAAATATAAATCAAAACATTTCATTAATTTCGAATCATTTCCAAATGTGGCTCACATAAAGAGCCACATGTGTGTGTTTGTGTTTGTACCGTGACCTGGCCAAATGGCCAAAACCTAAACATATCATAACGCGTGAACGAATTCAATTAAGTTGACTGTCTGTTTTTATGGCGACCAAAATTAAAGTAAATAAACAAGCAAGAAATAAGTTTTTCTGTCTGTTGTGTCCCATTGGCAGTTGGCATTGGTCACAGTTGTCGCACCCTGGTTTTTGTGTGGTTTCTATTTACGTTTCGAGTCAAAATAAACCTCAAAAACCACCGACGACCCTCTCCACCCTCTCTACCTCCCTCCAGTCAGACAATGGACCATATAAATGTGTCCCCTGGGGGCAAGAGACTCTTCCACTCGGCATTTTATGCTTTTGTGTGGCAAGTCAAGGACATTGTGGGGTGGGGGGGTGGGGAAGCATAATTTTCAATAAAAATGCTTTGCTATTTGTTGCGCAGCAAAGTATGCTCTCAAATGAAATTTATGAAAATTAAACCTTAAACTTTCTCTTTGCAGATACACGACGATCTAGAGAAAGATCCGGACTATTCTGGCTCTGGTTTTGGACCCGATGACGAGGACGCTATAACCGATCATCACGGTTCGCATGGTTCACATGGTTCGCATAATACGCGCATTTCACAAAACGGCGCTAGCAGCGGTTCGAATACAAATAGTAAGCATATAACCAGCGACAGCAACAACGACCTCATCTCGAGTAGAATCAACAACAACAACAATCACAATCAAATCGACAACAGCCAGAGTAATAATCTCAATCTCAATCATCAATCGAATAGTGGCACAATCATTGGTAGTAGCACCACAGCGAACAATAATAATTTAAATAATTTAAATAATAATCTAAATAATATCAACATCAACAACAACCAGAACGGTATCATCGGCAGTGGTGGTGACATCAGTGGTCATAATACAATCGGTAAAGATCAAGCTAGTGTAAATGTAACCACAACTCCCCCCTTTTCCACCACTCCAGCAGCAACAGCAACAACAACTACCACAACAACAACAGACACATTCAATAGCATTAGTAAAAATCACAACTACAGTCACTACAACAACAACTCACACACAACAACCACAACATCTTTATATCCAGCAGCTCATACACCACCTTCAACACCGACACAATCCTCCTCCTCCTCCACCTCCACCAGTTCGACGACAACAAGCACAACAACAACAACAACAACAGCAGCCCCAACAACAACTGCCAGCAGCTCAGTTAATCAGACCACGCCCATTACCACCTCCACTTCAACATTGGCCACGCCCACACCCGTGCCGCCATTCCCACAAATTGATGAAACTGAAGATGTCGATGACGATGATGATGATAATGTGGAAGAAGATCCTGAAGATAACCTTCAAGGTAGCGGCGACAATGACGATGATGATGACAATGACGACGACGATGAAGATATCGATGACATCGAAGATACTGACGATCAATTGACCATTGATCAAGAAATTAAAAAGTACCAACCCCCCGTGGATGCGGGCCATGTGGAGGTGGATGAAACTGAGAGCACCATTGATGTGGATGGCAAGGAGGACGATGACGAAATGTACACCGAAATCACGGGCATCAGTGTGACCAAGGCTGCACCCGGCGCCATCGATGGTGACATCAACATAGAGCGCGGACGTCAGTGGTTTTTATTTTTCATATTTCTTATATTTTCCAAACTTTTGTTTGTTTATTGTTTTGCTCTCCTTTTTTTTTGGTTTCTTTGTCTTTTTACTTCTACTTTCTGCTTTTCACAGTGCGCTTTTTGTGTTGTTCTTGCTTTTGCACACACACTTTGTTATTATTATTTGTATTTGTATTTGTATTATTTGTTTTTTTCCTTTTTATGTGTTAGTTTAAGACTAAAGTATCTTTTGTGGCATGTTTGTTAGGGCTTGGGCATTTGCCAGGGACTAAACTGCACAGAACAAAAATGATTTGTTTAAAGAAAAGTTGCACGAGTTGAGCTAAAATTATGCTGATAGTTGGACGCATTCAGCAGAACTTTTAGGGTTCCTGATCAAAGGCCAGGTTAAGCAGAAGAACTTGATCCATGATCACTGATTTATTTCTTGGTGTAAGATGATATTTACATGGAGCTTTTCCAAATGTCAATTTAACAAGACCCCCTACAAGTATGCTAAATAATATGTGTAGTTTTTATCAAGCTGATCAGTGATCAAGTGTCTCTGCTGAACGCGCCCAATGTTATTTTTTTTTGGAAATGTACACGACCTACTTTTTCCCTCAGACTTTAATTAATTTTTCAAATTGAGAAGTTTCATTTGGAACATTTTTACCACTCCTCAAAGTATGCTATGCAGTTAAAGCTGATCAAGTTGAAAGTTAAAGCAGAGACAATTGATCACCGATCAGGTTTAGGAAGTTATGAAACTGGCTCCCATTTTTGCTATAGCAAAAGTTTTACGATTTGGTCTCTGAATCGCAAAAATAAGTGCTTTAATATTCGCAAATCGCACAATTTCGCCGTTTTTAAACCGGTAAAATGAAAAGTTAATAGGAAATGGTACTTAAGGTATCAACTGACACTCTGGGAAACTATTTTTGTCTAATTCTTTAACAATTTATAACTATTTTTGTGGGCTCTTTTACAGAATTCAAAATAAAGTCAAAGTTATTTACAAGTTCTTACTGATCACTGCCGAATTTGTTTAAATCGCAATTCTCTAAATTAGATGAAAGCCAGAGCCCAGCTAAATATCTGTTATTTGGCATACTTTAAGGCGTCTTTCAAAAATTATGCTTAAAGAAAGGTCACTGAAAATCAGGAAACGCCTCTAAAAGTAGGCTATAAATGGGCCCCTACTTTTGTAGCCTAGGCTACTTTAAGTAGTGTGACCAGGTCCGATTGAAAACTTATATTCAAAAGTGTTGCCTCTTATTTTTATCACAGACTCACATAGGCTCAATTTACGCGGCATGATTTCTTAGCAAAATTTTTGTCAAAAAAATCAGTTAACACATGCCTGAGAAGCTCAGTTGAGTCATCCACAGAACCATTGGTTCATTGAAATCACCTGGTATATACGAACATTGTGACATATACGTGTAGGAAATCTATCGGGCTCAAATGGGGGATGACCCTAGACACAGTTCGATGGATCTACACGGCAATCGTACGACCGGTCCTGCTGTATGGAGTATCAGTATGGTGACGAGTCCTAGAAAAGACTGCCCAGCAGCGCAGATTCTCTAAGGTCCAGCGCATGGCTGAAATATGCATTACTGATGCACTCCGCACCACTTCTAGTGATGCTCTCGACTTTATTCTAAACACATCTACAATTGAGCAGTTGGCATATAGAGTAGCTATCATATCTGCTCTTCGCTTGAGAGAATCGAAACAATGGCGCACAAGCAACTTCGGTCACTCTAGCATTCTTCAGGGGAACACCTTCCTTTCTACAGTCATTAATTACTGTATCCCAACAGAACACAACTCTACTCCCTTTCACGTCTTCATCCCTTCTAGAGAAGAGTAAAATCAGGGTCCGCCAGGACCGCAGTAATCTAACCAAATGTATACTGATGGCTCGAAACTCGACAATAGAGTGGATGGCGGTGTATACTCCGACGAACTCGGCATCAGTCATTCTTTCAGACTACCACAATGGTAGTGTCGGAAATCCTTGCAATCAAGGAAGCTCTAATATGTGCACAGTAGTCAACTCAGACCCCAAGTACATTAAGCATTTACTCTGACAGCCAAGCCGCCATTAAAGCGCTTGGATTAATATACTCCAATTGGGTATCGGCTAACGATTGTCGCAAATCTTTCCAAGAGATCACATAGGCCTCATTTGGGTCCCAGGATACAGGGACATAGAGGGCAATTGCAACAGACGAACTCGCGAGACAAGGCACTACCAACAACCTTCTTTCCGATAATGAGGTATGCCCATGGCTACGTGCAAAATTTATATGAGCAGAGGGCTACTCAAAAATGGCAGTCAAGTTAGTACCTGCAGGACAGCGCGACTGACTTGGCCGAATCGCAGCGAAAAACGCTCATTGGACCTATGCCTGCTTGGCAGTTGAAAGGTTATTTACAGATCACTGACTGATCGTAACACATATCGCCAGACTAGGTGCTCCCTCCAGCGACTTCTGCAAAAGCTGCAGGTACGAGAAAGAAGTAGAATCTGTCTCACACTTCTTCTGCTCGTGTCCAGCTTTAAGTCGTTAAAGAAAGAAAGAAAAAAAAGAAGAGGCATCTGCCTCAAACTTCTTTGCTCGTGACCTGTTCTAAGTTGCCGAAGAAAGAAATTCCTCAGCTCACACTACCTAACAGAGACCATTTGCTTTCTGTTAGAAATGATTGATTGAGTCTTTCGCCAGCATAACAGATTTTTATGTTGCTGAAACTTTGTTGCTGAAACTTCGTTGCTAAGAACATTGTTTGCTGCATTAATTCGATTTCGTGTAAAATTCAATTTTAAACTGAACTAACTATGCTAACACTAACTTTTGTAACATTTTCAATATAAATTATGTGCAGTGTAGTCTGTGACACGCTTTGATTACATACAATGGTTAATTATTATTTTGGTTTTGTTATTTACGTATTTTAGATTTAATTATGGCTTAACACAAATTTTCTTTCTACTTTTTTTACGTAGTTTATTTGTATTTATTAGAGTATAATTGAATTTATATATTTATGACTATAATTTAGTTTAAATGGACGCGTTGAAAAAAGCTCTCTACAAAATGTCGCCACGGGTGCTCTGTCCTGTCTGTCTCTCGCTTTTCCCCCCGCCACACAGAACCAGAACAAAAAAAACCAAACCAAATAATACAGCATTATTTCCATTAACTCATCCACACCCACTCATTCTCATTCATTCATTCATACATTTTCCCCATTTGCCTTCGATTTAGTTTTAACCTTAAGGCCTAGGGCTAGTGTTTATATAATTTAATGATAGTGAGTGATTAATTGCCCACCATAAACAATGTTGTTTGGCCATTGTCGATAAGTCGGCAGCACAAACAAACGAACAAACAAACAAACAATCGATTAAGCTGCACTAGGAAAAACACTCAATCAATGGGGGGTGGGGGCGAAGGAGAGTTTGCAATTCTTGCCCTAGGCATAAAGTTCCATTAACACTGTCCTGACGTAACTCCTCCTCCTCTTTCTTGTTCCTCTTTTGTGTCGAATCAAAAGCTTTGGAAAATCGCACTAAGCCGCGCAGTGATTTTGTGCTACGAGTGGGGAAAAACACTTGGCGCGCTTCACAAGCCACTTCAAATGAAAAATCACTGAGCTTGGTGTTGGCTGGCGGGGAAATCTCCACCCCACACTTCACTTCGCATTCTCCACTGGTGTAACTGTAGCCGCTTACTTGAGGCATCATTGTTGCTCATCTGCACGTGTGTATGCATCTGTGTGTGTGTGTGTGTGTGTGGCCTTTGACAATCGCTATTTATAGACTGTGAGCTAAGCGTCGAGTGCAGCAGCTTTGCCTAATGGCATGTGGGTTGTGGATTTTATGGGGCCTGGGCTGCTGCTCCTGATGCTGCTTTGATGTTTGCCAGTTCCGTAACCCACAATGCCCGCCCAACACAAACACAATCAATATGGGAGTGAAGCGACACCGAGAGGCCATAATTTTGTCATAATTGCCAACAGTTGACCACACATAACGCCTAAAAGCAAAGTGCATCTGCAAGCTTACACTAGGCAACATGTGCCATTTGTTAAAGAAAACGTTTTCTAACGAAAGTTTCTCTGGATAACCTCTGTTGCCTATGTTTCCCCTCTAGGAACACTTAAACTCAGCAGATACATATTCTAAGCCTTCAAAAATTTTGTCTTTTTCCTAAAGTGCAATTTGTGAAAAAAAAATTAATTTTTTAAAAGTAAAAAGAAGAAATATCGAAAAACTGCATACCACAACTAGGTCATATAATTTTTTCAGCTTTGACTGCTCCTCTTCACCTCTTCCCTACAAACAAAAACTTCATAAAGAAATTCCATTAAGAAACTTTATTGTGTAAATGCTGACTTAATGTGTCGTTGCATCACACAAGCGGCAATTTTATTTGTATGCTTATTAAATGAAAATAGTTCCACGAGGTTAACTAGGTTCTTTCATTTGCTTAGATATTACCCCATTTAAATAATACTGACATACCACACAAGCGTAGGAAAATGCAATGACCATTTTATAGCATGCTTTTTGGGGTTCGAGGCAAAGGCAAAGTGTCTGGGTCGTCTTTTTAATTCAATTGTGGAGTTGTCGCTTGCTGTCTTTTAGAGCTGTTATGTAATCATCAAGATAATAAATATAGAATTCCTGATAACGATAACGATTCCACTCCGAATTTCTTTGCCATAAAAGTTTATTTTAAACATTTTCATGCAAGTTCCCCACCGAAACCCAAACATTTGTTTGCACTTTCCATGAAATTGTCGTGTATACCCTTTTAAAATCTGGCATGGGCCCGCAGACTACATAACAGAGCCTTCTTAAGCAGAAGCTTAACAGAGAGCTGTTGCAGGGTTTCGTATGGAATGTGATATCAGTGAAGCTAGCTTCTAAACTTTAATACTTGGCTGTTTTACCGCAGATTTTACTCTGATATAAGTTAAAATGACGAATAATTAAAGCATATGATCACGACAACAAAAGAAAAATTTTTTGTCGTTTTCCCCAACTTTTTAAAGTCAAAAAATTACCGAAATACAAATTTATTTTTTAAAAAGTAAAAAAAATTTTAAATTTTTTTTCGATTTTTTGTTTTGAATTATTATTATAGCTAGGGCATTCCCCTTTCATCTCCTTCAAACCATTTTCAAAAATTCGAAATAGTTTAGCAGATATAGCCCTTTTAGTGGAGAAATGTTCTTGCTATTTTACGTTGCTCAAAACTTTCAGCGCGTTTTTCTCGAAACCACAATTATGATTACGCCAGTTGTGAAGTATGAAGCCATGTAGCATTAGCTTCTCAAAAACTTTGCCGTTCATATTTGTCGTTAAACTGTAGGTCCCTTTCTCTTAAGCGAAAATTCAAAGACACACCTGCCAAAAGATTGGGGCTGTAACAGTCAATTCTACTTTTACTTTACGAAAGGGAATACGCAAACCGACAAAAGGGAATTCGCAAACTAACCTCAGTTAGGTTAGGTTAGGTTTTCGATGGCTGAAAGCGACAAGGCCTCCTGGGCCCATTGCCATGCCATTTGTATTCCCTGTTAACCCTATTAATCCCGAGAGGGGGTCCTCAATACTGTGTGTGGACAGAATAAACCTAACCTAGAGCTGGGATCTCTTAAGCTCGGATGTCTCCGAAAGTTTGAGCAGGAGAAGTTGCCCGAGAATCCCAAGTCTTCTTCTGCTTAGGACAGGGCAGTGACAGAGTAGGTGTTGTATTTTTGATGCCAAAAATAAGAAAGTGCCCGTCAGGCTCCCTTACCTTATGTTACGTAAAAGTGTGTTGGTACGTTTAATATTAAATGTGGACCACTTAAGTCTCGCAGCCGCACAGGAGGAAAGGTTTTTCTTCCGGTTTGTAACGAGACGCAGTGTTTCGGCTTTTGTGTGAAGCTTGATAGGCATCCCTATCGTAGCTCGATGGTGGTACCCAATCTGGCTAGTTTGTTCGCAGACTCGTTTCCATTTATGTTCCGGTTTTTAGGCTCCCATATCAGGTGATATCAGGGATAGAAGACATTCAGTGAGCGTTTTTGGCATGGTTAGTATTATGAGTCAAGAGCCTTAAGAGCGGCTTGACTGTCTGAGTATATAAAAAAAGTTTCCTTCTTTGACCGTGAGTGTGTTAAGGTATATGTGGCGGCTTTTTGAATGGCCATCACCTTCGCTCGATACACACTACAGTGATTAGGAAGGCGGAACGATAAGTTCAAGTCTAAGTTGGGGGGAGAAAACGTCCCTCCTACTTTTTTGTCGCGCTTTGAACCTTCAGTGTAGATGCTGATGGCATTTGCTCTGCTTTGGTAATACTTGTATTCAAAATGGTATATCTTCGTTGAAAAAAATTGCAAAATTATTTGGGTTAATTTGTTTTAAAGCTAAAGAATATATATTTCCGATAATATCAAAGGGGGGTAAAAACAAACGTATAGGTTGCCCACAAAATATGCCTTAAAATGCTAAAAAAGTCCCCTTTGCCGACTGAAGGCTCAAATTGCCAAAAATCCTGACGTGATGGATCATTTTGGTAAATAGATTCGTGTTAAGCACACGAAAAATCATCAAGAATCACCAACACTCCTTCTATAAACTAGACCAAGTTGCCTTGTGTGTAGTTATATATTGTACTAGGTCCCTATTATAATTGTAAAATGGAATACTTTTTTAATAATCTACTAAATTGTAAAGGTAATCAAAGTTTGTAGCTTTTGATTTTTACTGTTTGTTTTATTTTTCCCAACTAAATCTCTTTACCTTTTGAGCTGCTGGCAAGACTAAAAATCTACAAAATATGAAAAATTCTTTGGCAAAAAGGTTGTTTGCCCTTTTTCTCTCTTCCTCTGTCTCTCACTCTAAACTCAGGCAACTGCTGAGTGGCTCCAGTCTCATATTGACTTGCTAGGCAAATAGTCACTAAGCTGAAAGTAGTTTTGAAATCGCATTAAAACGGCAAATGTTTATAACTTCCGCTTGACTGTTTCTTGGTCTGTCAATTTCAGCAAGTTCTTTAATACGTTCTTGCCTAAAAGTAGGCAATGATTTCACAGAGTTCCTTTATTGACCACACACACGCACACAAGCACACACACACACACCCCCCACTTGTACTTAATTGAAATGTGGCACTTGAGTTTAGCACACAAAGAAGCAGGAATTTGTTTGTTCTACAGGATAATGCGGAAAATCAACTCAGACGCCCCTCGAGGCTCAAGCAAAAGCAATTAAATTAATTAAAAAATCATTTGTTTGACAGCTAATTGGCATTAAATTTTCCAGCAGCTGAAATAAGTTCATCAACTTTTTAATTGTGGTGGCAGGTAGAAGAAGGCGCCGGTAGTTAGTTATATAAGTTTGCACTGCACTAACTTTGTATATACATATTTAAAACAGCGCATAACAGCTCATTAACACACACACACACACATACACACACACATACCCTTTCATATACTCAAATATGTGTTATAAATATATTTTGTGTTTTTTTATTTGCACGTCACGGGGCATAAATGGCAATTAAAATGCAACAAAATGCAATTCTTATAACTTTTTTTTCGTAAACCTTTTTTCTTTCAAACAGCAGGCGGTGGTAGCACCAACGTGCACGAATTGAATCCACATACGGACGTGAATAGTCAACCCACAGATCAGAACAGAGCTGAACACAGGCCCACGGGCAACGAGGTGGTCATTATGAGTGACGAGGATCGTACGACGAGCTTCTTTGCCCAACCCGGCATACTGGCAGGTAAGTTGGGGACTAAGATGAGAAAGAAATCCTTTACTTTACTAACTTGTTCTTCTCTTCTTTCGTTTGCCAGCTGTCATTGGTGGCGCTGTGGTGGGCTTGCTGTGCGCCATTTTAGTGGTCATGTTCATTGTCTATCGCATGCGAAAAAAGGATGAGGGTTCCTATGCTCTGGATGAGCCCAAACGTTCGCCTGCCAACAATTCCTATGCGAAAAATGCAAATAATCGCGAATTCTATGCCTGAGATAATGGCACAGCGCGCAGGTATTAAGTTGACGTGGCACACAGCAATGAATCAGTCGAGTGACAAAAAAAAAATAAAGGAAAGGCAAGCAAGAGAATGAAAGCTAACTCAATACACTGCGCGAAATGGAGGCGCCCAACTAACAACACAAAATGAAAAATCTGGAAAAAAAAACACACACACATTTACACAATTTTTCGTGAGGGGGTTAAACAACAACAAAAAAAAATAAGAAACATTTTTCAAACTTACCTGTAAGTTAAAGCAATGCACACAAACACATACATACACACACACACACACATACACACATTGTCAGTGTGCAACTTTTCTAATTAAGTGAGTTTTAAGCTAACAAAAAAAAAAAAAAAAGAACAACAAAAAATATCAAGTAAATCAAGCAAAATTTCATATATATATATATATATATATATATATATATATAAAATAGTGAAACCAATATAAGGGCGGGCAAAATTAAGCAAATTAATTATGAATTATATATGAGTATGTAGAGCAAACAAACACACACACACACACCAACACAAAACACATAACACACACCCAACTACATAGATGTATAACACAACTTTTCGTGCATATATGAAATATAATTAAACATACATTAGCTGAATATGAAAAACAAAAAACAAAACTAATAATTGGATGTCCACTCCCAAAATAAAAAAAAACTCCTTTAAAAAATGTTAATTTACAAAAACAAAAACAAAACTGAAGAAATTGAAGCATAAATGTGTTTTTAAGTTATATACCTAAGCAAACAAAACAAAAACAACTATGTAATTATTAGTGTAATTCCTAAACAAAAACACTTTCTCCCCCCCCTCGACAACTACCATAAATTTCTACCTTTTTCTATGCCACAGAAAATATTTATTGAGAATTTATGCGATTGTACATTAATTTAGTTTTGTAATTTGACTTTACTGGTCAAATTTCATTTGGGTAGAATTCTTAACTAAAACTGCTTCTTCCAATGGCCAAGAATCAAAATCGGAGAAAAAGAAAAAAAAACGCATTTATTTAGTTTTTATGTTTAAACTGCAATAGTTGTTAAACTGTTAACACACACATAGACACATACAGAGATTGGCTGCAAATATTGTTTACTTGTTAGTCAACCACCACCCCCGCCCCCATATTCTCTCTCTCTCTCTCTCTTAACAAAACACACACTCATGCCATATTTTCTCCTTGCGTAACCGAATGTTATCATAATAAATATTATTAGCCATAACATTTAAGTAAACAAATAACTCTCAATAACAATAACAATTTTGTGTGTGTATTAAAAATAAACTAACTAATTCAGAGCATTAACAGCAACTTAAGTACATCCTCTCCAGAAACAACACACCCAGAGAAACACACTCACACACACACACAGGATGCAGTCAGCTGCCAGGCAGACGAACCAAAACTGATCAACTTTTTCTACACTGTAAAAAAACAAAAAAAAACCAAACGGCAAACTTTTTGATATAAAAAAAAACTATGTTTAAATTTTCTCTCAACTTTTTACATCAAGGTTTTTTTTTCTCTATTTATGTGTAAGGCATTTAGTTTGTTAGTTCTTTTTTAAATGCGCTGAATGTACTGAGAAATTGGTTTTGATTTTGCTAAATAAAAATGGTATAAAACTAATTTAAACAAAAACAAAACCCAAGCATTTTGTATTTATTTATGGGAAGAGGAAATGAGCAGCAAAAACGAAGCGCCAGGAACAAAAGTGAAAAAGCAAGGCCTGCTTTTGGGAGCCATCTAAAAAAATACTTGCCTGCCTGGGACTTTGCCTTACCTGCCATAATTATGGCAAATTTTTTTGCGCTTATTCACCATCTGCAGATTTCTGTTCGCCTATTACAAGAGCTGTTTGAATTTGGCTGTTTGAGCACCAAAAAGTTGCAAAAGTTGCCTAGAAAATAGTCACAAATCGAAATGAACTAATAGGCGAACAGAAATGTTAGGCAGTTGAAATCTGCCGCAAATTTAAAATTATTTGATGAAATAAAAAATATAGCATACTCTTAGGCTGATATTTAGAACTCTGCAAAATGTTTGTGTCTCTGCTAAATTAAAAATATTTAGCAAAAAGTATAGCCTACGCCAAGACTGGCATTTTGGAGGTAAAGGTTTGTGCCTTCGCTAAATAAAAATAAGCCAATTTTTGGGAAAGGTTTGCATGTTCGCTAAATTAAAATATGCAAATTTTGGGAAAGGTTTGTATGTTCGCTAAATTAAAATATGCCAATTTGTACAAGGTTTATGTCTTAGCTAAATTGAATTTTGCGTTTTCGGGAGCTGGTTTGTGGCCTTGCTAAGTGCAAATTTCTACTTCGCCAAAAAAGTTTGTGTCTTTGCTAAACTCAAATTTGCAGTTTCAGGAAAGGTTTGTGTCCGAATTTTTGCAAATTTCAACGGCCTATGATTTCTGTTCGCCTATTAGTTCAATTTCAATTTGTACCGTTTTCTAGGCAAATTTTGGCACTCGCAAGCAATATTTTTGTGCTCAAACAGCCAAATGCAACCAGCTCATGTACTAGGCGTACATAAATCTGCAGCAGGTGAATAATCGCCGAAAATTTGCAAATTATCATGGCAAGTATAGCATACCCTGAGGCTGACTTTTGAGGCAGATACTTACATATTTATACGAAACCCAACCCAAAAATTGACTCATTGATGCGATTTTGATGCAGTTTTCTTTATTTGATAGAGAATTAAACATACAAAATACATATCTTTTTGGTTTCTTAGTTAAGAGTTGCCTAAGCCATAATTATACATATTTCACAGCATTAAACATATCTTTAGGCATCTATATATCTATATATAATTACAAATTTGCCTTCATTAAAGGTTTCAAATACAAATCAAATGACTTTTGTACAGGTTTCTGGTTCATGGTGCTTCGCTTGGCTGCATCAAAGAGTCGTGGATAAACATTACCATCATAGCTACCCAAAACAGAGTTCAAGACACGATCATGAAAATCAAAGCCATCACAAATGGCCACAGCATTGGGACGTAGCTGTTCCAAAGATATTTCCAAACGTTTCTGTAGCGATCTCAAATCAGCATCCGTCAGGGGTATAAACTGTGCAGAGAAAAAGAAACATTAAAATTATTATATAACCATGTTTAAGCGACTACAAAACTTACCCTTAATATATCACTCAAATTGTTGAGCACAGTTTGTACCAGGAAAAGTTCCAACACATTTTCCAAAACCTTATTCAAAGCTGGCGAACGCTTTTGGGCCTTGGGTCCAGTGATTTGCTCTACAAAAGTTTGACACACAAATTGACGACCATGCAACTGTCAGATCATCTGGGGTTAATAAGGTTTTAATAAATTAAACCTGAGACCTCACCTCAGCAGCGCGAGCCATTTCTATGCCCGTGTTATTAGCAGCCACTCCCTGAGACTGGCCGCTGGCCATGCGTTCAGCTAGATTCTCAAAGGCGATGCGGGTTTTACTAAAAATGAAATGATTTCAGTTAAAGCTTTCTTGATCCAATGTGAGGCTGGTTTAAGACTCACTGTGTTGCCGTGTATTGCAAGGCCTTGATAATAATTGCCCAAGAGTTGTTCCATTTGGGGAATTCTTTAAGTTTAGCCGACTCAAAGTAGGCATAGGATGACGACACCGGCTTATTCTCCACATGGGCAGCCCAGGCCTTGACCAAAGCGCGTCCAATTTGCAGCAATAGCACCGTATTCTCACCCTCATAGGTATAGGCAGCCACTGCATTGCCATAGATATTACTCAAATTGGCTGAGGTCAGATAACCATGACCTCCAGTGGACAGTCTCAAGCGTTCTATACCCGCACAACCATCGGTGGTACACAAAACCTTTAAGGCGCACGACAAGATGTGCATATCAGGCAGACGCTCAAATTTGCCATTGTTGGCATCCAAAACAGTTTGATCGTACAGCTCCCACATATACTCCGCAGCCAGATGATATGCCATGCCCGTGGCTATTTCAGGGAATACCTTAAGTCGCTGCGTAACATGATCAATGATCTGGGGTTCTGGTTGGCTGCATAAAAGGAAAAGATTATAAGTTTCAACTGAAATTAACTCATTATTTATAACTCATACCCGGGCTCAATGGGACTCTGCCGGCGCACCGCCGAGTAACGTGTGGCTATGGTGGCCGCTTCCAGCTGCAGTTGTGAAATCAGATTCACTATCAAACAGCGTGTATAGACCATAGTCAGGTAATTAACTCTCGAGGCGGGACTGGCCTTAAAGCTGCCATCTCGTTCCACCTTGGCATATTTCATCAGCATATAAGTGCGTGGTATACGCACATTCTTCAGCCCCAAGAAGCCCTGATTAACCGAAACCATGCCCAACTTCTTGCCAATTTCTCCAATATCCACACCAGGCAACGGCATATGAGTATCCGCATGACGCAGGGGAACAATAAACATTTGCACACCCCTATGGACATCATCAATATACAATTGAGCCACCACCATGGCATGATTGGCCGTATGACCCACTGGAATAGCAAAATGAAAGGATTAGGAAGTATACTGAGAATTTCAAATACTTACAGCCGCCAGGCCACCATTTGTAGGCCTCCAGATTAGGGGTATTCAAAACAAATTCATCAGTTTTAGCATCAAAGTCCGCTCGGGTTTCTATGCCACGCACATTGGTGCCATGAGCCAGCTCGGTCTGGGCATAGGTGCCTATGATGTTACAGTTCTCGGCTAACCTGCCCCATTTCTCCACCTGTTCGGGTGTGCCCTGACCCTTGATCACATCCACAAACATGGTAATATGCGTGGCCAAGGGATGATTAGCCGGAAAGAGTCCATGACTCTGACTATTAAGCAAACAGCCGCTGGAATAAAATATAAAATAAATTTATAAAAAATTAATTAGGGCGGATTATGGAGAATTAGAGAAATTTTCTATTGAATTCTATTCCATTCCTAATGAAAACTTTGGTATAATAAGCCTACATATATCTAAAATCATTTTAGGGCAAAGTATTTTCTTGGTAGCTGTTCGCTCATCGACAAAAAAAGAGGCTCGTGTCGATTGGTGTAAAAAAATTTAAAAAAAAAAAATACGATTGCGGTGGTTCAAAAGTTGTGTATCACATCTACAAAGGTGTCCAATGACTTATTTTTGCTCTCTAACATCAAGAAAAAACTACATAGTCAACCATCTTCGACGCTAAAAGAAGCGATTTTTCGGAGTTGTCTTCATCGGACAGGACAAAGTGCTACGAAAATTTGTTCAAACGAAGGCATTACAGTATTGATCATCAGGGAGTATATTTTGAAAAACAATAAACCGTTTTTTACTACCAAAGTTCGTTTTTTCATTGTTGTTATTCCAAATATGTCAAAAATGCTTTTGCTTAAAAACCCGATTTATAGATATGACACAAAAAAGCAAAAAAAAAATTCGCTGAGACATACGAATTGATGAAAAAAATTATATTGATGATTGTTAGCGTCGTACACAAGTTTATAAGTGGTTTAAATGATTTAAAAATGGTCGTTTTCAGAAGTCTCGTGTCAATAAAATGTCGATTACTTTTTATGAATTGTAGGAATTTGACCCGGAAGGTCAAACTGTTAATGGAAAATACTATTTAGGCGTTTTACATCGTTTGTGGAGAAGAATTGGTCGTCTTACACCTGTTTTTATTGCACGAACTTAAAAGTGAAGAAATTTTTGATGAAAAACGGATTTCTTCCCTCGACCGCCCTACGTAGTCTCCTGATCTATCACCCTGCGACTATTTTCTATTCCCAAAACTCAAAACCAAGATAAAAGGAGCATTTTATGATGATATTACAGTTATTCAAGCAGCCGTAACGGAGGTACTGAAGAATATTCCTATAAAAACAATTTTAAAAATATATGCATGCGCTGGTTCATTGATCCCCACGTTGTTTTAAGTCAAATGGAACCTATTTTGAATAAATAATAACTTCCTAAGATAATAAAATATGTATTTTATTCTATATCCTAAAAGTTCGGCTAGTTTTGACACACACTGTGTGTATATACGTTTCACTTGGTTTCAAGAATATTAAATTCCTGCACTATTAGACATTAGTTTTTTTCAGATCTGTTTAATAGGCATTTTATCTTCCTTAAATTGTTTATATCTATTAGCTCTTGGATTAAAAAGAAGAAACTGTAGTGTTGAAAATGTTGGTATTCTGCTGGAACAGATAATACAGTTAAGCAATACTTGAAAAGTCTTCGTTTTTTAAGACCTTTACCAATTTTTTTTTAAACATTTTTCGATGTACAAATATTCCCTTGGTCAATTTTCAAATGAACCTTTAACATCATTTAAATATTTGATATTTATTGCTTTATATCTTGTACCGTAATCAATATAAGTTTTATTATAAAACTTGGGCACGATGTCTTATCTTCTACTTAGCGCTATCTGTTACATAAACTGACAAATAACAGGCTTAATTACAAGTATATCTGACACAAAGAAGATAAGATATTGGCATAGACTATTCCTAATTTCTAAGTTTAGGAACGCTAACATCGAAAACAAAAAAGATTTTCTTACTAAAATCCATTTTGAGATCAAACGTTCCTAAGGCAGCTAGAGGAGAGTGTAACCGTTCGATTTGGGTGGTTCCGAAATATTACCAGCTTCTAGCTTAAAGAAATTCAACTTAACTGACGTCCTGATCGAGAATAAATTTATATACTTTGGGAAATGATTATTTCTATGCGTTGCAAACTTCTGGCCCAAATGAATAAACACTTTGTAAGTGTCTAAAATTGTATTTTCATTCGTTTAGATGGTATAAATACAAATCTTTTGTATGATTAGATCTACGATCCTATCTATTTCGGGCTATTATAAGAATTTGTACACTTACGGCCAAATATTAGTGCCACCCGGATTCAGTTTTTGCTGTAGGGCCTTCAATTTGAGTGCTGATTCTGCCACCTTCTTGACACTTGAATTGTAAACCTCCTCGTGAGACATATACTCATAATCAATACCATAGCCCTCCTCCAGATCACTAAAGATGGCACGTTCTATGGGAATAGAAAAAAATACGCCAATATATTATCGGAATATTCATAAACAAATCTTATCAGTAAAATGACTTGCTATCGACCGGCCCCATACCAGGGTAATTTAGCAATAATGAAGCCCCAAACAGTTGTATAAATCTCTTGGACTTTGTCAGTTAATTGATGCACTCTTTGGACCCTAGATAGGGATTGTCTTTTGGGCCAATGCAAAAGATATGAAGGGTAATAGAGTCACGTAGCTGCAAACTGCAATAAAACTTGCTTAACTTGCCTATTTCACGTTTGGTATTCAACTTGTCCTGGCCACCCTGCCACCAGGCAGCAAACTCCTTCACATTAAATTCAGCTCCCTGGCGTTCCTTTTGCAAATCAGGATTCACAGTTTGGGGTATTAAATTCTTAATGTGCGACATTATCAAAAACAAATATTAGCACCGATCACTGAACCAACTGGCGGGAGCAACACAAGCCAACTGAGGGAAAGTAACGCGGCGCAGCTACAAGCAAAGCTTTTCAAGGGGGCAAAGTGCACAGAGAGAGAGAGAGAGAGCAACCAGTTGGCCAAAGCTCGTTAATGTGTGTTTGTTTGTATTTACAGAATTATCCCAATATCATAGAAAATAACAGAGATAACATATCAGGCCCCTCTAAATATTGGACTTAAGGAATGGCTTCAGGTACTGATGGAATGACTTGGGCACCGACTTCTGGTTCATGGGGCTCTTTTGTGCTGCCTCGAATACACGTTCATAGGCATTGCCATCGAAGGAACCGAGAGTGGAGTTCAGTTGAATATCGGTGAAATCAAAGCCATCTACAATGGCCACTGCCTCAGGACGCAGCTGGGTCAAGGCAATCTCCAGACGATTCTGCAGCTTGCTCAGATCAGCGTCAGTCAAATTGATGACCTGAAATCAGGGATAAATTTAAAAGGGGGGATTTTTAGATTATATTAAAAAACAAACTCACACGTAGCAAATGGCTCATATGCTTCAGACACTCATTGACCAGATACAACTCCAGCAAATACTCCAGAATGCGATTCAGAGCAGCAGAGCGCTTCTTGGCATGGGCACCGGTAACCTCAGCCACAAAGGAGGTGAAGACAAAGGCACGTCCATGCAGCTAAAAGGAAAAGCAACATGTTAATCAGCTAAAACAATTCTAAAAAGGTTTTCCCACCTCAGCAGCCTGAATAAACTCAATGCCCGTATGATTGGCAGCAGACTCCTCAGTCTCTCCCGCGGCCAAACGTTTGCTAAGACTCTGATAGGCCAGACGTGTCTTGCTATAAAGGAAAAGTAAAGTTTGAGTAAAGAATATTTTTGCTTCAATAAATTCCCACTCACTGGGCAGCGGCAAATTCCATGGCCTTAACCATATTCTCCCAGCTGCCAGTCCAAACACCAAACTCAGGATTCTTTTGCACCTGCGTCAGGTAGCTGACAGAAGGAGCCAAGGTGGCTCCACTTAGACCAGCACGCCAGGATTTCATCAGGAAGCGTCCAATCTGCAGAAGCAGCACCGTATTCTCACCCTCATAGGTGCAGGCGGCAGTGGCCGTGGCATAGATGTGACAAAGATTGGAAGAAGCAAGATAACCATGTCCACCACAGGCCAAACGAAGTTTCTCCACACCCGCACTCGAGTCACTGGAACAGAGCACCTTGAGAGCACAGGACAGCGAATGTAACTCGGGCAGGCGTTCATATTTTCCCTTCTTGATGTCATCATAGGTCAACTCATACAAACGCCAAAGATGATCACTGGCCAATCGATAGGCCATACTGGTGGCTATCTCCGGGAACAACTTCAGCTGCTGGGTCACATGATCCATAATTTGAGGTTCGGGTTCGCTGGAAAAATTTGAAAATTGGTCAAATTCCAACTCTATGTGAATAGCAGATCATTCCTACTTGGGATTAATGGGACTCTGACGTCTCACCGCGGCATAGCGTGTGGCTATGGTGGCGGCCATGGCCAGCATGGCGGCATTATCGCTGGCCACCACACAACGGGTACGCACCATGGCATAGTAAGTCAACACATCCGCTGGACTCTTAACATATGTGCCATCCGCATGAACCTGGGCATGACGCATCAACATTTGAGTACGTGGTATACGCACATTTTTCATGCCCAGAAAACCATTGTTCACACCCAGGAAGCCCATCTTCTTGCCTATTTCACCAATGTGTATGCCTGCCAGTGGCTCATGGGTTTCCTCATCGCGCAGTTGGACATAGAACATGTGTGGACCCTTGGACTTATTGTCAATATACAGCTGAGCCATGACCAGGCAGTGATTCGAGCTGTGGGCCACTGAAATGGAAGGGAAAGAAGTCACTAGTTGCTTCTTAGTGTAAAAGCAGGCACAACTTACAGCCTCCCGGCCACCATTTGTAAGAGGAAATCTTGGGCGTATTCAGCACAAACTCATCTCGCTGGGGATCAAAGTCCGCCCTAGTTTCCAGTCCCCTCACAAAAGTTCCATGACCCAGCTCGGTTTGGGCATAGGTACCGGTAGCCTGAAAGTGCTCAAAACGCTTGCCAAATTTCTCATACTGTTCGGGCGTACACTGAGCCTCCAGAGCCTTGACCATCATAACATACTGAACACCAAAGGGATTGCCCGAAGGTACCAAGCCCCACATCACCTGGGTGTCATAGAGAGTACTAAAAAAAAGAAATCACATTAATATAGCGAAGCTATAGGAGTAATCCTTAACTCACGGCCAGTATTCATTGCCTCCCGGATTGCGTTCCTGCTGCAGCTGTTGCAACTTCTTGGCTGCCTCAATAGAGGTTTTGGTGGAATACTCGCAAATATCCTCATGTGACTTGTAGTACAATTGGCCTAGCTGCTCCAAATCGTAATCCTTGCTCAAGTAAGCTCCTGAAAAACATAAAGAGCAACATCAGCATGACTTGGTTTATTTAAAAGATTATTGTTAAGATTTAAGCGATTGCCCATAAGATAAGGAAATGTTTGATTGGCTTTGACCCCTGGACTGTTTATATTTAGATACACTTACGGACATCTCTGTTAAAATGCAGACGTTCTTCACCGCCTGACCACCAGGCGGCAAATTCCTCGCTACTGAAACTGGCACCGACTCGCTCCTTTTGCAGATCGGGATTAACGCTGGCGGGGATCACACTCGACTTGGACATGCTTCTATATATTGTTTTCTTCAAACTTTGCTCACTTGCTGCTTGTCTTCAACTGAGGCCTCCATTCCAAATGCTCTTGCATTAAAAGTTAAACCAAGAGGCAAACTTTGCTCTCCCGCTCACTGATAAGATATGTCGGCACATTATGTGTAGGTGTGCTTGTAAATATATATATACAATAGAGCTTTAAGCTTTGGTCAAACAAATAGTTGAAGTTTTATTGTTTTAAAATAGTCATTATTTATATTGGGTTGTGATTAACTATGTGTTATCGGTAATATTTTTGCTTAATATTGCTGCATGCTGATCAATATTTAGCCGTGTTTCTAGGCTCTCTATAGCGTTGTATCAAAATAGTTGGTTCAAAAGAGCTTTTTTTTTTATTAGGCAGCCAGCTTTGGCTTGTTTTTCCAGATGTTAGGATAGGTCATAAACGATCTTTTAAATACGCTTTACTACAAGGGATATATCCCGAAACGTATTTCGGTTTCGGTACCGGATCCGGAATGTTTCAAAATGAATATTACTGTTAAAGGTTATATTTCGGTTTTTTGGTCCGTTACGGTACCCGGATTTTCGTTTCGGTATACCCGTATTTTAGAATTCAAAACATAATATCTTTTTAAAATATAAAAAAAAAATTAACGGAAGTAATGAAAAACATTGTTTCATGCCTTTATCATAAAGAAAAGGCCCTAGACTGAAGGAAGTCGCTATACTTTAGTCGCCTAGACAAGCTTGTTCCTATCGTTTTTCTAAAAATTAGGAATATATTTGAAAAAAGTCGGAAAAATATTTATAAATTTCGGACCGACCGATATTGTACAAAATAAAACAATTTAAAACGAATAATAAAATACTGCATTTTTTGTAGATTGGAACCCATACTTTAAGACTACATTCCAATATTGCCTTAAATAAGGCTGTAAAATACTTTTTGAAGACATCAATAGGGTATAAAAGCACCGAAACGCCCTTTATCAATCACTAACTTAAAATCTGCCGTAGCTTCGCCAAATCTAGAGCTTAGTAAATGATCTTTCACGTTTTAGATAGACTTAGTTCCGTAATTAAAGATAACGTTCCAATATAGCCTAAACTAGTTTTTGAAGACCTCAAAGTGGTATGACAGACCTTAAAACGCTTTCAAATAATCACTAGCTTTTTTTACAAATCTAAGCAGTGGAGAGGAAATCTATCTTACTAATAAAAAAAGACCACACATACATAAAGCGGACTGTGGGGCGATTTTGTTTTTGGTTTTACACTTTGCTGGTCTTGGAATCCTTAACCAGTTATGGCATTTCCGTCATGTTGCTGATCTGCAGCTTGTTGGGCTTGTTGGGTGGGAACCTTTTGAATCAGCTGTTTAGTCATTCAGTCTCCTTTGTGGTATTGTGTGTGTACTGTTTCTATAGTTATGAAGTAATATAACTTATATGACCTAGAGCCGGATATAACAAAAATTTCGTTAAATAAAGGTTGCCATTTTACAAAAATGTATTTCCTTATATTACAAAAGATGTTTCTAAAACTTAGAAATTCTTTCAATTTAATTATAGAAATTATATTTAGAAAGAATTTGTACACACAGCTATTTTAAACAAGTCCTATTTGGTGAGTACTTTTATTTTTTGGAAAATATTTAGACAAAACAGATAAACATAAATCTTTTCTGGTTTAAAGTCGATCTGAACGAATCGTAGATAAAAATCGGCCCTGCACAACTTCGATATATTCGTTACTCAGGGAAAGGATAATTTAATAACCTTTTATTAAATCACAAAATGTTAATATTAACAGAAAATGTAAATATTAACATTAAGTTAGCAGACAGATCGCACAATGACGCCAAATATATGACAAAAGTGGAAATTTTGTATATCTTCGCTATATATTTTACGATTTTTATAAAAATTTTACAGATTATATATAAATGTTTGAAAGTAGAGCTTGATAACAGTACAATTATAAAAGTTATTCAATATTTTATATTGAGGGAGGCTAAAATTTTTTCAGTCTAGACTCTTAGATGAAGTTTTCTTTAAATTACAATATTTTTTGTATATTATTAACATTTTGTGATTTAGTAAAAGATTTTTTAAGAATCCTTTCACTGAGTAAGGAGTATATCAAAGTCGGACTGGGCCAACTTTTACTTATGCTCCCGAATTACTTCGGACAACACTGAAACAAAATACAAAAGCAAAACGTATTTTAAAGATCGTTTATGACCTATCCCAACATATGAAGAAAAACGCCAAAGCTGGCTGCCTAATAAAAAAAAAGCTCATTTGAACAAACTATTTTAATTCAACGTGATTAACGTGAGATACGGCTAAATATTAATCAAAAATGTTTCTGATCACAGATACTTATTCACAACCCTGTGTAAATAATGACTATTTTAAAACAATAATACTTCAACTATTTGTTTGACCAAAGCTAAAAGCTCTACTGTCATCCAATGTGTCGACACATCTTATCAGCGAGCGGGAGAGCAAAGTTTGCCTCTCGGTTTCACTTTTAATGCAAGAGCATTTGGAACGGAGGCCTCAGTTGTAGGCAAGCAGCAAGTGAGCAAAGACACAAAACACCAAAATGTCCAAGACGAGTGTGATCCCTGCCAGCGTTAATCCCGATCTGCAAAAGGAGCGAGTTGGGGCTAGTTTCAGTAGTGAGGAATTTGCCGCCTGGTGGTCAGGCGGTGAAGAAACTCTTAAGTTCAACAGAGACGTGCGTAAGTAAATCTAAATATAAAGAGAGAGTCCAGGGGGGAAAGGGCAATCAAACATTTGTTAATCTTATGGGCAATCGCTCAACTCTTGACAATAATCTTTGAAAAAGAACAAGTCATGCTGATGGTGCACTTTATGCTTTGCAGGAGCCTATTTGCAAAAGGATTTTGATTTGGAGGAGCTGGGTCAGTTGTACTACAAGTCGCATGAGGATATTTGTGAGTATTCCCTCAAAACCTCTATTGAGGCAGCCAAGAAACTGCAACGGCTGCAGCAGGAACGCAATCCGGGAGGCAATGAATACTGGCCGTGAGTAAAGGATTACTCCTATAGCTTCGCTTTATAAAAGTGTTTTCCTTTTTTCCCATTTAGAACTCTCTATGACAGCCAGATGATGTGGGGCATGGTGCCCTCGGGCAATCCCTTTAGTGTTCAGTATGTTATGATGGTCAAGGCTCTGGAGGCCCAGTGTACACCCGAACAGTATGAGGAATTTGGCAAGCCAATTGAGCTCTTTCAGGCTACCGGTACCTATGCCCAAACCGAGCTGGGACATGGAACTTTTGTGAGGGGACTGGAAACTAGAGCGGACTTTGATCCCCAGCGAGATGAGTTTGTGCTGAATACGCCCAAGATTTCCTCCTACAAATGGTGGCCGGGAGGCTGTAAGTTGCTCTTACTTCTTCTTTAGGAAGCTACTATTAACTTCTTATCATCCTTTCCAGTGGCGCACAGCACTAATCACTGTCTGGTGATGGCTCAGCTGTATATTGACAATAAGTCCAAGGGTCCACACTTGTTTTATGTCCAGTTGCGTGATAAAGAAAGCCATGAACCACTTCCAGGCATACACATTGGTGAAATAGGCAAGAAGATGGGCTTCCATGGTGTTAACAATGGCTTTCTGGGCTTTAAGAATGTGCGTATACCACGCACTCGCATGTTGATGCGTCATGCCCAGGTCCATGCAGATGGCACATATGTTAAGAGTCCAGCGGATGTGTTGACTTACTATGCCATGGTGCGAACCCGTTGTGTGATATCTCGCGCTAATGCCATGTTCTTGGCCCTGGCTGCCACCATAGCCACACGCTATTCTGCGGTGAGACGTCAGAGTCCCATTAATCCCAAGTAGGAATGATCTGACATTAACTTAGAGTTGGAATTTGATCAATTTTCATATTTTCCAGCGAACCCGAACCTCAAATTATGGATCATGTGACCCAGCAGCTGAAGTTGTTCCCAGAGATAGCCACCAGTATGGCCTATCGATTGGCCAGTGATCATCTTTGGCGTTTGTATGACTTGACCTATGATGACATCAAGAAGGGAAAATATCAACGCCTGCCCGAGTTACATTCCCTGTCCTGTGCTCTCAAGGTGCTCTGTTCCAGTGACTCAAGTGTGGGTGTGGAGAAACTTCGTTTGGCCTGTGGTGGACATGGTTACCTCAGTTCTTCCAATCTTTGTCACATCTATGCCAATGCCACTGCCGCCTGTACCTATGAGGGTGAGAATACGGTGCTCCTTCTGCAGATTGGACGCTTTCTGATGAAATGCTGGCGTGCGGGCCTAAGTGGTGCCACCTTGGCTCCTTCTGTCAGCTACTTGACGCAGGTGCAAAAGAATCCCGAGTTTGGTGTTTGGACTGGCAGCTGGGAGAATATGGTTAAGGCCATGGAATTTGCCGCGGCCCAGTGAGTAGGAATTTATTGGAGCAAGGGAATTCTTTACTAAAACTTCACTTTCCTTTTGCAGCAAGATACGTCTGGCCTACCAGAGTCTAAGCAAACGTCTGGCCGCGGGAGAGACTGAGGAGTCTGCTGCCAATCATACGGGCATTGAGTTTATCCAGGCTGCTGAGGTGGGAAAATCTTATCAAAATTGTTTTAGCTAATTAACTAACATGTTGCTTTTCCTTTTAGCTGCATGGACGTGCCTTTGTCTTCACCTCCTTTGTGGCTGAGGTTACCGGTGCCCATGCCAAGAAGCGCTCTGCTGCTCTGAATCGCATTCTAGAGTATTTGCTGGAGCTGTATCTGGTCAATGAGTGTCTGAAGCATTTGAGCCATATTCTACGTGTGAGTTTGTTTTTTCATATAATCTAAAAATCCCCCTTTTGAATTTAACTCTTATTTCAGGTCATCAATTTGACTGATGCTGATTTGAGCAAGCTGCAAAATCGTTTGGAGATTGTTTTGACCAAGCTGCGTCCCGAAGCTGTGGCCATAGTGGATGGCTTTGATTTCACCGATCTCCAGTTGAGCTCCACTCTGGGTTCCTTCGATGGCAATGCCTATGAACGCATATTCGAGGCAGCCCAAAAGAGTCCCATGAACCAGAAGTCTGTGCCAAAGTCATTCCATCAGTACCTGAAGCCATTCCTCAAGTCCAATATTTAGGGGGCCAGATAATATCTGGCAGATATGTTATCTCTATTATGAGATTATAATTTTGTAAATACACAAACACATACACAATGTTTCTCTTAAACACACAAGCTAGCTTTGATCAACAGGTTGCTCTCACTCTCTCGTTCTCACTGTGCACTTTGCCCCCATTGAAAAGCTTTACTTATAGCTGTGGCGCGACATGTTGTAATAATTACTGGTGAGGCGGCCGCTCTAAGCTGTCGGAAGGTTGTTGAACCCACTTGTAAATAAAAGAATAATACTTGTTGCTTATAATGTTATTTACATCCAAGCGGTTCGATATACACCTAATTCTATTTTAACACGGTATTTTTTAACACGGTTTTGATTTTACACGGTCTACAAAAAATGTATATTAGTGTTACTTTTACTTTAAAAAATGAGTTGTCTTTTGTTTTTATGTAATAAACTGTGTATTAATGCATTAATGAATCTTACATTCTAATTTTCTTTTTGAGCGTTGAAGGCCCTTTTTTCCATGACTTTTACACGGTTTTTTCTGGAACGTATCTACCGTGTAAAAACAGAATTAGGTGTAAAGCCAATATTTACTGGGGCAGTCTTTTAATTTTTCGCCAATTTCTTTAGGGTAAAGTACACATAACAAATATCTTCAAACATATTTATAATTTTCGTGGCATAGCCCACAAACCGTAAGTCATATCTTCCTCTCTTCTCTGTGCCGGTACAACACACTTATAATAATGCAATAAGTCGTGTGTCTTATCTCCCTTTTCAAAAAGAGAGATTGGCGATAGTTTGAGTTCAGAGTTTGGAGATAGTTTGGCGACTTACACTAACATAACAATACATTAGCTATCGCATTTGAAACTTAAAAGGGATTAATAAGAGATCCAATCGGTAAATTGAAGATATTTCCCTCAACAAACACCTAGGAGACTTAAATGCGATTCTCTTTGTATCCGCCTCTCTGGCCTGTCCACTTTTACTAAAGGATTCATAATTATTAATCGCTAATTAATCTCTATAAAGTGTGTAAAATATATCACTTCATATTTAAGAAAATTCAATTCCGATCTAAAGAGTATTCAAATTTCGTCGTTAAAATTTGAATATTTCACTGCTATTTGTTACAAATGTATATCGATAGCAAAGCTATCGATGGGTGTGCCTATCGTTTGTGCTGAATTCTTAAATGCAAAACACAAACTTTAATATTGGCCTGTTGGGGCATGTGGACAGCGGCAAGACGACTCTGGCTCGTGCCCTGAGCTCCATCTCCAGCACAGCGGCCTTTGACAAGAATCCTCAATCCATAGAGCGTGGAATTACGCTGGATTTGGGATTTAGTGCCATGCTAGTGGAGGCTCCCCCAAACCAACCTGAGGTCAAGCAATTACAGTTCACATTTGTGGACTGTCCTGGACATGCCAGTCTAATACGCACCATTCTAGGAGGTAGGCAAAACTGTCATATGAACTGGACTTAATTAAACCAATTTATGTTTCTAGGAGCTCAGATCATAGATCTTATGCTGCTTGTGGTGGATGCTCAGAAGGGTATGCAAACCCAGACCGCAGAGTGTTTGGTCATAGGTGAACTGCTGCAAAAGAAGCTTGTGATAGTTATAAATAAGATTGATGCACTGCCCACAAATCAAAGAGATGCCAAAGTGGAGAAGTTACGCAGCAGACTGGGCAAGATACTGGCTAACACTAGCTTTGGCCCACATGTAGCCATATATGCAGTGTCTGCTCTGGAGGGCACAAATATGGAACAACTACGTGCGGGACTCTCCGAAGCTTATTTCCCACCACAAAGACCCATAGAGGCAGCTCCTCTGCTCATGTATGTGGATCACTGTTTTAGCATCAAGGGTCAGGGCACAATTTGTACGGGCACCTTGCTACAGGGTCGTGTCCAAGTCAATGATTTGGTGGAATTACCCGCCCTGGGAGAGCAGCGGAAAGTGAAATCCCTGCAAATGTTCAAGCAGAATGTGGAAAAAGCAGAAATGGGCGATCGGATAGGTCTGTGTGTGACCCAGTTCAATGCCAAGTTAATGGAGAGGGGCATTATAGCTAAGCCCGGCTATCTGAAGCCGGTTTATGCCGTGTGCCTGCGGGTGACAGTGATTCCCTACTACAAACAAGCAATTAAATCCAAGAGTAAGCTACATATAAGCCTGGGCCATGATACGGTGATGGCCAGTGTGACTCTGTTCCAGAATCAAGCTGCCAACTTTGATTTAAGCCAGGAGTATGAGTATGTGGAGGAGCTAATACCCAGTGAAACAAGCTCAAGTGTCACTTACTTTGCCCTGCTTCAATTTGAGACTCCTCTGTGGACCACTCTGGGCTCTAAACTGATTGCCTCCAAATTGGATATGGATGCTCAGTGTAATAGCTGTCGTTTGGCCTTCTGGGGCAGCACCTCCTGGCAAACCCATAGCGCTAACTATGCCAATGATTTACTGCCTCAGCTGAAAATCTTTAAGCGAAAGGAAAAAGTGGGCAGTATACAAAGAGTGGTCAATGGCCAGGAGTTAATTGTACAGAATCTCTTCAAGAAGGAGGCTGATAGGTCTATGTATGTGGGCAAGCAAATTGAATTGTCCACGGGAGAGAGAGGCAAAATAGAACGTACCTTTGGCCAGACGGGTAAAGTGTGCATAATGTTTCCAGAAGAATTATCCCCAGAAACGCTGGAAAAGATAAGAGAAGTCAAGGTGTTATTTAAGTTTAAGAAATATGTGTTTAATAAACAGGCAGGAATTTACCAATGACAATTCAAAGAGTTTTTTTCTAACTGGTGAAATACTTTAAGCAGGCACTGTTAAGTTGCAGGAATGCAAAGCTGCATGCATCGCGGCCATACGCCTTACATGGAAACAATTTATTGAATTAATAACTCTACTTAATTAATTGTGCACTAAAACCGCCCGCACTATTATAACAAATTATAAACATTAACAAATTAAACACCGAAAACATTGCTCTGCTAACCGATTGCGAGCGCGCTCTAGGCGTTAGGCCTTTACTTAACATTCCACTGTTAAGGGTGACCATATTCGATTTAAGCTTTAACCACTGTAGCGCATGAGGCCACCCTAAAATTGCAGGTCACACATATACGAATACGGGCTTACTTTGTCCCATGTCAAATTCCACCTACAACAACAATAACAACAACTCCTAAGCCAAATCCAAATACTGCCACAAATGTACTGGTTACTGACTCTGCTTATCCTACTGCTCTACACAGCCACCAGCCAACAAGTCACCGTGGACTGCAATGTAAGCAATGTAAACATCAAGTTAACTGATCCCCAATGCAGCTTCTTCTTCCTTCCTTCCCAGACATTACTCATGGGCCAGTTTATGTGCCCTGATCCCGCCAAGAATCACATAGATCCCAAGACTCAGCAGTTACGCGGTTGCACCCGGGACAATCGTGCCCGAGTCTGGTGCATAGCTGCCAATGAGATTAACTGCACCGAAACGGGCAATGCCAGTTTTACCCGCGAGCTACCCTGCAAGTGGACGTAAGTTGCGGCAACTTTAAAGCAAACTTATCTTATATTTTGCTAACTCTGCAGAAATGGCTATCACCTGGACACCACCCTACTCCTCTCCGTGTTCCTGGGCATGTTTGGTGTAGACCGCTTCTATTTGGGTTATCCCGGCATTGGTTTGCTCAAGTTCTGCACTCTGGGTGGCATGTTCCTGGGTCAATTGATTGATGTTGTGCTCATTGCCCTACAGGTGGTGGGCCCAGCCGATGGCTCGGCCTATGTGATACCCTATTATGGTGCTGGTATACACATAGTGCGCAGTGACAATAGTACATATCGTTTGCCGCGCGACGATTGGTGATGGTTAAAGGGAGGGTGGAGATGGCAAAACAACTTTTGCTGTACCGTAGATCAGGTTAAGTCATTGTTATATCTTAAGTTCGGCTTATGACACTAAGCACAACGACTGCTCTCAACTCGGATTAGTATCGTAGTAGATCCTCTCTAGATTGATAAGTGTAAAGTGAATTGTTGCCCTAAGTTGCATTGTTTAGTCTGTAGACAAATTGTTTGCCAATATAAATAACGATTTTAAGTGTCCCTCTGTGTGTGCTGACTCAATCAGGGGAGGGGAGGGAAATCCCATAGATCAGAAGCATTTCTTTGGGCCAACACAGACGAAAATAATTGGACACACTTGTACTTTGATCACTCGCATGAGATGGCCAGCATTGTGAGTCAGGCATTTGCCGGTTGGCGCACTCTGGTGTAGACCCTTTCATCTGATTGGCATTTCCGAAATAATCAGCAGAGTCAGATCAGCCAACACAAAACAACAACAACAGCATCAGCCACGACGACGATGACAACGAACTGCATCGCAACTTGTTCGATTTTAATTGCATAGCTCCACCAGTCTGGGGCTGAGAGGTCGCGTGTAATTCAATGCGTTTTAATTAGGCACTCAATTAAGATCAAGTTCGAATTTTTATCTTTAAATGAAAGTGATCAGAAGGCATGACAAACTGTTTACAGTTTGACAAGCACATCTATGGTACTGGTATTTAAGGAAGATAAAAAGACAATTTCATTTAAATTTATAACATTAAACTAAAATAAAGTTTAAGTAAAACTTGGTTTTACTTAAATTTGAATTGTTACAGTTTGTTAGCAACTGGACATAAAACTATAATGGTTTAGCTTTAACTAAAGAAAAGGTAATTAAGAAAAACTCCAAATGATAGATGTGTGAAGGCTTTGACAGGTAATCGACCTTAGACAATAACACCTTAATTATATATAAGTAGACTGTTATTGTTCTTCCCCTGTTTACTACTAAGAAGGTTGGCTTTATGATGATATGATTGTAGAGAATTTTTGGGGCACAGATCTTCAAGGATTTTAAATTCAAAAGGGACGTTTTGTCAAAATAAATGTGGCAATGATTTGGTTTTATAGTTTTCAGAAGAATCTGGCAGTAGCTGCACACCATTTATATTAAAAAGCATGGCTTTTAAAGTAGTTAATGCATCCTTTTTTCAACAGATGCAAAATTCATCTGTTTGTATCGTACATTTAAAAATTATTAGGTACGCTTTTATACAATGTTTTCCCAAATCGATTCCGATCCGCTTCTTTCTTTTTAAAATTTTTTAACGACTTGTGGCGATAGGTCGATGTATGTGGTATTACGGGTGCATGTAATAATGCCCGGTTCCAAAAAAAAGAAAGTTCAAAAGTGTCATAACGCCCGTTTTCAGAGCATCACTTGTCACTTTTAAGAGTGTCATAACGCCCGATATTACAAAAATGTACAATTCTTATTAAAAAGAAAGCAAGTGTGGCTCCAAAGCAAAGCTTGGCTTAATGAGTTAATCATTAAAGTTTCAACAACATGGCCCTTAAATGGCAAGAAATTTTTTTACAGGGTTCCGAAAAAATTCAAAACAGGTAAAAAATTACTCTTTTTCAAAATCTATTAGCTTTTCGCCAAAAATCACTTTATAAAACATGTGTTCCCACAATATCTTACATATATGGTGAAGAATTTTTTATAGCGTTTATATCTTCTGAGATATCTGCAAAAAAATAATGTTTTTTTTCGGGTTTTACCTAAAAAAAAAAAATTTTCGCCAATTTTTACCATGATTTTCGTAATCGGCAATACATATATACTGAAAGTTTAAAAAATATTGAAGGTGAGAGCTTTGAACGAAGTCATATGAATTCGCTTGAATTTGTGTGAATTTGTATGAAATCGTATAAATTTCATCAGAATATTTTCATTTCGGGCGTAAATAACTTCTCCCAGTGTTATAAAGCCTTCAACAAGTGACTTAAAGCCCGGCGGGCGTTATGTCACCGGGCGTTATTACATGCCCCCGGTATTACTTCTTTACACTGCACTAATAGAATAGCCCCTCATATGTTTCACATATAAATCATACAAACAATCTTCATATTTGAAAACCCTTTCCTCAAAATTCAAGTTTGTTATGCAATAATGCTCTTTTTATTCTAGTATAAAACTTTAAAGTTTAAACTTTATTTTAGACTTTATAAAAAAATTTAATTCCGACGGGTTCTTATATCTTGCTTTAACGTTTTCGACAATTTGTTGTTAAACTCGAAATGCTTAAATTATGTCAAACCCCCCCTTTCTGATCTTGATTCATACCAGTTTTCCATATTCGTAAGACTAAGGACTGATTGGTCATCTTCCTAATAGCTGATACGTGTCATATAAACTAACGAAATTGTGATTTGTAAGTTTATGTGACAAAAAGTTCGAAATTATTAACTATTTAACACCGCTTATTTTTGGCCAAAAAAAGAATCAAGAATAAATATACTTTATAAGGTCGAAGATGTTTCCTTCCGGCTGTAACACAGATTAGAAGAAACTCATTACACTCTATGTATCTTTAAAAGTCGAGTATTGCTAGTTTTGATATGTAAATGGATTTTTCTCAGAGTTTTCTAAATATTACACACAAAATCCTCAATTACCGTATGCATCTCAAACTGTCCATGGCTACAGTTTGCAAGCCACTTTCCCTCAAACTGTAACTGCCATACTTATTGAGCATACGCCCCGTTTTATGTTTTTGCAAAGCAAACAACAAAATATGATGCCCTCTCCCAGGCTTTCAATGCACTTAACCAGCCACGCCCCCACTCCTCCCCCCTTTCCCTGTCCCTGTCCCATGTCTTGTCATGTTGTTCAATTAGCCAAGTTGACAATATGTTGGCATTGTTGCAATACCACCACCACCACCTAATTACAGTGTGAGAGACGCACCGCCTGTGTAAACAACAGATCATTGTCTGACACAAAAGCAGACATCTCCTGCCTGCTCCCAAGTGCTTTGAGTATCGTTTACTGTTTTCGCCTTTTGCCCTACCAAAAGGGCAAATGAACTTTGTCGAGTGCGCGCGCCATTAGAAATATGAGCTGGTTGTTTGTTAGCGCGCCGCGCGTGGAAACCTCATGGAAAATGCCCAAAAAAATAAAAAACCCCCAACTATGGCCATTTCACAACTTTTTGCTTTAAAATCAAGATACCTATTTGACTTGGGATTAGGTAGGCGGCGATCTTAAAAAAATACAAGTCATGCAGTACCAATATAACGCACACAGCATATTTGCCCAAAGCGCCCAAACAGAGAAACAAAGTCAAGTATGAAATCCAAATGCAAATATTTGTTAATATCAAAATAGAATCGATACAAACTGCGCAAACTGTTTTATATATAGAAATCTTGGCTGGCTCTAGCCACACACAGTTTGCGTATTTGCCAAGCGCTTTAGAAGCTCAAGCTAATTACGCTCAAGTGGCGTGGAAAATTGTATGGGGTGGGCGGTGCCTTATTTACAAGAACTCTTATTCAAATATTATTTAATTAAGCGCAGCCAAATCACAGCCTGCGTCATGGGTTCCCACCTGGCTGCTGGAGCTCATAAATAAATGTCTTGTGACAAAATGTGCCTGGGAACCAACCGCCAACTCCAAACGTTCGTGATAACTGCAATTTTCCATGAGTATGCATACACAAACGCAAATACAATGAGTGCATAAATCATCTCTCAACTCCAGCTCCAGCTCCAACCTGGCCTGGCATTTTCTTTATTTTTTTTTTTACGTGTGCGCGCGCTTAGATTTTCCAGCCAGCCGCTGCCATCTGCTGTGTGCAAATGTCAAATGCCTGCCAATTTGATTTGGCCGGGGTTAAGTGTAAATTATCCCAGGGCCCCTGAGCGGTGGTGAGGCTTGACTCTCGGTGCAGCTTTATGACCAGATGATGATGCATACTCACTCGTCGTATTCATATCTCTTCAAATTGCATTTCCAGCTAGCGATTTAAAAAGCTTAAGTGTTATTATCGCATTTAAAACAAATGCCACAGAAAAGATTTGCTAAGTGCAAGTTGCTGTTGCTTGTTGTTGTTGTTTTTTTTTTTTTTTGTGAGCGGTTGTAAATGTTGCAGTTTAATACGTACAAGTAGGAGTTTAGACAGATAAATACTAGTTTGAATGCTAGGTGAAATTAACTTAAACTGAAACTGGCCTGATATATTTATATATAAATATCATACTCAGGCGAGTTAATTTAATTGGTTTATTTGTAAAGTTTAATCTTTTTGAGGCGTCAAATAACAAGGTGTTACATATTAAGATTTCTGTTTAATTGCTGAAAGGCAAAAGAGCCCCTCGAAGAAATTGAAATACTTAACAAAAAAAAATTAAAAAGATCCCATAAAAAAGGATTAAAAAAGAGTCCATTCGAAAAAAAAGTTACCTAACATATTATGTCTAAAATACTGAATCTCAAGGGGACCCAAAAAATCTTCCTGATACAAACATTCCTATTTCAGAATTATTTGAAAAAAATGTGATTTTATCTTGATTTTTATTTGGTAGGCAACTGAAAGCGGGCAAAATTTTTATAAGCAAACAAAAAAAATTATAATTAATAGCGAACGATATTCTTTTAAATATTTATGACCTATCTGAGAAAGAAGCTTCCTACTTGGCGGAACAGTTTGAAAGCAGGGAATAATACACTGAGAAAAAAAGGCGTTCTAAAAGACAGCACAAATTTCTTACTTTTATACCAAATCCGTTCTCATGTTTTCCGTTCTTGAAATAAGCCCACGTTCCGAAAAGTATACCATCCGTTCAAAGCCGACAAAGGAACTGAGAAAATTCGTTCTTAAAATGGTTCGAGAAAAATAATATTTTTTCTGTTCCAGAACCGGAACCATAACCAGAACCGGAACCGTTAACCGAAATAAATCGTTTCAAGCCATGAACAGGTATCGATACCAGAACCAATATTACATTTTTTTGAGAAGCAAAAACTATTAACCGTTATAATAGGAACTGAAAAAACCGTAGCTATACCAACTCTTTCGGTTTCTTATTATTTATCTTAGACACTCGGCAAAAAAATCTAGAAATAAATTTTTAAAAACGGAAAAGTATTCTTATTATATGTAAAGAATTTCTAAGTCTTATATAAATCCTCCCTTAAATATAGAAAAGTTCGAAAGTTTGTAATATAAATTTTAAAAATGAAGTTTCTTGACTTTATTCAAATTTTGCTTTCAAATTTAGAAAAATTATTTCCCTTTTTAAGAAAGTTTTGATTTATGCATGCATATTTTACGAATCCAACTGTTTCAGAGCGTTTCATGAGCTGATACACCGCATTGAGTATTTTAACAGCTAATTATGGGCTATGTTGGACCGTAGTCTTATAGTATAGATTCAAATCTATGCAAATCGCAAAGGATCTCTATTTTTGGCCGGGATACGGAAGATTTTAGGGCTGATTATATCAAACCATAATTCAGAAATACCATAACGAATAAACCTTTAATGGTTTGGAAGGTGGGTACGAACCGTATCGTTCGGATAGTCTGTTTTAAAGTAAATACTAACTACTCTATTATAATTCCTATGGTCACATCTTCGCTATTTATCCATAGATTTTTTTTATCAATACCCTATTTTCTTCGTAAAGGCGCTATTCCTATAAAGAAAAGAAGAAAACAATTTTATTATTTCATTTTTAATCTTATACGGACTTAAAAATAAAATACCTTTGCTTGTATCATTCAATCTTCTAAACCTTTCCCTCTTTTTTATGAATTCTGTGCACGCTGAGCTCAAATAAAATTCCGTATTCCCCAAAGTTCACTTGTTCAAAAGATCAAGTGCTCAGTAATCCTGCAATTGCGTTCCTTCGGAACAAACCTGCTGCAGAATTTTGCCTCAGTTCTTGCTGTTTAGGTATTAATCGGATTTCAATTTCAACAACTTGTGCAAATTCGAAAGTTGCCAGTTAAGCCCCTGAATGTTTATCGCTTGATAGTTATTTCTGATTCTGATTTAATTCCCTTCCTCATTTCCGATTAGAGTTTAAGTAAACAATGGAAAAATTCAATTCAAATGTTCATTCATAACCGCAAATAATACACCACAATTATCTAATCAAGATACTACAAAAAATTTGCATACCAGCAAATATATCTTATCAATTGCTTTGAGTTCAAGGTATTTCCTATGGCATTTCCCTACAATAAAAAGAAACCGAACAATGTTAACACACATATGGAAAGAATGCCAGTTGACAAAATATCAATTTGCTAAGTTTCGGGGAATTCTATAAAATGCGAGATAACATTATTAGCTTGTATAGCAAGCTCAAACATAAAAAAGGGTGCAAGGTTCGGTCATAAATGACTTGTTAACAAGGTGTACAATTCGGTCGAGGAATGTGCATAATTGACTTGAAATTGTATTTCAATTTCAATATTTGAGGTACAAATGGAAAATAACACAATAGTGGGGTAGTTATGCATGATGCGCCGAAGTTATTATACTCTTGCAGCTCGAAATATATAAACATATTTTTACTTCTATATAGAATGCCTTGGTCACATTACAGATCCATAGGAAAACTTGACCACAAAATCCTTTACCTATATTCAAGAGGGTTGACTAAAATATTTCTACAAGGGATTCTGAAAAGCTTTTAAAGGACGTCTATACCTTGATGCTTGATTGTTCTATACAATGACGAGTAAGAAAGTCGGTTAAGCCCAATTGTAATATACTCTGTACCTGCCGCAGATTGTATATAACTGATAATCTTTAAGTGTGTGTAATTTAAAAAGAACTTTAACGCTGCTTGGTCTATACTTCCTTCTGTTAGAAATACTCACAGGACAGTTCCTAAGAGGCAGGCATGCAGCGAGTCTTGTTATCAACCCCATTTATTTATCAGTAGGTCAGACTTTCCAGAGATCAGCTCCAAACTTATCTTTAAAGCTTTACATAACTAAATAAGAACAACGCGAAAAATTCAACAAATTTACAGAAAATTGGTGGACAAAAAATTGTTTTTGTTACTCTGTCCTTGTCAATAGCCCATTTAGAATAATAAAGAAGTTAAAAACTTTTCTTACAAAAACATTTCAGAACTGATCGTTCAAGCAAGCAAATATATGTATCATAATCCAATTAGATGATACCAGACAAGACCATTTTAAATTGGTAAAGATAGTCTATTGTTTTGATATTCATTATCAGTATTAATGTGGCCATTGTTAATTTTTTTCACCCTGATTTTAGAATTTTGATTTTAGAATTTTGCTCATAAAGAAAATCCAGAATTTAATTATATTTTTAAGATATAAAAGATATTGGAAAACATGTTCTAAAAAGCGGTAAAATTTTTCGCCGAATAGACTATCGGTTTCTGAAAACGGGAACATTTACCAATTCCGATTCAGCATAATTTGAGCGAAATCGGAAACGGGAATAGGCCTGAATATTTTTGATGGGATACAGAAGATTTCGATTATTTCGAAAATAATTATTACGAAATATTTTACAATATTTTAAAAATACCGAAATACCGGAACCATATTCGTTTCGGGATTAATCCCTGGTTTTAGATCGTTTTTGTGTCTGTTATACACTTTTGGGAGTTTTACGAACATATTCAGGGTCAAATTGAAACGTATTCTAATAGTAAGCGTTCCAATCAATCCAAAACCCGAAAAAACTATTTAAAAGAGAGAGTCGAAATTATTCTTTAAAAAAAAAATCTAAAACTTGGGATCAGTATTTTTGAATTAACGGTATTTTAGGCGTCATATTTATTGGATATCCTAAAGGAATTAAATTTTTTGAATATTCAACGAAATAAAAATCCGGGTACCGTATCGGAACCGAAATAAAACCTTAACCGAAATACTTATTTCGGTACGTACCGGAACCGAAATTCGTTTCGGGATTTATCCCTGATTTATTATATTGAAAAGTGTACTAAAGAGATTTTGTTAAGTTTTTTTTGATAGTCGCGAGCAAAAAGAAATTATAAGGTGACAAGTCAGTGTCAGGTGGATTATCTTTTGAAAGTTCAGACTACTTATGAAGAATACATGAGGAAGAATACGGCCTTGACAGTTGTTTTATCCTAGTACTACCAAAACTAAGTAAAAATTGTACCTTCTTACGATTCTCTATTGTCAATGAGTCAATGCGGAAGAATTTCTTTAACATATTTTTTCGTACCAATTAACATGACCTTTCTCTTTAGACATTTATCAGAGTTTTATGGTGAAGCAGCTCACCTGGTTTGTCGCATTGTTAATAACTTCTTCCAGTTTGTTTTCTGAAAAAAAAAAGTATTTCTTAATTAAATTGAATTTAAAGTATATTAAAGTAAAAACTAAATTCCAGGCAAGATGATGCTTATTTTAGATAAAAGAATAAACTTCAACATCAGACATGCTCAAAAGAAAATGAATAAAATGTGAGCTACAGAAACTGCCTTGAAATATCTACATATCTACCTAACTACTGGTTCAAATCAAAAGTTGAGGCAAATAACAAAATAAATGTATTTACCAAAAGTCTAACTAAAAGCAGAATTACCGTCCTAATCATCATCATTCACCCTATCTCTTTCGGTTAGTTCGAGCCCCTCTTTACCAAAAGAAGAAAATTCCATCTCTGTCGACTGCGCTGCTTTGTCTTCGTCTCGGATTCACGAACAGTCATTCGTGTGCTGTGGCTTCGGAATTGGGTTCGTGATTTGTGCTGCTGCTGCTGCTGCTGGTGGCTACCTTCGTTTTACAGAGCTCGTGCGTTCAGTTCTCGTCCAACTGTGCCGGCGAACGGTACTGACAAGTGTGAAAAGCGCTTTAAAGAAAATTCCACAACAAGTGCGAGCTCCGTGGCCGGAAAAACACACACATTTTGATTCAGAAGGGAAATTCGCGCTTTAAATAAAAATAGTGTCAAACTCGGCCTAAAGCCGTTCCAATTCCAGCAATTTGTTGAATTTCACCAAAAAACGTAATAATAATACAAAATCAAAATCGAATTTGTTATCAGTTTACAAAGTTTTTTGTGCGATGATTTAAAAAAAAAAAACGTTTCATTGTGTGCGATCGCTACAAATTGGCGCGCAATTTCATTGAATTAGAATTTCCACCTCCTGCACATGCAAACTGCATTCGCCATATAGCGGCAAATTGAACTTTGTCGCGCCCTTTTGGCGCGTACGTACAACGTGGCGTATGCGTAATTCCCCGTCGCGTGTAGCCAAACGGCCGTGCGAAATCTGAATGTTAGCTGCGTGTTATTTGAGTGAATGATGGTGCAAAAGAGGCACACAAATTAATACTAAATACAAAAGCAATTGAAAATGCGATTCATATCGACAACAACAAAAACAACAACAACAACAACTAGACGACTCCTCCGCCTCCTCCTCCTCCTCAACCTACTCCAGCCGGCTGGCGAGCAGGCAACATGTCAAGCATAATTAATTTTCGATTCTGTTTTTGTTGCCGCCGATTTCTTGCCTCCTCCTCGATGCCCGCCTCCCAACTGGAAGTGTAATTACTACGGGTAAATGTAAAATTTGTTGTCTTTATTTTTTTTTTGTGTGTAATGAATCTCTGTTGTTGTTGCTGCTGCCGTTGTTATACTTATTTGTGTGCGATTTTGTTTTATTATTATAATGAGAAAACACATAAACATTTTTATTTTGTGCTCGGGTGGCTATCTCTGCTTGTTTCCTTTTTTTTTTTTTTTTGCGAAAATTGTTTAATTGTTTGAATACTATTATCACATTGAGTGAGAGTGCGTGTTTGTGTGTGTGTGTGAGTGTAGACACTTGGGCACTGGCCATAAGACTTGAAGAATTTATGAGTGCAAACGATTGACTTGGAAATTAAAAGCAGCTCAAGTTACAAATATGCAAACATATGTTTGCCTCCCAAGCAATTAATAACAAATCAAATTTGCATAACATTTTGTAAGGCGGAAATTTACAGTTGAAAGCAATTTGCAGTTTTCTTTTTTTTTTGTGATTTTTGTTTTTAAGAGAGGACGTGAGAATGCTGGTAAAACGGAAATTTGGTTTCTTGGATATGGCAAAACATATATATTTTAGTTTCTAAAAATTTTTTGAAAAAAATATTTTTTTTTTAAATATTTACAAAAAATTTAAACGTTTATATTTAAAGAGAAGTTGTTCCCCCTTTGGTTGCTAGTTACTCATATTAAGTATTTGAATAAAATTTGGCAGATCTTTTAAAAATTTGAAAAGGTTTTTATACTGCATATCGTGTGTGTTACCAAAAGATATTTATCTTAAATAAGTACTTCCCCCATCCAGTCACACATTAGTTCTTCTCTAAATTTAAGTATCCTATTCCTGCAGCTTTCTCAAATCAAATTTATTGAAACTCGGCTTGGCACAAAGTATGATTTGTTTTAAGTTAGTTGGAACAAAGTCTAGTGCATCTTTCGTTTAGTATGTTGCTTAACTGGAATAGCTGATATTTGCCGAGTCAACATTATCATCTACTTAATGTCGTTATTATTTTAATCAAACGTTATTTAAATCAGTAACTAATAAAGAACTATTAATCAATACCCTTTTGGTTCAAAATTTCTTTTTTTTAAATGTCTAAAAATTATTAAAGTACTTGAACATTTTCAAAATAAGAAACATTTTCGGAAGCTTCTTTACTGCTCTATTTATTTTGGTAATGAGGTTAATAGTGCTCAACATTAATTGACATTTAACGTATGTATCACGTTAAGATTGGACTGGTTCGGTTCAGGAGTTTTTTTTACACTAAACTACAAAAAAAAACCTTAAAATCGATTTTATTTAAATTTAAAAATAAAAATATTTAAAAATATGAATCACTTCAATTCTGATCATAACCTGAAGTCCGGAATCATGGCTAGCACCTCTACACTTTTTTTTGAGACCTGACTTGGCAGGCCGATAACTTTTTGAACAGCCCTCGACTTCAAAATATTTTTGTTGGAAATGGGAATGTCCAAGCTATAATAATAATGCAAAATTAAAAAAAAACAAAAAAAAATTTCAAAGGTAAAAAACCCCCTTAAAGTTGTGAGCAACGTATAAAATACTCACTTTGCCAAAAACATTGCCCCACTAAAATGGCAATATCTGCTAAAATATTTCGAATATTTGAAAATGGTTTGAAGGGGAAGAAAGGGGAAGGTCCAAGCTATAATAATAATGAAAAACAAAAAAATCTAAAAAAATTTTTTTTCTAAAATAGAAGGGTGTATTGAGTGCTTCTCAAGCAAGAATTTTGCTTCACTAAAATGGCAATATCTGCTAAACTTTTTCGAATTTTTTAAAATGGTTTGAAGGGGATGGAAGGGGAATGCCCAAGTTATAATAATAATGCAGAAAAAATCTAAAAATACAATTTTTTAAATTAACTTATTATTAACAATAAACTTAAAATTAGATTTTTTCGGATGCACCAATATTATTGTTATTTATTCTAACTCATTCGTTTTTAAATTTATAACTGATTCATTCGACATGCAATAAAAAAAAATACCGAAATAACAAAATTTTGAAAACAAAAAGGATCTAAATTCAATCGCGATCATACCTAAATTTAGGATTCCATTTTTTTCTACCAATGTCGCCCTTAAAATGATTGTAAAGTATTAGATCGCTTACACCTACTAAGCCACTGCCCTGCACTTCTTAGAAAACTCACCCAGTACCGGGAAAAACTATACTTATAAAATGTGGGTAGTCGGGAAAATGTGGGTAGAAAGGCCTAGCCTATTTAAGCTAATCATTGCATCGGTGCGTTATATAGTAAAGTTTTGGAAAATTAAATGAAACGTTCGATAGGGATTGAAATACAGAAACAAAGGTTAAATGGCTTCGCAGATTTACGTAAAAGGTCCTTACAAAGTATTTAGTCGACATTCCATTAAACTTAAAATTAATCAAAAATCATTTAAGCGTTGGGATGACATGTGAGAAGGAAACGTTTCTGACATTCTAGAGTATATATATTCGATTTATCCGCTGGAATCCGGTCCCGCACTCATCTCTAACACATACCGTTAAGCGGTAGCAAAATAAAAACACTACATGTTGAAATATCATCTAGTATGACTCATACAATAGTCCAATGGCTTTTAAAGATTATTATTCATCGATTCTGGAATGACTAAGTTAATCCCTTCAAATGGAATCAGACAGAAAGATAATGAACCGTATCAAAATAAGAATTATAAATACAACAAAAAACAAGTTGCCTTAATTTTACAATTTCATAAATACTTAGTTATTCGGTTGAGTTCAAAGTATATTTATTTAACAATTTACCTTGTTTCTTACATTATCTTGAATGTAATGGTGTAATTAAATTTGCTCTATATATTTATGTCTCAGATAGCTTTTCGTGTTGCTTAAATTCCAATTCATTTTTATATACTCATAAGTTTGCCATTCCATTTGGCACAAATTAGTTTGAAATATTTATACTTTGGATTGACAATTTTCCACTAATTAAACAATTAAATAAAGTTTAAGACGCGTCAATAATCTGACTGACAGAATCAAACAATGATTACACATTCATTTCACAAATAATGAAAAATCGCACTTTAATTGTTCCGTCAGCCACATGAATCACAATTGGAACATGTTGTTTATCTAATTAGTAACGATGTGTCAAATCTAGCGGGTTCACTAGATACATACATATATTTGTATCTGAAGTTGAGCTGTCAGAGAGTGGGGGGAGGGGGCTAATAAATCGCTGCAGCTGCAAAACTTCACTTGCCCTGCCATGCCAATTGGCCACTAAAGTAATCGCTGGTAATTTCCTGTATTACTTTAACATAAAAAGTATTATCTACGAATTGTTGCGCTCTAAAACTGAACATTACAATACACATTCATTAAGTGAGCGCAGGACAACAAAGTCACCAAGCGAGGGACAAAAAGAACGAACAAATACAAATTACAACTCATGGCAATGAAGACGGCAAAAAAGAGCCACAAAAACACACAAACCGAAACAGAAGTAATAAAACGAAAGAAATGTTGGTAATAACTGCATGGCATGGCATTGCATTGCATTGCATTGCAGGCGGGGCAGGAGTCACATGGATACGCTGGCAAATGAAATGTGCCCAGAACCGACATAAGGAGTAGGCCTGGGATGACAGTCTCCAGTTGCAATTGCAGTCACCCGGCATAGACAATTGCACTGAGAGACGAAGGTAGGGACAAGCTCTGGCTCTGGCTCCGGTGTACACTGCCTGGCTGCCTAGGTGTCGCTTTTTTTTTTTGTGTTTTGCTTGTTTGTTGTTCGCTTTATAATAAAAATGCAACCATACCAGTTTTGCCAACACACACACGACGGGGCCAACTCGTTGTTTGCCCTCCGTCTCCGTGCCGCCCCAACTGACACACCGCACCGCGCGGAGACGAGGAGAGTCGGCCAAAACGGAGCTGCAACTGCAACTGTAACCATAAACTGCATGTGAATTTAGTTGTTTAGGTACCCTTGCCAAGGAGTATCATGATAATATTTATCACTTTTGTGTCAATACCAAAAAAACACTTGAAAAAGTGAAAAGGGAACAGTTCAAATTTGGTTAAATTTGGGGCAAGGTCTTGTAAATTATGTATAATATAAAAATAATGTTAAAGTCTGTTCTCATTTCCGTATTGGTAAAGGTTTTTGTTTCCAAGAAACGATTAGAGAAATCAATTAAAATATTTTACTATCAAAACAGTCAAATGATGTTAAATTGGATGTTTAAACTATTTGTCAAACTGCAAAATTTATTCTTTTGGAATCGAGAAAATTTACCTATAACAAATCTGAAAGATTTGATATATATTCGAAAATGGTAACAGGCCTAACTGTCTGGAAATAATAATAAATGTATGATTTATTTTATGGGAATTATAGAACTCTTAGAACCGGTTTGGTTCAGGTTTATTGCTTCTCTTAAACCGAACCTTATAAAATAATCACCTTCCGAATCTGAACACATACAGAACCTTCACTTTTTGAATAAAGGTTCGGTTAAAAAATAACCCTATGTCATCTATTATAAGAACATAAATATCTTTCACAGCAATTTCATCATACTGGATCGATGGCTTATTTAGTAAAGTTTCGGAAACGATATTAGTTAATATTACGATTCGGAATACTTATGGAAATGTAGCAGCAAAAGTTATAATGTATAAATATTATGTAGCCGATTATAAACTTCCCCTTATCGTCGACAAATCATTCATATTATTAAATCATATCTTAAAATGAAACAAAAATAGCGTGGAAAAATGTTTGAGACTGAAATATAATATGAATCAAGAATCGCATTAAGCATATAATATTTAGGTCTCAATTTGGGTACGCTTGGGTGTCGTTTTATGACCACTTTGGCCACATTTTATGGACAATTTTATATGGTTTGGGAATATTTCGGTTTAATTTTGGTATCATTTCGATTATTTTTGTGAAAGATTTCGGGTTAATTTTGGTAACATTTCGGTTATATTTGTGAATCATTTCGGGCTTGTTTATGGAACATTTTAGTTAAATTTTATGTAATTTTTGGTCATGTTTGAAAATGTATTGCCCATTTTTGACAAAAAATCAGTGACAAGCCCGCACGTTTAGGCCGGTTCAAGGGAAAATTTATAAGTTCTCATTTTTTTTATAACTTATTTCAAAACGGTGGCACATCCAACAGTCAGGGAAGTAAACGATTGTATGCCAAAAACTGCCTTATCATGTCAGCAATGCTATAACTGCTTGGGAAATCGAATTCGTCAAGAGTGCAAACCTAATGCATTCGAGCTAAACTATGAACGAAGTTCGGTTTTTATGACCCGTCGTTAATTTTTTTCGAACAAGTGTTCGATTTTTGACCTTTTAGAACGTTCTGAACGTTGAATCTTATCTCTTCAAGCACATTTTAAATATTCAAAAACTCAAATCGAGGTTGATTTTATAACCTTTTTTTAACGACATTTTTACTTAATCTGAGAACAGAACATACTAATGACAAGAAGTAATAGCAGCTTCACTGCACAGAAAGAAATAAAGATATTTTGTGAAGATCAAATGGATATTTAAAATAATTGGACTAGATATTATTATTTCCATTTTTTCATCCATTTGATATTAAATAATATTAAATTGATTTTATTTTTGGAGGTACCTCCAAGGTAGCTGAAAAACGACAGAAGAAGAGTAAAAGAATATCTTTCTATCCATTCCAAATGAATATTTATAGATGGACAAAATATGCTTTATTGGGGAACAACAATCTTTGGGTTACAAGCAGATCTGTTATGGCGGGCGTTCGAATAGACACATCACTTTGAATTGGCAACAAAATTTACCAGCGCTGATATGCTGCTATCCCCCTTATTACAAAGGATCGGACATCGCTATACACTTCAAAGACTCACCAACAAGTTTTGTTATTTCAATCTTTTTGAAAACAACGAATTAAATAAATTCGACAAGTCTGAATATTAAACTCAGGAATGGATTGGCGTCTTATCACACTGCACCATCGCACACGTTTGTTAGCAACCGTCAAAAATTAAATTTTAAATATTTTAATGTGCGTTGGTTGAGTTGAGCTGAATTTTGAAACATTTGTATTTAAAAAATATTTTTTGGGAAAATGTTGTTCTTAGTTAGAAATCATAGCAACTGATTTTCTAAACTGGGGTTTGCCCTCTGTATATAGGCTAACAAAAGAAGCCTTTAAGGGTTCCTTATAACCTCTTCTTAAATATAAGTTCCCGGCTTTTTCTTAAATGCGATCCTAAAGTAAATTTGGAAAGTCCTTTCTGTTTTTGGATCACACTTAGCTTTGCAAAATTTCAGAGTTTAAATACTTAAACTGAATTTTGTTAAGAAAATATAAATTTTGTTTAACTGTTAAATTGGGCAAATTTCTAAAAATTTGCTTAAAAATGCTAAAAATTTCGAATAGGAATATAGAATGGATAGCATACCCACCCGTCACTAGCTCTTCTATCTCCTTTTAATGGTCTCCCTACAATTAGAGCATTAAATTTTCGTCAGATTGATAATAAAAATGTTGCTACTCGATTTTTTTTGCTGCACGCTCTCTCTCTGCCTGTCTGTCTGTCTGTCTGTATTGGCGGGCACGCACCTGTCCAAGCATAGAGCCAGGCGGTCTGCGGTCAGCCACGATCTGTGATCTGCAATCAACAAACAACAAACTGCAGGTGTTTTGTTTGTTTGCCGGACAGTTGTGTGGCTGCATCTTTGTCTCCACACTTTGGTCTCAGCAGCAGTGTCTGTTGTGTCTGTGTCTGTGTTTTGCTTTGCTTTGGTTTGGTTGGGGTTTTGGCTCTGTTTTCTGTTGCCTGGCCTGCATAATAATAATCCGGCAATTAAAATATGATCGCATAATAACTCGACACTCGTGTGTCTTCCTATGATTTATGGCACGGCTTTTGGCTCTGCTTGGCTTTTATTTATAGACACTCGGGGGGTACTTGTGTGGTTGTTGTTGTTGTTGGAGTTGCTGTAGCGACTACTTTTTTTTTTTTTTTTTTTGCATTCGCTTAAAGGTAAATTGCTGTCGCCAAGCTAGCTCCAAACGCGTTCGCCTGGGCCGGCTTGGCTCGTTTCGTTTCGTTTTGGCAAAAAACCCAGACAAACAAAAAAAAAATATATATAATAATTTGATACGCTCTCTGCCTGGACCACAGCAGACACCACTCGTGCCGACTGCCCTCGCCGACTGTTGCTTCCAATAAATAATTTTTAAATGCTGACTATAAAAAAAAAAAACTGAATAACTGAAGTTTAAGTGTAACCCAATAGCCCAGGCGCGTTCTTAATTGCCTGCGTGGGATGTGGGACAAGTTGGACAGAAGCTGCTGCTGTTGCAGCTGCTGTTGAGTCCAAAGTCTTTGCGACAGCTTCGACACGCATTTGGGGGTAGTTTCTAATGCCCAATGACGTCAGCCTCAGCTTCTGTGTCGCCATATGTCTCTCTATGACCAACTATTTGCCGGGGACAAAGAGCCCATGCGTCATCGTCATGGCGCAGGTTCGCATTCACAGGCGGCGTTCTACGTCTGGCAATTGCAATTTCACCAGCCCCCACACAGGCCCAAAGCTCTATTTGGCTGCGTCACCCACCAAGATACTTGGTACTTGTATGATAATTTCGCCATGGCACGCAAACTGAGCCAATTTACCTCTTTTGTGTGTGTGTGTGTGCCTTGTTTAGTGTGCAATCAAACAAACTAATTAATATTTACAAAAACCAAACACAACGTCAATGAAAATTCCTCTGATAAGACATAAAAATAGACTTTTGCCCGCCTGCTGGCCCAGACTGTGCGGCGTGTGCGTGCGTTCCAAAGTATTCGGAATGTACAAAAGATAGAGGAGATATGGATGTTTTATAGAGCCAGATAGAAAGACACATTCCACCACCACCACAGGCATACAAAATATTCAGAATGAAAGTGATTTTGTTAGTAGATAAAAGATTTGAAAATAAATCCTTAAATTCTGAGTCTATATTTCATCATATTTTGTCATACTCTAGCTAGCTGCAAATAATGAGGGTTTTCAGTTTCCACTTTTAGTCGATAGCATAGGTAAAAGACTTGTGGAGGGTTTTCCAATTTGGTAAGAAAAAATCAAGACTGCAAGTCAACAAAATTCTGCAAATGTTAAGTCCGTCATTAATTTTAGGTTTCGATGGCCATTTTGGTTGTCAGGGCTGCTAACCTCTTAAAATTCGAAAAAGGTTCACTCCGTGGTACGAACCCGTTTAGGTTCAGGCTCTTTTTTAGAAAATATTTATATGCAAAAGAGGTGTTCGAATTCGATCTTCAAATTGAGAAGAAATTTCAAAATGCATTCATAATAAGCAATACGTAAAGTAAATGCTTAAATATTATTTAAATAAAATTTTTAATTCAATTAAATTTTTATCAATATACAGATGAAAATACGCACTCGGGATAGACACCTTTACGTATTTTCTAAATCGGAACACCCACAAAAAAAATAAAGAATTTCGTACAAGTGAAATTCAAGTTCAAACGATGTCAAAAGCTGAACAATCAAAAGATCTAAGCAATCTAACTCTAAAATAGTGCCAAGACTGCTCTCTACCAAAGGTACAAAGAGTATATTGAGTTTGTGCAAGTGTATGTTAAAATTATTGACATAAGTCAAGAATTTTTCGAGCTTACAGTTAGCCGAAATATTCTAGAAAACATTTTCAAGAACAAAATATCTTAGATTAAGCACGAAATAATCTTAATATGCCAAGGCAAAAACGTATGCTAGGGAAAATGCAAACAATTTTAACACGTATCTGTCCTTGGAATTCCCAACTGGTTCTATCACTTAACTTATGGAGTGATGGAAGATTAAAACGACTGGCAGAATTCTAGTACGATCGGAATAGAATTTATACCGTTTTGTACTTAAAATATCAAGTATATTTTGTGCACTTAAACTAACGTCCGTTAGTTTTTTTTAAATGAGAACAAACATTCTTAAATTAAGATTTTTTCGTGCTTAAAGTTGGCCGAAATATTCTTGAAAATTCATTTTTAATTCAAGTACAAAATGTCTTAGATTAAGTACGAAATAATCTTAAAACGCCAAGGCAAAAACGTATGCAAAGGAAAATGCAAACAATTTTAATACGAATATGTCCTTATAATTCCCAACTGGTTCTATCACTTTACTTATGGAGTGATGATAGATTTCTGACCTACAGTTATACCTTCTTGGACTTTGATTAATTCATGGTCTTAAGATCTGCACTAATTGGAAACAGCTTAAGAATTTAATTTTGCCATATTTAAAGTACTTTAATTTGGTTGCAAAAATGTTTTGAGGATATCATTTTGAACAAAATAAACTTTATCTATAAATATTTAGTTCTACATTTCAGCACGCAAATTCTTGTTTTAAGATTTAATCGGAATTGACTTAAGACAATTACGACCTAAAAGTATAAACAAAAAGTTCTTCAAATAGTTCAAAATGTACCTTATACATATATCTCGGAATGGTCTAGAATCAAGAATTTCGGGATTGAAAAAATTTAACTTGATATAAGAACTTTGTACTTAAGTTAAAGTTAAAATTGGCTGTTACAGCTCTCCAATGGGGCCAAGCCGAGCTTCTCTCAATCTCTTGGCTCGTGTGTCTTTTAATTTTGGCTCAAGAGAAAGGGACCTACAGTTTAACTTTGTACTCGAATGAAGTATTTTCGTGCTTACCGTACTATTGATAACGTTTGAACTTGATTCAAGTACAAAGTTCTTGGATTCTTTTCTAAGTGTGCCGAGTATATTACAGTCAGGCTTAACCGACTTTCTTAATTGTTTTCTTTCGGAATTTTTGTATTCTTAGCATTATTTGTGAAAATTCGTATAGGGAATCGTTTCTGAATAACCCCTAGAACATTTATTATTTATCCGTTCCAATGGGACACCAGTTGATTCAGTATTCAGCGAGTGCATGACGGCAATAATTAAAATCTTGTTCAGCACTTTAAACACACTTAAGACCAGATTGACCATATTTATGACGCCATTTAGACGAAAAGAAAGTGTTTTGAATGGTCTTAAACGTTAAGAATAAAATTTAAAGTTGTTGTTGTCTGAATTTCCAAACTAAAGCATTTTCAATTTTACAAGATTTCTCAAGATTTTGAATAGTTCGTAGATATTTCACTATCTTGACAACTTGAGACACACGCACCTACATAAATTAGTATGTTTATGAGTCGATTGACTTCGACATCAGCAGCAGCAGCAACGGCAGCAACGTCGCTGATTTGAAATTAACATATGATTATCACAAATTTTTGCTTCCATTTTTATGACTGTTTTTCATAGATTTTTGCATACGAATTACATAAATGCACATTAATACATTTACATACACATTATTTCAATAACAAAAGGTAAACAGGCTAAAAGCAAAATGCCATCAATTGACCAAGCATAATTTTCTATGAATTGCATTTCAATCAACGCATTTGCATAATTTCTATTTTTCTATTTGCAACACCTAAATACCTAAATAAATATCAACATTTTGGACTTTGGTCTGGCTTCAAACGTTATCAAGGTGCTGGGGTTTAGTTATATACATATATATATATATGTGTATATATATGTATTTCTTTTTGTGATTGTCAGTTTATTTGTTTTCCTTGCTATGCCAAATGTGGCTGACAATGTCAGAGACTCAGTCCGCCTTCAGGGTAATAAGAACGCGTTAGTAAATAAATAAATATTGTAAACAAATGTTTATATTTTGTTTGTTTGGCATATGAATTGCAGTTATTGTTGATGTTGTTGTTGTTGCTGTTGCTGTTGGTGCAACAAATGAGCTTGTCAAGCTAAATGGCACGCACAAAATGCAGTTTAAGGCAACTTGTGTGTGTGTGTGGCACTGTCGCCATTTTGTCTGGCTGCATTAAGCAAATTGTTGCAATTGCAGCCAGTAAATAATTGCTCACAATGTTGCACAACACGGCGTATTAGTAATCTAGATTCAAAGCCAGCAAAGTGAGAGAGAGAGAGAGAGAGAGAAAGAGCGAGCTGTAGTGAATGAAATTCTTTTAGGAAATTGAAAATTGTCATGAGAGGATTCGTTTTGCAGGGTACATCCAGTGGCTTGTTTAGGTATAAATGCGGAGAAGAAAATCTGATTTTATTCCACATATAAGTATTTATTTCGCTGGGGACCCAACTGAAATTTTTAGTGTACATAGGTCCCACGGGACACGAATTGAAATGCTTATTTAGGTAGGTCGGAAATTATTTTTAAATTCGCCGGACGTCATGAATTTATAATTACGAATTTAACGAATTTTTTATGAAATTTCTTTCAGAAAATTCTTCTTTTTATAAGTTTGGGTCTCGAAAAATTCTGGAGTTCCTGTGACCTGTTCTTGAATCTTTCTTTTTCAACCTTGAGGGTTTATTTTCCCAAAGTTAACAATTATGATCCTATTTATTTGGCATCAAGTTTCATATATATTTTCTAAAAAACTACGTTTAGCTTTGATCTTAGATCTCTAGATGAAGCAGTTTGAGTTGTAAGCTGATATGTTGGGAATTTTAAAAATTAGTTATTATAAATTTTAAAATATTTTTCGAGCTGCCTGAGGAAGTCTTTCAATTTGGCTTCGTGGGACCCGCGGGAGTTTCTGGGTTTCTAATGTCCGATTGGCTTCGTACTTTAATATACCTATTTTGGTTAACACTTCTTCTTTAATTAACTGTAGAATTATGTGCACAAACTATTTAACTGTAAAATCAACTCTTTTGAACTGTCTAGCCAAATTTTCTTCTGTATTCCCATAAGATGAACCCGAAACTTTGTTCCTTTCATATTTGAAACAATAAAGTACTAACTTTGCTTTGCATGCTACTTTTCTTGTCCTCTGTGCTGATTATAACTGACTATACCGAGAGATCAGTATGGAAATATTCTTATTCGCTTTCAATACGACGATAATTTTACTTATTTTATTTATACTTTATTTACTTTTGTATCGTAGAATCATATGTTTGCCATTTTCGCATTTGTTTTCGTGTCGCACGTTGGCGTCTGCGCTATTTGGTCGGTTGGGCGGGAGGTGGGCTGTCATTTTCTTTGGGGTTCGAGCGTAACAAGCTTTGGCTTGGTATTGCTGGGCATGGTAGCTTAGCGTCCAACCAATTTCCAAATATTAATACAACATAACTCGTATCTCTGGCTTACATCATGGTTCTTTAAGCTAACCGAACCACAGTTAGAGTTTACTATGCTATCTAATAAGAAAATGTCGAATTTCCGCATATAATTTCGAAATTTAACCATTAAAATCAAACTTACATACATCGAGTTGTAGCCTCGAAGAATACCAAAATCTCGAAGAAAGTACGTCTAAACTAAGACCGGATTTACACGATGTAGCAAACTTCATGAAGAAAGAGGTGCGGTGGGGTGGCTTGCAACTATACGCCTCTTTCCTACAAGCAAGAGCTTTTTCAAAAACATCATGAAGTTTTCTTCATCGTGTAAATCCCGTCTAAGTCTGTATTATCGAGAGCATTGTATATTTTTGTGTGTAAATTTCATGTACGAGTCATTAACCCCCCCTCAACAATTCATACCATTTTTGACAAAAGCCAACTTCATCAACGCTTTTCATTAGCTACGGCCTGACACTTGTATTTGGAGCACAGAAATAGTTGACCATTGTTGGTTGTAATTGAATTAACACATCGACAAGGCCCAAATAAATACCAAAATAATTTGTAGCTAAGAAAAACAAGTCAACCAAGTGCAGTTGCCCTGGGCCCAACAGACAGCACAACACGTTTTCCGAGCCCCGTTTGCTCTGCCTCGCTGCTGCTGCTGCTGCAGCTGCCTGGCATGTCAAAGTCGTACATTGAATTAGTAGTGGAAAGATATATGAGCACATCAATGTGAATTAACAGGCACATTAAGCGCGATAACCGATCTAGCAAACTGAGAGAAAAAAAAACACACACACACGAGACATTACAGAACGAAAGACTCTGGCAACGAACCGAAAAGAGCATCCACAACGGAAGCTTGCAGCAAACTGATTCATTTCCAAAGAATTTTTATTTAAGTAATAATTTGTATATTCCGTTTTGTTTTTTATTTGTTTTGTATTTTTTTTTTTTATGGCCATATCCAATTTCGTTGTCTGTCTGGCGCCCATGATATCCCTCCTCTTCCTCTAGCCACCTGTCCGGTCGATAAGTATTCGCATGGTTTTTTTTTTGTTTTGTTTTTTTTTTGTGTGTGTCGAAAATATGCAAACAATTCGCATTTGCGTGTTAATCAATAAATTTGCCTGTGAAAACCATTTTGATGTTTGAATAATATACCTATACCAAAAAGAAGTCGACGTCACAAAATAGTTAAAACATTGAAAACTTGTTCCAGCGAAATGCCAAATAAATATCGGTAGTAAATTGTTACTAGCCCGGCCAATTTTTCTATGGAAATGTTAAGCATTTTTGTGCATATTTTAAAACGAGCTACTTTTTGTGTTGTGTTTTGTTTTGTGCATTGTCATTAAACAAATGTGCCAGAAGCAGCAGCAGCAGCAACAACCCGATTTCGGGTTTGGCACGTCACACGCTGGAATTCCCATATATTGTCTAAAAAAATTGTTTACAGCTATAAACACACAGGGAGCGTAAGAGCGAAAGGGAGAGAGAGAGAGAGAGAGAGAGAGATAGAGGGATCCATAAATCCGGTTTGGCATCCAAAACAAAAAAAATATATATTTTTGATTAACTTTCGCCTAAATAATTGCACAATATAAATTGTTTGAAAAATTTCGTAAATTATCTAAAAAAAAAAAAAACTATGCACACACACATCGAAGCAAAGACCTTAACCCAGCCGCCCGCCCGCCTCTGTGTCTGTGTATCAATTAATTGTTGTAAGCTATTTTTAGATTTTGCGGTAAATTTGCTAATAATACTCAAATTTCAACAATGCTAAAGTTTATTAATCATGGAATAGCCATAGACCGAGAAATAAATGATCATTGATCAAAATTCGACATTTTGAATTGCACCAAAGGAAATAGCCGAAAGTTGGAAACTTGGGCTAACATTTGTCCTAGTTGGACAACTATAACCTATATGTGCGATAGATGGCGCCATTGGTAGGATTTAACTAACTAAATTGTATCTGCAAAGAGAGATGAAAGCCGTACATTAATTAAGTTTAACCAAACTAAATTTTAATTAAAAGTACAAAGAATCTTTTAACAAGTAATTCCAAACTCCACAGACTCTTTGAACCCTTCCCTGAAGACGTATTCCAAAGGAATCAGAAATATATCAGAAATATACCAAAAATTGTGGCGTTTTATCCTTTTTAGAATCGCACTTCAAAACAACACCTAAGCGGGAAAAAACAAAAGACTATTAAAACTATAAGAAAGGTCACTAACCGCCGCACCAATAACCGAATAATTGTCTTTAAAATGAGTATAATTAAATTTTAAGGAATTAATGGGGCTATTCAGCAGATAATTTCGATTTATGGTTGCCGATTTTTTCTGCTGAACGCAGTGATTGCCTATTGCGATTGATAAAATTGCCAAATAGGATTGTTGGAAAGGAATCGAACAAAGAGTATGATTGCTGAGTGAGATTACCGATTGCTAAGTCAGCTCACCTCTATTGACCAACTATTCTCATGTACTCTACAATACACATGCATACATGAAAATAGAGGTGTGCATGACAACACTCAAACTTTCAGCAACAATTTGATTTTTATTCCAAAAAATGCTATAGAAAACTATCATATTGTTGATTTTTTGATCTATATAAATTTGTAATAGATTCATTATGTCATCTAATTAAACAAATTCGTCAGCTGCCAATTATTCCTGACCTCGAAACCTCGTAAAAAAAAATAATTTTTTTCCGTGAGGAATCTTTGTGTTCTGGATCCTCTGAACCTTAGGTTTTGGTTCTTTTCTAGTTTTTTTTCGGTTCAATTGGTTCAAAGAACATTAAATTGAAATCAAGCCCTTGATCGACCACCTTCAGGTGACATCGATTGAATAAACTGTATTAAGACCTTTCCAAAATTTAAAAACATTTTCGATGTACATATGTTCTTATGGACAATTTTCGAAGGAATCTATAACATCATTGACAGATTTTGTATATGATATTTCATTAATGCTTCTTATTGCTCTTTGAATAATCTCATTAAGTAAAAGTACTTACTATTGTGAACCGAACCATTTTCTAAATTTAGGTTCGAGGGGACAAAAAAAGTAGAAGGTTCGGTTCATGGTCCGGTTCAGATTTAGTTTCGAGTCGATTTTCGTGTAAATGTTAGTATTTTGCAATCGAATTGAATAACTTTGTAAAGAAGGTGAAGTTACTGGATCAGGTAAGATAATACTCTGAATTGTTAAAGTAGCTCAAACCGGTTGCTCCAATCCGAAGTAAATTCAATTCGAGAGAAAAGGTCGACGGAATCAATCTGTGGTTAGATTTACTTTTTACTTATATATAACATTTATACAACTTGAATTTGAAAATCAATCGCTTACACGAAAATCAACTTGGAATTTAAAACAGGTCCCACGACTCTTTTGGATGAATAACTAACGCTCTCGTTATTAATAGTTTTTGGGATCAGTTGCTACTACGTTTTTTAACGATAGAAATTTAGGAATATAGTTTGTAAAATCAAGCTGTATCAGTTCCAAAGGGAAAAGTCGAGCTTTTCTCAATCTTTCATTTTAAGTTTTCGCTCAAGAGAAAAGGACCTACTGCTTAAGGCCGAATTCGAACGGCAGATCCATTAACTTAGTAGATCTGAACTTAAATGACTGCTAGAATGTAAGAAAAATTTATATTTTTTGATGGTCTCCTGAATGATTTTCGTTATCTATTTGGGATAAACTTAATGTTTAAATGTTGTTAATCTAATGGAGCTGAAAAATGACAAAGTGATATACAAATGGATATTTTAAAGATTATATTAATATCCAATCCATGTGGTTCTATAACTTCTATAAATTTGAAACCACTATTTCATTTTGTGTACTGTTTCAGCACACCTCATTTGCGGCACACATCAACTGTCGTCCCAGCAATGGGATTTTAATGGCCAACTTTTATTGAACGACAGCGTCGAGTGTGTGGCCCAGGTCCTGGGCTGGGCCCCACATCAAAGCTAAAGACAGCTAATAGCTTTGTTTTGTGTGCCTTGTTTGATTATGTCGTTGCATTCAGTTTCAGTACCAACTTTGCCTCTCTTTTGCCCTTCGGTTGGGGCCATTGTCAAGTTGTCGCCGCTGTCTGCCTGCTAACTTCTGCTGTCTTCATCTGCAGCTCAAATTGTTACCAATAAATGTTGAATTCGAATTTCGAACGAATCGTAGCCGGAGGGTCTTTACATTTTGACAAATGTGCGTGTTTTTTTTTTGTTTTTGTAGCCTTCTCATTGTTTGTGTGGCAGAAAACTGACTTCAATATGCAAATACATTGAAATTAGTTTGCCTCGATCGATGGTGACTGGGAGAGTTGGAATCGTGTCTTGTAGTTGTTTTGTGGAATTTGCATGATTTTGCAAATGTGTTTTTTTTGCTTGCTTGCTGGCTGGCGCCATTTGCTTGGGGATTACGACTGATCTTGGGCTTAATGGCTAGGCAGAACCCCAAACATTCCGCTGTTAATTGAATTAAGGCGGCCAACGTCAACCTGGACGTAATTGGCAACGCCGCCGCCTAATGGGCAAGATTTTTAAGTGGAAGTGTGTGATAAGCCCATCCACCTACCTACATAGGCCACATACCTACCCACCTACCTAGCTAGCTAGAGGAAGTCTAGACATCGTCTGCGTCTGCGTGCCATGCGTAACGTAACCGTAACCCTTTTGGTTTGAGGTTCAGGCAATTTGTTGCAGTCCAGTCGCAGTCCCTTTTAGCTGCAACCTCAACCCACCTTAATTGCTCGTTGACGCCATGTCGGCATTAGAATCCAAATCGCAGTCTGGTCGGTCGCAAACCTATAATCAGTGACCGAGGGCCGCCAGCGATTTTAATTGGCACGACATCGTCAACGCTGGGGGGCGGCCAATTATAAGTAGGCACACACACACACACACACACACATATCCATCCACATGTACATAAATCTCAGTCGTATATAGCAACTTGTCTTGGCTAATTTTAGATCCACCTTAAGCCCACTCTGCATGACAATTTCTGTCAACATCTTGGCCCACTCGAACGCACATTAACCCCCAGAGAAGAACCAGCACCCAAAAACTTGATACTCGCAAATTGCGCCACAACGATAAGCCTGTCATAAGAACCCTACAGAAACTATCGTGCGCCATTTCAATGCCAGGCCCTCAAAAATCTTCACAGTTGTGTGTAAGTGCCTCCCCAAGTTGAATAGCAAAAAGTGCGTAGTTTTCATTGATTGCTTCGTGACATTGAGGCAAAATAAAATATTACAAAATTCTCAGCCACAACAGATGAGGAAACTAATCTTTATCACAATTCCATCATCTAAGTGTCGACACATACCAGCAAACAAAATACTTAAAGCTGTGTTAAACAAATCCAAATATATTATCTTATAAAGTGTGTCCCAACTGGTTCCGTATTACATATGTCCAGTCTAAAAGGTAATGCCTAGTTTTATTGAAAACTGAGGGAGGAGATAGCCTAGAAACTGCTGACAGACGGAAATTTACGAAATTACAATGGAAATTACAAATTAAGGGTCATCGGGACGGGCGCTCTCCCCTATCTCTAATTCTTGATTAGGACGTCGAGCTGCGTCGATCAAGCTCAGTCCGTCCGTTTGTCTGTCTGTTTCTACGCAAACTAGTCACTGAGTTCTAATCAATCGAACTAAAAAGCACGGAGTCCCCTTTTTACTGTACGCTGCTAATATGTCGGCACCTCACGGTGCCGGATACTTTATGTTTTAGATTCCCTAGGATCGTTTGGACTTAGTATGAAAAACTTGGCTCCTCTGTTGGCCAACAGCGTTTATATCAGGGCTTAGTCGCACAAGCAATTACCCATGTGGCGCTAGATCGCAAGCAAGCAGACGGGAGCAAAAACAAAATACAGACGGAGTTAGCGACCGCTACTCGGGTAGGCAGACTCCTGCTCGACGATAGGCTTTGTTGTTGTTGGACTGCTCCCAAACTTAAATTTTATGACCACCGCTGATCTATTCTACTTCTTTAAGGAGATAAAATAAATTGTAGGGTGGTAAAAGACCGTTAAACAAGGACTTGTAACTTTTGTTAAACCAAGGCGAAAATTTTGGTTCGAAACAGTTTCAGAGCTTCAATTCAAGCTTAGGTTCACAATAAAGAAAAAGTCGGAGTTCCGGGATTAAAGCCGCTTCGGTTCCGACCCTATTTGCAACCCTGGTTTATATGTAACTAAACAATATCGGTGTGCCTTTCAATATAATACTTTTTTAATATGTTTAGCTACCTTTATAGTACTTCCCTGCTCAGGCCCGTAGCTAGAATTTGTATTTCGGGGAGTGCTGAAATTAATTTTTGACAGTACAATCAAATTTATTTCTAAATTTTGTTTCGAAAAGAAGAAAGAAAACTTAATGAAGTTTGCTTCATGGTGTAAATCCCGACTAAGAAATGTCGGTAAACCTGATGTTTTCTTGTAGGAAAAAAGAAGAAGAAACGTGCTGCTTAACTATAAAAAAGTGTACGGCTTTCATGTGACACATGTTAATTGTAAAAAGTTTAGGCCATTGCTTGGAAAACAGAAATGGAAAAGAGCGTTGGAAAACAATGTTGAAACTAGTGTAATTAAATGGTGTTGAAAGATAGTGATGCAAAACAGTATTGGAAAATAGTGTTGGAAAACAGTATTGGTAAATAGTGTTGGAAAACAGTATTGGAAAACAAAGTTCAGAAACAGTGTTGGAAAAAAATATTTTTGGAAACAGTTTTGAAAAACAAAGTTCAAAAACAGTTTTGGAAAATAGTGTTGGAAAACATTTTTGGAAAACAGTGTTGGAAAACAGTATTGGAAATCAAAGTTAAAGAACTGTGTTGGAAAATAGTATTGGAAAACAGTGTTGGAAAACAATGTTGAAAGCAGTGTAAGGCTGGGTTCACACTGGCCCTTATGTTGTTTTGTTTTCATTGCGAATAGCTTGTCATTTGACATTCGAAACAATACAACATAAAGGCTTACTGGATTATCATGACTCATGCGACGCACAGTGTGAACTCAGCCTTAAAAACAATGTTGGGAAACATTGTTAAAAACAATGTTTCACGTCAACAAAAGTAGAAAAAGTCTAAGTGGTCCTTTAAATTTTCGAATAGTTTAAAACAAAATAAGGGACTGATTTTGGTACAACTAAAAGTAGGTTCGAATACCATCTGAGAAGAACATACCTCCATATTTTGCTACCACAAATAGCATTGTCCTTGTCAACTGGTGCTAAAATATTACAGCTCTCTAATCTACTTTCTCCCCCCTCTGTTCCTCTCACCCGCTACCCGGTTGCCATGCATTTTGTTGATGTATAGACGCTGGCGCTTATCAAGTGCAGAACTTAACATATTATTCAAAGTACACATGTACATATATATATGTACTATATGGAATATACGTGTATATTGTACATATATACACCATACGTTATCAGTTTTTTTTGTGACAATTTTTTTTTCTTCTTAATTGACTGTCGTTGGTTATAACATTTGTTAGGTCAAGCACCGCATTTGGTTTGACAATCTTGTCAGTTCGGTCGGTGCAATGCAGGGAGCATTAGGGTGTGTCAGGGAACACACTTTCAGAACTTGTATCCGCATTGCCGGCACATTTTGGCGCCACTTTGAAGCCAGAAAAATCCATAAAAAAAAAAAGAAATCGCTGGCAAATTTTGATTTGTTGGTTTCATTCGCTCAAGACAAATAATAATAAAAAATTATGCGGCAACAAAAATCGAAATTAATTATAAGTCAAACAACAAGCATTACAATATTGTTGCCTGGCGCCAGTCGAAAAATCATTAACATTTTTATGAGCCGACACAGAACAAAGAGCACCACACATACCTGAACACTCTCTCACACACACACACACACATAAATCTCAACTAATAATGTCCAAGTGGTTGCCTTAACACCTAAAACCATGAGATACCGACGACCTTTCCGCTCGCACATTTCGCAGAATTTTAGAGTCATAAAAACAGACAAAACAACAAAATCATTTAGACAATTTTTAGGCGGCAAGTGCAAAGATCAGTTCAAGATCAGTCGCCGCATCTCCGTTCCCATCAAATGTTGTTGCACACACACGTACGTCCATACAAAATTTAAACAACATAATGTGAAACACCTGGACAATTTCTAAACAATTTTTTTGGGGAAATTATATTTTTAAACTAACCGTCTTCATATTCTTTTGCAGGCATAATTCAACAACAACAACAACCAACCCAGAAACTAAAGAACAGCGTACAATTTATATATATATATATGTATATATATATGTGCCACAATTAATGCAGATTTTCGAGGAACTGAAACAACGCCTTCGCCGAATTGTGAAAATGTGTTGCAAATCAAGCGGCAAGTCTTCAACAAGTGGAGCAGCAGCCGCAGCAGCCAACATTCAAAGTCATGGTCATACTACATATAGAAAGAATCGCAGCCATTTGCCCCTTCTAACCATACTCACACTGATCTTGCTGGTCATGATCAACCTGCAGCTGGCTACCGCTGGAGATGCCCTATCGGGTAAGTTGAAAATTTGAAGGTTCCCAAAAAACTACACACATTTTCCCCCCCGACATGTCGCACATTCCTTGGCAACACGTGTCGTCTCCCTCCCCCCATCCCCCCTCCAAGTCTGGGTTGTTGCTGGCGCTTAATCTGTGATTGTGATTAATCAGCCAACACCGTCGACGCCAGCAATCCGGGAACAGCTACTGCTGACTCTGTGAGCTTATTCAATCAATGTTTGTCTGAGTGGGTTTTTACGGTTAAAAAAAATATAAAAATACGCATAAATTAGATATATTGCAATTCCAATATCGGGTTACTTGAACATAAGCTCAAAAGAGAAAGGAATATGTAGAAAGTTCCACTAACCAAAAACAAAGAAGAAGAAGACGAAATTACATACATATTTCCACTTGATTTGTTTATGAATGGCAACGCAGTGGCAGCTACCAAAATAAAACATGAAAAAAAAAAAAAGAAATGGACACAGCAGGATACTTTCGCATAACAGGAAAGACACCAGAGAGGGGTCAGAGATCATCAAAGACAAATAAGCCCCGGCAAAACTGGGCAGGGCAGACGTAGAAGAAGAACACGATGATAATGTCGAATAAAACTGAGCCCTCAAGACGCCCACGGAGCAAAAGGTAGCATTCTACTGTGCACTGTGAGAAAAAACTATAGCTCAACTTACTTCTTCAGAAGCTGCAGCGACAAGGAACAGGTGCAGTCTGTGGAAAAAATCCTTGACTCTTACTCTCTAGCAAATATCTTCAAGCTTACGGTGAAATCTTCCAGACATATCTTCGGGTTCTTAAAGGAAATCGGATATATCGAAGTCGAAGAAGACAGAAATTCCTTGGCTATCACTCTCACGGAACAAGAGTCACGGAGCAAAAAAGAAAAATTGAGGAGGAACATGTTCACTTGTCAGAACAGCTCCATTTTGTTCACTCACTCCGAAACAATCCAACTCTAGTGCATAACCCAACTTATGAGAATGTGTGAGGCAATATGTTTTAAACGAGGGATGCCCACAGCCTGTCTACGGCAGAGCAGACATCAATACATATAGAGAAAATCATATGTCAAGGAGTTGTTCCTTGGTTGGTTGTAAAACCACAAGAAAGAGATGGAGAGAATCCATTTATTAAGTGTGCCTATGGCTGCGAGCATTGCAAAAACATTTGAGCTGTTAGAGCATAGGCTTTGGGTACACCTGTTTTTAGACCCAACGTTCTTACAATTTTTCTATAATTCTGCGTTGTTTATTAGTTTTGCAATCCCAACAAACCTAATAAATAATCTCAGGTGTTAAGTCGCTTAATTTGGCCGGAATTCACACTACCAGGGCCTGATTCATGCACTTATTGAGCTGTTTTTGGGAATGAATGTTCAATTTACATGCAATTTAGGTAATACAAAATCAAATACCAGATAACTATGTCGAGATAACCAGCACCAATTCACTTTTGTTGCCCGGAAGAGCGCATTTCAAAGAAGCCTTTGGGGACACTTGGTGAAGGCGTTAGTTTTTCAAAAATATCTTGTAGGGATTCAATGTGAACTAGGGATGTCGGATATTTGAAAAATATCTATATCGATAGTTTTTCTATATTGTAAAAGTATCATTTCGATATTAAAATAGTCGATGTTTTCGATATCTTAACAAAAATAAGCCTTTTCTTAAGAATAAACAGGTCTATTGAGGTAATTTATTTGTCATTTGACGAGTATTTAAAACTGCTGAGTTCGTGTATCTGTATGTAACAGGCAGAAGAAAGAATCTCCGATCTCATAAAGTATATATAATATATAACTGAACGGCCGAGTTGATTAAGTCCTGTCCGTCCGTTCGTCTGTCTGTATGAACATCTGAATCTCAGAGACTATCTGCCATGTCCTCAATTCCACTTCCACGAAAGTTTTGGTCCAAAAACCGGTTTTATTTTCCAAAATTTAAATGGAAGTGGAATTCAGAACATGGCTGATAAAATTAGGGTATTTACAATCCCCAAGTGTGTGACGGAATAGTTGAATTGAGGAATTTTATCCAGAATTTTCTGAATCCCGAACCTTAAAAGATTTATTTTCAGTAGGAAATCACATGGGAATTTTTTAATTTAGTAATTATAAATTCAACTTGTGACGTCCCAAAGAATTTAAAATATTTCTGACCTGCCTGAGGAAGCATTTCAATTCGGTTCCCGCGGGAATCCCCAACTGCGCCCATCTCTAGTATGTAGGATTATTTTTGGAGTCGGCAATGGAATATGAAAAAAGTTTTATGACTCGCTGACCTTCATTGAGATTTCATCAGCTATTTTGGCCCAGGGACATGCTTATTCTCAGAGGGGTATATGTGCAGCTGAGTAATTTTAAAATGTAATCATACATGGTGAGGCGCCCGCCCGAGCTGTTGCTAATATCGCAAGAGTGTGAGTGAAGTGGGCAGCGCATGATGGAATTATTACTGGTGTGGCGGTCACTCAAAGCTTTTACTTTGTACCTTACATATTGTCAGTCTATCTCACTCTTGCGCATTAAGCAAAAGCTCTGAACTACCATACCATGTATAATTCCACCACTTGCAGGTACAGACTCAGGGAAATATAAACTGAACGTTTGCACTGACGTACCAAGGTTCAAGAGACTAAATAGCGTTGAGTTGCGTTTGCAAAACATCCGTTTGTTAGATTTTTAGTACTAGCAAGTCGAACACATAACGATCACTTTTTTACTTCATACTCTGAATGAGTGCGCCGCTCGAACCTAAAATTACTGACAGAGAAGAGAAGTTCTCATTGCTTTATGCAGCTGCACACTGAAGCTATGTCAACTACGAAGAAAGCGCGATTATCGACCGCCTTAACAGGTAGAATTAAACTGCCTCTGAGAATGACCTCTAATAATATTCTAATAGACATTTATTTAGAAAGGCTTTGGGAATTTTTTCAGTATCTTAATATCATCTTTTAACGCTTTTATGACATTTATGGCCTCTGCCGTCGATGTAATTGTCGGTTTTAAGCTCGCGTGCCACTGTAGTGTATAATAACTAACTGATTTAATCATTCAACGAAAAATATTTATAAACTTGTATTCAGTTAATTTTCCCAGTGTAGAATAATTTGTATGCCTGTATTTGTAGCGCCGGCGTCTCCATTTATCAACTCGCACAGAAACAGAGTCATTCTCTGGTTTTATGTGTGTGTGCGTTTATCAGCACATTGCAGGTGGTCCTACAAAAAAAAAAAAAAAAAAGAAGAGACTTCGACTTCGGGCCCTGCAAGTCAGCCTGGGGTCGGCTGTCGACATTTCCGTTTGCCTTCTTCTGCCTTCTGTGCCTGTTTGGTTTGCTTTGTTGTTCCCAAAACATGTTTAACATGCGGTGCTGCTTCGGCTACTTTGGACTTAGCGCCAGAGCCCAGAGCCAGAGCAGGAGGCGGAGGAGGGCCATGACACGGCGGCAAAAGGTAAACCAAACAATGAGTTAGCCGATCCAGCCAGGCGGGGAGTTGCTTTCTTAATCTTTTGGGTCACGTGCTTTATTTTGTGGATAACATCTCAGTCAGTGGGCAATTTCCGGCAATTGCATGTTTGTACATGAAATATTTGTTATTTGTCAGGAAATGTGCGTTAACCGCGTAAGATTTCCCAGAAGAATTTATGGTCTAGGCATTAGATAAGTTTATTTATCATCTCTTTTCCTCTCTCTCTATCTCTGTTTCGCTTATAGGCAGTATTGAATCCTGTTCGAATGAAGGCGAAGAAGTCCAACTTGCAGGCTATAGTCCACAGTTAAGCGCAAACTCCAAATGCTTCAAGTGCACATGTCAGGTAAGCTTCCCCTCTCTCTCTCTCCTAGCGGCTCCACAATTGCGGGCCAAAACCGGCAGTCTTTGACCCGAATAAAAGTGAAATAATATTAAATAAATCTTGTGGCACTGCTGTCTGGACGCTCTCGGCATGAGAGCGACGCCAGTGTCCAGCCAGCATTGAAATGAATTTCTTGGCCAACACAACAAAATATATTTCAAATATTTACATTTGCCAAAAAAAAAAAAGAGGCCGGTCCAGGTTAGCGTCATGTGGGGACGAACTTGCGATACCCTTGCAAATTTCCTTGAGATTTTTTTTCCAAGACTTAAAAAAAATCCCAAGAAATAAATCTGAAGCGGGCAAATAGGGGAAATCATATTACAGAAATTATTTAACACGGAAATGCATTCCTTTAAAATTACTCCCCGCTCTTGAGGAGTATAACTTGTCGATTTTTTTTTCTGTATCTGGTTACTTTAGAATGTGGGTGTCGTATAAATATGAGATGAACCTTAGAATAAATAACTTCTAAGATATGGTTTTAAACCACTTTTGAGCCGGTTCAAATTGGTTCGTAACCGACATTGAACAGGAAAAATTTTTAACTTAATATTACCCATCTACACCCCAAATTTAAGGTTAATTGCTTAAATAACTATAGAGATATGACTCGAAATCCCGTTTGAACCGGTTTTCAACCGTTATCGTACGTTTTCAGTTACTACGTTTATGCTATTAAAACATCATGCCCCACAAAGTATGCAAATTTTCTTTTCTTTAAGAATTATTCATTTGAATGAGTTAATTCATAGTCAGGTTTGTCAGCATCATACATAATCCACATTGGGCATTCACTTAGAATGTCGGACCAGTTAAAGGCATACAAAAAAAAAAAAAAAATTATTATCCTTAATTATTCACATTCATAAACCTAGCATACTTGAAAGGGCAAAAATCATGATTTGTTGCTTGTGCATAAACGAAGTAAGTGATAACAAAAATGTCATATGCAAAATAAAATTAAAGTATCTTCCGATATGATGATATATTTTGGTCCACCCTGTACTTGGTTTCTTAGCTTTTACTATAATGAATGAGATACGAGCTACCAAATCAAAAACCTTTCAATTCATATACTGATTTTAGATAGTTTATTCACCTAAATCTTCCAGATTTAAAATATTATAGCGAGATATCCGCGAGTCCCGAAAAAATCTCCTAAATCGGAATGGGAAGGGATTGAATTGAAAATTTGGCTTCGGGACGGAATCAAATACCCTAGACAACATGATCCAGTTTTTTTCAAGGGGTGGTGGTTATCTTGAATAAGTTTCGTGTGCTAAACACAAATTTAATTGGCACAATGTTTCTTCACGTTAGGCTTTTTGATAATTTAAGCAAAAAGTGCCGCTTTTAACCATTTTGAGGCATCATTTCTGAGCAATCTAAACATTTGTTTTGTCCCTTTATGATATACTCAGAAAGTACTATTCCTTAGCATTAAAATAAATTATCCCAAACAATTCTGTGATTTATTTTGAATAAAGATATGGGCATTTTCAAAGAAAAGGTCTACCAGAAGTCACTTCTTAAAGTTGCTTTAACTCAATCAACCAAATATTGATAAAATAGGCTACATATTTACATATTAAAATATGTTAAGGAATCTTATATATCACCATCTTAAGTCCCAATATCACCACAAACGTTTGACTAATAGATAGTTTTTTAAAGCTTTACTTAAACAGGTAGCATCACTTAAACAGGTAGCTCTTAAAAAAAGATAATTTGCGCTTAAAAACGTCATTTACCAAATCTTAATCCATTGTATGGTTTTTTAAGGAAAACCTTATCGCGAAGAAAAATTCGAAACTTGCTCAGGACCCCAAATGACTTTAAAGTTGATAGCAAGATGCCCCAAAAATGAGGAAAAGTTTATATTTTATGATTGAGATGATGAATGGCTGTTATGTGCGCCGCTGTTGGCATACCTGCTATTGATAAATTCTGCAAATTCTGGTCTCAAAGAATTAAACAAAAGCAAGGAAAATTAAAATGCGCGACTGAGAAGAATCTTTATGTAGATTTTGTAAGGCACTATGTTACAGCCTAAAGGAGTGCATAAGGTCTATTATTTAAAGAACCAGTATTCCGCCAAAAAGTAGCATTTTCAACCTAACTACGTTTACAATTTCGCCCTGCCTATTGCCAAAACTGTTAAAATAATGAATTAAGTGTCGTAAGCGAAGAGAAGGGGCTGTTAAGTTTACCAGTGTAGTCAGTTAGGTGGACGAGGTTTCTTACCTTAGCAACATTGGGTCGTTTTATAGTATTGTAAGAAATTTGATAAACGTAACGAAACGTACGGGAAAATGTAATTAACGATTTTGAACGAACGACTCACTCTATGTGCATAAACATCAAATGTATGTTGATTTCAAATATGACTTACCTTGTGTTATTGATCCCGATATTTTTCGGGTCACAATTCATTTTTTTTAACTGGCCTGTGCAAGTCACTGAAATAGAAAAAAATTTTAGAATTTTAATAAATAAAATGAAATAAAACTGCGGAATAGGGTCGGGCTTAAATTTAATTGGGGTCGGGTGCGGGATTCGTTCCCGATTAGCGTCGATTTCGGACAAGTACAGAACATTGATTCATGGAATTTCGTTAAGACGATCCCTATTATAATTGGAAATAAGTCAGTCAGTGAAGGACACCTTAAAAATAGTGTAAAACTTGTAATCTTTTACCCGATGCAATGTCGATTGGATTAAAGTGTATTAAAAAATTTGTAGGCGCTGAAATAGTTTTTAAGAATCTTACTATCCCAAATTGGGAACAGTTATAACTGTTATAACTGTCTATATATAGATAAATTTAAATCCGGCGAAAAACTTCCTTCGTTTTCACCCAAAGCTAATATACCCTTGCCTTGGGGTACATAAAAACGCTCCGTTAGAGAAGGAAAAACAGAAGATCGTGCAAATGTTTGCATTTGTTTGGCCTCACTCTAGAGCTGAATATTTTTGTATATTTTTTTTTATGATCTCCAAGGTCGTCAAACGGGTTTTGGGATGCCGATGCCGATGCCGCTACATGACAATCGTTAACCACAGTGTCTGGGCAATCGTTTGACAAACACTTGGCGCCGTCACTGCTGGGCCAAAGCCCCCACAGCTCTAAGCTGGAAAACAGTGTTGCCAGATGGACCTGGGACGTGGTTGTCGTGAGCCTGTGTGTATGTTCTGTTGTTGCTAAATTAGCGCTAAGCGCTGCTAAACGCCGCTGCTCCAATTTAACCGCCAAGCTTTCACGACGACAACGACGACGCTGAAGCTGAATCTGGCGCCGCTGGATCGATCGTTCGTTCGATTGATCGCCCCCAGCTATATTCAATTTCATTGTTGTTGTTGTTGTTGTCGTCGTCGTCAAATGGGCGTAACCAAAAAAACAATGCTGGCGCCACCTTACTTTAAGGCGCCATGACTAGCTTTAGGTTGTCTCTTTCCAACGCATCAGTTAGCTGCATCTCTTTCACACCAGCTGCGCCGGCGCACAACTCTTAAGATCAACTCTCGCTCTCTCTTAAAGTTATTTAAATAAATATATTTTTCTCAATGAACTGTAATTCCTTTACTTGAACGCATTAAACCGTACACTTTATGGGTTAACTTGGGCTGCCTGAAATTTTATGACTGACGTTTATTATGTCAAATATCTTCATATAAATGGCACATACTTATGCGTGTGTGTGTGTGCCAAGGACCCAACTACCCCTAGGCTGGGCTGGGGGTTTGTCAACAAATTTAGTTTTTATGTGAAAATTATGCTGAGAATGCGCATTGCTTCAAATGGTTTATGATTTAAGCGTTTTTTTCCGCTGGTCCACGCATCTTCTCTTTAGTCACATGATTGTATGTTCCATTCGCGAATTGTTTATGATAGATTTTTGGCAAATTAAATTTTTTTTTTATATATTTTTTTGTCTCGTTTTGACATTGAGAATGTGAAATATGTGATTAGAGCAGAGGATAAAATGAATCAGACGAATAGAAAAGCACGGTTTAGGATTCAAATGAACATACTTATTTAGAAAAGAATTAAATGGTTTCCAGGTGGCAGTCTAGTTAAATCAGACTGAAGTCCACAAGATTTAAGATTGCACCTTAAACTGAACAGTTCAAAAACAAAGTCATTTTATTTTTCTACAAAAAAATCATATTACATATTGACTTCTTGCTCTTTAAGTGTGTTGGCATCCAATTACTTAGCTTAAGACGACTATTTTGGCATCAAACAAGTTTCTGATTTAGAATCAATTAAAAAATTTTTTTGAGCAGAGACCAAGATCATCCGATCGATGCACTTTTGTTATTGATACATTGAAAAAGAGGTGCCAACAACCTATTCCCTGGCAAGCACCGAAATATAGAACAGGCAATCGATGTTTCTCTTCTTCGAAACTTCCTAAAATTATAACTTGAAATTCTACAATTTCAAACTGAGATTCTAAATTCGGAGCGTTTTTAATTTTGTATCTGTTTCAATTGGTAAACTTTACTAAAAAAAAAAAAAAAAAAAAAAATTACGTATACGTAAAAAAACATTAACTTTTAACTTTAATGTTTTCAAATATATTGAAAAACAGTTCCCAGTAAATAATTATTCAACCCAGTTTACCAATTCGTCAGAATATGGAAACGACTTTGAAAAGGGAAAATAATGTTAAGTAAAGTTGTAAAATAACTTAATAGCCCAAGCTTAGTTGTGTAGTAGGTGGAGTCGATTGAATATCAAGGAGACTGTGAACAGGCCCGGAGAATCGCGTTTAAGCCGGGTTGGGTTAAGAGCTGTAAATAAAATGATTATTACCATTACAATTAAGATTTTTTCGTTATTAAAAATTAAATACTCATTACAATTTCTATTTCTTGAGTAATTAAATATTTAACTACCATTACAATTAAGATTTGTTTGCAATTAAAAATTAAATTACCATTACAATTTTGTAAAATTTTTTAAATTTATATAATTAAAACTTGCAACCAAAATCGCTATAATTATTTTTAATTACCAAAAAAAATTAAATTTTTGGACAAATACTAAAAAATTTTTAATGGTAATTAAATTTTTAATTATAAAAAAAATTGTAATCTTGATTTTATTGGTTATGGTAATTTCAATTTACAGATCAGGTTGGGTAATTATGTACCTATTTAAATTGTTAGTCTGCTGGTTAGTTTGATAGCCCTATACGCACCTGCAAAGTAAGAAGTACTTCAAGGTGGAACGTAAGTTTAGTGTGGCCAGATTTATTCAGAAATTGGTATTTTTCAATTACGCGTTGGACACACTACTTAGTATGTTGTTGCTGTGTTTTGATAAAGATAAGCAACTTCTCGTGCAGCCTTGCTGACCAACAACAACTTTGAAAATGTTGCTATGAAAACAGTTTTGATATGCTTCACACCAAGCAAATGCAATATCGACTATTAATTTTTCATAATCAAACTTTACTACGACTATTTAAATTCTTTTTCGCATTTAAAGAAGTGTATGATTTAGTTAAATTTATAGATCTTTGCTATTTTTATTAGGTAATTCAAACCCTAGTTAAAACCAGCATATACGACTGTATTAAATCTTCCAAATAAACGTAGTTAGATTTAGCTCCTGATCTAAAATTATATTTTAGCTGTATGCTGATGGTGTCAAGGCAGAAGAAGGTTAAAGTAACATTGTTTTGCAACAATATTTCTTCAGCAGTTCCAAGTAAATTGATATCCACAGGCATCAACATAGGTTCCACTCATGTGCTGTTTAGCGCTTCAGAACTTCTCAGCTCCGTATGGGCACAATGTAAAGGGTGAAGGAATCATTACATCTGCTTCTTCTTCTTCCACAAATTTAGCATGAGACTTTGCGTTACTTCGCAAGTCCATATAGGGCTTTTAGTTTGAAAATTTGAAATGTATGGCAAAATATGGGGCTAAGATTGGAATTTGGCGCATAAAATTGGGTACACCTACTTTTTCTGCTATATTTTTGTTGATTTTTAATAATACATATCTGAATAGTAATTTTGAAAAAAAGTGGCCGATTTAAGAGGCAATAAATAAAACACTTTTCAGTTTTTAGACATATTTTTCACAAAAAATTGTTAATTGTGAAAGATATCAAAAAGTAATATCATTTCAGATCTGTTAACCTTAAAGACTACATTTTAAACTACAATATGTTTTAGGTCCATAACTATCCATTTTGTCATACAAAGGATATTGTTTTATGAACTTTGACATACTAAAAAACTACCGTGTATTAGGCTGTGTTCACACTTTTCGACGCATGAGGCATGACAATCTAGTAGGTCCTTATGTTGTCATGTTTTCATTGTGAATAGCTTGTCATTTGACATTTAAAAAAATACAACATGATGGCTTACTATGTTATCATGTCTCATGCGTCGAACAATGTGAATTCAGCTTAAGGCTAGGTATGTTTATATTTTCAAGTCTTACGGCGATATCAAATGACCTTTTCAAACCACATCGGTTTTTAAATAAAGTTAGATTTTGTTTATTTGATAGCAATTTTTTGATTTTAAAGTGAAAAATTTGATTTGTTTTTGAGAAAATCTATTTTTTCAAAAATTTAAATAATTCTTAAAAACAATTTTTTTTAATTTTTTAAATATTGGGTTTAAATTTTTTACTAGACCAATGTGTCCTCTGGCTTACAACATTTACAGTTTTTCGATATCATCGCGCTCGTTGAAGTTATGGTCCAATAACTACACTAACGATTTTTTTGAGCCATTTCTTTTTACCAAAATTACATTTCAAAACATTAAAATAAAATGAAAATTTAGCACTCAATTTAAATATCTTACAATTGACAATTGTTATCCCCTGATATCCCAAATAGCCACCGCTTGAGATAAGACCCAGCCCCTTCCTGGGGTGCCTAGTTTTAACAAGTTTTTTTTTTTTTTGAAGGAAAGAAAATCCCATTTCAGTTGTTTCTTGGCTTTCACTTGCCTGGTGGGTTTTTTTTTTTGTAAAAAAAAAACTAGTTCATCCACATAAATATATTCTAGACAAATAAAAATAATGTAGATTTAAAGCCAACGCGCTGGATCAACTTGTTAGCCACATTCCACTCTTAGGCAAACCCATTCCAATTCCAATTTCAATTCAGATTGCGATTCCAGCATAACCCACAATAAGTGACAAAATCCACATGACCATAAAAACCACAGTCAGTCATTACCATATTTCTCTGTGTCGTCTAGTTTCTAACCTGGCCAAGTTTGCCCAGTCAAACGTTTAGTTTTCTTAGATTTGGAGACGAAGATGGAGATGGAGACGGAGACGGTGTTAAAACTGATCATGTTTTGTCAAACGCAAGGTCGTTGGAGGCCGTTCGCAAATGTGGTTCTGCCACTGTGGCACACATAGATACACACACACACACACACACACTGAATGGAGAGTTGTTGGCTTGACTTGCCGCTGGGCAACAAACTACTACCACTCTTGCCATCGTGGCGCCTTTTTTTTTTTTTCTTAATAGCAACCTTTGAAAAGCAGCTTCCAGACACCACAGAGAGCTTTAACTTTCATGTTGGCTGAACATACATTTTTCTATACCGGTTCCAGATTAGAAAGAAAGAATTTCAAAGCATAAACCGTTTCGTGGTGAAGATTTCGAGAGCATGTGAACTTTGCTCGGAGTTTTGTGTTCGCTGTCAAAGTGGCTTTCAATCTCAGTCCGGGGAGACAGTTACTAAAGTGCCATTAAAATGCCAACTAACAACTGCCATTAAACTAATACGTTGATAAAAATCTCTATAGAGCCTGAGAGTCGACACATTTTCATAACAATTGCAAATTTTGCACGTTGCGACGCCAACCAAATTGAGATCCAATCTGGTTTGGTTGCACTAAATTATACACACACACAGACACACAACACACACACTAGAGTCGCGACATTGTTCCAAGCAAACTGCATACAAATTAGTGAAATATTTTGCCTGTTTTTGGCCGACATCTATCTAGATTTATAGATACATTTACAATTAGCGGCGGCGGCGGCTCCAACTCTCGGGCTCTGAGCTCTATTATTATTATTATTGCCAGGCATTTGTTAACCTGTCACAGATGCAACAGCTGCAGCCACACATACTCACACTCACACACACACGTACACAAGGGTTAAAGGCACGGCCTGATCTTACCAGAGAGTTGCATAAGCCTAGCCACAATTTGACTTATGATCAACATCAATTCTAATGCGCCGCTTGCAGCTGTCAACATGTCGTTAACAGCTAAAGAAAAATATAACAACAACAAAAAAACAGAAAACGAGGCCATAAAATTGGAATCCAAGTCAGTTGAATATGCTTGAGAGCTGCCTGTGGCCAGATTGGAGTTAAGATTTGTAAACAAAAGGGTGAGCATAGGCATAACACAAAGATTTGGTACAAGCCTTAATTCATAGCTTATTGTCAATCGAAAGTCAGTGGTCAATTTTGGGTGTTCAACATTTAAGCAAAAATTTTAAACCATTTTGATATATGTATGAAAAGAGGTTTTTGCGACCAACAATTGACAAGCCGATTTCTGCGAAACTCGAGGCAATATTTCAATGTGTTATATTTTAAAATGTTGTGCATTGATGTCACTTAAATATGGTTTTGATTTTACCCAAAGAAAACCTAATACTTTCGATTAAATTTAATTTTAATCACTTTCGCACGGGACATGTCGCACGGGACATTTATTCCCATCATAATAATTATGTTATTTCACATGCTCATTTGACGAAATTAAATATAAACAAGCTTAGTAAAAATGTTTTTAAATCAACAGATGATTTCAATAAATTTATTTTCACATAATTGAAGCAAACTTTATAAAGTTTTCTTAGTAGGCGTGGAATTTAGAGGAAATGTTTCAGACCTTTTTAACGAATAGTAAAGAAATACATTTAAATCTCTCGCCTACTAAGAAAACTTCATTAAGATTGCTTCATCATGTAAATTAGACTCAAATTAATCCCAATCGATGTCAAGTACGAGTGGATTAACTTGTGTATGGATTTTCCAATTCTGAAATTGTTGTCTCGATCCAATCAATCTATTAACAATCAAGTTCGACTCGTTCTTAAAATTTGAATTTGAAGTTAGGGATCACATCAGATTTATCTAACTAAATGACGAAAGTCGGCTAAATGATATGTTTATATCAATTAAATATTCCTTTAACAAAATAAAACGTATAAATAAACCAATTCAAGTAAACCGAGGTCCGAACCAAAACCTGGGGTTCAGAGGATCAAGGAACCATCCCTGAACCGAACACAAAGATTACTCACGGGTTCGAACCGAACCACCTCTAAAATTTTGAAGGGTTGCAGCCTTGCATATAATAATAATTATTATAATTAATTTTAGGGATTTATCCCGAATCGAATATTGGTTCCGGTTCCGGTACGTACCGAAATGAGAATGTCGGTTAAAGGTTCTATTTCGGTTGTCAGTTTATTTCTGTTTTCGATACGATATTTAAATCTATCTCCGCTATATCAGCTCTAAAACACACAAAACAGTTGGAAATATAAAATCAGCCTTACATTTTTCGAAATATCAAAACAGCATTTTTTTGGGCAAAAATTGATTAAAATCCATAAACTTAAATTTTCAAATTTATATTATCATTTTTCTAACATTTCTTTATTTAAGAGAGGATTTTTCTACGACTTAGAAATCCCTTACATTTAATTAGAGAGATTATATTTATCACAGGAAAGTTTATCCAGTTCTTAGGTTTTTGTTTTTTATATATTATATTTCAGAAAAAGAGAATTTGATTCTGGTTATTCTTTACGGGCGAATTTCTAAAATTTAATACCGTTTTCTGAGTGTATATATCGATATTTTACCAGTTCAAATATATATTTGAAATAATCATAAATCAATCTAATAAATAATAGGAAACCGAAACAGTACGGGAATTAACGATTCGGAATGGTTCCGGTTTTTTCGGTTCCTATTAAACAAATTTTAATATCGGTTTTGGTTCGATACCGGTAAATTCAATGTCAATTTAAATCTGGTAATATCTTGTTAATCGAAGGTCAAAAGTGCAACACTAATTGAACGTTTGCTGTACAGGTGACCAGCAGGGTGCCACTCACACACCTGAATTTGAATTTGACCACTAAACACACCTCTCATATATGCTCAATGGCTTTGACAGCCATCTCTCACTTGGTTAGGCGCAAATGCGCAAATTGCGCATACGCCGCATGGGACGGGAAAGCAAGCGGCTTAGCGTTTCCCGTGCTATAAGTCTAACACAAACTGTCATTTCTATTCACAGAATGGCTTTGTAAACTGCGACAACAGCTGTCCCTCCATCGATGATTGCTTTCTGGTGGATCGCAAATCCAAGGATTCTTGCTGTTTCCGTTGCAAAGGTAAGTAGTAAAAGCGGGACTTCGAAATGATGAAACTTAATAAATTTTCTTAAAGGTTGCATATTTAATGGTATGCCCTATGCCAGTGGTGCGGAATGGAGTGATCCGGTGGATCCCTGCAGGACATACAAATGTGTGGCTAGTGTGGTTACCGAAACCATACAAAAATGTTATTCACAATGCGATGACAATCAGATGAGAGCACCGCGTGCCGGTGAATGCTGTCCCACATGTCAGGGTAGGTCACTCACTAAAATTAGAAAACTAAAGCCAGAAAAACATGGCACAAATCTTTGGCACATTTTTGATTTGATAATACTCTCTTGATGGGGTAGGGGGGCCTTAGATTGTCTACTAAGACGACATACAGCGAAACTTGAAAATTTTCTTTGGCCCGCATCCAAAACAAACTCAAAAATCTCATGTGTTTTTATGCTCAATTTGCAGGTTGCAAGATCAATGGCCAGACAGTGGCCGAAGGTCAAGAGGTGGTGGCCTCAATTGATGATCGTTGCTTGGTCTGTCAATGCCAGGACAATAGGCTCAGCTGTGCTAAGAAAACTTGCCCCATATTGCAGTGTCCCATAACCAAACAGGCCAAACATCCCAATGAATGTTGTCCCCACTGTACGGAAAAGCGCGAGTTTATGCCCGTGACAGGTGAGTTACATAAGCTTTTTGACTTTCTGTTTTGACTTTAGTTTTTTTTCTGCCTTAGGTAAATGCATTTTCTACAAGAAGGTGTACTATGACAAAATCCAATTTACACCCGATCCCTGCACCAATTGCACTTGCTTGAATGGCACCTCCATTTGTCAGCGCGCCACTTGTCCCATTTTGGAGTGTGCACCCGAATTCCAGGAGGATGATGGCTGTTGTAAACGCTGTGTGGTGGCCGAGGTGCGCAGCGAGTGCAGCCATCAGGGTGTCACCTATATGAACAATCAAACCTGGAATTTGGGACCCTGTCGCAGTTGTCGTTGCAATGGTGGAAATATGCGTTGCTCCGAGATGCGTTGTCAGCCGGTCAAGTGTCGTGCCAACGAAGAGTTGAAGGTACCCCCTGGAGAATGCTGTCCCAAGTGCCTGGAGACAGCTGGCACTTGTACGGTGTTTGGTGATCCACACTTTAAGACCTTTGATGGCAAATTCTTTAGCTTTCAGGGTAGCTGCAAGTATTTGTTGGCTGCAGATTGTTTTGCTCACAGTTTTTATATACGTTTGACAAACGATGGACGTGGCACCAGACGTTCCAGTTGGCCCAAAACGGTCACCCTGAAGCTACGCAATTTGCGCATTAATCTAGGTCAGAAATTACGCGTCAAAGTAAATGGCACGCGTGTCTTATTGCCCTATGTGGGTTCGGCGGGTGGTCAAAATGTAAGCATAGATCGTTTGACGGAGGGTGGCGTTATGCTTAGATCAGAGCTGGGTCTTGCCATAGAATGGGATGGCAATAACTTTTTGCAAGTTTCGGTTCCGGCTCAGTACAAGCATCATTTGTGCGGTCTCTGTGGCAACTACAATGGCACTTCCAGTGATGATCTCACCGGGCGAGATGGCAGGCGACATAACGATGATGAGGTCTGGCATTTTGCCAATTCCTGGAAGGTGGGCGGACCCAAATCTTGCTCACGTCCTAGAGAGAAAATAGCCGCTCAGCCCAGCTGCACCAAACGCAAATCCGATTTCTATTGTCGACCTCTGACCATTTCCAAAGTATTTGGTGACTGTGATAAAAGACTTAATCCCATTAACTACATAGACGCCTGCCGGCTGGATGTGTGCGAGTGTCCCAGTGGTTATTGCCATTGCGATAGTTTTGCCGCCTATGCGCATGAGTGTCGACGTTTGGGAGTACAACTGCCGGATTGGCGTGCGGCCACCAGTTGTACCGCCACTGGCTGGCGACGTAATGCCACTTTGGCCAATTTCCGTGGCAATAGATTCTATGGGAATCCTGCTTTTGTTAAGGGAGGCGCCAGGGGACGTAATCGTAAGCAGCATCAGCTGCAACAGCAAGAAAATGAGTTCATCAAGAAGCATGTGCCACACAGTTTGCTGCAGAGTCGTGCGCCGGAACGTACGCCACCGCCGCTTCACTGAGTGGCGTTGAATTCGCTCCTTCCATGACAGCACCAGTATTAAGCTAAGCATTATTCTATATATGTACTACTTAGTGTTGGGTTGTGCTTCATATGAGTGTGAGTGAATTTTGCCCAACACTAATTCGACTCCTGCACTGGTGCAGGGTGCCGCCGCCTGCTCCTGCTCCTGCTCCCCATCTCATTCTCAGCATATACATATATATTGTTGTCGCCATTCTTAAGTTTTAGGTCCTATTTATTTTAGCTATTAAATTGATTAGTGTGATTGTGTTTTGTATTTTTGTATGCGTATTAAACACTATTTTGTAATCCAACTACTACTTACCACTATCTGATTGTATGTATATGTACTTAGGAAACTCATCTTTATAAGTTTTAGTTAAATAAATTTTAGTTTTTTGCTTAAAATTTAAGCCCCATAAACTGCACACAGTATTTTGTTGCTTACTTAGGAATGAAAAAAAAAAAAAAAAAAAACTATCCACTCAATTCCACTAATCTCTAGCCTAAACAATCTCTCTCTCAAACAAAAAGAAAAAACAAAAAAATAGTGAATTATTCCCCCACTTTATAAGTACTATAAAACTGTGTTAATATTTTATAATGTTCCCACTTTATGCTCTTTAGACACAAAAACAAAATTATATCTAAATATTTGCCATTTTTCCAAAAAATAATCGAAATTAATCAAAAAGTTGAATTCAATGTCATATGGCTGAATCTGTAAATGTATCACATAAAAAACAAAAACAAAAAAACTCTAGAAAAGAAATACCATAAAAAAAAAAAAAAAAAATATAAAATAAAAACAATGCAAAAAAAAAGCATGAAATACAAAATTAATGAAAATTTTAAAATGCTTTGTGTTTTATTTAAAAAAGGCTTTGGAATTGGGATTATTTGTGCAATAAAACAACTTCTAAATACAACTGTGAGTGTCCTGTGTCCTATTCAAGTGGCGCAAAATTAGGACCCCGAATTTGTTTGCTTTTTGGTAAATAATTTTTTTCTAATACTTAAATCTTTGTCGCTAAGTCATTCTTTTGGATATATTACAACAGTTAAATGAATTTTAATTTAAAAAAAATAAGTCTTTAGCATGTTTGGTTATAAAGTAGTGGTCAATAAAAAACAGACATATGACATGTCCTATTCTATTGGTGGGGAGTGTACCACACATAAAAAAAAGGCCATTGGAAAGACAATTCTATAAGCAAATCTAGAGCTCTGCTCGATGAGCGAAAATGCATTTCTTAAAAGAAATGATTCATATCAATAGCAGTGCGAAATATGGTTTGTCAAAGGAACGAATGCATGCTGCGATAGCTACAGAAAGAAGAGTGCGACCTGCAAACCTAGAGCGCCAAAAGACCAGACCTAGCCAAGCCCTAGCCACCAGTACCCGAGCGCATTCGGGTTTTTTACACAGACCCTTCGGTGAGCACAGAAAAACTTGATTTTCCAAGTGAGTCGCATGTCGACTGTTGCGCTCACTAACACAATCACATTTTTCTATTCTCTCCCTTTGACCGGCCCTGTAATGGAAGTACGACAAATCGTTTGTCAATGGATTAAGGGCTCTGAACTAGTGCTTTTCGGCAAGATTATTAAAAGAAGATTATTACCTACATTCCTACTACGTCGATAGAAGTATGGGCACTACGCCAAGATCGAAAAGCTTATGATCTTTTAACGAGTACCTGCCGAAGTTTTTATTGATGAGCCTTCTTTTGAGGTTTGGGAAAAGATAAAAGTCCCAGGGGCACAAAATGATGGAAAAGCAATTGGAGCCATAAATCGTTGAATCGTGCTTTTTGTGCGCAGTCAGCATACGGGGCACTCAGCGGCAGAATATCTTTTTCATATGCAGATCATCGACCAAACTTCGGCGTGTGCACTCAGTACTAATCCTTGTGGCATATGCTAGCTCGCGCACCTTCACTTTCCGGTCAGCTAACACCATTTTATGTATTTTTAGTGTAACCGCATCGGAGAACCTGCTGTTGCGGACTTCATCGGCAGTGGAGTGTACGCCACCATGAAACTCTCGAAACCAAGATTTTACGGTGTAATCTAAAGGAGCCTTAGCCCCAAAATACCCGACTTTCCTTTTGTTTCCTTAGTTGTTATCAATACTCAATTAGATTCCAGATACGTCAACAACAATCAGCTGTCAAAACAAAACTATTTGGCTAAATATGAATGGACTATAAGGCACCATAATCTTTCTTGCGATAGCACCGCACTCTGGTGGTCAAGGAGGTCACCTTTGATTCCACCTAGTACAGATTTTAAGCCTAGAATATAGGAACATAAGGAAGGCATCACAATTGAACGCAAGGGCGCTGCAACTACATCTACAATAACAACAAACTCGGACAAATTGTGTTGAAGCAAATAAAATACGTAAGAATCTAGTTTGTATTAAAATAGTGGCAAGCTAACATCGACCGATGTTTATATACCCTTACAGTTTCTTTAATTTATATAAGCAAAGGTATTCCTGATTTTTTTACAAAAAATTTCATTTTCACTTAATAAGTGATTTCCCAAGGTGACCAATACATGGCGCACTTTCTGTAACCATTTGGCTGACCAACCCAGGAGATAATTGTTGTATGGGAGCTATACGAGATATTTATCCGGTTTTGATCAAATTCGACAAAATTGTGTTAAGGTGGAAAATATTAAGGTTTAACATGTATAAAGACATTACAACTTAAAATATAAAATATTTTCTCACTTATCGATGGGATGTATGGCTATACGATATTGTCTTCCGATTTTGATCAAACTAGCCTGAATTATATAGATACATATTAAATTACTTAAAGCCAAGTTTAAAGACATTAGCATTGAAAACATAACAGTTGTTCTTATTAGAACGAGTTATAGGGCTGATCGTTCCTATGGCAGTTAAATGCTATACCCCATCGATTTTGATCAAACTTTCTAGAATTGTGTAGATGCATATAGAATAAGTAAATACCAAGTTAGAAGACTCTACAATAAAAAACAAAAAAGGATTTCCCACTAGAACTGTCTGTTCAGTCAAAAACAGTATAAGAGCGGGTTTTCAAATTTTCAGTTCAATGTTTACACTTCAAGCACATTTTATTTTAGTACGTAAAAATTCAAATCAAGTTGATTTTTTTACGATTTCAATAAAAATGGAACTTAAACTATTCAGATCTGTCATTAGGGGACGATTCCACCGCTTCCTCTACCACCCCAGTTTTGGATCACTTAACATCTTGTTAACATATCGTAGTCTGGTCTGGGAATCGAACTCGGAACTTTGCACTAAACATCTCTTCGCTTTTCCCAAGTTTGCTGCTCGATTAGATGATATTAATTACTGTTCGGTGTTTGAGTTCACGTGAATTGTGCTTAATTAAAGCGTTTTAAGAACATTTTTACTTTACCGAAATTTTAAGGAAAACTTCGTTATAGTTTGAAGTTTTATGCAAATTATTTTCCCTCTGCATGAAATCATGTAATATTTTTGAATCTATTGTAAGATTTAGCTTGAAATCAAGCTCCCCCCCTACCCCAGCTTCACCCTTGAGAGGAATTCCCCCAGTCTTAGTCTCAGTTAATTTATGTTAAGGATAACAACAAATGCTGACAACAAACACCACAAAGCAACCAGCCAGAGTGGCAATTAATTGGCACAGAGTCGATGTCAGAGTCCCACTCAGACTCAGAGCCCCCAGAACTGCAATACAACACTTCCCGCCCCCTGCCCGAAACTGAACTGCACTTGGTTAAGTTGCCTGGCCCCGCGATGTTTATTATTATGTTCTGGAGTGGAATCAGTTTCGCAGGCACGAACCCAAAACAGGCGACAATGATGATGACGACGACATAGCGTCTAGGGTGGCACAGCCATAGAGTCACGGAAGGAAGTTGAAGTTGCCTTTGCTAGGGGCTACAGAACTTCTTAACTTCAGTCTGGGTGGCGTCGTATTGCGGGCAAATGCCAATTTATGCTTGTTTGCTTAACAATAATTGTCAAAGTTGTCTAGGGTTCGGGTAACCCACTTGAACAAATGGACAACTTTGTATGTAATTTGAACATGCCACAAGGCAGGCAGGCGCGGCACAGTTCTTGGAACGACGCACACACAACAAAAGCTCGTAAATTCAACGGACGTCGATCGGCAGCGATTTATGCTGCAATTGCAGCAGCAGCTACTTTCGTACCATTGAGAAAAGCCACCACTGAGCCGGCACGTGTATGGAATAAGCAACAATTCCACTCCTGATTGATAGTGGACGCGCTGCTGTCGTTCACCAGAAACGATCTAATGGCTGACATCTGCGTCTTGTTCTTCCGCGTGTGGCTCGCCTGGAGACGCCAGCCAGTTAGCTATAGCTGGCCGACGCGTGCTCTAGCCTTATCAGGCGCTAACCTGTCCATATTGGACCCTCCCTGGGGACGGGGAGGGGGGGGGCATCTCGCTCTATGTGGCTCTGGTGTGGCGCCATGGCGTGCACCAAATTTGGCATTTGGTGAAATGTTTGCTGTGGCCGACGACAAGTGGCGGCATTTTGCTGCATTCCCAAATGGCCCGCCAGCATTAGCACTTAAAATCAACGATTTATCAATCCCATATTTGCCCTTTGGCAAGTGGCCCTTCGATTTGCGAGCAGATAAACCAAAAGCAAGGACAAAGCCACGTTCTCTGGCCATGCATCATCTTCCACCACTTGAGTCTTAAGTGTGCATAAGCGAGTGGAAACGCATGAATCACTTGGACCAGCCAGTGCGTAGGAGTAGCATGTCGTCGCTAACATTAGCACATATGTCAGCGGCAGTAGCAATAGCAGCCGCCACCCACACCCACGTAAGCCTTGAGGTCCAATGGGGCTGCAGTTGCTGGAGATTGACATTGGGTTTTGTGGTTTAAGGGCGGGTTTTGGCTCAGGCATTGACGATTGAAGCTAAAGAAATGAATTTTTATTTATGGCTGGACGGGGAGGGGGAAAGAGATGGGGAGCATTTCTAACCATCAATTGTGGGGAATAAATTAAAGCATACTCTCAGGCGCTGACCTAAATGTTCAACCAACGGGGTGGCAATTTCAACTGACCATTTAAAGACAATAGTCCAAACTGACATATTTGAGGGGATCAGGTCTTTGAAAAATTTGCATTTAAATAGATAAGCGGGGAGGGAAGCGGCAAAGCTAATGAATTACGAGCTCCGATCGGAGTTAATTCGTTTTGAAGCGTCAAACAAAAGGAGTTAACAAAGTTGTTAATTACTGCCACTGTTATCCACCACAACATAAGCAACTACATAACAACTAGACTGGACATTTAAATGCAAAAATGAGAAATCATAGAGGTCGCTCCCTTAAAGGATTATTTCTGTTTTATAGTTAATAAAATGTCAAATAAAATAAAATATATTTTTCAATTTAAATGCTCGCGACAAGGCCACAAAGTTTTTGCTAAAAAATAATCATACGCCTCGTAGGCAACATTAAAACAATAAACAATTCAGATTGTACTACATGGTTCAGTATATTAATTTATCAAATCTGTCAAATTATTCCCAGTTTGTTTTAAGAAATTGTTCAAATAAAAATTTAAGCTCAGTCTCTTAGTCCAGCAGGTTGAGCATCGTGTCGTAACTTTATGTTTGCTAAATGGAGATAATGACTCAAATCCCTGCAATATTTTTTATGTTCTGCAATATATAAAACTATATTTTAAATCAGAGTAACCTATTGGAAGAGTTAAAAACTTTCAGTGGAAATCAATGCCAACTACAATAATATATTATATATACATCAAAGGCAACAACTACGTATGAGCAGAGCTGCAAATCTCTTACATTTCAAAAGGGGTTCAATCCAGGACTCAAACCAACGGAACTTTTTGCGTTCGAGTTTACGAAACAGTTTCGGATGGTAGGTCAACATAGAATTAGATTCGAACCTTGGTTCGGCCTCAATATTCAAATATTTCTTATAAATATTGGATCTTTTAATGAATGGTAGATTAGCAGATTCAGTTAATACAATAAGGCTGGGTTGACACTGTTCGACGCATGAGACATGACAATCTAGTAGGGCCTTATGTTGTCTTGTTTTCATTGTGAATAGCTTGTCATTTGACATTAAAAAAATTACAATATGAAAGCTTACAAGATTATCATGTCTCATGCGTCGAACAGTGTGAACTCAGCCTGAGTGTGGTGGGATTACAATGAACTTTCCCCAAGAGCCACGGTAGTGCCAAACTTGAAAAAAAAATAATATGCTCCAAAAAAATTAAAAAAAAAAAAAATTCTCAAAAAAATGCTCCATACTAATAAAACAAAAATACGGACAACATTATGTCGAATAGGTAAAGACAATATTTTTAATCATAATTATATTTCAAGCTAAAGGCCTCTTTCCAGATGGCATACAAAATGTTTTCGGCACTATGCTTCATATAAATAAGACAGCTTTTCAGAAGCATTCAGCTTTCAAAGATTTAAAAAGTGCTTCTATTGATATGAAGCATACTGCCATACTGCATTTGGAATGTAGGCCTTAAATAATAAAACCATTTATTCATAATTCTACATCTACTTGTTTAGAGTCGCTTTATTCCACTCGCTCCAAAAAGTATTTAAGTGACATAAATAAAGTAATTGTACTATGGTACTCCCACCTCCAAATAAAAATGGTGTCAAGTAATATATAATAGAAATTCTGGGAACGACTATTCGTGAGATCCAAGTATTCCTATAGTTCTAAGTCGAGCTGGGCTTTTTACTGCTCATTCCTTTTAAAGCGACATTTGTAATTCAGTGCAATAGATCTGGAGTGGCCTAGGTCAATATGATCTGGATTGTGGAATAGAAGAGATACCACTTATCTGCCTAACCATCTCTTCTGATAGTCTACATAAAGTGCTCTTCATATATAGCATTGAATTTTTTCACCGATCGTACCGGTAAATCTCAAAAAGTTTGTATGTCTTGTCTTTAAAAGATCCAAAGGTTATTCATTAAGTAACAATAAAAGTCAATAAATTAATCAATTACACTAAGCACCATGGTCCAATTTATAGAAGGAGTGGTGGTGGTTCTAGGTGATTTTCGTATGCTTTACACGAATCTATTTGCCAAAATGATCCATTGAGTCATGATTTCAGGCAATTTGAGCCTTAAGTCGGCTAAAGTGCATTTTTTTGAGCATTTTAAGTTATATTTTGTGGGCAACCCATACATTTGTTTTAACCCCCCTTTATATTATTGGAAAAATATATTCTTTATCTTTAAATAAAATTATTCCCAACAATTCTGCGGTTTTTTTCAACGAAGATATACCATTTTGAATGCAAGTACTCCAGCTGACAACATGTTTCCTTGCCCACAAGTATGCAATTTGTGTCGTAGAGAACTTTCATTATAATTTAATAAAAGTTACTAGACGATGTACTGTTTTTTGCATAGCATACTTTTAGACAGCAAAATAAAGTCAGACATTCTGTAAATTCTAACACATGCATTCAAAATAGTATATCTTCGTTTAAAAAAATCGCAAAATTATCTGAGACACTTTATTTTAAAGCTGAGGAATAATACTTTACGCATATATCAAGGAGATTCAAAACAGACGTATTGGTTGCCCATAAAACATGACTTAAAATGGGGGTCTGTATTACTGTTATTACTTTTGGATAAATTTTGTACATCTGTTTTTAAAGTTTGTTAAAATACTGGTGTTGAAACTTTTGTACTTGGTTTCCCGCTTTGGTTTTTCTTTAGGATTCGAAATATAAAAATTTAAATAGGTGAAAATAAGCACTTTTACCAACTTTATGCTCAAATAACAAAAAATCCAGACTTGTTAAAGTATTTTTACAAACATATTCTTGTTAAGCACTCGAAAATCTTTTAGAATAACCGCCAACCACTGAATAAGTTGAAAAAACAAATATTTAAGTCATTTATTGACCAAACATATATAGTATATTTCTTAGCCCGAAGTCCTAATTTGTTTGTCTAAGCACAATGCATTGACTTTCGTCACCAGCATAATATGCTATTCTAAACAAAAAAACCTTTCTTTCGCTTTAAATGTCGTAAACCTGCAATCTCAAGTCAACAAACAGCTTCTCGGTACAACTTATTCATTAAACTTGCTTATAGCGCGGCACTTAAGCCAAAGTCAAGTTCAAGACTTTAAGCCAAGAACGCGTGGGTGTCTTGGGAACAGTTCAGTGACTCTGCTTAGCGTTTATACATTTAAATGGTCACTGCTCTAGTCTAGTCAAGGCATTGACATTGACCCAATTGAGTGCTTGATTTCATGCTCTTCTCTCTTTCTCTAAACACGCGTCCATCATTTAGGATTCTTTAGCCCCCCGCGCTGCCATACTGGTTTTCGATCATCTGCCACACAAATCAAATAAAATTTGTTAACAATTTGCATATGTTTTGGACATGATGTGTGTGTGTTTTTATGATATTTCGGCACATTGTTAGGCAAAGAACAACAAATGAAAGTGCCGAAGCCAAAAACCAGTCGGCGACACTTGGAAGCTTTCTTTGTACAAAACTCGTCTAGGGAGTTTGGGTCAGAAGTCAAGTTATTATGTCATTGATAACTTCATATTGAAATGAATTATGCAAACAAATTGAATAAACATTTATTTATGATTAATAAACTAAAATACTAAACTTAGAACAAAACAGCTTTTGTGTGTGAATACTGGGCAGTGGGAAGAATAATCACCAGTTGGGATCGTATTCTTCTCGCGTAGAGCAAAGACCCGGATAGAATGGATTCTTGCCGGTTAAACAGCGTGAGGCGGGATATCCTTTGGCATAAACGGGTGCATCTAAGGCGTAAATCGAAGCATAATTGCACACGAAATTATATATATACACCGAAGGATAATCGGGACGGGTAAAACGTATAATAGAACAGCCTACGGCAAAATTCTTATCCACTGTCATCTCTGCAAAGTGGCCATAATCCTCACTGAAAAAAAGTTGATCATATTAAAACGAATCACAAATTGTTGAGAAAGAATAAATTTTACTTACAAAATGGGCGTCACACGAAATCTGTCAATGAAAGTGCTATCAATCAGGGGATACTCATTAAACCACAGACCCAAAACCTCATCCACCAGGCTAGAGACATTCACATGAGGATTACGATCACGCCAAACGGCAGCCAAATTTTGTCCCGAATTGGCATAACGATAGGTATTATGGCAATCATCATGATCCAGTATACAGGTGCGCGTATTTAGAGATGAGAGATACTCCAGTTCATCATCCCAGACCTAGGAAAAGGTAAAGATAAATTTAAATATCAAATTTGAAATATTTCAGACCATTTGGGTAGAATTTCCTAAACCTAGGGTTGAATTTTCGGGAATGCGAAATACTAACAAATTTTCTGAGACAAAGAAATGACAAGTGTAAGGGAAAATTTAGCTTCAATGCACTCTATTACCCATTTTCCAACCCGGGGGTGGATTTTCCCAAGTGGGGAAAACTTGAATATATTTTTTTTGCTTAGTTAACTAAGGCTGCGTTTACACTGTTTGACCATGCTATGTCTTGTTTTCAATGTGAATAGCTTGTCATATGACATTCAAAACAATACAACATGAACAATGTGAATTCAAAACAAGCAAATGGCATAAAATGTCATTCCATATTCCCTCTAAGACACACAAACGTCAAATGTAAACGAAAATTTAGCTGAAAGTCAATTTGAACCCCATTTTCCAACCCAGGGGTGGATTTTCCAAAGTGGGGAAAACATGTATCTAATTTCTTTCGCTGAGTGAGCTTACATGTCGAATTTCAATTCAAGCGATGGGAAAAAATTTTATTTTCATAAAGAACATTTTTTGGTATTTTTTACCGCGGGTGTGAGTTTTCGGGAATCCGCAAATACTTTTGCCTACAAACAAACTTTGTAGGACAAGTAAACGAAAAATGCAAAAGAAATTTGAGCAAAAATGCACTCTTACCCCCATTTCCAAGCTGGGAGTGGATTTTTCAAAGTCGAAAAAACACGAATTTAATTATTTCGCTAAGTCCATGTTTACACGATGAAGTTTGCTTCATGAAGATTTTCTCGATTTCGTTTTAAAGCATCTTCAAAACTTTATGCGCATTTACATGAAGTTTGCTTCATGAAGCTCGATTTCAATTCGCCTGAGAACATGAGTTATCGATAAGCAAATAGCCTACAAATCAACCCTGCATCAGTTCAATCGGAACAAAGCAAAGGAGAATTATCGAAGCTTTGCCAGTTTCGGCAGCTCCTTTTCACCTCTTTCCCACAAACAAAAACTTCATGAAGAACTTTGTGAAGGAAACTTCATCGTGTAAATGCGGACTAAGTTAGCTGACCTACCGTAATTTAAGTGAAGCGTATGGAACAAAATGTCTCTTTTACGGGCATTATCACCCTTGGAGTAGAATTTTCTAACCCTGGGGGTGAACTTACGGGAATCCGAAAAAACGCTACACCTAAAGAATCATTTTTTAGGACAAACAAACGGCAAATGTAGAGGAAATGCACTTTGATCTATATTTTCCAACGGATTTTCCATTGTAGAAACTCGCGTGTCTAATTATTTCGCTTAGTTAGCTTACATACCGAGATTCATACAAACTTTTCCGGGCATTATCACCCTTGGATCCGTTTTTTTTTTTAATCGGAATAACACGTTTCTAATTATATTGCATACTAAGCCAACAAACTAAACTTCAAGTCTTTCAGATGATAATAAAAACTTTTCTTAGAAAATTCTCAGGGAATTTCAGAATTTCATAAATATATATAGATTAGCTGCTTACCATAGTGGCCATCCGAGAGGCGGGATAATAGCCCGGTACTTTGCCCAGTGCCAAAAAGTTGCGTCTTTTATTATGAGCATGCAGCATATTCGCTTTATGATGACTTATGTCCACCTGGTAGGCATCTGGTTGACAACGTCTGGCAAAATGCTAAAAAAAAAAAAAAATTTAGACTAAAATGATTTCAAGTTTTAGATATTACTTACCCCATTATTCCGACAGGCCACATGTTTAACACCCTGTCCGCATAGATCCGAATCACACCAACTGTATTCTTTGCCCATTACCAATTGCATATACAATTGGCATATGGCCACACTGGCAATAAATGACACCAAACTTGACATTTCGTTACGATCCGTAGTTTTCAATGAGAACCTGACCAATGCGCGTGGCCGTCTTTATTGAACGTTTCTGTCCGAATGATCAGCTTTTGACCAGACAGACAGACTCCCAGCCTCGAGAGTGTGTGAGCTTACTAACTTTTTTTTTTATATATATTTCTCTCGATGCTATTGCCATTTCGCAAAACCAAAGCCAAGCCTTTCTAACACGTTTAGAACAAAACAGCCAAGAACAAGTTTATACAAAATAATGATAATAAATATTAATATTAATTTGAGGGTAAACAGCAGAGAATCGCACCAAGACAGTGGTGAGTCTTCCCGATTATTCCCGAGAAGTATTTGTACATTGTCACAATACACAAAAAAATAAAACAAAAAAAATACACACAAAAGAACTGACAGACCATAAAACGTGCGCGTTTGATGTTAATGGGATCGTTAAAAGATCTATGGCTTATATCTACATATATATAAAAACTATATACTCCTTGTATGGGAATCCATGTGAGTTTTGGTGTCTATCTAATTTGTGAGCGTTAAATGACTTGCTTAACCAATTTAAAACCGTTTGGTTAGTAAGTTTTTATGGTGAAAGAAACCTATGACTCTTAAATTCGGTTGCTGGCTTATGCAAATTTCAACGACAATTTTGGCAGCTAAGCGGCTCTTAAGCTTGTCAATTGATTTTAAGCTGTTTTTTTTTTCAAAATAGAAAAAAGAAAATATTAAAAAAACTAACGAAATGGTGAATCCCTCAGACCAACATTTAAATTAGAATAACAAGTAATTAATATTCGGCAATTATGCAAATTTGTTTATAGTAGTAATATATATTATCAATAAGAATTGACTAATAATCCATCAACTTAGCCTTCATTAAGATGGTCATTCCCTAATTAGTTGCTCATGCTGAAATAAACAAAGTTGGAAAAAAACCGAAATTTTTTTTCGAATTTGATTGATATATATTTAAAATTTCCTATTACAGTAGCAGTGCGTATTGTTGTTGTAGCTCAAGGGTCGGCAATGAGAGCAGAGAAGCTGCCACTGGCAACAGAAAATTACAGAGAGCTTTGAAAAGCTCTTTTTGGCAAATAATGGAGAGCTTTAAAGCTCGTTGATTGAATGTGCTCAACACATTGACAACTTTTCTCTGCAAAGAAATGGTGACCCACAATTATTATTGCAGCGAATGAAATTGTAGCGACGCACAGTGGCGCCATTTAAGACTTTTCGTTGCAAAAATTATAATTTTTGAACCAAATGAGATAATCGAATAATTTGGCATATGATTGACAAGTGTTCAACCCATGAAAAGGCTGCTGCGCCTACTTGATGCTTACCTTTGGGATATCAAAGTCAAAATTTGAGAAAAAAAATTAATTTTTTGGTAACTAAAAAATATTTTTTTAATTTTAAATTTTTTATGTTTTTTTTAAAGGTATTTATGTTTTAAAATTTTAAAAAAAACATATTTCGTATTTTTTTTTTTTTTTTTTACAATAATCTTATCAAATTCATATTATCATTATTCAATAGATTAATCATTTTCGAACTATAATTATTGGATTCTAACTCTTTTCGTCACTTCACATGACGCAACGATGAAATAAGTGGATCGAAAGATGCTGCCAACATGTTGCAAAGACCCTCATTTTGCCAAGTCTTTTCTACCTATTTTACCTCTAAAAGTCGCAGAGGCGGCCAGGGGCAACTAAAACTTTTTGAATTAGGTAAAGGAATAATCAAAGAACATATTTCAAAATATGACATATATAAAAAATTTTTAATTTTTTTTAATTTTCCATCAAAGTTGCAAAATTGTGAAAATATTGACTGTTGGTAAATAGCGATTACATCAATCAATAGAAAGAAAACGAGAAGGCAAAGCTAACTTCGACTGTGCCGAATACACTTTAATACACTTGCAAAAGGTCACTTCCAACTTATTTTACAGGTAGAAAATTTATAAGAATAAAGATATAAGATATTTAAATTATCAAAATCATTAAGAATCAAAATTTGATCACGCTACCATAAAAAAATCTTGTTTCTTAGTAAAACACATTTTCCGACCGATCGGTCCTATGACATATATAGAACATAGTCATCCGATCTTAACCAAATTTTGAAGAACTATTTAAAAGCAATTATTATTTATAATTCCTGAGTTGAAGAACGTTTTCATGGATAACAAAAAATGTTTTTCTCACAAAGACCTATTTAACGACCAATCGTTCCTATGGCAGCTATAAGATATAGTCATCCGATTTGGACCAACTTTTGCTGAGCTGTGTGAAAGCATATATTATTTATAATTCCGAAGTTTAAGAACGATATCATTGAAAAAATTAAAGTTTTTCTAATTGAGACCTATTTTTCGACCGATCGTTCCTATGACAGCTATAAGATATAGTCAACCGATCCGGCCGGTTCCGACATATTCGTTGCGTACAGTAAAAGGAAGACTATGTGCAAAATTTCAGCTCGATAGCCTTAAACTGAGGGACTAGAACGCGTAGAAACAGACAGAGGGACAGACGGACAGACGGAAATGAAGGCTTAAAATTTCTTCTAAAATTAATTTTATTAAGTGTTGCATATTTGTAATCGTTGAACAATTTCCTATAAGATATGTTCAATCAAAATTTAGGAGGCGCAATCGCGACGTTCCAAACGCAACGCTGGCTCGCCGCTAAAATCCAGAAAAACATTTTACATTTAAAACTTCTGTGTTTTTTAACCGATCGTATTGGACGTTTTAGATAAGATAGATGTTAGGCCTAAGTTTATGTTTTTTAAGTCACAAGTTTCTAACTTTAAAATTGTGACTCTGAAAGATTTTTTCGGTTTAAGGGGGTGGAAATTTTCTAAATCTGAAACAAACTTGATCTGCGTATGGTATACACCTTCTTACATTCCAAAGCACGTGGCTGCAGCTCTTATAGTTTTTAATATAGGTGCTGATTTTTGCTTTTTTCTATTACATACATTTGCACAACTTCATGATACCCTTTTTATCAAAATAGATTTTCTGGGAAGAAATTATCCGATGTTTTTGATTCCGGGAACAGCTTATCACTTAAAATTCACTTTAATAATTTCAGTATTTTATGTTACTTCGATCAAAACCAATATCATGTTTTTTTTTCTTTCCTTAACCAATTAAGATCAACAAAATGATTAAAATCGATTAAGTATTCCTTCAGTTATAATCCAAGCTGATATACATAACTCACAATAACATTAAATAATTTTTTATTTTCACAGCGCACTTTGCTGTTAATTGAGAATTCGATTAGATAATTGCCATTAATGCTTAATGCTTGCAATACCGATGATTGCCTTACGATAACTTCCGTCATAATTCACTTTTCTGCATAATTGCACTTGATTGCATTTGCATCGAAGATTCTCCATAAAAGGCAGGAGTTGAAATTAATTCAATTACATTTTTAATAACAAAAATAAACAAATCAAGAGATATTAATTAAATGTAATTAATAATTAAGCGGAGTGACAAAAAAAAAAAAAAACACATCAGCATGTGCTAAAATCTCACTGATGGATGGGGCACATGTTTTTAAGCGGACGCCCGATTGTCTGACAATGTGCTTAACTTTTGCTTGTTTTATCCTGAGGGCGAAACTCTCATCCGTTGGCTAATTATTCAAATGGTCAATATCTGACCAATTAACTCAATAGAGTCTCCGCAACAAGAACCAACGCACACGCCATCGCCATTAGAGCCAACGCTGAATACTTGATTGCAAATTAAATTCAGTCAAAGTCAATACGAATGAGAGACAACTCATTAATTTTAACAATTCATTCACTCATTCATACAATCTCACGCGCTGTTTGCCAAATATACAAAAAAAAAAAACTATAAACAAAACTTTAGACATGTATTTGTACTTTTAATGACTTACACAGACAGCCAGATGCCAGTAATAACTAAAAACAGGGTGTTAAATGTAGAGAGCGTGGGCGGAGGGTGGGGTAGTTGTAGTAAAAACGAATGTCAACATATGTGAATCATTCAATATACTTACTTAGTCTAACGCTTAAAAATGCACAATCCCAAGATTTACAATGTTTAAATAATTTTTATACAATTTAGTTTCAATAAAGTATTTAACTTTATATCAAGACTCTGAAATTCTGGAAATGGTACGAAACCGCTTTAGGTCCGGTTCGCTAGCCGGTTTTCAAAAGTTTTCCAGGCGATCTTATTTTTCACACACTGACAAATATTAATCTTAGCAATTTCTGCAAATTGTATTATTTTTTAAATATTTAAGCAATTTTCCAAAAATATCCGTTTTGCCAAAAATTGAAATTTTTTGTATATTTCGTTTATATTTTGTTGAAATATCGATAAATCGATAATTGAATGGCATTTTTGTAGGTCCAAACAACAAAAAAGTTTTCAAATACTTACACTTCGTCAATACTTTAGCAAAGGACCAAACAAAGGAATGGAGCTGCATTTAGAGCGTGGTTCATAGTCCAATGCTGCAAACCGAGTCTTTTTGGATCCTCGAACCGAACCGTGAACCGAACATTTTAAAGTAATGACCTCCCGAACTCGACCCACTCGGTTTGATGGAAACATTTGCGACCCGATAAAGTCATTCAGTAGCCGAGCCCGATATAGCTATGTCCGTCTGTATGAAAGCGTCGTTCTCAGAGACCATAAAAGATAGAGCCCCGTGCTTTGGAATGTAAGTAGGTGTATACGTAGGTTGCTATATATATTTCTGGCCTAAGCCCTAAAAAAACGGCATTAGTCAGGTGGAACATAAGCTAGGGCCTACTTTTTTATAAGTAATTCAAACCCTTGTTAAAACGACTATTTAAGACTGTATTAAATGTTCAACACAAACGAAATAAGATTTACCTTTTCGTCATAAATTTAATTTCAGCAGTTTGCCGATGGTGTCAATGCAGAAGAAGGGTGAAGTAACATTGTTTGCATCAATGTTTCTTCAGTTGCTTGAAGTAAAATAAAGCCCACATAGTTAACATAGGATCCAACCAGGCTGTTAAGCACAACAGTACTTCTGGAATAAAGTGGTGAAGGGGAATCATTACTTCTGCTTCTTCTTCCACAAATTTTGTATGAAACTTCACGTTACGGCGTTTCCAGGGCTTAATAATGAAAATGCGAAAATTTATGATCAAATATGGTTTTATTGTTCTTCAAAGTATTCTCCAGCAAGATTTATACACTTTTGCATGCGCTCAAACCAATTGGCGAAGCACAGATTCCTCTCCGATTGAGACACCTCCAAAACATGGTTTTTGATCTCGTCAACAGCATCTTCTGGCGACGAAAATCGTTGACCACGCATTTTTTTCTTGATGTGCGGGAATAAAAATAAGTCATTGGGTTCCAAGTCAGGGCTGTACGGCGGATGACCCATCAATTCGACGTTTTGGGCGGTCAAAAAGGCGCTGGTGTGAGCTGATGAGTGAAAGCTCGCATTGTCTTGGTGCACAATGATCTGTCTTCTCTTGTCCGTTTTGCGAATGTTACCGAAGACTTCAGGCAAACAAATTGTGGTGTACCACTCAAAATTGACCGTCCTTCGGCGACCATTTGCTTCGAAGTGCTTCTTCCACAAAAGACTTTCGTTGGATTTGGCTCGTCTTCGAAGACCCACACGGTAGATTGCTGTTTTGTTCGGGCTCCATGATTCGTCACCTGTGACGATCTTATAAACGTCTTTTGAAACACCGCGATTTTATTTTTTCAAAATTTCTTTGCACCAATCCACACGAGCCTTTTTTTTGCGATTGTCAAATTGTGCGGGATCCAACGAGAACAAACCTTTTTTACGCCCAGATGTTCATGCAATATCGAATGTATGCTGGTGGAAGAAATGCCCAAGGATGCCTCTATCTCACGGTATGTGTCACACATCAATCAACGACTGTTTTTGGACGACCTTCACAACTTTCGTCTTTGAGCGAGCGTCGCCCGCGATTGAATTCATTAAACCAATTTTTCACAGTGCTATAGGATGGTGCTTCATCGCCATACAAAGATTTAAGTTCATCGTTGCACTCTTGTCGTGATAATCCACGTCGAAAGTTGAGAAAAATGATTGCACGAAAATTTTCACGAGTTAATTCCATTTTTCTGCCTCGGTAAGTTTTTGATTAATCGTTAATCGATATCAAACGTGGTCACACATGAAAGAGTTGTATGGAGCTTTTATCGATAAAAGTACAAACTTTTTTTGGGAAAAGGCCAATTGGTCCTAAAATGGCTAGAAGTGACCTAGGCCAGAAACTTTAATAGCAACCCACGTAACCGATTCGGAAAATAACAGAGAAAAAGTGGGCCATATAAATAACTCCAGAATATATCATTGATCAGCTTGGTATAAATAAGAAACAAATGACAAGAGCTTAACACAAATTCTAACCACTGCCATTAAGCCATTTGTGGTTCTGTTTGGCTAAGCTTGAACTTAATTCAACTTGCGTTTTTAATGTTTAACTTTTCGCAGAAGTCATGGTCAACAGAAAGCTTTCAAGTGTACAAAAAAAAAGTATGTTCTGAGGCCTGAGACAAAGAAAAACGCCCAAAAAATGAAAATGATTCATAAATCGTCGCTTGACCTGTCTCAATCACAGCCGGGCTTGGTGCGGTTGCGTTGCAGGCGGCATATTGGGAAATCAACAAAAACATTTCCAAAAATAAATTTCACAAATTTCAATATAAATATTGAGAGGCCTGTGACAAATCCTGTCATTTAGCAAAGGTATCACACAGCATTCAAATCAAAAAAGGAAGAGATGTTGGGATTTTACAAGTTTGGGTATATGGGATATATGCTATTGACACTTTTGGGTGTGCCAAAAAGAGTGATCAGTGAGCGGCAGTTATCCTGGTGTGATAAGGAACTGTGCCCAGAGGGACAAAAGCATTTGGCCTGCAATAACAATGGGGTATGTACTATATATAGTCAAACAAAGGGTTAAGGCAGAAGGAAGCATTTTTGACTACTAAGATTAAATTCTATTTGCTTGTTTTATCTTTAAGAACTTTGACAGATACAGGGTATTCTTGACCGACTTTCCTTTTAATATTTTAATAAAATAATTTTCTTTGCTTTAGAAATTCCATGAAAGCTGCTCACCAGATGCCACCATGATTAACCTAAAGCCCTATCAGAAATTCATACTAAACGAACACAACAAGCGTCGAAATTTCATAGCCTCGGGTTCCCTGCCCGGTTATTATCCTGCAGCTCGTATGGCCACCATGATTTGGGATGAAGAATTGGCATATCTGGCCACACTGAATTTAAAGACCTGCTATCTGGAGCATGACGATTGCAATCATACATATCGTTTTCGAAATCTGGGTCAGAATTTGTCGGGCGTGGATCGATTTCGCCGAGTTCCGCTAAATGTGACCAACATTGTGGAACAATCTTTGGGTTTGTGGTTTGGTGAATATCAGATCATTGATAGCAGTTATATCACCGACTTTCGTGTGGCCAACAATCTGTAAGTCCAACTTTCGTAACATAAAATATTTATATAAACTTGTTCCCTTTTTATTGCAGTGAAAAGTATGGACATTTTGTGGAAACAGTGGTGGATCGCAACACTCATGTAGGCTGTGCCATGATGCGTTTTACAAATCCTCAATATCCCTTTCTGTATATCTATAATACAGCCTGCAATTATGCCAGTGTATATGCCATAGGCGTGCCCGTCTATAAACTAGGAGAACCTGCCTCTGAATGTAAAACAGGTGTAAATCCCCAATATCCTGCACTTTGTTCGGTGAAGGAGAAATACAATCCTAATTATAATCTACACTAAGAAAAACTGAAAATCATATCTTATATATGAAATTGAACTTTCTTCCTGCATGTCATTTGGTTTGATTGATATGTCAAATGTTGTGGTTGTGATTGATATACGGAAACAAGCGCTAAATTTGGCATTATGCTAATTGCCATTCATTTATAAATTTCAACAACAACAAACTGTCACGCACAGTGACCTGAGGTAGTAAGTTTTACTTATAAAATGTTAGACTGAGAGGCTCGTCACCTAAAATTTTTGAATGTGAGATTCTGAAATGGAATAATAAATTATGTAAGCATTAGACTAAAAAGGTTTTTAATTCCTCCAAAAGTAAGTGTTGAAAATGCTAAAATTCGCAATATTATTTAGTCTTCGTTTTTAAGACCTTTCAACAATTTTTAACACATTTGTCGACATATGCTACCTTGGTCAATGTTCGAAGAAATTTAAATATCATTGACGGAATTTATATTTGTTCATTCCTTTTTACTTTTCAAAAGCTTTTCATTTAAAGTTTTATTTTGAATACTGTCATTAAGAATTGCATTAGATGAAAAAATTACTTAATATCGTGTAGCGAACATATTCTGTTATATAAACGGTCCGGTTCGGGTTCAGGCTCGAGGGTTAAAAAATGTAGGAGGTTCGGTTCATTGTCCGGTTCGAGAAATCAATAGAACCCGAACCGAACCGGTTATCAGGGGTTCAGTACCGAACCGGTTAGCAGCCTTGCATTTACAAATATGAAATATCAACTCGAAATTAAAACATTTTCACGAAAATTGACTCGAAATTCGGAACATGGCCCTTAAATTAAAGCCTATTTTCAAAACTATTGTGACCAAATCAAAATGCATAAGATTGCAACACTACATTTTGCCATTTTAAAACGCTGATACAACGATGCTGTCTACAAATTTAATTGAAGAACAAGTATGAAAGTCGTTCAAACCCGACTGTATTCCTAGAAGTTCAATCAATCTATATTTAAAATTGTGGGAGATATGATACTCTTTTCAAACTGTGGGGGTGGCAACTCTACTATCGTTCATCGGATCGGAAAACTATGTACGAGGGCTTGATAGGTAATGACAAGTAGAATATATGTCTAAAATCTAAAATAAACTTGATTTGCCTGCAGGCAAAAGAATTATATGTTCCATACACTATAAACCTCTAACTCTTACCATCTCTGAGATCTGTGCGTTCATACGGACAGACAGACAGACATGGCTATATGGACTCTGCTTTTGATGCTGATTAAGAATATATATATCTTATAGGGTCGGAGATGCCGTCTTCTGTCTGTTACATACATTTGCATAAACCTAATATACTCTTCGTACCTACGGTGCAGATAAAAAAACACGTTTTGCCCATAGTCCAGTGTGCAGTGCATTTAACTGTAAAACACATATGTATGTATGTAAAGTGTTTCTAAAACTGTAGAATATAAAACAGCGGCCAGAAAGACAAACAGAATTTGCAGATCTCTTCGCTGCTTCAAAAAATGTTGACACTATTTCTATTGGCAGCAGACACTTAAAAAAAAACAACTAAAAACATACGCACGCCCTTTTTGCCATTTCTTTTTCTTCTTTGCTGCACAGATCACACACACACATACAAACAAGCACCTTTTAATGACAATTACATTGATCAAGACAAGGACTTTGGCTTGACGCCCCGAGCCAAATTTAATATAAATAAATAGATTAGCACATTGCCAATACTTTATTGGTTCACTTTATAATATTATTAATTGATATGCACTTGTTTCAAACTAATTTCGAAGCATTTTTAGCAAGACGCGGCGCGGAGAAAACCATTGTCACGACACACTCACGACAGTGCGTTAGCCTGGCAGCTTTGATAACATAAGATATTACGTTAACGTTAACATAAATATCGATAACAATACGAACGGCGCGCAAATTCAAGTGAAATAACATTAATATTATTTTACATACTTTTTAAAATGGAATGCTATTTAAAGCGGTTACTTGTGGTTGAAAATGTGTAAATATAATAAAAATAATGAATAAATAAAAAGAAAAGCGGGTGTGGGACTCAAATATAATATTTTAGTACTTGCATAGGAATATAAAATATTTTCAGATCCTTCTTTATATAAATAACAAATACAATTGGTTAATAATATTCATTTAAAAGTTATTTTAATCATTTTAGAAATTAAAAAAACAAGATTTAAAATTTAAAAATAATTTAAGAAAGTAAAAAACTTTGAAAATTCAAAAATGGACACAGAACTGATAACATTAAGATGATATAAGACATGAACCGCGTTTACTTTAGTCACGGTATAAACCTTGTTTTATACCGAACTGATGGCTTAAATCCTTTATGAAAGACTGAACCGAACTATTGCTGGCTTTCCTAACGGTTTGAATTCCTTTTCAAAGCATCAAAAAAAAGCTACTTACCTTTCCAAATCATCTCCATTCCACTGTTCAACATTCGTATAATTCATACCCCCAATAAATACATGTATGATTAATTCGATAAGCTGCATTTCACGCCTGGCTGTGACTGACCCTAAACCTGCACTAAAATTGCTGTTATAAAAGTTGTAAATTTATTTTTAATCGCCCCAAGGATCACATTAAAAAGCTGTTAATTCATCAATTGTCCAGCCACCAAACATATGCAAGCCAGCCAAAAAAAAAAAAATGTGAATAACTCACTCAATTGTCGTCAATTTACGGGCGACCACAATGAGTCCGCATTGTTGGCTCTAGTGCAACATAGTACAATGTCTGTGTGGGATTTCGGTGCGACAACTCCAAAAACACACAGGGAACGCGGCCCACACTCCTTATACTTGTACTGACTCTCTCAGACCCTAGACTTTTATCTTGTTTTATCTGGTGGTGGTGGCTATGCATCATAAACAAGTTGTCCACCCACATGCAAATTCCAGATTATGAAGCTTTCCACAATTTATTTTTTGATTCTCTACCACCAAATGCCCAGGTCGCTGAACAATTCTTCGTTGGTGGGCAGCTCAAAGTCCTCGTTAACCCACTGGGAGCGTGTTTTTCCAGACTTTTTCTCCGCCCCCACAGCGCCATGATCCTTGCGATAGCCCACCACCTCCTCACGCAAATCTTCCTCATCGTATTCCTCGTCATCTTCGACAGCTTCCAGAGAGTTGCTGAGATTTGATTTGGGTTTAAGCGGAACTGGAGCACCCAGCATGCGTTGCATTTGACCTATTTCATCTACAGGCAAATCCTCAGCCGGGGGCTCTGCTGCATCTGATGATGAAGTTGCTGTAGGAGAGGAGCCCAGACGCACAATGCGATCGAAAAGTGTGGCAAAATGTCGCCTTAAACGCGTATAATCAAAACTGTCATTGGAATTGGAATTGGCATCCAGTAGTCCATTGGTAGAGTTGGACTTGGAGCGTGTCAGTGGACCAAAATGATGTAACATATCTATGCCCGGTGCCATCGATTCCTCCCAGCTCTGTGAGTGAAAACGAAATGAAATGGCGTTTTATTTCAAAAGCCGCTTGCTTACCAATTCCGTCCAGTCCTCAATGGGTACACTCAATACTGAACAGACCACATTCACCACACGCTCTTCCAAGTTCAGGGCATGAATAATCCATTTGGCTAATGACACGGCGCAATTGAGGTCACTGCGCTGTCTGTGGGGGCAGGATAGGTGAGGGAAATCAATTTTTCCCTTAAGTGGGTGGACAATTATTAAACTCACCTACGTTCGTCCCGCCGTATATCCACCAGTTTGTCTCCCTCTAGAATTAATTGGTCATAGTTCGACTCAATTTGCATGGTGAGGGCCTCTTTGGGTTCGCTTTCGGACTGCTCCTGTAGTTGACGTTGCAGGGTCTTGAATTGTTGCCACAGTTCCTCTAATTGCTCCTAAAATAATATGTTTATTTTAGATTAATCAAACAGATTTAACGTAGCTGATATAGAAGTGCCCAAAGGTTACTTATGGCCGAGCAAACAAAGCCTTAAATCAGGGGTCGGCAATTAGAGCAATTAAACTCAGTAACTATTAATAATATGCTTTCAAGAAATTCTGAAAAATTTGGTTAAAATCGGAAGACTATATCCTATAGCTGTCATAGTACATATCGGCCGGAAAATGGTTCGTTGTATTAAAAACTTTTTTGTTCTCTCTGATAACGTTCTTAAACTCAGTAATTATTAATATAACATGCTTTCAAGCAGTTCCCCAAAATTTGGTTAAAATCTGAAGACTATATCCTATAGCTGCCATAGAACCAATGGGTAGAAAAATTGATTTAAGTAAAAAATCATTGTTTGTTTTTAATGATAGCGTTCTTAAACTTGGTATTTATTAATATAAGATGCTTTCAAGCAGTTCCCCAAAATTTGATTAAAATCGGAAGACTATATCCTATAGCTGCCATAGGACCGATGGGTCAGAAAATGGTTAATGGTATGAAAAACTTTTTTGTATTCTGTGATAAGTTCTTAAACTCAAGAATTATGAATATTATATGCTTTCAAGCAGTTTCACAGAATTTTATTAAAATCGGAAGACTATATTCTATAGCTGCCATAGGACCAATGGGTCAAAAAATTGATCTTACTAAGATATCATTGTTTGTTTTTAATGATAGCGTTCTTAAACACAGTAATTATTAATATAACATGCTTTCAAGCAGTTTTATAAAGTTTTGTTAAAATCGGAAAACTTTATCCTATAGTTGTCATAGGATCAATCGGTAGAAAAATGGTTAGTTCTATGAAAAACTTTTTTGTTCTCTGTGATAACGTTCTTAAACGTAAAAATTATGAATATTCAATGCTTTCAAACAGTTCTATAAAATTTGGGTAGAATCGGAAGACTATATCCTATAGCAGTCATAGGGCATATCGGCCGGAAAATGGTTTGTTGTATGAAAAACTTTTTTGTTTACTTTGATAACGTTCTTAAACTCAAGAATAATGAATATTATATGCTTTGAAGTAGTTCTACAGAATTTGGTTAAAATCGGAAGACTATATCCTATAGCTGCCATAGGACCGATGGGTCGGAAAATGGCTCATTGTATGAAAAACTTTTATGTATTCAGTGAAAAGTTCTTAAACTCAAGAATTATGAATATTGAATGCTTTAAAACAATTCTGCAATATTTGATCAAAATCGGAATACTTTATCCTATAGCTGCCATAGGACCAATCGATCGGAAAATGGTTCGTTCTGAGAAAAACTTTTTTGTTTTCTATGATACCGTTCTTAAACTTAAGAATTGTGAATATTATATACTTTCAAGCAGTTCTATAAAATTTGGTTAAAATCGTATAGGACCGATGGGTCGGAAAAATGATTTTGTTAAGAAAAACTTTTTTGTTTTAAATGATAGCGTTCTTAAACTCAGTAAATAATAATATAACATGCTTTTAAACAGTTCTGCAACTGAAAAAGGGATTTTAAACTTGTAAAATATATTTTACATATTAGATTACCCCCCTTCCTACCCCTCATAAGAACACTTACCGTTAACTTGCGTATATTCTGCTGTGTCTGATGATGAACATCTATACGATGTAGTATGGCTTGTATGGGTATAAAAGGAGCTGCCATTATGCGTTCCACACAACGATTAAGTACTCCCCGCTTAGGTTTCTTCTTGTCCATACGTATAAAACCTGCCGCACTATCCTTTGCCAATGTAGTCTCCACTATACGCTCCAAAATCATAGAAAAAGTTTCTAAATAATCCGATTGAATTCTTAAACGATTCGAATTTTTGGCTGCCACCACGGTAATAACCTCCGAAAGCTTATCCAAGCCAGGACAGAGTAACTGCAAGCCCAAGGCCTGAGTTTCGCTTTGCTCCTCCAGAAATTCACCAAAAAAGTTGGACAATTTGGGTATAATTTGTTTACTGGTAATTGAATAGGTCAACTTGATGCCTGCCGCCTTTTGAGGAGTACAGCTGCGATAGAACATGCTGAGAGGCAAATGTGCGCTTTGCTGGATCACACGTGGTATACCCTGGAATGCACACTTTTTAAAGAAGATCTGAGAAAGTTTTTCTACCACTCACCCGAGGACTAACAAAGGAGGCCACCACCTCAACTCTAGTTGTATGTATATGCAGCAATTCGGCCACATAGAAATCCAGCTTAAACTCTTGACTAGTGCCCGCGGGTATATCCACAAAACTCAAGGTCTCCTGACTGCAACGTATGCCACTGGGAGTATTGAATACCAATTGGAGCTCAGCCAAATCCGCTTTAATCTTGAATCGAAGCAAACCCTTGGCCGAGGGCAATTCCCTGACAGCCACATCGGCTGGCACATCCAGCAGTAGGGTATCCAAATCATCTGTTACCTCTGTTTGTATGCTAAAATGTAGACGCAGTTGATCCGCTGCCTGTTGATTGAGTGCATCCATATCGCGTATATCCACCGCCTCTTTAATCTCATCCTCCAGCTGTTGCAGCTGTTTGTGTGCCTGGGCAAAACTTAGCTCTTCTATATTAAGCGGTTGTACCTGAAACTGAAAGGGATCGGCCCCCAAATAGCCCACCTCTAGTTGCCCCTTAGCTCCCAGGGTGACTATACCGCCGGCCAGTCCCTGAACATTGGAGCGTTGTAGGGCCACAGGAGCGAGTGCTTGTTGTGGCCATTGGGCAGCCCAAATAATGTTGGCCTCATCATACACATGCAACTTGGAGGAGTCCGAGACAATGGCGGTGATAAGACGGGCACCGGGTTCTAGAAAAGGGGCAAATTTTTTACGAAAAAAAATTGTTGAAAAAATAACTATTAAACTAGTTCTACAAAATTTGAATAAAATCGAAAGACTATATCCTATAGCTGCCATAGGATCAATCGGTCGAAAAATGGTTCGTTGTATAAAAAACTTTTTTGTTCTTAGCGATAAAGTTCTTAAACTCAAGAATTATGAATATTATATGCTTTCAAGCAGTTCTAAAAAATTTGGTTAGGATCGGAAGACTATATCCTATAGCTGCCATAGGATCAATCGGTCGAAAAATGGTTCGATGTATGAAAAACTTTTTTGTTCTCTATGATACTGTCTAAAACTCAAGGTTTATGAATATTATATGCTTTCAAACAGTTCTACAAATTTGGGTAAAATCGGAAGACTATATCCTATAGCTGCCATAGGATCAATCAGTCGAAAAATGGTTGGTTGTATGAAAAACTTTTTTGTTCTTTGTGATAACGTTCTTAAACTCAAGAATAATGCATTTTATACACTTTCAAGCAGTTCCACAAAATTTGGTTAAAATCGGATGACTATTTCCTATAGCTGCCATAGGATCAAACGGTCGAAGAATGGTTCGTTGTGTGAAAAGCTGTTTTGTTTTCCGTGATAACGTTCTTAAACTCAAGAATTATTAAAATTATATGCTGTCAAGCAGTTCTACTAAATTTGGTTAAAATCGGCTGACTTTATCCTATAGCTGCCATAGGACCGATGTGTCGGAAAATGGTTCGTTGTATGAAAAACTTTTTTGTTCTCTGTGATAACGTTCTTAAACTCTAGTATTATCTATTTTATATGCTTTCAAGCAGTTCCCCAAAATTTGGTTAAAGTCGGAAGACTATATCCTATAGATGCCGTAGGACCAATCGATAGGAAAATGGTTCGTTGTGAGTAAAACTTTTTGTTCTCTATGATAACGTTCTTAAACTCAACAACTATGAAAATTATATGCTTTCAAGCAGTTCCGCAAAATTTGGTTAAAATCGGAAAACTATATACTATAGCTGCCATAGGACATATCGGCCGGAAAATGGTTCATTGTATGAAAAACTTTTTTGTTCTCTTTAATAACGTACTTAAACTCAAGAATTATGAATATTATATGCTTTCAAAAAGTTCTAAAAAAATTTAGGTAAAATCGGAAGACTATATCCTATAGCTGCCATAGGACCAATGGGTCAAAAAATTGATCTTAGTAAACAAAACTTTTTTGTTTTCAATGACAGCGTTCTTAAACTCAGTGATTATTAAAATTACATGTTTTCAAAAAGTTCTGCAACATTTGGTCAAAATCGGAAGACTATATCCTATAGCTGTCATAGGACCAAAGTGTCCTCAAATTTGTCTTAGTAAGAAAACTTTTTCTTTTTGATGGTGTTCCATGAAGATCTATTAACAATTTTGACGAATTCATTAACTTAAAAAGTAGATTTTTCCACCAAGTTTTCGAGAAACCTGCCACTGTGTATCGCCTTTATAGATCAAATCACTTACCCCAATAGTAGCCCACCACAAAGCTGTAAAAACACTTGGGAGCATAGTCCAGCTTAAGCATAAAGTTGAGCTTGCCATTGTCATCCAGTGAAATGAAGTTATGCTCGCCCAAGATCATGATATAAGAGCAATTCCTTGAATATAAATCACAAATTTATCACTTACATCTCTCAAGCTCTTCCCTCTTTATCTACTCACTGTTTGACCTGCACCACCCTCATATCCACGATACCCTCGCCCACACACTGTGTCCAGGTGGGTTCATAGCTACTCTTACTGATTAACGAATGTGACAAATCCTGATAGCTATAGCACTGCAAATGCCAGGTGGCACTGAAACGAAAAAAGCTATCCGTCCTTTCGCAATAGGCCACTGGTGCGGGCAAAGCTCTTTGTCCGGGAAAACGACATTCATACGAAATGCCATCCTGTTCATAAAACGTTAGCGTGCCATCCAGATGTACCACACAGAAAAACTCTCGCCCCTTGACCTGACCAAAGTGACCCTGACACATGGAGAAGGCAACGCGTTGGAATTTGTGCTCCACCTGCAACTGCAGACGCAACTGAGCACCATGCTCGGCCAAACCATTTAGAGCTTGTACATTATAAATGACTATGGAGTTGGGCAGCAGCACCGCCAACTGATGGGCATTCTCGTTGCGTACATTCCTTAAGAGATTTGTGGTTAAATAAACTAAAGCCTCAGTGTTTCCTCACTTACCCACTAAACTTTCCCGCATAGAGTCCGAGTATGGGGGCTGTTAGTTGAGTCTCTAGCAGCAAATCGGTGGCATCATAACCCCTACCATGCGGATAATATATGCTTAAACATCCCGTTTGCGAGCCCACTATAATATAATCCTTCTCCTGGGTCTCTAAACCAAAGCGAGCACACAACAAACTGGCCACATCATACTCCTCCCCCGGATCCGAACACTGAGCGGACCACCAGCTGCACACATTGAACAGCGACATGAAGCGTTTCAATTTGCGGTTAACTAAAAGGGAAAATTAATTTTGAAAAAGGTTTCTGTTATGGTACCTGGTTGCCTGGGTAACGCTCGTTCTGTTAAAAGGCAACTTATCGATTGTTAAACAACTGTGAAGGGGATATTTAGCCCAAAAAAATCGATAAATTCGTGTTTGTATTGGCCCTTAATGTGCTCACTAATGGAATTGCCTTATAATCAGCACATATAGGGTGGCTAATGAATACTGCTACCACAAAAATAACGTAATAGCTCTTGGTCTATGTGGTTAATCGGTAAGTTTCTTTGTTTTGATATTACCGACTGATTTTGAATTTAAAATATATGTCGTATAGATACTTTGTGCAACGGAATTTCACCCAGCTCTTAAAATGTTATTCAAATTTATTAATGTAGCATCATTCATCAACCACTCTATATAATAGTTCTAATCTGGTTCAGCTTGATGCGTGAAGTTGATATCAGGGACGCAAGCCGGTTCTGGCTCGAACCGCTAGTTTGCGCTTGTAAACCAAACCACGAAAAAGTTTGATCACTTCGCGTTGGCCACAGACAACATTACAGTGCCTTTTTTAACAGTAGCGTAACAGAGAACTATATGAAGATAAATTTGGTCATCTTCTAAATTCTAAAAGAAAATTCGACTGCCAACATTTTACATATAAAAAATCTGAAAGTGCTGAAATCTTACGGCACTTTGATAACCACACGTCCAGCAGTTCTTAATGCTCAAAATTAAAGCTGTCCGTAAAAAATCATGATTTTACGGGTTAGGCAAAATCGGGCTAAACACATTTTTAATATCGTATTTAAAATACTTAAAAGAACAATATTGCATTTACAGTTACAATAATCCACCCAACTCCCAAACAAATTTTCCATTTTAAGTTTTTTTAAAATTTTTGAATACGTTTTTTGAATGAGAAGATTCTTAAAAAATAATCAAAGAAAAAAAATCAGAGTTTTATTTACCGTTTTCAACGAATTTAAGGAATTTTATAAAAAAAAAATTAATGAAATTGGGCGAAAAAAATGGGACCACTTTTCAAATATGCACTTTAACATACAAAAATCACTTTAATGATTATTTTAAGCCTTTTAAAAAAAACCCACAGATTTTCGAAGGGATTGCGGTTCTTTCACACAAATTTTTCAGAAATATTCCTTTGAAAAACTAAAAAAAACTTTTTTCCTAGCAAAAACTACAAAATTACACTAGAGCCTTAATGCTTTATGGTCTAGCAGTGTGTTTGGGATTGTTTTCTGAGTTTGGAAGATGCCTGGCGTAATAACGAGAGACTTTTTCACCAAACATAACAACTTCAGATTTCTAGATGTTCCTTTGCGAACATCATGCGCTTAGTTATCTGTCTCGCGTTAAAAAAAAGGGACCTTTCTTGGGCTGCAGGCTTTTAAATTATGTTCTCTGAGACGTGTGACAACTGTTTGCAAAATATAGCGGTATCTATTAGTGGTCGTAGTATTTTTTCTATTTTTTAGCCCTTTACCCCAAAAAAAAACTAAAAACATAACATTAATAACCATTTTAAGGGCAGTTCTACTTTTTTTTCCTATTGGGGGAATACTAAGCAATATTAAAAATATTAAGACTTGAAGAAATCGTTACACTTATTATTGGTTTTTTGATCAATTGGACAAAGTGTCAAAGTGGTCCTATTATTTTTTTCCCCCAACAGTATGTCGGAACCAGCTGAATCCGATTGCTAGTTCAATGATCTATGTAAGATTGGTCCTAAGCTACTCACCACAATGTTGAAAAATCCTGCAACGAATTATAAACTTCGGTAGACCATTTGCCTAGTCGCTGAGACGCGGTGCGACTTATCGTTGCAACGTTTGCTTGAGTTACAATGGTAAATGCCACATTGAAGTAAAGACGAACGCCACCCAAGATACAGGATGTTGGGCTGATACGCTGCTTAATATAAAGTTCTTCGATTCAGGCGAACATGGAGGGTAAAGTTGGGATTACATGGTTTTACATGCGGTAAATATAAGAAGTCAGTTAGTTGTACATTTTTTTTTTGTATGGATATATTTTTTTTACATTTTATAATACTAGGGAAGGATCATATATAAGTTAAGCATAAATTAATTTCTAAATTTTTTCTAAATGCTAAAAATATTATATTATGTAAGTATCTCAATTTGGGATATACAATACATACTTGCGCACACACTAATATAAAGAGGAGAACTTATTTGGCTTACGATTTACATCTGGTATTTTAGAACTTAAGAGTAACAAAATTAGATATATATATTTATATAGATATACACTGGGCGACAAAAAAAAAAGGAGGGGCACTCTGAAATTTTAAGCCGGTGGTATCCCCAAATGGTATCCCACTGATGTATTTTTTTTTTTTTTGTTGTTGACTTTGTCTCAATTTCAATCAATTAATAATGTTGATCAGAATCGGGTGCAGAATCGTCCTGAAATATGCGTTCTTGGGTCTCTCTCTTAGTAACGGTTTTTATACTAGGCATAACTTCACTAAGTATAATTTCTTAATACTGTTTTGCCTTAAGGCCTCATTCCAGATGGCATACAAATTTATTATGGCACTATACTTCATATAAATATGTCGGGATTTACACGATGATGCAAACATCATGATGTTTTTGAAAAAGCTCTTGCTTGTAGGAAAGAGGCGTAGAGGGGTAAGCCACCCCACCAAACCTCTTTCCCACAAACAAAAGCTTTTTGAGAAAGTTCATGAAGTTTGCTTCATCGTGTAAATCCGGTCTAAGTCGGGATTTAGACAATGAAGTTTCTTTAAAAGCTTTTGTTTGTTGGAAAGAGATGTGCTGGGGTAGCTTTCACCTCTATACCTCTTTCCTACAACCAAGATCTTTTTAGAAAACATCATGAAGTTTGCTTCATCGTGTAAATCCCGACCAAGATGTATCTATGGAGGTGAGGCACTTAGACAAAAGCTCAAGTTTCACAGTTCACGGTTGGTCCACGCACGACAGTTCTCCATGCGCGCATGTATGCGCGTACGACTTACACACACATACATACAAAAATATGTGCGTGCATCTCAAATGACCCCTGCAATTTTTTAGTGTGCCTATGACACTCGACGCGTACTGTCACTCCACGCTTGAGCGAGTATGTGGGTTCGTGTAGCGCACACACAACCACACACACGCACTTTCATGCAAAAGTTGTTTGTCTCACTCTTGCGCAGATACCTAAAGCTTTTGAGTTTACATATTTTGCTAAGTGCCTCACCTCATAGATACATCTTGATCCCGACTAATTCAGCTTTTTAAAAGCTTTCAGAGCTTTTCAAAAGTGTTCTAATCATAAGAAGTATTGTGCCGAAATAAATTCTGATGTCATCTGGAATCGGAATCATTAAAACCAAAATTATTCTCGCATAGACTAACTTTTGGGGGGTAACCTTCCGTCTTGAAATTTCAGAGTGTGTCCTAATTTTTGTTGCCCGGTGTATATATGTTTGTTTAAGTGGTTTACAAAATTGCAATTGCGACTTAAGTTAGGGATTAACACGCCGGGGGAGAGCTGATTTATAGCCTTTAGATAGAGATGTGCTCCTCTCCACAACCAGTTTAAGCTCAGATGGCTCACGGCTGTAAAACCAATCCAAACAGAAATTGAGATCAATTTAGCAATGACGACACTGACTGACTGACTGAAGGATGGCTGATGAAGTTGTGTTTCGAATTGTGGTATGAATAAATAACGGTTTATGTCGCACTGGTGGCGGTGGTGGTGGCTGAGTTGGTGGTGGTGGTACGCCTTTGGCGTGGCCTGGCTAAATGTTATTCTTTCTCGCTGCGTATCATGATCTTTTTCTGTACCAGCTTGCGTACCTGTTGCGTTGTGGGTTGGGAAATGCCGCCCGGATGCTGCTGTTGCTGCTGCTGTTGTTGTTGTTGCTGCAGTTGCTGCTGATGCTGTACAGTGGGTAAGGTGCCTGTAGTTTGGGTAATGGTCATGACCTCAGCTGGACCGGCTGAGGGTTGCTGTTGTTGCTGCTGCTGCTGTTGCACCACTGCCAGCAGATTGCCCCCCGCTGTAGTCTGCAGTCTGACGGGGCTGGCATTTTGACGCTGATTATGTTGCAGGGCTGCAATAAGAGTTTGTTGCGTGGCCTGGTTACCTCCACCAGAGGCGGCCACTTTCAAAGCGCTGGCTATATTCTGACCCGCCACATGGGTGCGCAAATTGCCCGCAGCCAAGGCCTGAGCTGAAGCAGCCGACACCACCTGGAAGGAGTTGAAATTAAAGATTATTTTTATTTAAATTTAAATTGAGTTAAAGCAGACTCCACTTACCTGTATGGTTTGTCGTTGATTGACCTGCGAGGCCACTGAAACGGGTATAACCCTGCCCACACTGGTTTTGCCCAGCACCAGATTGGTGGTGGCCAGGGTACCCTGCTGACCACTGCGCATCACCTGTTGTATTTGCTGCACGGTCACCGAGTTGGGCAAAGATTTGGTATTTTGTATATGCAGCAATTGTGCTTGGACACTGCCCCCAGCGGAGGTTAGAGCCTTCTGTTGTTGTTGTTGTTGCTGCTGTTGCTGGGCGGCCACGGTGGGCAAAGTGCCTGTACCCTGCTGCTGTCCTTGGTTGGTAACCAAATTTGTGGTTGAAGGCTGACCACTGGCCGTTACCAGCTGTGTCATGCGACTTATTTTACGTGGCATGGACAATTGTTGCTGCACTTGCAAATGACGCATTTGATTGGGCATGGTTACCTTGATTTGGCTGCCGGGTTTAAGCTGTGGCAGGGTCATATTGACACTGCCTGCTTGTACGGTGGGCGGTCCGGTGGCGGAGACGGTTACCCCGCCTGCACTTACACTGCTACCGCTGGCTGCAGCTGCCGTGGAAGCCTTGACCAGGGAGGCTATTTGCTGCTGAGTCACCTGTTGGGCTGGTCCGCTTACGGGCAGCTGTCCCTGCTGCTGTTGTTGCTGCTGTTGTTGTTGCTGCTGCTGCTGTTGGGCTGCCGTTGTGGTGGTGGTAAACAAGGCTCCCGTGGCCTGTTGAGCCTTTTGGGCGGCCAAAATTTGATGCCGCTTAACCAGCAGCATATCGCCACTTGTGGTGGTGGTGGTGGTAGAGCCATCCGCATTGACCACCTGACGCTGTAGACCCTGTTTGCCGGCTGCCGCCATTTGTTTGATAAACTGTGTGCGTGCCTGTCCATGCATTTGTACACTGCTAACCACATTGCCCGCTTGCACGGTGGTGGCTACCGGCATGCCAGATACGGCCACCTTTTGACTGGTGACATGAGTGGGCAGATTAGTGGTTTGTATAATGGTACCAGCGGGATTTAGATTGGTATTGGTAACGGCTACTCCGGTGGGATTGCCCCCGGGATTAGCTTGGGGTGCGGTTTGTAAAACCTTTAAACTACGCTGGCGATATAATTGTATGTGTGCTCCGGGCTGTTGATTGCCGCCGGGTATCACCGTTTTGCCACCCTGCTGTAAGGCACTTACGGGTATGCCCTTGGTGGTGACCAGCTGAGTGGTTGTTTGATTAGCCTGACTGGCGGGTACCGCAGCCAAACGTAGCTGGGTTTGAAACTGAGCTGTGTTTACATTTTGCCCTAAACTGGGCATGCTTACTATGGATTGACCGGGTCCAGCCGTGCGCTGTTGCAAAGTATTGCCCCCCGTTGAGGCCGAAACTATTCTCTGACCTCTCAACATGGCTGTGTTTAGAGTGGTCACCGCTGTGGCCTGCTGTTGTCCCGCTGTGGTGGTTAAGACAGAGCCCACTGTGGGTAGCGAGCTTACTGAAACCACCTGGGGTAAGGTTTGAGTTTGCACTATGCTGCCCAATTGTGGAGCCGTGTTTACGGGTAAAGTGGTCTGTGATGAAATGGATACAATTTGAGCTCCAGTGGGTGTTTGAGTTTGTACCACGGCGGGTAGGGTCTGTACGGGTGTGGTTAAGACCACACTAACGCTGGATTGACCGGCATTTGCATTACCCACCGCCAATTGTTGCAATTGATTGGCTGTTAAACTGGATGAGGTGCCCACTAGGGTCTTGACCAGCTGCTGGGTGGTGGTGGATTGGGTTACTTGGGTGTGAGTGCGCAGCTGTTGTTGTTGTTGCTGTTGTTGTTGGGGCTGATGTAAAAGTATGGCTGGTGAAACATTTGAAGTGGTTAAATGTTGTATTTGCAATTGTTGTAGTTGGGCAGAGGCGGGCACTGAGACGGTTGTGTTGCTGGGTTGACTGGTGACCACTTCCACGGGCTGCTGTTGCGGCTGCTGTACAGGTAGGGGAGTGGCTGTGGACACCGCCAGCTGTGGCTGCTGCTGCTGCTGTTGAGGCTGTGCCTGTTGCTGCTGTGGCTGCTGCTGCTGGGGTGCACCTCTCTGCTGCTTCTCCCTCATTTTATTGGCCTTCATCAGGGCTATATTCATGGGTGACACCGGCTGATCATAGTTATGTATGCCAAATTCTTGTAAAACCTCCATATGCTTGGGATTCATTAAACTGGGTGCATTAAATTGTCTCTTGGGTGGTGGAGCCTTCTTTAAATAGGCCGTCTTAATGGTATCAAATCGGTTACGCATCACCTTATAAAAGGAGGCATTATTATCACTGGCATATAGCTGAGTGGTGCGCAAATAGCGCAAAGGACTCTTTAGATACTCCGTTCTTAAAGTAGGCTTCAGTTTCTTTTGCTTCTTGGGACTCTCCACCACTTTACCCTCCTCCCTGGGCTGTATGTGAGTCTCATAGCGCCAGCGACATTGTCTAGCCGAGCGATAAGTTTTGGCACAAAAATTCACCATTTCAGATACCAAATCCCAATTGGGTGTTTGACCCGGTGAAAGTAACATCAAACTGCAAGGTAATCCCTGCAAATTGATTAATACATGCAAGATGGCTATATCCTCAAAGATGCACCATTCACTCATGGCCTCGGGTTCGGCCAAAGGTTTGGCCGGCAATTGTGGCTTCAGTCCCGGTATGGGTGAGTTGGGCTTAAAGCTGCCACGGAAACGTTGACTCTTCAAATCACGCCTTAAACGTGCCAATTGGGCTGTGGGTCGATCGAAGAGCGAACGTGGCGGCACATAGTTATCCTCACGACGCATTTTATGTGGTCGCCGACTGCCATCGTAGCCGGCATCCGTGCGTGAGCGTTTATGCTCTTTGCGCACATACACCGGCGGCAACTCCTGATCCGGTATGGGTTCCAAATCATACATAAAGGATAGCGCATGATCTATATAGATATCATTATCATTATCCTGCGGCGGCGTGGGCGGGCACCACATCTAAATTATTAACAGAAATTTATGATATAAAAGCACAATGGAAAAGTGTGTGTGTGTTTGTCAACTCACCGGCATCTGTTCCATGGTATTGCGCGATATCCAGACCTGAACCCCAAAAAAAAGTTCGAGAAAAGAATAAACGTTTCCACATTATTTTTAAACTCTGTTTTGGTGTTGGCTTAAGTAACTACTTGCATACAATTTTCATTATCTGTTTTTTCTTTTTTGTTGTTTTTTTTTTAATATTTAGGCGTTGTAGCTTTCATTCTGAACCATAATCGAGAACAATTTGCAAAGTCTGAACAACTGTTTAGAAATAAGTTTATGTGCAACAAAAAAAAATAAAAAAATAAATCACTCTTCTTACTAAAAATCAAGTTTTTTCATTAGGTATAGAAGATATAACAGATCGATCTTTCTCATAACTTTGGTCCAAAACTGCAAACAGGAAATTGTAAGCACAAACTTTGAATCATTTTTTGTAATTCCTGAATAATTATTTTAGACACTCTAAAAATTTAATCAGATGTGTCCAGGAAATCTCTATAGAAATTTTCGTACCCCCGGAATATGTAAGTTTCAACATTTACTGCTTTATTATAACAGCGATGACTATTCTTCATATTTCATTCCGCATATCTTTAGAATAATCTATCAAAATCTTTTCAATTCGAGTTACTTGCGTTATTTGTCAGATCTTAAACCAGAGATTCCCGAGAGAATTTACGAATTATAACGAATTTTTCGGGACCAGAACCTTGAAAGATTTATTTTCTGTAGGAAATTCCAAAATTTCGTTATTATAAAATTATTTTAAAACATTTCTGACCTGCCTGAGAAAGTATTTCTATTCGGATCGCCCATTTGTACCTTAAAAGAAACCCTTTTATATTTATGATTTTCTGAATCTGCACGAATAAAAACAATATTTTGGTTCTGTTTAAAATCACAAAATTTTCGTGGAAGTGGAATTCAGAACATGGCAGTATATTATTTTCTTTAAACGGAATTTTTTTATCCCCTTGCGATTTGCTTTATGAAAGTTCAACTGTATGTAGGCTGCATTTTAGAACATTAACATTCTAATATTAAAATTTCGGCTGTCCGCATTTTTTTTTTAAATATATATAATATCTGGCTTTACAGCCCCGAAAAGGCCAGGCCGACTTGTGTGCTTCTCAATTTTCGGACAAGAGAAAGTCCGAAGTTTTTTTATGCTAGTTACTTCATAGCTGGCGAAGGTGAAACTTTTTTTTTTTGACGGTCTCCACCCATTGCTCCACAGACCTTTCTTTTACAAATTGAATTCATAGAAAACATGTTAATTGCATAAGCGATTAGAAAGCTAAGTAGATTTAATTCGTACGTTTGTCTTTCAATATGATCTAGTATTCAAATTTAGGCTTGGTTTCCACTGTTCGACGCATGAGACATGATAATCTACATAGTAGGTCTTTAAAATGTCATGTTTTCAATGTCAAATGACAAGCTATTCACAATAAAAACTGTGGAAACTATAGAATGTCATTCAAGTATAATTTGAATTATAATTTTTTATACTAAAATCACTATACATTTTCAGGATATTCCTGAAATTAAAGTTTAACAAATATCTTAATCTTAGGGTAGGAGCAATGCGGTTTGTGAACACACATTAGCGGTTCGGTTTAAAGCCGGTTTGCATTCCTGGGGTCGAAGGATACACAATTGTCTCGAACAGTACAAAAGCGGCACAAAAAAAGTGTATGATCGGCACTGTTCCGAATTCCGAGTCGATTAACGTGTAGTAAGCGTTTGTATTTTAAATTCATATTTAATAAAATTATATGTGTTTCTAGAGATTATGTGTTTACTAGATCCCGTCGTTCTTTTCTCTTGTGAAGAAACCATTTGGTACTAAGTAATCGGTGTAAACTGCTAAGACGATTCCGGGCTAAGTCAAGTAATCGTATTAATATTACAAATTATATTTAAATTCGAAATAGCAACGTTTACGCAGAAATCTACTCGGAATTTTGAACAGAGTCCGATATATTGATACTTTTGATTTCTTCTGAGAAAAAAAAAGGATGTTGTTTGTACCGACTCGATTGGTTCAGCTGGTTAGATTTTCAATAGTATTTTGTATAATGGTCTGTCAAAATCGTTATATTAATTTTAGGCTGTGGTTTCGAGGGCAAATTTTCGTGGAATTGTATCTAGATTACTTTTTCACGTTATGCCTGGTTGGTTTTTTTGTGACCCAAACACATATCTTCTAAATACTTTAATCAAGAGCGACCTTAATTTGATATAATTCCGTTTAAAAAAAAGGTTGATATTTGGGTACGAAAATCACTTGTACGTCCTCCCTTGACTATATAAAAACATAAACTTAAAAGTTGACGCTGGTTAAAACCTAAATCATGCACATAAACTTATTTCTAAGAGTTAAATATTAATTCATCATCATCATTTGCCAGCGACACCAAAACAGAATTCTAAATCTTAAATAATGATTTTCGTTTATTCTTCGTGTTTTTTTCGAACTTTATGCAATTGTCTCTCTCTCTCGTAAATAAAAACTACAACGTCTTATGTTTTTTTTTTTTTTTTTGTTCTTTACATTTATCAAGTGAGAATACTTTTTGGGAAAGCATCTCACAATTGAGTTGGTTTTTTATTTGTTAGTCAATCTTTAGGATTGTGTTTAAGGTTACGAGAAGTACAAAATAAATTAAATATTGAATGCAAAAATCTTTAACAATAGACGACGAGGGAGGAAGGGTAGGGGAACTTAGAAACTAAAAGGAGCAAATGAGAGAATGGTTAACAACAATTTAGGAAGTTATGAACTAAGGATTGGCTGCTGCGCTTACATAACTATAACTCTAGGTCTATATACAATCGGATGATGATGCTCGGAATTTGTTATCCTAAACTAACTAAAGGACCCTTAACTTAAAACTAAATGATAAGAAGGAAACTTGGTACAGTCTATAAATACTCATTTTTGTGTAACAGCTTGAGGATTGGCAGGCTAAGTCACCCACAAAAAATCGCACAACACACACAGCAAACAGGCAAGAGGAGGAGAATGTCTACCTGGTGGCGCCATTTGAGTTGGGGCCACTGGAGGAGGCCCCCGCTCCGGATGTAGAGCGCAACAAAACTCGGGGCGTTTTGTTAATCCAACGATGCAATGTGGTGGTGTTGCTCTCCTCTTCCTTTTTGACCGCTCGTTTGTTAACCACCCTTCTACGTGGCTCACTCAGTGTCTCTTTTGGGGTGGAGGTCAGCTTCTTGGTATTTATCACTGGACTTACATCCAGGGTCCACAAATTGATTTTTACTGAACCACGTGAGCGTGTACGTGGTGTATGACCAATTGCCTCACTATCATCACTTTTCTCCTCCACCTTGGTCAAAGGATCATTGGTTTCATCCGAGTCTGTTTCTTCGCTTACATTATAGTAGGTGGAACTGGTCATGGTGGTGTCTTGCACTTGATTATGAGCACTCCAGCCATCTAGACTATCACCAGCTGTGGCATAACTGGAGGTGGATTTGGCCTCTGAGTTTTCGGTGAGCACATCTATGTGACCCTCTTCCTCCTCCTCCTCCTCCTCGTCATCTTCATCTGCTTCTCGTTCACTTTGAGATTCGGTTTGTGTGGTGGTCTCTTCCACTGCAGAGGTTTCCTCTTCATCATCCACGCATACAGATTCATTCTCCTCCTCATCACTTTCATCTGCTTCATCAGAGGATTTTGTTTTCATTTTCAAGGCCATGGGTACCGAAATGGTGGCCCTGCGTGGCAAATGCTTACGCCTATTGCTGGCCACTAAAATGCTTTCGCGACGACGTGCCACAGGCTTGGGTGGAGAGTTTTTGATAGGCGTCTTAATGGGCGTTTTCATTAACTTGCTCATGGCAATATTGGCCGACAATCTTTTGGGACGCTGCTGCTCCTCTACCACAGCAGCAGCAACAGCAGCAGGAGCTGTAATTTCCTCATTGGAACTGGCCGCTGCTGCCGCTGCCAGAGCTGTGCGTGTTGTCTTTCTAGTGGGCGGCGTTAAAACTTGTGCCAAATTGACCACACCCAGCGAATGTAGACGCGTATGTCGCCTGACAGGCAGTGGCAAGGCACTTGTCAAAAACCTCTTGCTGTTACCCGTACTCCTACTACTACTACTACTATTCCCCGCTCCCGCCCCTGTTCCCCCTGCGGGAGCACTCACATTGAGGCTATTCCTACGTGTTCTCACTGGACTTCGTTTGATCTGACTAACACTTCTACTTAACTCAACCTTACGTCGCTTATTACGATTTACCCGCACCCCGGAACGTTTGAAATCTTGTTTGTTGGTATTAACCTGATTGCTGGAATCCTTGCGACTATAGGTGAGTAATTCCTCGGCCTCCGTTTCCTGTTTGAGCAATTCTTCTTCCTTGTGCATGGCTGCCAAACGATTGGCCTCCCATTCACGTTTTTGGGCCTCCAATTCGGCCTCGGCGGCGCGTAGCTGTTCCGCTGACCAGGCAGCTCCAGTGGCCTCCACAAAGCGCATGGCATAGCGCTCAATGGGCGAGAGCTGGAGAAGGAGAGGGGATTTAGGTTATTATTGTTGGATTTACAAATCTCGGAAGAAGTTAAAATGTCTAATCAAAAACAGGGAACGTAAAAACTTTATGGTTGGGTTGTTAGTTTCTGGTCTAGGTCACTTCTAGCCATTTTAGGAACAATTGTAGCCTTTTCCCAAAAAAAGTTTGGACTTTTATCGATAAAAGATAAACTCCCCTCTTTTCTTTTTGGCCGCCTTTGTTTTCGGTTAACCATTAATCAAAAACTTATCTCGGCAGAAAAATGGAATTAACTCGTGAACATTTTCGTGCAATCATTTTTCACAACTTTCGACGTGGATTATAACGACAAGAGTGCACAACGATGAACTTAAATCTTTGTATGGCGATGAAGCACCAGTGGCACTCGCGGGGGCGCTCGCTCGAAGACGAAGTCGTGCGTGAACTGATAATGCAAGATCGTCATGTGACAGGGGAGATAGAGGCATCCTTGGGCATTTCTTCCACCAGCATACATTCGATATTGCATGAACACCTGGGCGTAAAAAAGGTTTGTTCTCGTTGGATCAAAAAAAGGCTCGTGTGGATTGGTGCAAAGTAATTTTGAAAAAATATAATCGCGGTGTTTCAAAAGACGCTTTATAAGATCGTCACAGGTGACGAATCATGGATCTATGCTTATGAGCCCGAAACAAATCAGAAAATCGACTGTGTGGGTCTTCGAAGACGAGCCAAATCCAACAAAAGTCGTTTGTGGAAGCAAATGGTCGCCTGATTCTTCAGTAAAACTGGTCATGTGGCGACTGAGTCAATTCTGAGTGGTACACCACAATTTGTTTGCCTGAAGTCTTGGGAGAAATTCAAAAAACGAACAAGAGAAGACAGATCATTGAGCACCATGACAAAGCGAGCTCTCACAGCGCCTTTTTGACCGCCCAAAACGTCGAATTGATGGGTCATCCGCCGTACAGCCCTCATGGCACCCAATGACTTCTTTTATTTCCGCACATTAAGGGAAAAATGCGTGGTCAACGATTTTCGTCGCCAGAAGATGCGGTTGAAGAGTTCAAAAACCATGTTTTGGAGGTGTCTCAATCGGAGTGGAAAAAGTGTTTGACAATTGGTTTGAGCGCATGCAAAAGTGGAGAAGCCTTAAAAAAAAACCATTTTTGAACATAAATATTCGCTTTTCAATATTGGGCGAAAAATATATTTAGCAACCTACGTATTCGAAAATGTATAAATCACTACAGCTGACGGCAAAATGCCAAAGCTGGCCCAACTGATCTTATTCTAAAATGTAAACATATCAGAAAATATCAGAGCGGGCAGAAGGTGGTTAGTCCTTGTTGAGTGATATAATCGAGCGTGGGTGTTCGCTTCAACTATGTCTGAACGTCTAATTCCCGTAAGGGTAATTTCTCTGGGCAACTTTTGCTAAATCAAAATGACATCTAATTTCATTTCAACCTCAAGAGCAATCACTGCCCTTTATCCTAATTTTCCTTCCCCTCCACTCACCTGTTTGACAATATTTTGCATTTCCAAATCAGCCTTGCTTAGCTCCACCGCCGTTCCGCCCTCGGGATTAGCCTCATCCGTTCCAATGGGTATATTCTCATCGAATTCGGCCAAATCTGCTGCCACTTCTGCCTTGGCTGTTTTGGTAGCCTGCACATCTTGCTCATCCTCAGCCGCGGCCAAGGCATGCTCAAAGGCACGCAAGGATTGCTTCTCCGGTTCGGGCTCGGCTTCCATTAAAGTAGTCACCACCTTTTCCTTCTCCTCCAACTTTTGTGGCTGCTGCTGCTGTTGTTGTTGTTGCTCCTCCTCCATATTAAACAAATCCTTAATGGTGGAACTCTTGAAAAAGGTGGTGGTAAAGTTGCCACCCTCAATGGCCATATCACTGAGCATACGTTTTTGATTCGCCTTCTTTAAAATGTTCACCTCAATGGTTTTCTCTGATACCAAACGATAAATATGCACATCACGCGTTTGTCCTATGCGATGGCAACGATCTTGCGCTTGAGCATCCATGGTAGGATTCCAATCCGAGTCATAAAAGACCACCGTATCGGCTCCTGTTAGATTAATGCCCACACCACCGGATCGGGTTGAGAGTATAAAACAAAAGATGCGTTTATCACCATTAAAGCGTTCCATTAGTATTTGTCTTTGTTCCACACGTGTGGAACCATCCAGACGCAGATAGATGTGACCATGATGATTAAGAAAAGCCTCTAAAACATCCAACATTTTGGTCATTTGTGTAAAAATCAACACACGATGTCCCTCCACCTTTAATTGTCGCAGCAAACGATTCAGAGTCTGAAGTTTGCCACAATCATACTGTATGAGGCGTGGATCTGGAAACTGTGTGGTCATGGCAGATATAATGGGATGCAAGAGGTTCAATTTGGGCAGCAAGGCTTGACCCACACGTGACTCAATCTCACGTTCGCTTTGCCAATGCGTGGACGAAAGATTTTGAACAAAGCGACGTATCCTGGGCGCACACACGGATGGCACATAAATCACATAATTGGCAAAAATGGGTGACAATTCGTGGCAACGTTGTTCCAGGGTTTTGATTAACAGATTTAAGGACCAACCGTCACGATGTATCATGGCCATTTGACAATTGGCATAACCTCGTGTCTGCCAGGTGGAACGCTTAAGAGTGTAAGTGGATTGCATGCAACGTTCGAGAGCGGCGCGACAATCGGCACCATAAATGGGCGTGGCATCGGTGCGGCGTCTATTGATCAAAGCCAGACGTTTGAGTGAAGCCAGGCGCTGTTCCTTACGCAACTGTATCAATTCCTGCATTTTGTAAGGATCCTCCAGCTCACTGGGTGTGGAACGGGCATCTTCCTCAGCGGTTTTGCCATTGGCTAGACCCTGCCGTTCCTTAACATGACTGGCCAGATCCTTGACTAGAGGTTCCTTGTTTAATTGCAGGGCGGCGGCGGGACTGTTGGAGGTGGGTGGTGTGGGTGTGGGCGAGGCTGTTTTGCTGGTGAATGTCAAGCGTGCACCCGCTCCACCCGCATTTGTGGCTGGCGTGAGGTAGAAAAAGGGCTTACCATCTTGCATGGTTTTGGCCACTTTTGGCTGGAGTGGGTGCATTAATTTGAGAGCGTAGAGCGGGGGGAGGAGCCGCACTGGCAGGGGCTGGAGCTGGGGCTGGAGCAGGTGTTGTCGTCGTCGCGTCGCCACCACACTGTTGATTACCACCGGCTTCAGTGTCATATTAACCGGATTAATGTTGCCGCCACCCACACGTTTAAGCAAACGCCCGCTGGGTAATAAACTTCTCATGGGCACCAATTTGGAACCCTCCATACGCATGGCCGGACTAGCTCCCACACGCACTGCCTGAAGTTTAATGCGTTGCGCCAGTTCGGCACTTCTGACACGTATGTGAAAACGATATTTGCCATTGGGACAACGCGGCGCGGGCTGAGGGGCACTATCCACCTCCTCAATAAGCTTGCGTGGTGGTGCCAACAGACGGGATTTGTGCGAGACATAGGCGGTAAGAGATTGCTCCAGCTGTAACAGCAACAGATTCACAGTTTGCAGGTTGATTTGCTGTAAAAAAAAATATTAAAAATAAGTAAGTATCTCCTTTACTTGAGGTAGAATTTTTAAAGCATAATCTCAAATCAGACAAATGCCTCGCATTAGCGAACATCCCTAAATAAGTTTACGACTCGCTCCAAAATAGATTGAATCCAACTATCAGTGACAGTTTATCATCATTTTAAGCCACCTAACATAATCATTATACTCTTCTCCTCCGACTCACCGTGAACGGATCATACTCCATTATATCGCAGACCAGACGCGGCGTATGGAATGTTATGCCCTCCATTTGAAATGGCGATATGGTGGGACGCACCTCAAACATATTGGGATGATTGCAAACCTTACGCAACTGCATTAGCACATTGATTACACTTAGCAAATTGCCCGTTTGCAGAGTTTCCCGGGTTCTGTGGAAGAGTAAAGAATTAGTAGAGAAGAGAGAGAGAGTTATGCTGGGTTTACATTGGGTCATCAAATGATAAATTTAAAAAAATAACAAATGATGAAAATCAGTGGCGTTGCGTGAGGTTCTGAGGTTTATACTAAAAGTTAATTGTTTTTTTTTTTTTTATATCTTCTAGATCAAAACTTCGAAAAATTAGAAATTTAAAAAAAAAAAAAAAATTTTTACCTAAAACTTCGAGAAAAAATACTAAAACTATGCTAAAATCTATGGTAAAACGTACAAGAACCCCTCCATCATGGACACCATAGACGAAGAGCAATCCGGATTCAAGAAAGGGGCATCGTGCACGGACCACATAATCACTAAGCGCATTCTGATCGAGCAATGCACGGAATTCCCATCAGATCAGCATATTGCATTTGTCGAGTTCGCTAAAGCCTTCTACAGCTTAAGCAGGGAATGCATATGGCAGGGGTTGCAAAGGAGAGGGGTACCCGAAAATATAATCTCCCTCATTAGAGCGCTCAGTGCAGAGTGCTCCATGAAGGTGAACTTTCGCAACCATTTCCAGTCCTGAGTGGCGTCCGAAAAGGATGTGAATTGTCTCCCATCCTATTTATAATAGTGGTCGCCGATGTGTTCTCTTCAATGCCGCCCGCACCCAATAACAGCGGCATCAGATGGTCAACGACATCGACCCTGCGTCATCTGGATTATGCAGACGACATTTCCCGCCTCCTTCCGAACAGGCTGACCGACCTGGCAAATATGCTTTCCAAACTTGAAAGCTCAGATAAATTGACGGGCCTCAATATTAAATATCTATATCGACATAACAATACGCAGAATAAATGGAATGCAACCCGATAGACGGAGTCGGTCGGACACCAGGCAGACCCAAAGAAACTTGGAGAAGGACAGTCGGTAGAGAAGCGGAAAGCATCGGGAAAAGCTGGGGAGAACTCAAAGCGACGGCTAACAACGGAGTCCGTTGGAAAAGAGGGATGCCCTATGTCCCATACGGGATTGAGGAAATAAATAAAAAAGAAACTAGATGCCCAAAATCGCAAATATTGCAGAATCCTTTTCTTAATTTCAATGATGATTTCAAACATCGAGTCGAAAAGTTTTTTCGCCTTAGTTCGTCTTCTTTAAAAACATATTTTAATATTCTTTGCCTAGGGGTTCTATGGATAAGCCAAGGTCTTTTGACATATCTTTTGCACAGCTTAACCAATAAGCTTTTCCAATAACGTGGTCTGCAAAGCTCTCAAAGTTATCTTAAGACCCTTGACTGCAGATATTGTTGGGTATATTCTACTTCTCAGGTTGCCAAAGTTCCAGGGCCTGTTCGAGTGCTTACACTTTATGGAATGGTTTGAGCATAGTACGAAATCGGCTTTAGAATTTATTTCTTCAGGCCTCTTTCCTGATGACATAAAAACTTATTTCAGCACAATACTTCATATGAATAGAAACACTTTTGAAAAGCTCTGAAAGCTGAGTGCTTTTGAAAAGCTGTCTTAGTTATATGAAGCATAGTGCCGAAATAAATTTTTATGCCATCTGGAATGAGGCCCTTTTCCTGAATGCTTTCCAGTCAAAACAGCAGCATAAGCCTGGCCTCTAAAGTTCATTATATCAAAGCCATTTGCTTCAAGCTAGCTCAAAATCATGATTTAAATTCTCTCTGCAGTTATTATTAATTGAAGAGTATTATCAATACATTCACCCAATGCTTCTCTTAGGTGGGATATATCTACGCTACGCCACTGATGAAAATTACAGAAATTTGACTCAAAATTAGGGGATGTAAACCCAGCCTTAAGTTTAAGTTCAACTTACTTGGAACGACTCATAAAATCCTCGTAGAGATAGCGCTGACGATTGGACAGACGACACATGACCACATGCTCATATTTCTTTGGCATTTGTTTCTCCACCTCCTTCTTGAGGCGACGCAGCAGAAATGGACGTATGACCTGGAAAAAGAAGACAAATTTGGTGAATTAATAAGAAACTTTAAGTAGAAAACTTAAGATACTTGTGGATATACTCTTCAATGTGAACAATTGAATATACAATACTGAACACACGGATAAGACACAACATTTTAGTTTAGCAAACTTACAAATTGTCATCACACGAGGTAACTAAATGTGACACAGAGTGCGCTTGCAAAGGATTCTAAATAAGAGACTTGTTGCAATCCTCTTCAATGTAAGCCTTATAAATGAAACGTGCTTACATGGATAAGGGACAGCGTGTTAGTTTAGCAAACTTACAAATTGTCATCACATTAGGTAAAATAAATGTGACACAGAGTGCGCTTGCAAAGGAATCTAAATGGGGACTAGTTGGATATGTAGAAATCCTCTTCAATGTAAACAATTTGATTAAGATTTATTTACATGGATAAGAGGCTTCATTTTTTTTATAGCAAACTTACAAATTGTCTTCACATTAGGTAAAATAAATGTGACACAGAGTGCGCTTGCCTGGAGTTATTATAAGCATGTTCACCATGTAAATGGACGGGACTTATCATAAAGTCAAGTCACTTGCAACGGTGAAAGGATTAATTTAGCACACATCTACGATTTTCCAGAGCATTTCCATTAAGGAGCCGACAGGAAAACGCTTTTAGGTGCCTTTTCAAGGTCTGGGGATTAAAAGGATGTTTACCATATAAATGGACAGGACTTATCATAAAGTCCAGTCACTTGCTATGGGAAGAGGGTTTAATCTGGCACACAGCTACGATTTTCCAGAGCATTTCCATTGAGGAGCCAACGGGAAAACGCTTTTAGGTGCCTTTTCAGGGTCTTGGATTAAAAGGATGTTTACCATGTAAACGGACAGGACTTATCATAAAGTCAAGTCACTTGCAATGGTAAGAGGGTTTAATCTGGCACACAGCTACGATTTTCCAGAGCATTTCCATTGAGGAGCCAACGGGAAAACGCTTTTAGGTGCCTTTTTCAAGGTTTAGGGATTAAAGATGTTTAAAAAATGTCTTTGGGTTAAAGGATGTTACCAGTAAACGGACAGGACTTATCATAAAGTCAGGTCACTTGCAATGGCAAGAGGGTTTATTCTGGCACACAGCTACGATTTTCCAGAGCATTTCCACTAGGGAGCCAACAGGAAAACGCTTTTAGGTGCCTCTTTTAGGGTCTGGGGATTAAAAGGATGTTTACCATATAAATGGACAGGACTTATCATAAAGTCCAGTCACTTGCTATGGTAAGAGGGTTTAATCTGGCACACAGCTACGATTTTCCAGAGCATTTCCACTTGGGAGCCAACGGGAAAACGCTTTTAGGTGCCTATTCAAGGACAAAAGGATGTCTACCAAGTAAACGGACAGGACTTATCATAAAGTCAAGTCACTTGCTATGGTAAGGAGGGTTTAATCTGGCACACAGCTACGATTTTCCAGAGCATTTCCATTGAGGAGCCAACGGGAAAACGCTTTTAGGTGCCTCTTCAAGGTTTTAAAATTATGTAAATGGACTCTTAACATTTATCATCTCAACTATTTCATCTTTGCTTACCTTATGCAGTCGCGCTATCAACGTTTCATTATACTCCATATTGCCCTCAATCATGCCAGTCATGGGATTGGAGAACCATTCCTTAAATTCACGATGCGAAGAGAACACATATGGCATGAGAAAGTGCATCAGTGACCAGAGTTCCATTAAATCATTTTGCAGTGGAGTGCCCGTTAAAAGCAAACGCCTAGTAGGGATTAAAAAGATAAACTATTTTTTTAAACTTATTCACATAAGGAAATGCTTTTTGTATAAATGAGATTTGTCTCAAAACAAGGCCACAAGCATAGCTGGGGAGTTAGTATATGCTCTCGGTTTAGTATGCGGCATTATAGCGAGTGGTATTCAATGTTAGCACCCAAGCGTAGTCCCCAAGCTAGTTTAGCAATCGCTTGGTTACTGATTTTGGTGCTGGCATTCATTATTCATCATTTATTCACTCACCTGTCGGTGGAAAAGTTGAGCAGCAGTTGCCAACGCTGCGACTTGAAATTCTTGATATTCTGCGCCTCATCCAGTATCAAGTATTTCCATTTTTTACGTCGAAAACTTTGCTGATCCTGCACCACCAGCTTATACGAGGTAATGCACACATGAAACGCATTGGGTTTGGTCCAGCCCACACGTTTCAATTTGCGCTCCTTTTGGGAGCCATAGTAGGTGAGTATTTTGAAGCCGGGACACCATTTCTTAAATTCCATTTCCCAGTTTAGCATCACAGATGAGGGTACCACTATCAAATGTGGTCCCCAGTTGCCCCTGGCGCAGGCTAGATGCGCCAATAGGGCAATGGTTTGTATGGTCTTACCCAGACCCATTTCATCGGCTAAAATGCCATTGAGTTTGCGCTCATTCATGGTAACCAGCCAGTCGAGGCCAATGTGCTGATACTCACGCAGCGTGTGCTTGAGTAGAAAGGGTACGGGTGTGACCACATTGGTGGAGGAGAGCGTATTGCCCTTGGGTTGTAAACTTTCGGCCAAGGCAGCCGCATCGTTGAGCATATCATCCTTATTACCGCTGGAGGTGGTGGCTTCCGGAGCAGCAGCTGCAGCAGAGGTGGTGCCTGCTTCCTCGTTATCCGTAAGCAGACTTTTGAGGCCCTCCTCCTGCTCAGCTTCTTCCATATCTGTATCGGTTTTGATGGTGGACACCTCATCCTCATCATCTTCGCTGCCCTCTTCTACTTCACTGTCATCACTGGACTCCTCCACGGCAGTGGAATCATCATCCGAGTCCCGCTCTGAAGCCAGCTTACGTCTCTTGGCACTGGTGGCTCCTTCAGTGATATGCCCCGACTTGTATTTCTCCAACAACTGCTCCACCGAGAGATCATTATCTGCCTCCAGTTCATCTATTTCCTTTTGATGATCAATTTCCTGTTCCGCTTCCTCCTGCTTGCTAATGGTATTCTCATCATCATCGCTGGCCTCCTTGGCCTGAAACTCACTGTCATCTGAATCATCCCCTTCCTCCGCCTTGACTGTTGTTGAGCTTTGCTCTTCCTGCATGAGTTTATCACGATTTTCCAAATAACCAGGCGGCAGTTCACTAAGAAAATCATCAAAATCCATTTGAGATTCCTTGGCCAAAGCGGTGACCTCCTCATTGACATCAGCTGCCTCCTGCTCAGCCTGGGCAATGGTTTCCTCATCATCCTCGGAGCCACTTTCAGGACGAAATTCATCTGCAATGAAGGGAAAAAGTGATTTAAATGGCTTTCCTCTTAAAATTTCTCTGCGGGATTTGTCTAGAAAATCAGATAAATGCCTCGCAAAAGCGACCATCCCTAGGTTGACCTCAAAGTGTTCAAGTATAGCCCACAGCGACGTCTCAGTTTGGTATTTTGTCATCACTTTTTGGTTATTAAAGAAAATTCGTATTCGAAACTCACCATCCGATTCCCTTTTGGGTGTGGTAATCCGACTGGAATTCAGACTGGGCGTTGCTGTTTCCGCCACACTCTTGTTCATGCCCTCGGCCAGCTGCTGTGAGAACTTCTCCGTCTGATCCACTATAAAGCTCAAATGTTGATCCAGCGCCTGTTTGCGCTTTTCCTCAATCTTTGTCTGATGCTTGTACTCCACCAGCTTCTCCACATTCGACCAGAAGCTCTTCACCTCACGCGCTATAAACGAGGCCACCCGCTTCAGTTGCAACTCTTGTGCCTTCTCGGCTCGTTGGGCCGCTGTGGCCTTATCCTGGAAATACTTTTGCACCATTTTGGCACATTTTTTGGCTGCATTCTTTTTCCATTTACGTTCCTGCGCAAAGTCGGCCGCCAGCCAAACCATCTCCTCCAGGAGGTAATCCCAATGGGCCTTGGGTCGGCTGGGCTCTTGCAGTTTAGGCAAACGCCGCTCAGTCCATAATCCCTCTCGCTGTAATTCGGATATTCGCTGCATCACATACACCTCCTGTTTGGCCTTGAAGGAGAACTCCTGGGCGGCGGTTTGGGGAGTGCCGGCACTGGCCAAGGCCGGGCTAAGCAGCGTACTGCTGCTGGGAGTGCAGGGTGTACTGCTGCCGCCGGGTCCATTGCCTGTGTATAGAGGTGTAGGCGTGGGCGTTGGTGGTGTGGGTGTAACTGCCGTGGTGGGCTGGGAACTTCGGCCATCTGTAGTGCGTCGCAAAGCAGTTGAACCCACAGCAGTACCGCAGGGTACCAGAGGAGTGCCACCTTTTGGATTAGAAGCCATAAGAATTTGTCAATTAACTTTTGGAAAATTCATATCTTTGAGAAAAGTCAACTTGGGGCATGCTTGGATAAGTGCCAAAGAAACTACCAGTTAAAACAAATGAATAGAAAACTTTGGAATTGGTTGCGAATCACAGAAATAAAAAAGGGAAAAGAACATAACATGCAAGCCCCTAGGGGAATTGTGGTGCCCAGTTTCAATGTGGCATTATAGGAGATATGGAAACAATGCCACATGGATAAGCTGGGTACATAAACAACTTTATTCTGGCAAGCTTACAAATTGTCATCACAAGTGGGTTCTATAAAAGTTCATTGTGACACAGAGTGCACTTGCTGGGACTGGATTTATTATGTGGTTACAGTTGTCTGTAGTCAGTGTATTAGATTCAGCTGGACATAATCAGTCAAAATCACTCCTAACTGAGAGTTCTATGCTAAAGCACATATCTACGATTTTCAAGCGGACAAGAAAACGCTTTTTTTTGTAACTAAATGGTATGAATTTGTAAGTAAAGCAATGGGATATGTGGGAAGTGGAAAGCTAGGATAACTAAGTATAAACTGAGCGCTAATCAATTCCTTAGAAAAATAGATTAGAAAAATTTCGATTACTAAATTAAGCGACGAATATTTTGCAAATTGAACATAAACTTCTTATACTTGCAGGCAGATCAAGTTTATTTTAGATTTTTAGTAAGGCCCTCCAAAAAATCCTTATATATCCCACATTTTTGAAGGTAAGTTTGTATGTATATTTTATTTTATCATCATTATTGAGCCCCTATACATCGTTTACCAAGCAGATAAACGATAGTCTGAGTTATAAACAAAACAAATAATTATGCTGGGCAGCACCGGCCATAACCGTGATGGCCAGCACCTAATTAGTTTGTGTGGTCCCACCAAATATAAAATAAATCATAGTCCTTTACCAAAAACAACCGATGTAAACTAAGAACCAAAATCAGAACCTATATTTTTGGAGTCGGAAAGACCAAAAGGAACCGGAACATCGTAACCGGTACAGTTCCAGTTGTTTGTATTTTTTTTTTTCAGTTTTATTGCTTTAATGAAGATTTTACCATATGTTATTGTGTTTTTCTAAAAGGTTAAATTATCTTTCATTTCATATATATTAAGTAACAAAATTTAACACAAAATATTATTTAAATTTAAACAAAAAATGGGACCATTCATTGATTTAAGAAATTTTGCAGCCCATTTAAAATTCATACAGCAGATGATTTTGCTTTTTAAAAGAGAATTGCATCTCCCTAATTTTTAATAACTGCTTTTATACGTTTTTTTTTCATGAATTAGCCAAGATTTGACACTCCTCAGGAGTAATCGAAATCCTAATTTCATAAACTTAAAGTGCGCTGTGGCTCATTTCGAAGATTTATTTTCATTAATGCCCAGAGACTTTCTATTGGGCTTAGGTCAAATATTTATGTATTTTTCCACATTTACGGTTTCATTTATAAAGGAAAGCTCTTCTACACCTATTTTTCTTTCATCATCGACACGCACATCAAATTTAGATTCATCGCTGAAAATGATGGTGTTCCACTGATATTTTGATATTTCGAAATAGGTCTTGCCTGATTTGAACTTATCAGAAATTAAATGCCGAATTTCCTTACAGAGAGTTATAAAAACAAGAAGAAGAAACACATGTTTCTGGATTTTTCACTTCTCAATATTTTACATAACGTAGTTCTTATGTGTTTTCTTTACATTTCTATTTTCGCAATTTGCTTTAATTCATTGAGTCAACTGTACGAATTTAAAGCGGTCGGTATAATTTCGTACAGCAACAAAATAATTTTATAAAATGAATATAATCCCATGTGTTCTACAAATCGCTTTCGACCAAAAAACGACCCGAATCATATGAGAATTGGGTCGGTTTTGGGTCGGAAGCGATTTGCGGGAATATTTTGTGAACATTTTTGTTACCATTTACATGAGAAATTTAAGATAATTTAACAACCTTTCAGAAAAATATAAGTATGTTTGTGCATTTACCATAATCCCAAAAATAATGCCTAGTGAAATTAGCACTATTCAAAAAATTCATGGTGTACGAATTAATAGTGGACAGGGGCTTATATTACCCTATTATATCCCGACCCCAAAATGTTTAAAACTTTTGTCCCGCGCTTATCTCTAGGTTTGACATACATTTTATTTTCGGTACAATACTTTATATAAATAAAACAGATATTTAAAAGCATTCAGCTTTCAAAGTTCTACAAAAGTGTTTCTATTCATATGAAGTATGCTTAAGTTCCCAAAATAAAATGTTATGTCATCTGAGAATAGGCCTTTATAACATTGGATTAATTGCTAAATATTATTTATATGACCCCTTTAGCGTTTTTTAGTTTTCTAAATGAATGTTCTTGTCTTAACTTATTAAAATTACAGTGCTTAGCTAAAACTTTGCTAATTTTAACTAAAAACGAAAACTGACATATACAAAATAAATTAAATTTTTAAGCATTTTACCAATGAAAAAGAAAAATAAACACCAATTCTAGAAAACGATTTACCAAATTAAGTAATTTTAGAATAGAATTAGGCACATCAATTTGTAATATTTCAATAAGTCAATGCACTACGCTTAGCAGAAAAAAAAATCATAATTATTTAGAATTAGAAAATGAAAAATGATTTGAAAAATGTTTTCAGTATTTTTTTGGTTTTTTTGCGAACGATAAGCACCTGGCACCAAAGGTACAGAAGAGTTTCCTATGGCAGGAGGAGGAGCGGGTATTTGACCGAAGACCATACCGTGACGACCTCCTAGAGGTCTACCGGGTATGTGACCTATATATAATAACGATAACGAACGATACAAATTATGGTGAGTTGAGAGGTGAGTGAGTGTGCGGCATATTAAAGGCAAGTTAAAAGGAAACGGAAATTCTAAATAATACAGCAAATACAAAAGGAAAATGGTTAAGGTGTTTCGGTGGTGTGTTAGGTGTGTGTGTGTGTGATAAGTTTTGGGCATTGATTTTTTTTTTAATTTTAAATTTTCTTTTTGTAAACATAAACACAAAACGTTTTCTTTTTTTCATTTCTTTTTTTTCGAGTCCAAACCAAATACAACAAAAACACAAAAATAAAAAAAAAGGAAGAATAAACACGAACACCAGCGAACTTACCTTGCTGCGTAAGTTGGACTACGGCAGCGGGTAGCTTAGTGGATATGGCCACAGGAGTGGCTCCTACAGCGGGTATTTTAATTTCAGCTTCGGGTGGCAAGACATTACTGCTAGCCTCGCTATTGCTACTGCTGCTGCTGATGGTGGTGGTGGTTGTGGTTGCTGCTGTTGCTGCTGCGGGGCTGCTGACAGGAGTCGTGGGTGTGCCCAACTTAATTGGCAACTGAGATTGCGTATTCTGTGGGAGAAGAAGGAGAGGAAATTAGACAAACTATTGGAAATTGGGACTTTATGTTGAGCAGAATTGGTTAATCATTCAGACAAATGCCTCGCATCTGCGAACATCTTATTTAATTTAACCAAAATCTTTCAAAAATAGATTGATAATGGCGTTCAGTTTGGTAAAATGACATCATTATGGGAAGGTGAGTTGGTAAATAGAACTAACTAGAGTTGGAAGTGGGAAAGGAACTACCATTTTTATATTAAACTATCGTATACCCGCGGCTTCGCTCGCACTTGTGTAAAAACTAAGTATTCAAACATTTTCCGCCAATTTCCAGGGTTATTTCAAAATTGGAAAATCCCGTTGGTAACATTTTGTTATGTTTAGCTCAAAAGCTTATCTCTACATTGAAACTAATCTAATGAAAATAAATTTTCCGCCTATTTTCCGACTTTAGGGTTAGATTTGTTTTTTTTTAGTTTTTAGATTTTTCCTCCAGTTTTCTGGATTTTAAAAATTTTGAAAATCCCAATGGTAATATTTCATTATTTAAAGCTTTAAGGCCTATACTCAGATGAGATAAAAATATCGTTTTTTACTATACTTCATATAAATAGAAACACTTTCAAGCAGCTTTGAAGGTTGAATACTTTTGAATAGCTTCCTTATTTATTCCATGTATCCTACCTACCGCTTCCGACCCTAAAATCGACCCAAATCGTATGGGAATAGGTTGGTTTTTGGGGTCGAAGGCGATTTGTAGAACACATGGGTATATGATGTATTGTGCCGAACTACATTTTTATCTCATCTGAGTTCAGGCTTTAAAAAATTTAATTTGGAAAAAAAAAAAAAAAAAAAAAATCAGTTTTCCGTCCATTTTGCGACTTTCGTGGAATATTTTCAAAAATTTCAAGATAATGTGTTTCAAATTTTTGTATGTGCAGCTTGAAATATGGATGGGGGAATTTTCCAACAAAGATGAATATAATTTGATTGATTTTTTTTTTTCAAGATTTTTTTTTCCAACAGTTTTCCGACCATTTTCGTATTTTTGGGGAATGATTTTTCAAAATTTGAAAGTCACTTCCATGTGTTCTACAAATCGCTTTTGATCCCAAAAACCACCCTTATCTCATAGCGATAACCACCCTTATCTCATAGACTAAAATGATAAAAATTTTGACTTTTGATGGATCTCGGATCTATGATCTGGGATAAGAGAACTGGAATCAGGTATTTGAGCTCTGGGATCAGGGGTCTGGGATCTGAGATCTGGTATCAGGGGCCGGAGATCATTGATAAGGGATCTGGGGTCAAGGATCTGGTTTTTGGGGTCAGGGATCTGGGATCAAGTATCTCGAATCAGGGATCTGAGACTTGGGATCTCGGATCAGAAATGGATTTCGGATCTGTGATCTAGGATCAGGGGCCTGGGATCATTGATTAGGGATCTAGGATTACCGATCTGGGATCTGGTTTTTGAAATCTGGGATCTGGGATTTAGGATCTGTGATCTGGGATAAGGGAACTGGGATCAGGTATCAGAGATCAGGTATCAGAGATCTGGGATCAGGGGTCTGAGAACTGGTATCAGGGGCCTGAGATCATTGATTAGGGATCTGGGATCTGGCTTTTGGGATCAGGGATCTGGAATCGGGGATCTGAGATTTGGGATCTCGGAACAGAAATGGATCTCGGATCTGTGATCTAGGATCAGGGGCCCGGGATCATTGATTAGGGATCTAGGATTAACGATCTGGATTTTGGGATCTGGGATCAGTGATGGATTTAGGATCAGTGATGGATTTAGGATCAGTGATGGATTTAGGATCAGTGATCTGGGAACTGGGATCAGGTATCTGAGATCTGGGATCAGGGGTCTGAGATCTGGTATCAGGGCCCTGGGATCAAGGATCTGGTTTTTGGGGTCAGGGATCTGGGATTAAGGATCTGGTTTTTGGGGTCAGGGATCTGGGATCAAGGATCTGGAATCAGGTATCTGAGATTTGGGATCTCGGATCTATGATCTGGGATCAGGGGCCTGGGATCATTGATTACAGATCTGGTTTTTGGGGTCGGGGATCTGGAATCAAGGATCTGGGACTGGTACAGGTACACTATTTCACACCATTTTATAGAAAATAATAAAATATCTTTTATATATATTTTTATGCAAGAATTCTTATTTTGATTCTGATTTTCCTTCGTAATGAGCTTTGCTCGTTCCGTGTGTTCCACGAAACTCTCCTTTTTTTTTTTTTAAATTAGTTTAGAGCTGATCGGATGATAAACAAAAAAGTTTCATACAACAGTTTTATGTGAAATTTCTACATTTACCTTCGGAATTTTCGAAAAATCCCGCCTTCGTACTCATTTTCGGAATAAGATGAAACTACTGTTAAAAATTCAGCCTGCTATCTCTAACGGTCACCAATCAGTCAGTCAGTCAGGTTGAACTCTTTTATATATATAGATTGAGTTTCCTTTCCCTTGTCCATCTCTAGAACCAACTTATTTTCTTCCAGCTTACCGTTTTCAGTGTACTATTATTGCTGCTGATGACATCAGACACCACCTGTGTTGCAATTGTTGATCCTGTAGCCAGAATATTCGTTGATGTAATCGTTGTTGTCTCCACTTGTACTTGTTGTTGTTGTTGTGGCTGTTGTTGGACTGCAGCTACTGATGCCGCTGCTGCTGCTGTTGATGTGGTGGGTTTTTCTTCTTGATGTATCAGCTGATCTATACGATTCGCATTGCTATAGCTGATGAACTGCGGTGTTGGTGTCTTTTTACGCCACGCGGGGTAGTCCATCATACTGCCGCCGTTTTGTAGGTAGAAGTACTCGGACACATTTTCAAGATGTCTATAAAAGAAAATTAAAGAAGGTGAGAGTCAAGCAGAGTGATATTATATTATTGGTATATCCTACCTTTCTTTAAGATTACGCAAAATTTGTAATTTCTGTTGAAGTATGCGCTTTTTCAGCGCATTCAAATCCTGCAAAGCTGGAGAGGCTATCTCCGTGCTGGCGGCTACCACAGAAGCGGGCAACAAGGAGCCCACAATATTGCTGCTGGTGGCGGCAACAGTTCCCACAATGCTTTCGTTTTCCAAACGCTGACGTTTGGCCTGCGGTGGCGAGGTGGAGGCTTCTATGATGCTAGGTGCTGTTGGTGCTGCTGCTGGCGTGGCTGCCGTTGCCTCTGTCGTATGCTGTTGTTGTGTTGGCGACAGTGGCACAGGCAGCTGCGCACTGGGCAGCTGCTGCTGTTGTTGCTGCTGTTGCGGTTTGGAATTAAACGAGCTACTCCCGCTGCCGATGCTGGGCGGCGTCGAGGCTTGTTTGGGCGTTGTAACTGATTTTTCCGTAGATTGTAACGTTACGCGATCTGGCACAGCAGGAGGGGCCGGGCTTAGCCCTGCATGCCCCCCTCCTGCTGAATTACCTTCATTCATGTTTGAGACATCTGCAAAAGAAAAGAAAAATATATATATCAATTATTTTGATAAGCATTTTTCTTATTTGGCGGGAAAATTTTTTGAAGAGCACGAGAGCACATGTTTTGCCAGCCCTGGTTCGCTTGATCTCTATGTTACATATGTGTATGAATGAATTTGTATTTTAAAACTGCGTAGTAAGCACTATCTTTACAGTTAAATTTATTTTCTTATCAAACAAAATTAAGTGTAAACCCGCCGACGCACCCACAGTGTCACCCTGCAGCCTCTTTTCATTTTTTCACTTGGCTTTTTTAGTTTACACATTTTTATCGTGCCGAAATGTTTATTAATTTTAATATTTTTCAAATTATTTTGATAATTCACACACATTTTCCACACTTTTAAAATTTTCCACTCAATTCGACGCGTAACTATAAAAAAAAAAAAACGCCGACGTCCGACAGAGCAGACCATACTCTGAATCTAGTGCCCCGGGGTTAAGTAAACTCTATCGCCAGACAGAGACAGCTCTATGTTTATGTGCATGTCATGGCGGCGCGTTCGCCGTCGTTCTTCTTTTTTTTCACCATTTTTTTTCTGCGTACCTCAGATGGGGAGAATTTTTAATTTGATTGTTTTGATGTTTTTCCTCTAGTCTGGCTGTTACTGCGTTTTAATTGGGAACTTTGAAATAATTTAAAACAATTTGCCTTTAATTTGCCACTAGTTTTATTCGCTTGTGTGTCGATTTTCATTGCGGCCACGCTGCTGCACTTCTTACTCTTGTTTCCGCTGAGCTGTCAAAGACTTGAGTAAGTGTGCATATCGATTGGTTGAGCTAATATCGATAACGATGACAGCGCATGCGGCAGAACGGGCATTAAGGGTACTCTGCGAGCTAGGTTATAGTACTTTGCGAGTCAAAATCAAACAAAATAATCAAACAAAAATAATATGAATTTATTGCATATATATTCATACCTTATGTTTTAAGTCCAGAAAAATCTAATGTAATCGCGATTTAGACAAATTGTCATACAAATTTGGCCAAATTATTTGCCTGTGTGAACTTAGCTTAAGTCACAAGCAAATCTGTATTTACCGGATCCCATTGTCATTATCTCTTGAAATTGAGTTATTGCTAGAACAATTCCAAGTTTACTTAAAAGTAATCAAGAAATCGTAGATATACTACCAATATTAAATAAAACGAATACCTAAATATCTGCTTGGAATTGGAAACAATCGCGTTTGATTGATTACTGAATTGTGTATGAGAGCTGGTGAGTACCCTTAATATACTCTCACGTGAGGGAGTCAATGTTATCGATAAACATTGTAGCGGCTTATGAGTAGCAGTTACAAATAACGAATACTTTATTATTGCTCAGCTCTAGTTAGCGTGCCCCTTCTTCCTCTTCTTTTCCGCTGAACTGTCAAGAACGTACGTAGGCCCTCATAAATGCAAATATAAATAAATTGCAATTTTATTGTTTAAATAAGCTTAATTAAAATGTAAAGGCGGTATAATGAAGAGAACATACACTACAACTGAAATAAGGCCTAAAGGCTGAACTCTTCACATGTTGCTTACCTACCTTACCTAACCTCAAACCACTTGGATTACTGCTAATTTAAATGTTTCTTTTTTTCCAGTTTGATAATTCGCCATGGCCAAGTCTAAGAATCACACAAATCACAACCAGAACAAGAAGGCTCATCGCAATGGCATCAAGCGTCCCATGCGCAAACGCCACGAGTCCACCTTGGGAGTGAGTACCAAAACACAAGTTTCTTACCAAACAAATTGATGGCTAATCCCCTTCCTCTTCAACACAGATGGATGTCAAATTCCTGATCAATCAGCGTTATGCTCGCAAGGGTAACCTTTCCCGCGTGGAGGCCGTGAAGCGCTACAACGAGCGTATGGCTGCCCAGAAGGGTCAACCCAAGCCCGTTAAATTGTAAATTCCCTGGAGAATAAATTGGCTAAGTTCACAATTTAACAGCGCAAAACGTTTTATTTGTGTTTCAATAGTAAATGCTTAGCGTTTTATGGAAAGGCACTTGCTCCAGTTTGTCCTGGTATTGGCGTCGATAATCCCACAGATATTGATCAATCAGAATGGCATTCACCGACTCAAGTTCCGTGGGTTTTAGTAGCTGACGCACTGCATCCCTGACTTGTTCTATAATATAAATTGAAGCTCCACGTATTTCCACCTCACGTGGATCACCATTTTCCAGTATGGTATCAGCTTGAAGAACCTCCAGCAATTCGGGTTTATACTCCAGGCTGCCAAAGTGCACCAACACCTGAGGTATACGATAATCCGCAAACATGGTGATTTGATCAATATCCTGGAACTCGCCCAAGCCCTGGCCTCTATAGCCCGACCAAATGTCACCCACTAGGATTTGCGCGCGTTTTAAAATTGAAACTTGCTGGCCCGCAAATTCAGCTTGATCTCGAAAGCAGGGAAACTCTTCCACTATGAGCTGGAGTAGCTTGACCGCCGACTTATCGGCTGCCTGGATGACTTGCTCAAAGTGTCCCTGGTATTTTTTAAGCAAAACCTCGCCCACTTCATGCAAACAGGCAAGACGTTGCTCCAAGAGGGGTATCTTAGTAAAGCCATCATCCGAACGGAAAATATGGGCCAGACTTTGAGCATCCACATGGGCATAAAACTGGGCACTGGTAATGGCTATGCCTTCATCCAAAGCACGCTTGATGGCTGCACACAGAGCAAAATAGCCGGTATAACCATTTACCTTGTACTTGGTGTAATTGGCTAAGAAAGAAATATGTTTAGCTGGAAATTGTAAGGATATGGCATAGAGTCTTACTAGGCGTCCAGAAGCAAAAGTTGAGTGTGTCCACCACAAAAATCCAATCAGCTGCTTGAGCATAGTTTGGATCCTCTCGGGCATTCTGGCCCGGCTGCGGATGTAAATCATTTTGTGAGAAATTTTCCACACTCAAACGCTTGTCTTTAACAGCCGCCAATATCTCCTGGCATAACTTATCTATGCCGGCGGGCAGCACGCGTAAATATTTAGCATTTTTAATAATATGTTCGCCAGATTCTCGCGGTGTAAGGTAGCGTCGGCTCATCTTGTCGAAATCACAATTTAGTGTGGCAGCAAGTATCGCTTGCTACTTAGCTATCGATACCTATCGATAACTGCCAGCTGTGCGTTTAACCCAGCAAACCTTTGGCAGGCCACTTGAATGTGAGTAAAATGGCAACTTTCACAGTTTTTGTTTGTTGGGCAGTAAAACAGCAGCAAACGTATGACGTCGTCGGGACGCGTTTTTAATTTAATTTAATTTTATTAATATAACAACAATAAATCATGCCTAAATAATAAAGATGTGAATAGTTGCTGTGGAAATATTAATTAACAACAACAAAAAAGTGAAACGTGCAAATCTTTAAGTGACCTACACACAATTACGTACATACGCTAGCACACACACACACACACAAACACATGCACATATTTTTAGTTTGCCTTCGTGAACGTTTTGTTTTTTTTTGTATATAGTATATAGCTACATATAGGCCATATACATACTAAAATAAATATATTTAATAATTAAAAGTGCACACACACACACACACAAGATAAAACAAAAAGTGGCTTTGTGAAAAGGTTTTTATATTATCGACCCCGACACACATACAGATACACAAATACACGTGCGCTCAGCTGTGCTCAGCTGTCTGTCTGTCTTTTTGTTTGGGGACTCCTCTTCGGGTGTTCTTCTATGTTTGTACATATATATATGTGATAGATTGATTGGACTCAACAGGTGAGTGTTTTATGATTATTTATTTAAATAATAGATTTACTTTGTTTGTAGACACCAGGCACCAGGAATAAGCTTAAGCTTTAAGTGTATTGTAGGTGTTAATTGTGTTACAAATATGAAACGGAAATGAATGTTGATTGATGCCCTCCATTTAAGTACAATACATACATACAGCTCATTGTTTTCCGCCTATTTCTTTGTAATCCGTCATAATTGAAATATATATATCACATAATGCCTGCCACACTTGAAAGTAGAGTGCTCTTTATCTGACTTGCTTATCGGATTTTGTTTATAGGGTCATCAACAGCTTAACAAGGCGTATGTAATGACTTTTAGGTGCTAATTGTTTTTGCTTTTTTTCGATGATATTTCTATCAATTCCATTATTAAATTGCACAGCAATGGAATCTTACTCTCCGACTATACATATGTACAATTGAAATTATAGCACCTTGTCGCCGACAATCTATGTTAATTTATCTCTGACATCAAATTGATAAATTTTACACACAGAAAGGGGAAGATCAAATGCTTTGTCAGTTTATATTAAAATTGGCACAAAGACGGACGCCTTAGTTAGTGGTTGGTGGCAAATCTAAATATTGTTATAACACAGATTTCAAGATGACTGAACATCTTCCAGTTTATTCCATTTCCCATTTTATGGAAAAGCATTTGCATGTACAAGTGAGTTTATATATAACCTAGGCTCCACAATTTAATATGAGGTTCGGTTCGGAAAACTCCCGAACCCCAGGTTTTGGTTTGAACTACGGTCCACTTAAAAAAAAGAATATTTTGTTTAAGATCAGCATAGTTTAAGTCGCGAAAAAGATAGCACTCCATACAGAACATTTTTTTCCGACAGCCATTCTAAAATATGTCGCTTGGCTCGATATACTGCAATTAGATCTCAGTCCAAGAGTTGTCAGAGCAGACCGACATCCACCTTCACCAGAACAACGGAGACATCGAGGGCAACTTCAAGGCACGGCACCATCGCCAATCTCCTTCCCGATAGGAAGAAAGTAGGTATGCCTATGGCAACGTGTAATCTCCTTTTATGAAATATCTTCGTGCTTAAAGCAAACCAGAGGAAGAGAAGGAGTCCGTCTCCCACTTTTTCTGATTTTGCCCTGTCCTGAGTCGACGGAGACATAATTATATCGGATGTGAGTTTCTAATGGACGTGTCTGATCTAGTTCTAGACTATGCCTAGATATCGATCTGGTTTAATCCAAGCCTCCTAAATGTCTCGTAGTTAATCTCTTTATTCAGATATGGCCTTAATTACGGCCGTAAAATACTTTTTGGGCGTCAAAAACGCTATAAAACAATTACTTACCTAAAATCTAATGCTAATTTGTGTTTTAGATAAATTAAGTTTTAATATGATTCTAAATACGGCCCTACAATACTTGTTGGGAACCTTAAAAAGGAATAACAGCGCTAAAAACGCTTATCACTAACATAAAATCTGTTTTAAATAGAGCTACGTTAATGATCTATCGAGTTTTTGGAAGATTCGAATCCATACTTTAAGACTACCTACCAATATGGCCCGTAAATACGGCAGTCAAATACTTTTAGGTACCTCAAAGTTGTATAACAGACCTAAAAATGCTCTAAAAAATCACTAACCTGAAATCTCTCGAAGCTTCGCAAAAAAAAGAGCTACGTTAATGATCCGTACTTCAAAATTAAGTTGCAATATGCATTGGTTCATTTCATAATCTAGTTCCGATCTCGCTGGTCTATATACTCGAACATAGATAAGAAGTCTTGGTGATCAGTTTTATTCAGATAACTTCATAACTGAATAATTATCGTAAAAATGGAATTAAAATATTTATAATTTTGAATTCTAGTAAATTTTTACTACGTTGAAGTCAGACTTAATTAAAATATCTTTAATAAGGAAATATTCTTGTAAAAAAAACTCCCTCTCTTTCGTTCTCTTTCTAAAAATTTACAATATTTTTTTTCTAAATTCCTTTGGATTTGGTTGAGCCGTTCTACCCCCAACAAATAGACTGAATTAATCCATAGTGATGCCAGATTTCTTTTCTAAGATTGATACAAATTAATTTCTAGGTGTTTGGGGTATCTATAGCATCCCTGCACGCCAAGACTATGCTAAAACTAATGGATATCTGTAATAAAGATTCTTGGTTTTTTTATGTTTCGAAAGTAAAAGCGTAGGGAAACGTTTGTGATTAAATACTATGCGTGAACCACTGCACCGAACCAGTTTAAATTTACGAGCGGTTTGCAGCTCTGATTTAATTTGAATCACGATAAATCTGGTTCATCAAATTTGGTTTTGGAAAGTCCATATCTAATTTGTTTCGAGGGGAATATAGAAAGAAGATAAAATTAGAAAATTTTCTATATTTTAATTTTAAATGTACAGTTTATGCATCAGAGATCTGGAATTTTCAAAAGTTTAGGTTCAGCGGGAATTAACAATTCATTTACCATATAATATTATGGTTTTATTTTTTAAGCTTTTATACTGGGATAAGCCTCTAAATATTAGATATGTGCCTTGTTAATTCTCCAAAAAATAGGTTCTCATGCCCACCTCTAGTTTGTGTCCCAGTTCTGATGTAATAGATGTATATTTTACATTCTCTTTGTGGTGCTCTCCACATATAAATAAACTTACATACGTACAGTTTGATGTAAGTACAAACACAGACGAGAGCAAATGTAGACAATTTACTTGGCTTATCAGTTAGCCAGATCATTGCTCACAAGTTGAAGAACACTAAAATGCAACAACAATAAATAAACGGAGAGTAACTGTTGCTCTGCCATTAAGCAATTCCATTTCCAAAAATAAAGAGTAGGTTGTATTTGTTCACCTCAACACCTCCCCACCCGCCACCTTTGATAAACGCCGTTAATATGGGACTAAACTTTGTTGTGTTTTATCACAAAAACAAAACAAAAGTACGGAGAGCCGTTTACGGTTACGTTACCTGGTCGGTGTGTTTGCTCTCTTTCTGCACCATCGATTCAGCTTTAGTTTTCCATTGGTGCGCGCCGCGTGCGCTTGATTATTAAGCGCTGATTTATGAAAAAAAAATAAAAATAATAAATTCTAATTTTTGCACAACGTGAAAGGTTATCACCCAGTAATGCCTTTTTGTTCCAACTAAGTTTACTAATACACTGGAAAATGCGTCAAACTCCCAAATTGAGTCAAGTGGGGCGTGCCTATTCGGAGATGTCGCCACTCAATCCCGCCATGGTGACACATTCACCTGCCACAACTAGCTCGGGACATGATTCTGGTGGCTATGGCAGCATATTTCCATTTGGTTTATTTCGTGGCTCATTCGGTCGCAGTGGTGGTGGTAACCCAATTCAGGTAACGCCTTGTTCATGTCTTTACTATCAATTTATTTATCAGACATCAATTGCCATATGTTTTTTGGGGGGTGGCGGCGATAAGTGAAACAGAAAACCACAGTCATTTTGTGTACTGATTAGAAATCTACAAATAGCGAATCGATAACACACTCTAGCTCCAGCTCCCAGGCATATTGATATAGGCCTCTTTTGTTTATATTTATTTTGGGAAGTTTTGAAAAAAAAAATAAATAAATGAAATATTTATACATGGGAAGGGGAATAAAGCTCGATAAATTGATTGTTGACCAAGTGATATATAAAGGGAATTTGTTGATACCACAAAATATTCACTAGGTTGTGCAATGGTGAAAGTGGGTGAAACCCTCTTCTTTACTTAGTCCCATAAAGGAAGAATTTCTTTCTTCGACTTTCAATTTCTAAAGATGCTAAGCTTTAGGGCAATGTTTGCCTCTCCGCTTTATCATCTAGGAGTATTCAAATTTTGTATCCATATTATAACCACAGCTTAAGAATGCCCTAACGCGGTGAATCACATTCCGGATTGTCGATAAATTGCTTAGAAACTATTTTTAATATAGAAAAAACTGATTCAAAATAAAAAAAAATAAAATTTTGACCTTCGTCAATACCACAACAATTAATATTTATAATATTCCATTTCACCAGCTACGTGGGGTACTATTTATATTTCGGGATTAGCACTTAATAACAAACATTTCTAAATGAAAATGGCTTTATTGCTTTTTAAAATATTCTCCATGAAAATTTATGCGCTTTGCATGCGCTCAAACCAATTTTGAAAGCACCTTTTCCACTTCGATTGAGGCACCTCCTGAAAACATGTGTTTTAAACGCATCCACAGCTTTGTTCAGCGTAGAACAATGTTTTTGATGTTTGGGAATAAAAAGAAATCATTGACTAAGAATTTCCAAATTTTATTAAAACTTTTTTTTGAAAAAATTCAAAATGAACAAAATTAGTAAAATAAAAATATTTTAATGATGTCTCAGGGGATATAAATGCGAAAAGACGTCAAGCTAATCATGTTTTGGAACTCCAAATCGGGTATTTTGGCCCACTAACCAATAACAGCTTTTCAAAGCTTCTCAGTTGAGTTGAGCTTCCTTCCACCGTGAAATAATACCCCCATATGCTCTCAACGGGACTCATGCCGGATCTAAATCTAAATCTATTCGAAAATCTTGTTTTTTTTCAAGTCGAACAACTCACGATTGGTCCTTGGATGTGAATGGCAGCATTATTCTTTTGAAAGTCGGCAACCGGGTCCGGATTGCTTTTCAAACAGGCTCTAAAGAGTTCGACCAATAAGTTTGAATAACCTTTCGAATGCATGAGTGCTGTAATCTTGCATATTGAGGTTCGATTGTTAAAAGCTTAAGCCTAAAAATTAATCCATAGTTTCGGAGGTCTTAATCTTTAATATGAATCTTTATCTATGGTGATCTTGAACGCGAAAAAGTGTAACTTTGATGGCTAGGTGGTTTTTATTACTGCAGGCACGATATTAAGGCGTTTACGCGCATTTAGAACACCAAAAATATACCGAAACATTTTTCTAGATCAGCGGTGGACATTCAATTTTAGTTTGAGAGAGAAAAAAAACACCCTTTTAAGCGATCCTCTAATCAAGGAGCCGTCTGTCTAACCAAGTCTCGATCGCGCAAAATGCTTGTATTTTGTTTTTGCTTCCGTCTGTTTGTAGCGACTGTCGCCGGTATATATGTAGTTAAAGGATATACATTTTACATGTTATCAAAAATTACAAAATTTACTAAAGGCCGATACTCAGATGAAAAAAAATTTATTTTCGACACTAAGCTTTATCTAAATAATACAAAAGTGTCTCTATTTATATGAAGCATTGTAACGAAAATAATTTTTATGTCATCTGTGATCAGGGCTTAAGTCCCCAAAAAAAAAATAGAGGCAAGCCGAGCTTCTCTCAATCTCTTGGCTCGTGTGTCTTTTAATTTTCGCTCAATAGAAAGGGACCTACAGTTTAACGCCGAATCCGAACGGCAAAGTTATGACAAGCTTTTTCATTTCCATATTTACTATTTTTAAATAAAATAGCTATGGATTTATTTAAGTATTGAAATTAGCTTGTTATGGCCGGAACTAAGATCTCGTGTATGTGTAGTTCTGAAATTTATTTTTACTTAGAACGTGTAGATAAATACGTATTTTACATGAGTTGAATATTAATTATACATGCCAAAAAGTAGGCAGCATTTAGTTGAATAAATGACAATGAACACAAATTGGTATGGTCTTGCAAATTTCTTTTTGCCTTGGCAGTCACCAATTAATAAAATTAATAATAAAAGTTGTAGCAGTCAAAGATAGGCTACTTATAACTGGATAGCTATAAAATGGAGAGACAGACACGCGACACTCAGTTCTCAATGTCAAGTCTCTTTGCAAGGCTATCAAAGGGGTAATTTTTTTCAAATCAGGAAATATTAACTGAAATTCAATCTTGCAAAACATAGACTAAAGCTAAGGTCCCACATGTAAATAATTTGACAAAAAAAAATTATGAAAATTTTTTTTTGACTATGGACTAAAACCAAAGCTTTGGATCCAACGTAAATAATCTGTTCAAAAATGCCAAAATTTAGTCTATTTTACCTTTGAATTTAGGCCTATTTGACCAATTTTCTATCAAAATATATTGTGGGACCTTTGCTTTAGAAATATTCGGATTTTTAAGCAAAAAATTAAAAATACTTAAATTATAAGTGTTAAAAATGATTCACTGGGTAGAAAGAGGGAGCTTAGGACCCTTCTGCCACCTCTTCCCAACGACATAAGAAGGAAAATGAATTACAAAATAAGAAAATAAGAAAGAAATAAGATTCATTGGGGGTACAAGGGCTTAGTCAGCTTCCCTATAAAAGGGAGAAATATTTTTTAAACACTTTCCTAGCTGGGCTTCAAGATGATAGGTACCCTAACCTTTTTAAAGTTTATAAATCATAGGAAAATCATATAAATAATATTAAATAATCCATCAAGTTTTGATTTTCTACGAACCTATGTTGAAATTTGGCGTAGCTAGAGCGCGCGCACACAGGCAGCTGAAAGTTGAGCTTACTTCTGATATAAATAAACATGCTTGATTGATTTGTTGTGCACACTAAACAAGCGCGGGGTATGTTTATTTATTAGTTAGGTAGTCAATTCATTTAGCGCCCTTAAGGAGGATCTAAGGTCGGAAATTAATTATTAGCATTTTCTTTGGTTGCCTTACTTATATATGAAAGCCCGTAAAAGTACTTTGTTCAGGTTTTAGAAGAAAATTTGAAAGTTAATTCTATTAAATCAAAAAAATACCCCTCCTGCCCATAACAAACAAGTAAGAGCGCTGCAGTCGAGTTCCACGACTGCAAAATAAGCTGTACAGTAGATTTTGTGTGTTGTAATACGCAGAAAGACTCTGGAACATATCGGAACATTAACCATATACCTTAGAAGAAGAATTGTAATATTCTTAGGGCCGGAAATGTAGCCATATGCTATACCTTTACCTTATTTACTCATCTAATCTAAGTCCCGCTGTAAAAGTGTGAATTAGCTTAAAGATAAAGATAATTATCAGTAGGAAGTAGCGGTTGGTATAGAAGAGAACCCAAAATGATTCTATTTAATATCCGCCGCTTATCGGTCGCGTTGAGAGTTCTTTTGTTTGTTCAATTAATGAAAATTAAATATATGTATATATAATATGGCGCAAAGATCGTTTTGCTTATTGCTTTCAGCATTTATATGATACTTACATGCAATGAACAGACAGTTTATTGAAAGCATCTGCGCCAAGTGGTCGACACGAAATAGAACGAAAGAATTTTTTATTGAAACGAAAGAGTTATATAAGAAAACGGCCTTCAAAACGGAACTAAGCGGCGAGAGTTTAACAAAAATGTTTAAGGCGCGATTAAAGGGCCACCATACGGGTGGGAGTGAGGTGTGTGTAAGAGATATATGTATATGGACATTTACCCAAATTTGGAATCGTTTTTTACTTAAAATTTTAACATGAAAGTAAGGCTGAGTTCTCATTGTTTTACGCATGAGACATGATAATCTAGTAAGCCTTCGTGTTGTATTGTTTTAAATGTCAAATGACAAGCTATTCACATTGAAAACAAGATAACATAAGGGGCTACTAGATTATCATGTCTCATGCGTCGAACAGTGTGAACTCAGCCTAAGTTCACATTGTTCTACGCATGAGACATGGTTATCTAGTAAGCCTTCATGTTGTATTGTTTTGAATGTCAAATGACAAGCTATTCACAATGAAACAAAGACAACATAAGGGGCTACTAGATTGTCCATCGTAATAATAATAATTATAATTTTAATGAAACTCGAAGGGGAATTTTGTTCTTATATTTACAAAATAATTTTGAGAGCGTTTGTACTCAATTATCCCTGATTTGAGTACAGAATTCTTGGGTATGTGTGTATGTATTGTACATTAAAAACAAATTGGAAGCTGCATCAATCAATCTATCAATCAATTTTCGTTCATTAGGTTTGGTTTGTGCTCAGTCTTTGATTGGACTCAATTAATCTAGAAATATATAAAAATACTAAGTAATATTTATCCTAGGCTGCTCTGGCCTCCCCCTCCACTTTCCCCCCTCCCAGTATATAAAATATTTTGTTGAGATACATAAAAAAAAACTTTGGCCGAAAGAAACATGCAGAATGAAGATAAAACACAAAAGTCAAGAACAAAAAAATCACCAAAGCAGACAGCGTCATCATTATCATCCACGGCGTCGGCGGCGGCAACTGGATTGCGTTTGTCTGCCCAAGGGCAGGGGGCAACCAAGAGTGTGGCAATTGGCGCTCTGGTACGAGGCTTACACGACACAGGCGCACACGATATCCAGACACTGCATCAGCCACTGCTAGAGTGCGAGGAACGCATTGTGGTCATCAGTCAGAGTACAGCAACAACAACAACAACAGATACACCATCACGTTTCAGTCAACACAGTCGCTGCAGCAGCAATGAGGTTACACCACATGCCGCATTGCCACGTTTTGTTATCGATATCGATGACACCGATCCTGATAATACAGATGCAGCCAGTGCTGCCCTTACGCTATCCTCACCCACACGTTCAACCACACCGGAGCCCTTTCGTCTGAACGATCCTGAAAACAGCTCAACGCGACGTTTCAGTCATTTCAATCTGGCGCTACGTCGTTTCTCCCACATTCATGTTCATGTAAATGTCCTTTTTGAATTCAATCTAACTTTTAGCTAGCGTTCTTTCGCATTGGCCCTGGTTCTTGAACTTATTCCCCCCCAACCAAATAACACGCTTCATTTGCTGTAACCCAACCACCTGTGTGTGTGTGTGTGTGTGTGTGTATATGGACTTTGGTGTGCTAATCTAAAAATAAACATACAAGTTTGCTATGGCTCCTCCTTCCTTAAGATCTTCTCTTGTTCTTGCTCTTACTCTGACTCTGTCTTTGACTTCCCCCTTTGGTGTGTGTTATATGAGCTGCTGCGTGGGTTGCCTTTTAGATTTTGCGAATAAACAGCTTTATTTATAAGAAGGTTCAATTTAAATTTTCCATTAACAAATTTGACATTTATAACAATAATCTTGTCTAAAAAGTTTTTTTAATTTTATAAATTTTTTGATAACTTTTAACACTACCTCTAAAATCGTATACCCTGTACAGAAGGAACACTACCACCACAATTCGCGAAACAAGATCTCTCTCAATTGCTATTAAAATCTATCTATCTAAATTATTGATCGCTTCAAGATTTTTGGTAATTTGAGGATTAAGTGGGAAAATTAAATTTTTAACACTTTAGGACTTGATTTGTGGATATTCTAAACTTTTGTTTTGACCCTCCTCGATTTTATTGAAAATATACATTCTTAAGCTAAAAAAAAAATTATCCCAAACAATTCTGCGATTTTTTTCAACAAAGATATACGATTTTGAACACAAGTGCTCGAACTGACCTAATTTACCCTTACCCTTGCAAGTATGCAATGGTTGTCATTGAGAACTTTCATTATAATAAAATAAATATAATAAAAATTTGCATACTCTTAGACAGCAAAATTAAGTCAGAAGTTATGTATATTCTTATACATGTATTAAGAATGATATATCTTCGTTCAAAAAAATCGCAAAATTATTTGGAACAATTTATTTTAAAGCTAAGAAATAGTATTTTACGATAAAATCAAAGAGATTCAAAACAAACGTATTGGTTGCCCACTAAACATGCCTTAAAAAGGGCAAAAAATATACTTTTACCAACTTAAGGTTTTAATTATCAAAAATCCGGACGTGATAGAGCATTTCGTCAAACAGATTTGTATTTAGAACACGAAACCCATTTAGAATCACCACCAACCCTTCAATAAACTAAAAAAAAAGTTGAATTTTGTTGCCTTGTGTAATAGACCTTGATCTCCTTTAACTTACTACCATTAAAGATTTTCAATATCATCGCGTTTTCAAAATATATGTACAAGAAATGTTAATTGACTGACTTTCTTACCTTTTAAAGACCTCAACTGCAACTTCAGGAGTCGCAAAAAGTTGACTACTCAATTAAATTTTGATATGCAGGTAAAAAAATAAGTCATTGGATCCCAATTCAATGTTTAAAGTGCCAAAAACAGTTGGACAGCTTAATTTTTGGATTGCCTCAAAGGAACATTATAATGTTTTGTCAAACAAATTGTTGGATTAAAAGATAGGCTTCGTATCTGGCACGAAGAAGGCCCGAAATAGTACCGGAAATAAGTATTTATTATAAATTGAGCAAAACATTGGAACAAGAAATCAAAACACTCTGAAATTAGATATAAATATCTGTTGCTTTTAAAAAGAAATAAAATGCCTTTTGTTAGGAAAAAGTACTTTGTTAGGAAAAAGGCCTTTTGTTAGCTGCATTTGAAGCTCAGAACTAGATTTTGGTTTATTTGATGTTCTAGTCTTTTTCTGTGATCTATGTAAAGAATGCCTGAAAAAGTTAAGCTAAGATAAAGATATGCATATATTTGCACTGTGGTCTGGAAGTCTGATACAGTTTTGTAATATCGACGCTTTTAATTCCGAAAATTTAATTAAATTTAAACAAAAAAAAAAGGAAATCATTAATCAAATGGTTAATTTCTTTATTTGGTTGACCATTTAAAAAAATGATTTCCGGTATAAGGGAACCAGAAATGTTTCACCAAACGCAACTAAATATATATTTGCAAAATTTCAGCTTCCAGCTTTATGCTCAGTATCCACTTCCAAAAATTGCTGCCAAAACAAAAATCTTTATACAAAATTTTTACACAAAAATATTGTTTTAGTTTATTTTTGTATGGAAATTTTTATTTTTGCAGCAGTTTTGTTGATGTGGTGGGTACTGAGCATTAAAAAGTAAAGGAAGTTGAATACAAATTTTATAGTCTGAAACATCTGCTTCAAAGTTTTGGCAAAAATGTTAAGAACTTAAGACTGTTGCACATTTTGGCTATATCAGTGAGCTCAGCAATTGGCGAGAGAATTTGCTCTACATCAGGCATTAAATTGAACGCTTTTAAGTTCTTATATGGAAAAAATTATATTTCTTAGTAAAATATTGTAAATATTCTCTGTATGTTTAACTTTAAATGTTACCTAGCTCCAATTCAGTCGTACTTCATTTTGAGCTCTTTCCAAACTATTCGGTATCCAAAGCAAATAAATCTACTTGATAGTCAATTATTTAAAACCCCATATACATTTTTAAAGCTAAAAGAAAATCCTATAATCTAAGTAAAAAGGACAAAGCTGACCTTCTTTCCATATATTGGCTTGTGTGCTTTAAATTTATGTCTGTAGGTCTATTAGTTTAACCCCGAACTTGAACGGCCAAGTTTGGAAGCTTTTTCAATAGCTGGTGAAGGTGATGGTTGTGTAAAATTTTTATTTTTAAGCCTTTTTATTAGATGTTCCGTAGGCGGGGTCTAACTTAGGCCTTCTGCACAGTAGTCGCAGAAACTACCTACCACAACCGGTCACAAATCAAATGTATTTTTGTGAAATTAATGTTTACAGATGTCTCTTTAAGAGGTGCGCGCTTGAGCGATTTTTCCTTCACTTAACGTACGATTCACGAAATAAAAATCTCTTGACGCACAATTCACGAACACAATTTTTTGAGCGTTTTGCGTCACGCACGATTCATACACGATTAAAGAAGGGATCACGAATGATCACGCACGATCAACCAGCCCCGAATTTTTGCGTGGAGGGACCCTTATTCTATCATTGGTTTTATGGATACACTGCGCCCATTGTATAAAGCAGCTACGAGCAGCGTTTTAGGAATAATGTTATTAATCAAATATAATAAAATCAATATTTCGTGAATACTGCATGACTTATATTCACGATGAATAACTTTAACACGCACGGATCACGGATGATCACGCACGAAAGACTGTGTTTTCTCACGATCACGTCGTAACATATCGTGACACACCGTGACACGTTTAAATTCACGTCATGCGCGCACCTCTAGTCTCTATCTCAAGATATACCAAATGACGTTTCTGAATTTCCTGAACCTTTTCCCAAACAACTTACTTTTTTAGAAGACCTTTATTAAAATTGTCCTTGAGCAAATTACGTGATTAAGTACGATGTGCCAGTAATTTTCAGCTACCTGTATTTCATAGCTAAAAGTAAAAATTAGTAAATTTGATATTTTATATTGATGCAAGAATGTCACCTCAAACTTATCCTGGTCACACTTAAAGTTGCCTATCTTTCCAATTTTTAAAGGCAACCCTCGTATAAGACATTAAACCCTCTTGGTTACCTGCTATCAATACTGAATTTTCACCTTAACCTGGGCTAACCACTTGAAAGTGTCAAAATAGAAATAAGGTTTCCTATTCTTATGGTTCAATCGTTTATAAACTGTCCTAATGCTATCGTTAAGTGTCCATCTGTTGTGTCTGTGTGGCTATTTATGGCATACGGAAGGCTCAAGTCATTTGTCATTCATAAGTGCAGGTTTAGTCACACACTTTTTTGGTGTTTTTTTTTTTGGGGGGAATTTGCATATGAACAAAATTCTTGGAACTTGTTTCACAGAAGTTTTGAAGATGTAACCTCAATTCGGAGTCCAGTTTTACAGTTAATTTGTGTTCTGTGCCCCTCCTCCCCCCCTTACTCTCTGGGGCAATTAGCTAATGGAAAGTTAATCAATTAAATAAGCACTGGCCTTCCTACTACAACGAAGAGAAACTTTTTTGCTAGCCAGTGTAACTAACTAACTATTACATACTCGGGGCTGCGTCTTAAGAGTTGAATGCCAAACCCAAAACCTGTGCATTGGTCATTCATTCAGTGGTCGGTCAGTGGTCAGTTGGTCTTGTTGTTGGCGCGGAAAATACAAAAAAAAAACTAGCCAGGAAAACTTGGTATCAAGACAAAGTAGCCAAATTGGCAAACAAGTTTAATGTGTGCTTACCAAATTACAGCACGCGTATCAATTTCCCTCCCCGCGCGCGCAACGACGACGCTAATCAGTTAACGATGCTCCAAGTAGCTTTGGGTGGTTTCTGTATGCACGCACGCTCATTTCGCACCGTCCGACGATTCTGATAAGCCGCGTCATGCGAGACCCCAGCGATCCGACCAGTTGTCTGCCAGCGGCAGATTGTTGCACATGGCTGCTGTTGATCACTGCGCATTTGAAGTCAATCGGTCGTAGCGCACAGAAGCATTCTTTAAGCATAAAGTTACCAATTTAATTGAACACACTATTCCGAATGGAAAGTCATGTACGACGGTTAATTAATTAAAAACCCGCGCGCGCGCTGTGATCTTTCTGTATCTCTAATTTGTCGAGTGATTTTGTCAGCTGCAGTTTGTCGTTTTTTTTTTTTTATCAGACTGACGCGCTTGCACAAAATAAATAAGGGCATCAAGTAAAAAATTTGATATCTTAAATATATTTACCTTAACCCCAACTGGACTGCGGCTGCAGTTACATTTCGTTAACAAAATGAAGCTATCCAAAAGTTTTGATGAACTTATATTAAATGCATCGCGTTTAAGTCTAAATAATCTACGTTCGCCCACCAAGAAGAAACCAAAAAGTGTAAAGTGACTAAATTTTTAACAGATATACAAATATAAACACATTTTAAGTAAACAATAAGCAAAATATTATTAAAAATTTTAAAGCTTTTTAACACTTCCAAATCGTGCCAAATCATAATCATGAATTAGTCACAGTTAAGGGAGATTGATACTAAAGTCTCTTAAGTAAATACAAACGGTGTTTTTTTTTTTCTTTCTATAATTTCACGCCTCAAAATAATCTTAATGCCATATTTAGGTTTACAAATTGATGTGAGAGCTGCTGTGTACCTTGGCTAATAGGCTAATCACATTTAAGAGCATTCAAGGGAATTTATTGAAAATGTGAAAATGAAATTTATACAGGCAATATCTAATATATTGTCAGAAATGTGTTGCATTAAAAATTATTTACTTATTTATAGAAAAAAGAGAAAAAGGAAAGCAATTGTTTCATTAATTGAAAATCAAATTGTCTAGTATATCATCCTATGATCCAAAAGGTCTGCTATTATGCTTCTTTAAGCAACGAAAATCATAATGAATTTACCTAAAGTAATTATTCGGCAATCACCTTTGTAATATGTAACAAGGGGTTGAAATTCAGTCACCAGTTTCATTGAAATTGTGAAAATTATATTTTGGGAATAGTTATAAACTCTTCCTCACCACCAGCGATTGTGTTAAAGTTCAAGCCAGGCTGACAACTTACGACGCCTCTCAATTGTCACCTTTCTAATTTCACCAAATTTTTCAAAATATTATTACGACCCTCCTCAACATAAATTATGAAAAAAATGCATTCGATGTACTGTGAATTATCATGAAATCAGCAGACTACAAAGAAATGCATTTCCAACAACAAATTAAATTTTAAAAAATTAAAAAAAAATCTATTTTTCAATAGTTCCTCTAAAGTGTTTAAAGAAAGTCATCATGGCTCTCTTCTCTTCGTGTTATTTATAAATGATTTTTCCCAAATATTTTAAAACATTCTCGTACGCGGATGACCCAAAAATGTCTTTTATTCAGAACTCTTCCCACGATTCTGCTTTGCTACAGATTAATTTGAATTGAATATTTATAAGGTGCTCTAGTAAAATGTTATAATTAATTCGTGACAAGTGTAAGTCAATGAATTTCTATCACTTTTCAATATTATTGATTAATCTGGCATAAGTTTGATATGGTTGAATCCTTAGTCGATCTAGACTTTGCGATTAATCGTAGACTATCTTTCAACGCACATATCGAACTCTCTGTATATAAAGCCTGGGGTGCTAAGATTTGTTAATCGCTGGTCTGAGAAGATGAAGGATCCTTGAACAAACTAACTTTTATTTACTTTTATTAAATCTTCAAAACCTGCTTTGGGAACAACTTTTGAGACACCTTTCTTACTTATCAAGGCTCAAACTATTAGATTTACCAACACTAGGGTTTAGACGCAATGTGTTAATTACAAGCTCATTGAGACTAATATTGATGCAGCAAACGTATGATCAATTTATTTTAAATGTTCCTTCTTGACAAAAAAAGAATTATTGCTTCAAGTTCTCCCTTTCGTGTCCTGTGTGATAACAAGGCATTAAAGTCTTCATTTCTTCGGAACCTTAGTCTTGTGTAGAGACTTCTGCTACTTTTATGGAAAAAAATTATATTTTTTGATGATCCAATGGACATTTTTTTTCTATTTAATAATTCAATTGATCTTAGTTCTCCATCCAAGGGAGATGAAAAAATACTTATGAATGTGTAAATATATATTTTAGTATCCCAAAAATAAAGGAAATTATAATATCTATTTCAAATGGAACTTAAATGATCTTTTTAATTCTCTGTGCGAGTTGGGTAGTAGCAAGTACGTAAGACTTACTAAATTTAACCCACCGAATCAGAAGAAAATTCTTTCTCCATGTAAAGATACATATATAGATACATACTTTAAAGCAGTGTTGCAAACTGGCTTGAGCCCAAAATTCCGACTATTCTCATACCACTCGTAGAAAAATTTTTGAACCTGAACCTGTTCGGAAACATCCAAGTCGGTACGAAATTTTTGAAACAAACAAGATAATAATGGAAGGATAAAAACCGGAGAACCCAACCCAAAGCTAAGTCGAGTTCAGCGTCGATTAGTGAGCTTTACAAGCAATTCGTTGAAGAGGGCAATACGAACCACAGGTGTCACCCTGGACATTGATTCCCTAAAATCAAAGACTACTCGACCGCCATAATGTCGGCCGGGTCGAATTTGCCCGAAAAAGCATCTCAACTGATTAGACAACGGAAGTATTAAATTTGAAGAGAATAAAAATATTAATTTAGAATTTTTGTAGTTCATTTTTGCGGTCCTGACGGAGGGATTTGAGGAAAGATCCCTTATATTTCTCAAAGATAAATATCGGAGGTGTTTCTTTGAAGGTTTGCGAGGGCATAGTCATTACTAAAATTAATTTAAAAAATTGATTCCTTAACATTTGACTATCGTATGACGATCTTGAAGTGCGGCTATAGTTATGCACCAAGCATATAACGAACATTTAAAATTGCTAGTGATTATCTTAATATTGATTCTCTTTTAATATCTCTAATACTTTTCCCACGTTAACTGAAAAAGTTGGGTGCGGCTATAATTATGCACCAGAGTTTAGCTAAAAACAATAGTATTGCAGGTTCCCGCAAAACTGAATAGTTTGGGTTTCGATCTTACAATAAAGTTCGATCTAGTAGACTTCAAGTAGTCTTCTTGTAGACTAAATGTTAAAATATTCTTTAAATATAAAAAGCATGACAAATGTTGCTGGATCGTTAATTCGGCCTTACTTCTAGCGTGTTGTTAACTCATCTTAATACCATATTCCAAAACAATAAGCTACCAGCGTCTATCTACTATTCTACTTTAATGCTACTGTTCATTTAAATCCAACTAATTATGAATATTTACCTTCTTTTTTTATCGTAAAATTCGCTCCTGATGACTAATATGAATATAAATATTTTTAACATTCTTGGGGTAGCATCTCATAAACTTGTGCATCTATTAATAATTACATATGATAATAAGCCACACTGCAAAACGTGAGTGGTAACTTTATTATTTTTTTTTTGGACTAGCAAATAAACCAATCTGTGACATTATCATTATCACAAAAAAAAAAAAAGATACATGCTCCTACATTGGTGCCGACACGATTGTGTACTCAGAAAACGAAACATGCTGGTATTTAGATATGTCTTATAGGGCGCCAGTTATCATATATACTTAATGGTTTAGAGGTTGTCTTAACATTTGACAGGCGGATGACTGTCTGTCTGTTTGGGACGACACAAAATGTGGCTTGGACTTATGGTTTTTGATTTCGAGCTGTCAGTGTTACGCTTAATCAACTTTTTTTGTTGATTTCGGGGGGCAATAATGGTAGGTGGGAAAAATTGTTGTATAGTCATTCAGCTGACCGGGACAATGGTTAGTGTATTTCTGATACCATTTATGCATGTGTAAATACCTCACAGAAAAGAGGAGAGCAAGTTTTACCCCTTATGTTGATAAAAAAAATCCTGTTAAAGTGGTGGTGTTGTCTATCTATATTTTAATTAAGTGTTAAGGGTATGCTGCAAGCTTTTGTTGGCACTGCAAAGTTTTATAAACTAACCACTATTTTGGATACGCATGATTATTGGCCGTGCAAGCACGGCTAAATGTTTCTAATTCTAATTCACTTAAACCCCTGCTACTACCATTTGCTTTATACTTGACTCTTTTTTCTATAAATATAGAACATAAATCGTTACGGAGAATCCATGGGTTCACTGGGACATCGCGCCTTGTTGCAGTACATTGATAATAATGATATTTCTGGATTACGTGCCATACTCGACAGTCGCCATTTGACCATTGATGATCGTGATGAGGTGGGTTTCCAAGCTGTTTTCTTTTTAACTCTGGATTTCTAGTTATTGATTACTTTTACAGAATGGCACTACAGTGCTTATGGTGGTGGCCGGACGTGGTCTAATTGCATTTGTACGTGAATTTCTGGCTCGTGGTGCAGATGTACAGGCTGAGGATTTGGATAACTGGACTGCGTTGTTGTGTGCTACACGTAATGGCCATCAGGATGTGGTACAATTATTGATTGATCATGGCGCAGAAGTAGAACATCGTGATATGGTATGTATGCAAACCGTTCGGGGTTTTAACAGCGCTTTAACAGCACCATTTTAACTTTTAATCGTTTATTGACAGTAAAAGTATCGGTTATCGTTCTATAACAGAAGTTTAGCAGAGTCTGTTAAGAATCTTAGAAATAACAACTTTTTTGCGTGGAATTAGGCCATATAGGAACAGACTGTGGTTAGAGCGAGACAGACATAGTCAAAAAAGAACTCCGAGAGCGAAACTGACTTATTTTGAGTGGAATTAAAAATCTACAAATCTCCCAAATTTTGGTAGAGGTTCGTTTTGGAGGTTCGAACCAGTGAGGAATCTTTGGGTTCGGTTCACAGACCGGTTCCTGGATCCTTTGAACCCCAGATTTTGGTTCGAACCTCGGTTTACTTAAAAAAAAATAATATGAAGCTTGTTTTTACGATACGATTCAATTATTTTGATCATCTATTATTATATAATATAATCTAGGCGACCTTGCTTTGTTTAAGTTATTTAAAGTCCCGACCTTCGGATTAAAATTCCTGATAAAGTTCCTGATTGTAATTTGGATTTATAACATCTGGAATCCACCATCAACTGACATTTATTGGGATTGATTTTAGTCTGGATATCTTTTTTCGTCTGTGTAGGCATTAGATCATTCCGGAACTGTTCATTTCTACTAAATTTTAGATTAGAAGAAACTAATTTTAGTGTTGAAAATGCTCGTACAACTTAGAAGAATTTTTTAAAGACCTTTCCAAATTATTAAATTATTTTCGATGTATGTTCGCTTGGACAATCTTCGAAGAAATCTATAACATCATTGATAGATTTTATAATTGACATCGGTTTATTGCTTTATATTCCCTTCTTTACAGTCAGTCGTAGAGTCATTAAAAAGTTGAATTTGAAATAATCATATCAAGAAATTCTTCCTTCTGAAAAATGACTTAATATTGTAAACCGAACCAAACCGAAAGTGGTTCGGTTCGTGGTATCAAAAATGTAGAAGGTTCGGTTTATGGTCCGGTTCGGCCAATTCAAGAAACGCGAACCGAACCGGTTCTTAGGGGTTCAGTTCCGGACCGGTTTGCAGCCTTGCTACATGCATTAAATACGGTCCACTCCTCCTGCAGTTTAATTCATTTACAAACATTTTCTGGTATATTTCATAGGTGTATTCAAGTTTTCGGATCTGTATTAGAGCTTCGGTTCAGCTCAATACATAACATACAGTCCTCTCACAGTTTAATTTATTTACAAACATTTTCTGGTCCTTCGAGTCGGATATTTCATAGGTGTATTTAAGTTTTTGGATATGAATTAGAGCTTCGGTTCAGTTTAATACATAAAATAGAGTCCTCTCACAGTTTAATTTAAATACAAACATTTTCTGGTCCTTCGAGCCGGAGCCATATGGTTAAGTTGTGTTGGTTCGGTTCATAACCTCGTCCTGTGCAGGGTTCAGTTTTGATATGATAGAGCTGGTTGTTCTACAAACAAGTCTAAGTTATTTACCAAGATTTTGGCGACCGGATATTCAGGTGTATTCAAGTTTTTGGATATGAATTAGAGCTTCGGTTCAGCTCAATACATAACATACAGTCCTCTCACAGTTTAATTCACTTATAAAAATTTTCTGGTCCTTCGAGCCGGATTCTTTATAGGTGTATTTAAGTTTTTTGGATATGAATTAGAGCTTCGGTTCATTTTAATACATAAAATAGAGTCCACTCACTGTTAAATTCATTTACCAACATTTTTTGGTCCTTCGAGCCGGATATTTCATAGATGTATTCAAGTTTTACTTTTTTTCTTTCGCCAGGGCGGTTGGACTGCTTTAATGTGGGCTGGCTATCGTGGTCACACGGAACTGGTGCGTTTACTGCTGGACAAAGGAGCTGATGGTAATGCCCATGGCAATTATCATTTGGGTGCTTTATTGTGGGCAGCCGGACGTGGTTTTAAAGATATTGTGGAACTGTTGGTGCAACGCGGTGCCAAAGTGAATGTGGGCGATAAATATGGAACTACAGCTTTGGTATGGGCCTGTCGACGTGGGAATGTGGAAATTGTGGATACACTGGTGAAGGCTGGTGCCAATGTGGATACCGCGGGCATGTATTCGTGGACACCGCTATTGGTGGCTGCTGCCGGTGGTCACACGGATTGTGTGAGTTCCCTTCTAGAAAAGAAACCCAATGTGAATGCCTTGGATAAGGATGGTATGACGGCATTGTGCATAGCCAGTCGTGAAGGTTTCCAGGATATAGCTGCCTCATTGATAGCCGCTGGTGCTTATATAAATATACAAGACAGAGGAGCAGACACTCCTTTGATACATGCCGTCAAGGGTGGCCATCGCTCTGTGGTGGAGGCCTTGCTCAAGAAGCATGCCGATGTGGATATACAGGGAAAGGATCGAAAGACAGCTATATATACGGCCGTGGAGAAGGGTCACACACAGATATGCAAATTACTGCTCTCCACAAATCCCGATTTGGAGTCATCCACCAAAGATGGAGATACACCCTTGCTGCGTGCGGTACGCAATCGCAATTTGGAGCTGGTACACATGCTGCTGGATCGTAAGGCCAAGGTAACGGCTAGCGATAAACGTGGCGACACCTGCCTACATATAGCCATGCGTGCACGAAGTAAGGCCATTGTGGAGGCTTTGCTGCGTAATCCCAAGCACAGTCAGTTGCTGTATCGTGCCAATAAGGCGGGCGAGACTCCCTATAATATAGATACCCTACATCAGAAGACCATATTGGGTCAGGTATTTGGTGCACGACGTCTCAATACCAATGAAGATTCCGAGGGCATGCTGGGCTATGAGCTGTACTCCTCTGCCTTGGCTGATGTTTTGAGTGAGCCCACGCTTACCACACCCATTACAGTGGGTCTGTATGCCAAGTGGGGCAGTGGTAAGAGTTTTCTTCTCAACAAACTACGCGATGAGATGAACAACTTTGCACGCCAGTGGGCAGAACCGCCGGCCAAAACCAGCGGTTTACTCTTTCTGGTGTGCCTACATTTGGCTCTACTAACGGGCACCATAGTGGGCCTCAGCAGCTGGTCTACTCTGGCGGGATCTTTGACTTTTATCATATTCCTGCTGCTTACTTACTTATTGCTGGCGGTGATTAAGTACTGCAACTATCAAATGGACATGTTATGGGCTTATACGGTGCTACATGGCTTGGAGAAACGTATGACACGCTTAAGGCTGATACTACAGGTGACCTTTTGTCATCCACCTGGACCCCAGGCCGATACTCAGGCCAAACCGGTGCGTTTTCATTTTGCCGAAGCGAGCAGTGCCTCGCCTACGGGCGATGGAGCCGTGGCTCATATGCTGGCCGCTCTATTGGATGCCATAGAGTCACACTATGGTTGGCTATCTACGCGTCTCTATCGTGTCTTTCGTCCCAAGTGCCTGAAACCCGATGCGGGTTGGCGTTGGCGTCGCATGTGCTGTATACCCATTGTGGTCATCTTTGAATTCAGTGTCATAACATTCGTGGCGGGGGTTTCCCTTATGGTAGCTTACTTTCATAAAGAAAGCGGACCTAAGGAGGAGGAGAAGGCACAAATTCTGGTGGCTCTTTATGTCATTGCAGCTGTTCTAGCCACCGTTATCTGTACCCATTTACATGTATTGGCCAAAGTATTGGGTTCACTTTTCATTTCACACAAAAAACAACTAAAACGTGCTGTACGCTCCAAGGAAGCGGCTCCACTCACCCGTCTGGGTGCTGAGGTGGCTGTCATGACGGATATGGTCAAGTGTTTGGATGCCTTTACCAATCAGCAAAGTCGTTTGGTGGGTGTGGTGGATGCCTTGGATTCTTGTGATACGGAACGTATTTTAACCCTACTCAATGCGGTACAGACTTTGCTGTCTTCACCCAATCGTCCTTTTGTTTTACTCATTTCGGTGGATCCACATGTCATAGCCAAGGCAGCTGAGGCCAATAGCCGTCGCCTATTTACCGAAGGTGGCATAGGTGGTCATGACTTCTTGAGAAATTTGGTACATCTACCCGTCTACCTGCAGAACTCGGGTTTGCGTAAGGTTCAGCGAGCTCAAATGACGGCGCTTTTGTTTAAGAGAAGTGGCGGCGGTGAATACCAAATGGATGAAGGACCCACGCTGGGACATTCAGTTTCAGCCCGTCGTTTATCCAATGCTTCGGAGATTATGTCCAGCCAGGAGAAATTGCGTAATCCTCATAATCCACCTCGTAGTGGTGGCAAAAAACTACGCATGTCCGAATCAGTGGCCAGTTCTATAGGCTCAAATCTACATAGACTGGGTCAGAATCCTCAGGGTGTACTGGACTTATCGAGAATTGTTTTAACAGATGATTACTTTAGTGATGTGAATCCACGGAGCATGCGTCGTCTAATGAATGTGATTTATATAACGGTGCGTCTGCTGAAGGCCTTTCAAATTGATTTCAGCTGGTATCGCCTCAGTTCCTGGATAAATCTAACCGAACAGTGGCCCCTCAGAGCTAGTATGATAGTGCTGCATCATGATCAATTTATGGACAGCAATGCCGATGAGAATGTATCGCTGCAAAGTGTCTACGAAAAGTGAGTTAATAACAAGGTTTTCTATACACGCAAAGTAAAATATACAAGCTGTAAAAAATAATTATTTTCAGACATGGAAATACAAAATTTTGTATATGGGATATTCCATATCAACTCAGAAATAAATTATTCCCGTATTCCCGCGCTGTCTTCCATCTTGGAACAAATTTTTAAAGTTACATACATATTTTCTGAACCTGAAAGAATATATTCGGATCGAATATTAATTGGCCCTTTCCAAGCAAATGAATAAAAACAAAAAACCGTTTGAAGAAAACTCTTAGAGTTGTCCCATACTTTTTTTTCGAAAAGTTTACTTGAAATTTACAAAAATTGGTCTTTGGATTGTTTTAATCCGACGTTCCGTTCAAAAGTTATGATTTTTTTTAAAGTTTCAAGTCTTTTTCGCATTATCTTGAGAACTATCGACGGTGGGGGAAAACCATTTTAAGGTATTCTCATCTATATATAGTCCTTCTAAATGATAGCGATTAAAAGTTTTTTGGAGACAAAAAAAAATTGGGGTGGCTGAGTTGATATGGAATATCCCATATGTAAAAAATATATTTTTTCATGTAACTAACACGAGCATTTTGACACGACTCTTTTTTACAGGCTTCAAGAAAAGGTAGCTTAAATAATTGACAAGCCTGTAAAAAACAATCGTGTCAATAATGCTCGTTTTAGTTACATGAAAAAAATTATTTTTTCCATATGTAAAATTTTTAGAGCGAAGTTTTTTAAGGGACGTTCGGCTGGGATCTGGGAAAAGGAATCTGTGAGCAGGGATCTGGGATCAGGGATTAGGGATCTGGGATCAGTGATTCCGTATCAGCGATCTTGGCCATGGAACTGGGATCAGGAATCTGGGATCAGGGAATAGGGATCTGTGATCAGGGATTAGGGATCTGAAATCAGGGATCTGGGATCAGCGATCTGTGATCAGGGATCTGGCAATAGGGATCTGAGATCAGGTAACTGGAATCTGGGATCAGGAATCAGGAATCAGGGATCTGGGATCAGGTATCTGGGATCAGCGATCTGGGATCAGGGAACTGTGATCTGTGCTCAGGGATTAGGGATCTGGGATTAGGAATCACGAAACTGGGATCAGGGATTTGGAATCAGGGAATTTGAATCAGGAATCTGGAATCAGGAGTTAGGGTTTTAGGATCTGGGACTGGTAAAGCTAAACTATTTTCCAACACTATTTAATAGAAAATAATAATAATAAAATGTATTTTTATTCTTATGTAAGAATTCTTATTTTGATTCAGATTATTCTTCGTAAAAGCTTCGCTCGTACCGTGTGTTCCACGACACACACTGCTTTTTTATTTTTTTTATGATTTTTATTTTCATGTCTGAAAATAATTAATTTTTTTTTGAAAATCATTTTTGTGCATTTTACGAACCCTGTTAATAACTGAAAGTTAACACAAGATTAACTGAATTTTTTCTTTTACAGAGTACGTCCCAAACTGTCCTGCCTCAGAGAGGCGGCTCCGCTGTTGGAATTGGATCGTGATGAACGTAAACTGGATGCCTTCTTGCAGTTGCATAAATCAGATTTGTTGGTGGCCGATTTACGCATATTTTTGCCTTTTACCATTAATCTGGATCCCTATTTGAGAAAGGTCTTGAAGGGTGAGTTTTAATCTGAAATCAAAAATAGTTGGCTTAATTTTTAACTCTTTAAATAACAGAGGATCAGCAAATTATAGAGGATGAGGGATCGCTTGTATTACAAACTCGCCCCAGCGTATCCAATTCCATGCGACAACATCCAGCGCCCACCACCTATGTGCCTTCACCTCAAGCCTATCCGCCTTATCAAATGCTACAAAATGATTATATGGTTAATGAGCTAAGATCTCGTTTACCCAGCTCAAGCACTGAGGCGCCATTGACACCATTGATATCATCGCCCAATGATTCTTTTGCGGTAAGTGTAGAGTGTTATACTCTGTACCAAAGGTACGAACTGTATATTGGGTTTGTGCAAATGTATGGAACAGCCAGAAGGAAGCATCTCCGACCATATAAATGATATATATTCTTGATCAGCATCCACAGACGAGTCGATTAAGCCTTGTCCGTCTGTCTCTCGAACCTTCTAGACATATATTCTACTCATCAATACTTATCGAGCCACCATACATTGTTTTTTGGTCAGACGAACAATAGTAGAGTTGCCACTCCCACAATTTTAAAAAACCTCTTATCTCCCACAATTTTGGAGTTAGGTTAATTGAACCTTCTAGACACATATTCTACTCATCAATACTTATCGAGCCCCCTTACATAGTTTTTCGATCAGACGAACAATAGTAGAGTTGCCACCCCCACAATTTGAAAAAACCTCTTAGCTCCCACAATTTTGAAGATAGATTGTTCAAACCTTCGAGGGATATATTTGAATCGCCAGTACTTATCGATTCACTGAACATCGTTTCTAGATCAGATGAACGATAGTCGAGCTATAAGCAAAAAATATATTTACTCTGGGCAGCACTGGCCGCAATCGTGATGGGCAGCACTTAAACTTAAAAATGAATGAAGTTCATCCATTTCTCCATCTATTTTGTTATCCACAGGAAGATGTTTTGCAAACTAAACTAACTGATTTAACTGTTGAGGGTGTCATCAGTCTACTGGAACGCATAGAAGATCTCAAGCCCACATTGCAGAAACTGGCGCCTGTTTTACGCGATAATGCCATCAATGGACGTGTGCTTAAGCACTGTGATTTGGCTGATCTCAAAACGGTAATTAACTTTTTTAATATTCTAGTAAAGTTTGAAGCTCTACATAAATTTTCCCCTCAGGTACTTGGCTTGAGTTTTGGCCATTGGGAGCTATTCCGTTTGCTTATTAACACTTTGCGTGATTACGAACGTTTGCCACGTAAGGTACGTCCACAGCCGGTGGAGGCAACCACAAATGTGCCCATGATTAAGGATGTAACCGATGCTTTGATAACGCCCATACCGCGAGAGTCTTTATCCCGCAAGAACTCGGTCAGTCATATGGAAAAGCAGGTAAGTGTATCAAATGGATAAACCGTTCATGCGCATTCATTTTCTTATACAAAAATTCTAATCACATGCAGTCAAAAATCCATGACTATGAGTATCTGCAGGTAAACCACAGCATCCTCTCAGTTGTAGTTTAAATGTTGGCCGCTTTAGACATTTATTTATATATCTGCTATATTATATTTATATACTCAATCGATTTATTCCTGCTCCTAGGTTACACTGGAGGAGCAAATGATTTGCGGTGCCCTGCAAACCCTCAACGAGGAAGCTTTCGAGGATGTGGCCAGCAGTGAACGTCCTAGCCCAACAGGTGAGATGTTAGCTGCGGCGGCACAACTACAATTAGCACCCATACGCGAATCATCCGAGTTTGGGTCACCATCGGATGAGCTGAAAATGTCTAGCATGCTGCAATATAATGCCCCACGCAATCACAACAATAATGCGCCAACGCCAAACAAATATTTGCATGCGGATTATAATCGCAGTGCTAGTTCACAATCACTGCAAAGTCTGAGCGGTCATTTGGGTAATGGTAACAACGGTAGCACAGTTGATCTAATAAATGTAGATGCTGGCTTTGGAGCAGGTGCTGGTGGTGGTAGCGATGAGCTATTGATTGAGTCAATGGCCGCCTCATATACGGTACCCATGGTGGTTGTTGTGCCCAATGATAAGGTGTACGATGATACCAAACTCTAAAGTGACTGAGCAGTTTTATACCATACATACATACACAGACATGTACAAATATACTTCCTCCTCGCTCATTTACTTTCATCTAAATTGAATGTACATAAAATACCACGTTAATTATTCATATTAGAGTTAGTCTGAACTTTTTGATAAAAAAAAAACATATCTACCACGTAAATCTAATGGGATCTTTGGGGTTGTTTAAAACGATAAAGAATAGACCCTAGACCCTAACTGCTAAATTGTTTATTTCAGAAACATAAGGTCATTTTCATATTTATGAGACACTAAATTATATATCAGCTAAATTTATTAGTAAAATTCAAACTGGGCAACTAAAGACTTTAACAGTATTTTGTAGCATTTTTTTTGCTAGTATTTTTAGCAGCTGTGTATTTTATTTACTAAAAGCAAGTCAAACTATTTTAAAAAGCAAAAGATTTCATTTCAAAAAGATTATATTAAAAGAAAAATGTTTTAATATAAATGTGCTTCGAAACTTAAAGCCATAAAATATTGTACAGCTGAATACAAACGCATACGAACGAACATTTCACGTTCTGAGCACGGTCGCCACTTTAGAAATTGTTGTAAAAATCCCAGACAAGGTATCCCGTGGGTTCCAAATTTACCATGGGAAATGCTTGCTCATGCTGAAAGGAAAATATTTAACTTTATAATTACTAAATTAAAGAATTTTTATGGAATTTTCTACAGAATATATATCTTTTTAAAGAATTTTCATAAAATTTACTACAGAATATGAATCTTTTTAAAGTTCGGGTCCCGAAAAATTCAAGAAAATTCGGGACAGGACTCACCCCGTTGTCTAACTCTAGCTCCGACCTTCCCGAATATCCAGTAATATACATATTTTGATATTTTTTTCGTATATTTTTAAAGACAAGAAGAAGTTTACTATTTATATTAGTTTGAGTTTTTTTCAGTTTTTATGACTGAGGTATAGTGATTGAGGTATAATCACAGTACGTCATTCATCTACGATTTTATAACAAGCTAATTTGACTTAGAAAATTGATATATGAAATTTTTAGGGATATAAGTACTTCCCATACGTAGGACCGTTTTCATATTTTGCTTATTACATTAAAGGCTACTTAAATTCGTACCGAGAAGACTGACACCACGTTATCTATTTAGATTTGTAAAAATAAAGAAAAAACAATTTAATTTGAAGATCCAAAGTGGAGTCAAACCCAGGCCATTGTACCACAAACGACCAAATAATCTGGCTATCAAAATCCTACTTTGCTTAATTCTGCTAACACTGGCAACGTTTCCGACATTTTCTCTTTGGCAACTCGCTTCAAAGCTGTAGCAAAGAGTTGCCACGTTTTCACAAACGCTAAGTATTTTGCTAAAATCAAGATGTGAAAGCGAAATGTCTTAAGTCCTGCATTTATCAGAAAGTCGCCTTCTGCTGAAGTAGACTGTAAAAACAAGATATGAAAACGGTCTTTAGTAACGTTCAATGCTTGAGTTTTTTTTTTTTTATAGTTAAATAAAAAGTTCTAAGCAATTAAACTTTTTCTTCGCGCTTAAATTATGGATTAAAACTAGGGTATCAAACCAAAACCCAGAACCAGAAATTTGATTATTTATATGTATTAGTGTCTGCTCTTACATATGCTTTCAGTGGGCACCCCTGCATTAAGTTAACCTTTTATCCCATTATCTTGTTGAAAGTTTACGGTAATGCCCCGAAAATGTTGAAGAAGTGTGAAAATTACTTTTGAAGTTGCTCTTTCTGGCCAAAATAAGAGATGGTATACCTTGTCATTATGTCTCTCTCACAACTATGCTGACGGGTCAAAAAGTGTTCTTCCTTTATCATGCCATAGGAATAGGAATTATTTATTCCATCTCGTTCATTCAAATTAAAGAATTTTCATAAGAAAACACCAGTTGGTACCATTCGGTCTTCCATGTCCAGAGACTTCAAGCAAAAGCAAAAGAGCATGTTTACAGACATTTCTGATTACTCAGCTTACGATTTCTATACTTGCTTTAAATCCCAAATTAAATTCAATTTTAACCCCAAAGCACATTGAATTTAAAGCTTCTCACACAATTCTTTGTGTTTCGCCAGGCGTGAGAGCTTTTAGAGAAGAAAAAAAGTAGGAAAATTAATAAATGTAGATCTAATTCTATAAGTAAAATTTTCGTTTCCCTAGGGAAGACTTAAGAGGTTTCCCAGCCAGCATTTTATAAAATTTCAGTTTAAATTCGTGTATTTTTCGAGAACTTAGTCCGATTGAAATAGTCCAGAATTCGCTCATTTTTTGATTATAACCCAGCAAGCATTTAATGAATTTTCTGTTTACATTCGAGGCCTCAATCTGATTCATACACTTATAATGAGCTCATTTTCTGATCAGAAATGATACTTTCCTCGGAAAAAAATGGTACCCAAGAAGCGGCTCTTCTTGAAGACTCGCTAATAACCCGCTTTTCTGACCAGTTTCGACTCAGTTTGCATCGTCCTGTTCTAGATTTTGTGATTTAAATCACATTTTAAGCATATAAATTAGTCATCTTAAAATTGCACATGAAATTAATATCTTTTTTATGATCAAGAGGACTCGAATTGGACTGAACGAAAATTTCATAAAATGCTTACTGGGAAACTATACTTTTGTCGGTAGAAAATTGTGAGTCGCTTTAAAATCGCTTTTTTTTCTTATCAGTTTCAACTCATTTTCGAGTCGTATTTGTAATCATTTTCGAGTCATATTTCGGTTGTATCATCAAGAGGACTCGAATAAGACTCATTAAGGTGATTTTTGATAAAAATAATCTTCCAAATAAAGGTTGGTTACTTAGGTTCTTCGGAATATTTGTTGCTTTGCTTAATTTTTTATAAGTTGTCCTAGCTTAATATTTCTTGCTTTCTAAAGAGATTTTTCGCCGACTTAAACTTCTACATTAGTTTGGTAGATTAAAATATGATTTTCAGTGTTCAAATATGTCATTTTTTGTCTTTTTTATTCAATTCAGTATTTTGACTTTCATAATGCATAGAAAATGGACTTCAATTAGCTTCTTCGTGTAGTTTTGTAATTTAGAAGGAAACCTGAGTGCTAACTTAGAATTGAAACAGCTGTTTGTACCATGCCCAGTTGAGAAAAAGAAATTTAGAAAAATTAACTTCTTAGGACCGATTTATCTTCTTCTACATAGCACTATCTGTCTCTCATAGAAGATGAGAAATCGGTCCTAAATCTATATATATATGAAACATTTTCGAATCCCGAGGGAACATGAGTTTTTATTAAAGCTTTGGCAATATTTGTTGCTTAAAATAATTTAATCGATGTTTTGTTCTTGCTTAATTCTAGAGCCTTTTCTAACAAGAATTAACCTTCTAGATAAAAATATAAATTTAGATGAAACATTTTCGTATCCCAAAGGAACTTGAGATTTTTATTCAAGCTTGGGCAATATTTGTTTAATAAATGTTTTCTTTTTTGCTTAATTCTACTGCCTTTTTAAAGAGAATTAAACTTCTTGATTAAAATATGGTTTCAGTGTTGTCAAATATGTCATTTTGTTTGATTCTTTTATTCCGAATTTTTGGTATTAAGTTTCTCTTAGTGTCTTATAAATATGAAAAGGTGAACCTTACATTTCAAATGCATTTGCTTTTTGTGCTGGCTTTCGTTTAGTTTTATGGGTTTACTACAAAAAAAATTTGTACTAATATTTTGAGCTGTGACGGTAACTAATTTTTCCCCACTTATGTCAAGTATTAGTTTTTAGTTTTGCCACAAAAAACATTTAATATTGTTAAACAACAACTACAACAACAAGAAGAACTAACCTCTTTAACCAAACTTATATACAAAAAAAAAAAAAGTATTCTTAAATAAAATAATTTTACAAAACAAATTTTGACAAATGCTTTTTTATTGTTCAAAGCTTTTTTATATGCAATATTTGGAATATATATATATTTAATGTGTTGCGTTTAATTTGTTTTGTTCGATTTTGCACGAATGTTGGTTCGGTTTCTTTTTATTTGGTATGTTACTCCGGCCTTGTATTCATCTTTTGTAGAGCTAATTGAGGCTTCGCCGGTGCAGCAGCGTCGTGATTCCATATTGAAGCAGCAGGGCAGCGTACGGAGTGAGAAGCGGGTATCGATCAAGCAAACGCCCAGCAGCAGCAGCAACTCCAATAACAACAATAATAATAATAATAGTAGTGCCAAACTGGCCTCAAATGTGGAATATGTCTCGGAACGTCAAATGGAAGCCCTACAGGGTAGCAGTAAAAATCGCTTGACCGCCAAGCCTCCCACTGGTGAGTAAGCTCTTAATATAATTAAACAAATTTCTTACTTATATATAAATTTACTTCCTTAACAGGAGCCCGTCCCGCTTCTTTGATTATAACCAAAACCGATGCCAATTCTCAATTTCAATTTTTACGCTCATCATCGGTGGATTATGATGATGTTGAGGCACAGCAGCAACATGCCACCATGAGTGCCATACGTGCCACTTTACTTGAACAGCAGGAGGATGAATCGGCGCCTTTGGTGTTTACAGTGCGAAAATGATGATAGTTAATCTCTTAGTCTAAGTTGAATTGCGTTGTGAATTAGTTCATATATATGTATAAAGACAAATCCGAGCTGAGATTAAGCAAAATTAATAACGTTGAGCGGTTCGTTTGACATTCAAGGCCTTTTGCAGTGCCATATACATATGATCAGCCCAGTGGGCGCCCGGCATGGTGGTTATCAGTTCCTGCAGGGCATACATCACATTTGATTGCTGCTGTGTCAGATCGGTGGGATTAAAACGCGGATCTTGCCAAAAGGCACTTCCGGGCTGTTTACTGGCGGCCGCCATGGGTGCAGTTTGTATGCCCCTATCTTGTGTCCAGTGTCTATTCTCCGTCTGTGTTGCAACATTTGTATAGAGACTTGTGGCTGAAGGCATTTCCAACTTAATCTCATGTCCATTGGCCTTGGCCTCCTGTCTCAGCTTGAGTATGCGTTGTGAGGTGATGGTATTGCTTTGCATTTGCTTCAAATGTGACACATCCACAGCTAGAAGATTTAACAGCTCGGTGGTTACCTCTGGCATGGCTTCCAAACCCCATTTGGCCACTTGAACACTTGTGCCCGGCATGGAATTGAATTTGTACATGACATTGAAGTTATTGCATATAGGCGAGGGATTCTCAAATATGCCTTGGTTCATGTAGGATGAGCTGCTGGGCAGTTTGTATATGGTATCCACCATAAGGAATTCGGTAGGCAAGGCTTTGGAGGATCTTAACTCGAATTGTAGCAGAGCGGCTCGTGCTCGTTCCACCGCCAATTTGCGTTTCTCCAAAATGCTCAAACGTTGGGTGGGTTGACTAGATGCCGCCGCTTCGGGTGCCTGCATCAAAGTGCTAGTATCCACCAGCCTTATAAACCTTCCCTCGTCTTCTCGCACATTGGACAGATTCATGTCCAAATCAGGCGGGGTTTCGGGTTCGGTTTTTACTATCACACGGGGTAGACCATTCTCTCGACTGCGCTTGTGGGACTTGTGACTACTTGGACTTCTACTCCGATGGCGTTTCTTATGTGTCCTGCCGGTTTCGTCGCGGCGACTTCTTTCCTTTTTATGCTTCTTCCTCTTCTTGGTAGGCATTTCCTGTTCCTCCAGCTCGGCTAGTACCTTCATTTGCTCCTCCAGCTGCATACGTATACTTGCATTATCATCTCTGGTGGCTACATCTTCTGTAAGGGGCACCTCATCTATGGTACTCAAAATATTATCCAAATCTTCAATGGGCTGCCGTTCTGGCGTAAGCGCTGTTTCATCTTTTGCAATGGGCGGCTCGGGTGTACGGGGCTCAAAAAACTCATCGAACCAGCCTGCAGGCGGCGGTGTTGAGGGAGAGTCGGAGGGGGAACGTTTTGGTTCAGTCTTTGGTAAGTGTAAATTTCTGGGAATTGAGGCACCTTCATCATCACTTTCCCAGCCGGCTGCGGCCACGGATATTGTAGACAAACGTAGTTGTTGCCGCTGCGGCGGATCTGGCGAGCCGTATGTATCGTCGCGCAAGGGCGTGTTGTCGTCCTCATTAAGTTGACTGTGTGCGCCACGGATTTCTGCTTCAGCTTTGATCTCCACTTTTATATTATCTGTGGCCATGCTCAGGCAGGATAGTATCTTTGTATTATTGAAGTACGAAAATGTTAGAAAATATCGAAACTCGATTGCAGAAGCTTAAGAGATGCGCAGTTAGCTTTAAGCTGTCACGATCAGGCACACTCACGGGACTTAAGCTAGTGCGTGACACAATCAAATTAAAAAAAATTGAATTCTTATACCAATCCAATTATAATTGAAGGGGAAAATACGCATTATTTTGCTTAAGGTTTTTGTTCCATAAAACACAAGTACTTTGCGAGTGACCCGCTTCAAATAACAAAGCTGAAATGAATCTTTATTTGAAAGTAGGTATCTTTATATACATTTTTTTTGTAGTCCCATTGTTACGTGTGGTGGGCGGGGTTAGTGGACTCATACCTTGAGGCTGGCTCGCCCACAGAAAACACACGCAGGGCCCAGCTCGGGTCATAACACCATGCTACGCCCGTCCTTGGTATTCTCAATTGCTGACATACATATGTGTGCCTTTTTTAAGGGTTTTGGGTTATTTCTTTACATTCAGCTCACATGAGTCCCTACCGCATTGCAGGTAGCTGGACTCAAATGTTTGTGGCAAAATCATTTCACTGCTATTAACAGTCACAGTCACTGTGACTTGCCACCTGCGCTCACCTCTAAAAGCTATCGGTCTATCGATACCTTGACAGCTGTTGTGATTGGCGTGCATAATAAATTTTGCTCCAAAAAAAAAAAAAGGAAATTAAATAATTCGCCAAAAATGAAGGTCATCTACAATACCCTGTTCAAGCGTACCTCCACCTATGCCGTGGCCATTATTGCATCCGCCTTCTTCTTTGAGCGGGCCATTGATGTCGGCTCGAATGCCATCTTTGATTCCGTCAACAAAGGCGTAAGTTTGCCCCCCTGCTTATGTAAGCGGCCACCCATTCATTAATTTCCTTTTTTTGCAGAAACAATGGAAGGACATCAAAGGCAAATACGAATAGGCCTGTCAGCTATTATTTAAATTAAACAATGATTCGTTGTAATTAGCATAAAATCCAGGTTTATTCCTTATAAACGAAACGAAACAAAAAATTTTAGAATTTCTATTCTGGCACCTCCCAGGGTTTCTCCTGCCGATAGGCATCCCAGGGCTGTGTATTTTCCAGGCGCGACGGTTCATTAAAGGAGACGCCATTGGCCTGAACAGTTTGGAGCAGCTTCTCCAGTTTACTGCCGGCCACGGCTTCCACATTGCAGGTCATCTCTGTAATGCCAGATTGCAGACAACGCTGAGCCAGCACTCGTCCAAGATTTACAAAGGCTGCCGTGTCATTGGTTTTGTACAATTGTTGCTTTATGGCCCATTCCGAGGTGCTGGCACTGAGTATGGAACCATTCTCGAAATGCTTGACATCGGCGGTCACATAACGACCGCTGGTGTTGATCTCTAGAGTGTGCCAATAGGAGCGACCCGGCTTCTCCAAGTGATAGCCCACTGGTTTGTAGGCAATGCGTAGGCGTTCCAAATTTCGTGGATTTCGGTTGGTCACAAAGTTGCCCTCACTGGGAATGGCGAGTTCCTTGATTTTGTGTAGTACACGTGCTGAGGTCAGAGGGCGGGCACTGCGAGACATGCTGGAGAGCAGGTATGTATGGAATATTTACAATTATGTGATATGCTCGAGGGCGAATAAGAAAAGTGCACTTTAGTGATGGGGTTTATTTTTCGGGTAATCGATACTATCGATATTTTTATTTCAGTTAATGTTAATTTTAATATTTAAAATTTTTAAATTATATCAAGATATCAAAAAAAAAATATAGCGGTAAAAGTAGAGATCTTAAGCGATTTGGAACACATACATAAGACTACGGTCCAATAGAGGTATATCAGCTCTAAAAAACACAATAACAGATTGAAACATAAAATTTGCCTTAGGTTTTTTTTCCATTACATTTTTCGAAATATTAAGAGATAATTTTTTTAGGTCGAAATTTGATAAATATCCAGAAATTTTTTTTATTTAATTTTTATTATAATTTATATTTTCATTTTTCGAACATTTCTATATTCAAGCAAGGATTTTAAGACTTAGAAAAGTTTATCCGCTTATTAGAATTTTTTTCTATATTTATAAAATATATATTATATAATATATATTTTAATAAAATAAATTTTATTCATAAAGTGAAAAACATTTTATACGTTAAGCTTTGGCCCCACAGGCAAATAATTTGCCCAAATTTTTTACGAGATTTGTCTAAATAGGCCTTAATAGCGAATTTTTCGGCACTGTTTGGTTGAATTATTTGCTTGTGGGATCCATAGCTTTAGTTTCAAGTCCTGAAAAATCAGAATTAAATTATATTGATAGCTATCATAAAAATTTGGGAAAATTATTTGACTGTGGGAACATAGCTTTAGCCTATCTTTTAACTTTTATACATTCTCTTTTTTCTTTATTCCTTCTTTTTATCACTGAGATCTCTTAATTCTCTTTTCCTCATTCCTGTCTCCTTTCCTTTTTACATTCTCTCCTCTGTAGTCCATTTTATTACTTTATCTCTTTCATCGTTACTTTCTCTTTATTTTTTCTTCTGTCTCTCGTGCTTTCTTGATGTCAACTTATAGTAATTTGATTAAAATTATATTTTTTAATTAAACAGCATTCAAAAGCAATGGATCTTATTTTTCACCGATAGTGTCATCACTAGTTCAGAGTACGATTAATTTTTCGTTTGGCCCCAATGGTCACACTAATCGCACAGCTGTTGGCTGTTTGTTTCTTTTTCTCCAATTTCTTATAGTTTTCCTTTTTGGCCTCATTTAACACTTTCTCCGCTTTCTAAGCCAAACCAACAAGCCAATACAGTGGTATCCACAGACATGCGCACTTTTCTGCCAGCAGTTCCAATGGCCAGATGAAAAGCGTGAAGCAGTTTGGCAGTGCAAGTCCAAAATTTCGCAAAACTCATAGGATAAAACGGACGGTTCGCGTTTACCGGTTATGGTTATGTAAAGAAAAAACGTGCTGTTGCAATACTCGGAATTAGCCTTAAAACACATATCATACATACGCCCACACACCTAAGATAAACGTCATGTGGCTGCCAGTGTGTACAAATTTGTGCCGTATGCGGCACGTGGGCCTGCAACGAAAATGGGCCTTAACTACGGCCCAAGGTCAGCAGTGGTATGTGCTGACCGCCGCCAGGGTAAGCATAATTTTAATTCATCAAATAGACGCGATATAGATTTTGCGCCTTTTAAAAAATAATCGATTACCAAGCGATAACTTTGAGCGCGCGCGCGCTCTATTCAAATATTATCTCAATGTAAACAAAGCACTCAAGGTGAAACAATGTGAAGATCTTTGATAAAGTGCTGGCCTAGCAAAAACAAAACTCACTGCGCGTGCCTCTCCCGCCTGTTGCTCTTTCTCTCTTTCTCTCTCGACAAGGTTTTTGTCAGTTACACTTGAAAATGTCCAACGCATGGTCGTGCCATTTATAAATTTAAGAAATTCTTGGTTATTAAATACACGAGAAAATCTAATACATTTAATTAAATGCGAGGGCAACGCAATTTAAATGAATGTCGAACGTACCAAGCGAGTGAGTTGCTTATTTATTCCTGTATCACCCAAATACAATTCAAATTGGGGTCAAGTTAGTTCAGAATTTATAAAAAAAAAATAATATAGAAAAATGCGTAGCACTGAAAAATTGACTAAAAAGTACAAATACAAAAGAAAAGCAATCTTTGTACCTACGTAAACGCTAGATAAGATTAGACGGAAATCCATGGTCAGACTGGTCGAGACTTTTAAACAAAGTTACACAAGTCATTACACCTATATTTTTTCTCCCTCATATATATAGCACTATATGCAAGCGCCTGAGGCCCGTCCAGTGCCCACAGATGAGAGATCCCCGCCAGCCGCAGCCGCAGCAGCAGCAGCCACACTGCAGCCGGAACAGTCAGTGCAGCGACAGGCCTCTTCTATGACTCTAAAGCAGGCGGAAACAACAGAGCAATCAAAACAACAATCAGACCAGCTGTTTCGACGAAACGGCTCCATGTCATCCATGTCGTCAGATGTGGCAATACCCTATAACATTGACTGGATCTTTGGACGGTTGCGTAAACCCTCCAAATTTTGGTATTTCGCCAGTCAAATTGTCATCACGGCGGTGGGCATGTTTAGCAAATTTGTTTTGGGTAAGCTTAAGGCCCAAACCTATTTTAACATCCCACTAATCCACATCCTTTAGTTTTGATGAATCGAACGCGTGTGTACAACAAGGAGCGACTGGTTCAACTGGTATCCAAACGTCCCAAGGGTGTGCCTTTAGTAACCGTTTCCAATCATTATTCCTGCTTCGATGATCCCGGTCTTTGGGGTATCCTGCCCATGCGTCATGTGTGCAATACCCTGCGCATACGTTGGTCCATGGCTGCACATGACATTTGCTTTACCAACAAGTATCATTCGCTGTTCTTTATGTACGGTAAGTGAGGGGCTACAGTTTTACCAGGGCTGCTATTTATATAGAAAAACACGTTATTATTATTATTTTTATACTCTGTACCGAAGGAAGCATCTCCGACCTTTTAAAGTATATATATTCTTGATCAGCATTAACAGCCTAGTCGATATAGACATGTCCGTCTGTCCGTATGAACGCTGAGATCTCAGAGATGGTAAGAGAAAGAGGTTTGAAGTGTATGGAACATATAAAAAACCTCATATCTTACACAATTTTGGAATTAGGTTGTTTGAACCTTCTAGACATATATTCTACTCATCATTACGTATCAAGTCCCCATACATCGTTTTCCCATCAGATGAACGATGGTAGAGTTGCCACCGCCGAAAATTGTAAAAACATATCTTTCACAATTTTGTAGTTAGGTTGTCCGAACCTTCTAGACATATATTCTACTCATCAATACTTATCGAGCCCCCATACATTGTTTTCCATTCAGATGAACGATAGTAGAGTAGCCACCCCCACAATTTGAAAAACTCCTTAAAACTCCCACAATATTGGAGATAAATTGTTCGAACCTTCTAGACATATATTCTTCTCTTCAATACTTATCGAGCCCCCATACATCGTTTTCCAATCAGATGAACGATAGTAGAGTTGCCACCCCCACAATTTGAAAAACTCCTCAAAACTCCCACAATATTGGAGATAAATTGTTCGAACCTTCTAGACATATATTCTTCTCTTCAATACTTATCGAGCCCCCATACATCGTTTTCCAATCAGATGAACGATAGTAGAGTTGCCACCCCCACAATTTGAAAAACTCCTCAAAACTCCCACAATTTTGGAGATGGGTTGTTCGAACCTTCTAGACATATATTCTTCTCATCAATACTTATCGAGGCCCCATACTTCGTTTTACGATCAGATGAACGACAGTAGAGTTGCCACCCCCCAGAATTTGAAAAATTCCTAAAATATACCACAATTTTGAAGTTAGGTTATTCAAACCTTCTAGACATATATTCTATTCATCAATACTTATCGAACCCCCATACATTGTTTTCCGATCGGATGAACGATGGCAGAGTTGCCACCCCCACTATTTGAAAAAAACCCCATATCTTCCACAATTTTGAAGTTAGGTTGTTCGAACCTTTTAGGCATATATTTTAATCGCCATTACTTATCGATCCACCATACACCGTTTCCAGAACAGATGAACGATATTCGAGTTATAAGCAAATCAAATAATTACGCCCGTAATCGTGTGACCCCAAACAGGTACAGAGTATATTACAGTCGGACTTGAACCGACTTTCTTACTTGTTATTATTTATTATATATAAAAAGCAGCCTTTGTAACATTTCGTGAATCCTTCTCCCAGGCAAGTGTATTCCGGTGGTCCGTGGACTTGGTGTCTATCAGGAGGCCATTAATATGTGCATTGAAAAATGCGCTCTTGGCCACTGGGTGCATGTCTTTCCTGAGGGTAAGGTGAACATGACCAAAGAGGAATTGCGTCTGAAATGGGGTGTGGGACGTATTATTTATGAATCACCCAAAATGCCTATAATATTGCCCATGTGGCATGAGGGTATGGATGATGTATTGCCAAATGTAGAGCCCTATGCGCTGAAATGGCGCAAAAAGGTAACCATCAATATAGGTACGCCCCTGGATCTCAATCACTTTGTGGAGGAGCTAAAGATGCAACAAGTGCCCGAACCGGCGGCCCGAAAACTTATTACCGATAAAATACAGGATGCCTTTCGGGTGGGTTTTTCTAAGCTTAATTTTGTGATTTAAAGTAAACTTGTTATTTTGCAGGAATTACGCTTGGAAACCGAAAAACTGCACCGGGAACGCAATTAAGTACTAAGCATAACTATTTATTTGCCTAGTATTAAGCCTAAAAGCAAACAAAAAAAAATTATTAATTATGTGAAATGACTTAATTCTAAGTAAAACAGTGTGCATTATTAATTAGTGTAAATATATGTAAACTCGAAAATTCAAATTTCAAATTTCAAATTTAGGCGCTTAAATTGTTTGCAGCATTTCAATTATAACTCTCTGGCAACGCTGTGTAGGCTAACTAGGCAGAGCAGCTGTTAAAATGTGCCGTTACCTGGCCATATGTAAAGAAATATAAAACAAAATTAATTTAATTTAAAAAATCATAAAATAATGCTAGTGTTGACCACACCCCAACGCAAGGAGCTGCTTAAGCAAGGAACTGCACCGGCCAGGTGTCAGGTTTTGGGCCGCGGCTCCTTTGGCACTGTTTTCAAAGGCATTTATCGCGGTAATTATGACTTACCTAGCACATCAACTAAATTTATATATAAACTGATTTCTTTCTAAGATCACTCCGTGGCGGTAAAGATTATTAAAGCCCAGGCTGACTCAACTTTGCACAATGAGTCGCATCTCTTAAATCTGAGACATCGCAACATAGTGCGTCTCATCAAAATGGAAGCCACTACTCAGTTTGGTCTTATTATAATGGAATGCCCCAAGGGACATAGTCTACAACGTCTGATAGATGCCATACACTTACCCCTTTTACATAGACTGATGTAAGCCTCTATAATCTCCCTATTTCTCATACTTATTGAAGTATATTCCTTTCTAGCATTTTGCTGGATGTCTTGGCCGCCTTGCGTTATTGTCATGGCCAAAATGTTTTACATTTGGACGTCAAGCCCGCCAATATTTTGGTGGCCCTGGGCATTAGACCTTTAACTGTGCCTCAATTGTCCAACTATAAGCGAAGCTATTTGTGTAAACTTTGCGATTTTGGTTCCTCCATCGAGTTGGGACAGTTGTGTGAGTCAGCGGCAGGCACTGCCAGGGGTACACTACGCTATATGTCACCCGAGGCTTTGCGTTCGTTTAAACTTACACCCGCTGCAGACATTTACTCCTTGGCCATTACCATGTGGCAATTGCAGTCACGTCTTTTGCCCTATCATACGCTCAACTGTAATGAATCCATTGCCTATCAGGTGGTTAAGCATGATTTAAGGCCAAATAACTATGCTGAACTGGAGGTTTTAGGCACAGATAATGCCGAGTGCAACTGCCCGGGCTTGAATGTAATTAAAAAAGTGCGTCGTAATCTAAATTTTAATCGTGAGTTTAAGAGAAAGCCACCCCATAGATTTGTCAACTATTTTGATAGTCCCGAGCCCACGCTAGTCAGCCTGGAAAATGCTTACAGTGAGCTATATAAAAGCTGCTGGATTAGCTTACCAGAAACACGTTTAAGTTCGGCTCAGTTGAAGCTACGTTTAGAACTCATGCTGGTCAAGATTTCTTTAAATAGCAAATTTGTTGTTTAATTATTTTAATGTGTTTTAAATCAGGGACCGTAAGTGTTATAACTTTTTTTTGATAAAAATTTTGAAATAAGAATTATTTTCCAATTTTTAAATTAAAAATTAAAAATAATCGTTATTCTATGATTTTTAAAAGAAATTTTGTTTTAACAGTTAAATTTTAATTTTTAAATAAAAATTTTTGAATAACAGTTAAAAATTAATTTTTATTATAAAAATTAATAAAAAAAAAATTAAAAATTAATTTTTATTATTAATTAATTAATTAAAATTTTTTATAATAAAAATTAATTTTTAATTAATTATAATTTGTATAATAAAAATTAATTTTTAAATTGTTATGAAAAAATTTTTATTATAAAAATTTTAATCAATTTTTATTTTGTAATTCTTATAATAAAAATTAATTTTTAATTGTTATGAAAATTTTTTTATAAAAATTACTAATCTAGTAGGTTTGAGTAAACCTTGTATCCTTCCATTAAAAACCTTTTCTAATATTTACTATCGCCTAGTAATTTTTATAAAAAAAATGTTCATAACAATTAAAAATTAATTTTTATTATAAGAATTACAATATAAAAATTTATTAAAATTTTTATAAAATTAAATTAATTAAAAATTTAATAAAAATTAATTTTTAACTGCTATTCAAAAATTTGTATATAAAAATTAAAATTTAACTGTTGAAACAAAATTTTTATTTAAAAATTATAATATAACAATTTCAAAATTTTTGTGTGATAAAAATTGCAAGTCAAAAATATATTCCATTTTGGGACTTGCCATTCAAAAATATGAAGATTCATGTACTTCATTTTTGTAATAGTCATTTTTTGTCACTTCCATAACTGTTATTTTCGGTCCCTGGTTAAAATTTTTAAAAAAAGAGAGCCAACTTTCAGGTTTCAATAATTTATTTTTCGTAACTTCAATGTTTTTTTTTTTGTTGTTGTTTCGTATATTTTGTACTCGCTAAGCTAAGAAAATACATTTATAATGTTTTATATACGAGCTTAAGATTATAATATAATATATATTTATGTATATAGATAGCAGATGCTGTCTTAAATTTAGTCAGAGGAGGTAAACACTAACTATTATAAATGAAGGAGGTTTCAATGTACAACAACTGCTGCTTATGCTAGAAACCTTTGTAAACATTTCAAAATATTTCGGATTGATGTTATGTAATTGTAATAATGTTTGATAACCATGTTCTACATATTTTGTTGATACATATTTTTTCTTTTATCTTTAAATACACATCGATTTTGTGCGGAAGACTACATTTTTTTTAGTTCATTTCTATGTAAGTTGTTAAGTGTATGTTGTATGTTCGCTTGATCAATAGCTATTTAGGATTAGGAGTAGCTATCATAAGTTGATTAGAAATTGTAAGTAGAACTTATAGCAATTGGAAATGCTGCTGCAACCAAAGCTCTAAACAAAGTAGAGCCCGGCGAGAGCCAGTTGTCAAAGAAACCAAAACAAATGGGAAAACATTTTCCAAAAATTCATCTTATAAATACTTGCTGCTTCTTGGATTCATTATCTCTGTGTTTTTTTGTTTGAATATATCACAATTTAGTCTTTTTAAATCTTAAATATTTGTTGTTTTTGTTGAAGATTATACTTATTGTTGTTGTTTGTTTGTTGAGATTTTGCGTGAAACGTGGATTTAACTCGCATAGGAACGTCGCACGGGAACTGGCGGGGGAATTTTGGATTTACGTGGCGGTTGCTGCTTTTGTTGCATTGACTGTGGCAAGGGAGACGAGGGTGAAGGCGACGAGGAGGATGTTGATGTTGATGACGAGGAGGAAGTATTGATGCACGTTGGTATCCGAGTGGGTGGTACCTTGCTTGGACCAGTCTTTGGCAGTTCGGTTGACTTCGTTTCCTGTAAAAGATACAGAAAAACAAAATTTGAAGCCATATTATGGAACATGAATATATATAGCAATGAAGCAGTAGGATTACTTAGGGCCGATTACTCATCTCCTATATGTCAAATAAACTTACAAATAGCAGTGTAAATTCTAAGCTTATCGGATGTATAGCAGCAGTATAGTCCAAGAGAAATCGGCCCTTATTGAAAAGGCCAATACTTTGGAAGAGTGAGCCATTATGTGAATTGAGATACCTATGGTGAGTCTAAAATTAATATCATATAAATACGAGCTTTCCAGTAAATCTATTGGTGCTTTTAAAACAATGCTTAAAAATAGTTTGCTAATGTGCCCTCTTCTCACTCTCACTCTCACTATATTTTGTATTCTTTCATTCTAGGCTTTGATACTTAATTTGGTGTGTTTATATAGGAATCGCCACCCTTATATCAGGGAAATGAGCTGGATAATGTGATTTCTATTAAACTGAACGTAGAAGCACGATAAAGTCAGTTTTATAAACGGTTTTAAAAAAAGTAGTATGGGTATAGTTCAGGTAAAGCTCTGATGGTCCGATCAAAAAAATTTTTATTTCTCTTTTAAGCTTAAAATCTCCCCTTTAGCCTTGTCAAAAAACAGTCTAGATTGATGAAAGTAGTCTTGTAATTGTTTAAGACCCGTCCTTTAAAATTCATTTTAGGATTTTCCCTAAGTCATTTATGAGTGATCCGAACCCGTATCTCCATCAAACTTTAGCCCAATTTGATATAAGTACCCTTGTCGGATTCCTTAAAATCTGACCTAAGAGATTATATTCCGGATTTTTGTTAATTCCAACTGGAAATTACTTTTGTGTACTCAAAGCTACGGCATCCTACCATAAATGCTAGCTCCGACAAAATTTTAACCCTGGTTTATATAAGAAGTCTTCTCATACTTTAAGATAACATCGTCTTTAGTTAAGTCCCGCCGAAACACTTAAAATAGAACTGGATGTCGGAATCTATATCATAACGCAGAGACATGATAATCTAGTAGGCCCCTATGTTGTCTTGTTTCCATTGTGAATAGTTTGTCATTTGACGTTCAAAACCATACAACATATAGGGCTACTAGATTTATCATGTCTCATGCTTCGTCGAATAATGTAAACTCAGCCTAAGCCGAAAAAAACAATCTCTGATATTTACTTTATAAAGATATTTTTGTTAGAATATTCGCGAAACTGAAATATAAATATTTCGCGCTTTTGAACCCCGGAACGAACCACTTTGCAAATCTTCAGTAGACTTTGCCCAAAAACTTCAATGTGAACATCGATTGTAGTATAAAAAGGTACAAGTAAAAACTTGACTTCGAAGACCTTTTCGACAAAAGCTTTTATTATTATTATTATTTACAGATAGACAAGTTTTTAAAACAAGGCCTAACTTAAAAATAATAGCTCTGTTCCGACAAAAATTTATCTGATTCGAAATTGCTGAAATTAACCGAAAAACGCCAATATCTTTTTAGCTGATCTAATATAGTATTTTATTTGAAAAGGGTTCAGCGCGTTTTGAAACCGGTCCGTACCTTCTGCGGAATTTCGGAATTATGCAGTTGGTTTAAATAATAACGAATTTTTGTAAAGACTTAAAATTTGGGTTGGTTTTTGCCTGATTACTGAACCGTTGGGCCTATAGAACAAGCATTTCTTCTAACCTAACCTTAAATATCATCGAAATTTTGCCGGAAAATAAAAGCGGACAAACACTAACCCCAAACAGCGTATTGAACTATCTCTGTATAAACACAGCCGGGAAGAGCTTTGAAAAAGAGTATCAGAATAGCCTACCTTCTTTGGTGAAACAGCAGCCACTGCCGCCACTTGAACGGGCGACGTAACACGCTTCCAGCCATTGCTGCGGCGCCATGAATTGGAGGTTGTAGCTGCTGCAGCTGCTGTGGGCAAACCATGACGCTGCAGCATCCGTTCCTTAAGCTTGGAAACCACCGCAGGTGCCGGTGGTATTGCCTCTTTGGCCATTTTTGCCATTAGCGAGCAGCTAATGCTGTCACTGCGCACCACACTGGACTCCAGTTCGCGTCGCTGATTGAGACGCAATATGCAGCTGGGCTCCTGATCCTCTAGCACCGACTTGGATTTGACCAGTATTTGACCGGGTGGTCGTCGTAATTCGCTCTTGATAATTTGAGCGATGCATTGCTGTTCATTGAGGGGTTGACCAATGACCAGCGGCACATCTTCAATTTCAATGTCACTGACACGACGCCGACACTCATCAATGACGGCATAATCATGATCCTCCTCCTCTGCCAGTTCTTTGGGCTGCTGCTGCAGTGGCAGATGGGAAAGTTCATCGGTTTCACTGGAGGAGCAACTGGTCAGCTGAGCGCGTCCTGCCTCGCTGGGCGTGGGACTACTGCTGGCTCGCGCTGTGTTGCCCACTTGACTCTCGGATAAACTTGAATCCGGCTCGTCCTCGTCCTCATCGTCGTCTTCGTCCTCGTCATCCGTTTCGCCCTCCAAATAAGAGTACAGGCTGCGTGAGGAGTTGGAGCGTATGTTGACCAGCTTGTAGAAATCATTGGTGAAATCTGTGCAGGTCACCTCCTCATCCTCCGAGTAAACAATCTGAAATTTAAGTTTGTTTATAGACTAATCTCCACTTAAAAGTAAGATTGCAACTCCTACCTTCTGTTGCAGCAGCTGGGCAATGCCATCCGCCACGGAATCAGTCTCTACGGTAGTTGAATTGATGAACTCACTGGTGGGCCAGAGCCAATCGTGATGCTCTCGCTTACGCCGCTGTTCCCGCTCCTCGTCAAAGGTCATCACAGCCAGCTCCTCCTGCGACATGCTCCAGTCTTCCATTTCGGTGGAACAGGGTTCTGCGGGTAAAAGCCATTGCTCCGGCTCCTCGGGTAAATCCTCCAGATGGCCATTCGAGGGTTGCGGTTGACCGCTACTCATGGTACAGTAACCCTCATCGCGCCCTTTGACCGGGCTAGCGGACAAAGCCGCATTCTGAGCCTCCAGATCACGCACACGACCCTTAAGCATGCTCACCTCCTCACGCAGATTATCCTCGGCCACAATGGCATCCACCACTTTGCGCATAACATCATCCAGGCAGTGTTCATACTGACGAATGCGGGTGAGTAGAGCACGATTCTCCTGTTGCATGGAGTGCAAGAGATTCTCCTGCCGGGCAAAGCGAGTCTACAAAGAGAAGAGGGAGAATAATTGATCAGCATAGAGACAAGGCCAACCTTTTGACAGCTGGTGGGAGGGGGAAGGTGAGGGGGGGCCAACTCATTTATCAAACCAAAGTGCTAAGTAAGCTGCACAATCTTACAAATCTTGTGAATGGATTGGTCAAATAGACTTGTTAACTGACCCGAAGGTCGTCAATGCATCAATGGAATGTCTGGGGAAAACCTTGAGTTTCATTAGAGCGTTTTATACAATTTTTGTGTATTTTTTTTTGTTGGGTTTTAAAGCTCAGAGCTCACCCATCACCACCCATCGAGATGCCAAGTTTAAGTAACACAAGGAGACTAATGAAAAGCTCAATCAATTTGCTTTTGGGGTGGGGAAATGGGGTCAGGCCAAGGTACACTTAGAAAAAAGAGGTGAACAGAGAAGAACAATTTTAAGTAGGGTGTAATTTAAATTAAGTATAAATCATTCTTAGCTCCAAAAATGACCATTATTATTACTAAAGTAAGAACAAACTTACTTGAACCGAGCATTTTTCGTACTTACAGTAAGTAAACATGTTCTAGAATACCCGTTCTTAATTAAAGTACCAAATATCTTATATTTAGTACAAACGGGGCTTACAATGTCAAGCGTATAAAATTTGTAATGGAAAATGTGAATTTTTTCAACTGGTTTTCTTAAATTTCTTATAAATTGATAGTAGGTTCGGGTTTTTTGGGTGCCCCGAACCGGACCATGAATTGAACCTCTTACATTTTTGACCCCTCGAACCTGAACCCGAACCGAACCACTTTTATAAAAAGGTGGGTGATAAAAAATAATATTATAACAAAAAAAAAAACCTAATAAGATTATTAAAAATAAAACTTAAAAGAGTCACTACGTCTGATTGTAAAGAAGAAACGTTTAAAAGAGCAATAGGCAAAAAAAAAAAAAACAACTCAATAATTTTATAATTCCTTCTAATATTGTCCAAGAGAGCACTACAATTTTTTTAAATTAAATTTTTTATTATTTTGGAAAAGATTTAAAATCGAAAACCTAAAAACTTAGTTGTGATAACTTAGTTTGCGTCTAGATGAACTTCTTCAGGAAGATATACTAAAGTCAATCCCAGTCGATGTCAAGTACTAGAGGATTAACTTGAGTATTCAAACAAAACCTGGAGTTCAGGTCCGCGACGAATCGGGGAATTGAACCGACTCTCAAAATTTTGAGTTTGCAGCTTGTTTTGGACCTTCTGGTTTTTGAACTCTCACTTTTTTTGATTCAATTATTTGAATTAGTTCAAGAATTTGATGGCTAAACCAAAATTTTTTAAGATAAAATCGCGTTGATTTTAGACTGTTTCGACCTGAAAGTAGGTTAAGTTGCAATAATGCGGTGGACAAAATTAAAAGAAGCTCATTTGCCATTCACCTGTTCTCGAAACTGCAAAATATTTAAGTAACTCAGGTTCTAGTGGAATCAGCTCTAAGAATCAACAGGTGTTCGATAGCAAATTAAGTCAGTGTTCTTAATTTTAGAGCAGAAATTTGTCCCCCATTCATCAGACGAACGCATAACCCTTCCAGCAAAGCCAATCAGTCGCTGGCTTGTGTTCAATAAAGTAGGTAAGAGCCGCATTGCAACGCCAATACGCTACCACTTTTTCGACACGCTCTTCTTCAAAAACGCTGTTTTAGACCGAATCGTAACTTTATCACCTTTACCACCCTAAAAGCCTGGTTAAAGGGGGGGAGAATTTTCGAAAAGTCCATATAACCCTTAATTTAACTTTAAGACCGATAAAAAAAAAACAAACTATATCTGATATTGCTGGAAGATCAGGTAGAAAAGGCTTACTTAGGATTGCGTAACGTCTTATACAGAGCGCTGAACAGTTGAATGTTTTTTTCTTCATTCTTGTTGATATCAAGTATAGGACATTGCCCACCCCTGGTCTAAAATCAAGTATACGATTAAATTGTGCTTGATTTGTGAAATTTGTACTTGGATCAAGTAATTTCGTACAATTGACCCACATTTCTTGTTTGCTGTTTTTTTTTCTAAGTGTACAATTTACAAACTTCTGGAGCAGCTAAGGAGACAATTTGTATGCTTGGAAATGGGAGCAAGGGGAAACATTGTTCTTAAAAATGAATTTATGCGTTTATTTATGACTTGAGGAGAAAAACTCGCACAGTGCAAATTGATTTTCCACATGCTGTGCGCCAGATTCCTACCCTTACCCCCCCTACCCCCCATACTACCCATACATACCTGCAGTGCCTTGTGATCCCGACATGTCTGCAGTTGTTTGCGTTCTTTGGATTTCATAATGCGATTCATGCTGGAGCAGATGATACAAAAAAAAGAGGCCAGAAATAAATGTTTAAAAATGAAAACGAGTTGCAAAAATTAATGGAAATGGAAATCTTGCTGTGTGTGTGTGTGCTTGCGCGGAGTAAACATGGCAACTGGATATTAGCCTTAGATTATGATGCAGAAATCTACGCCTGTCCAACGCAAATCCCAAAACCCTTAATGGCGGTAATTACACTTTTTTTTTCTCGAGCAGGGTCAAGTGATTGATGGGCTTCCTTTGGTTCAGCTCCGCAATTTGGAAAATTGCATTCAAAGCCGTTAACTCTAGGCACCAGTCGACGCGGCGTAATAGCGCTTGTGTGCCCAGGAAGTGTAGGGGGTGTGGCCAGTCACGAGTTTTTTGGCTATGAAATATTTCATGTACATTTTGTGCCTCACAGGAAAACCGAAACTGTTCTTAAATTGCATAATTGAGCATTGAGAATGGCCAAATTAACAATTTACCAGTTTAGTTTATGGCCGCGGAAATACACACACACACACTCACATACAGATAACACTTACTTCTCAATTTGTTCACGCAATTCCTTCTCGAACGTTGGTGACCCGCATTGGCTCTGAAAAAAGTGCATTACAAATTAGAAATAAAATGCGAAAGAAATTAAACAACATAAATTAGTGCACTTTAACAATGATTAAGAACGACAATTTAATTGTTCGTATCACACAGCGACAATCAGCGACATTTACAAGCTGATGGAAAAGTGACAACAAAAGAAAAACCAGAAAAAAAAGAAGGAGAAGCATCGCACTCCCCCACTCCCCTCCCCCACTCCACCTATAAATCAACAAGCGTCTGAGCTTTGTCTGGAAATGAAATCGATAAAAAATACATCACGACCTTCTCATCTGGTGTAACGTGACGACGACAACACACACACACACACACAGAACAGGGAAGTGGAAAACATAGCCATGCTTTGGCACTTGTTATAAATCGTTCAGTTTAGTGCAAATATAATGAATGACAACTACCGCTTCAAGTGTAAATGAAACTAAATATAATACACAATATTTTTTATTGAAGTGCCAACACAAGCACCACACTGAGATTCGTATGGGTGAAGATAGTAGATGGCTGTATTTGATTTGCACCGATTTTATTTGCTTAGCAGATAAGTGTAGATATATCGCATTAAATTATGATTTTCCTATACTGTTTGTTAAGTATTTGGGCTATTAATCAATTATACAATAGTCAAAACTTTTCAGTTTAAAAAATATCATTGCCTAAGATTACACACAAATATTTGGCATAAATTTAAAAAAATATGTTGGAGTATAAGAAAAAACTTAATTGCTCTTAAAGAATACAGAATCATGAGCCCAAATTACAGGGTTTAAAAATCAAGCATCCCTGGTATTTCTGCACGACACTGAAAGTAAGTTTGATATTCTGCTGTTGTTGCCGCAGCATGTGCACTTTTAAATAATGCAAAACAGTAATTAATATAAAGATAAACTATTGTCTTGAAATGCATAATAAAGCTTAAGATATGTCAAATTCAGAAGAAATAGAAAAGCTTATACTTTTTATGTGTTGTGTCTTCGTTTTTATGTGATGTTGCTGAGGGGTTTTTTTTATACGAACCTAACCTAAAAGTCACGTGTTTCGTGGAGTAAAACTTGTGAGCTGCTCGTGCATTCTCTTAGCTAAAAATGGAATTATATTTAATGAAATATATATAATAAAGCATAATCAACAGATTTTGCCCATTGTTGCCCGTTTGCGAAATATTTGTTATTGTTGCTGCCGACTTTGAGTTCAGCCACGCTGAAATGCTTCAAATGTGGATTGAAGGTGGACGCAAAACGTATGTAATTTCTGATTGAATCTTTAAAACAATTGTTAAAAACCTTAAACCAATAGAAAATCAACAAATTCCAAACAAAATTTGTAATTATACCGTTAATATTAATAAGTATCTGCCAAAATGCAATAGACTAGTTTCAAGATTCAAGCAAGATCATCATAATTGACTTTCATCAAGGTCGCACAGTGGCGCCATTTGAGTATTTTCGTTTCAAAAATCATAACTTTTGAACCAAATGAGATAATTGAATAATTTAAATGGCAAATGATAGATTATTGTTCAACCTATAAAACCCTCATTTTGCCATTTCTTTTATACCTATTGTACCTGTAGCAGTCGAATTGGCAGCGAAAGGCAGCTGGAACTTTTTTAATTACTTAAAAGTATAATCAAAGAACGTATTTTGAAAATATGGCATATACACTAAAATATATATTTTTGTTATTTTCCATCAGAATTGAAAAATAGTGAAAAATGGATAGTTTTTAAAAAGCGATTTATTTGGAGAAACAAAAAGCAAACTGTCAATTTTTTTTTACTTTTTTACATTTTACTTAAGCAAACATTTTAAGTTATAAAATTTATTACATTTTATAGTATTGATTAATAACTCGCAAGATTTTGTTAAATTTCTATATAATTGAGCAATCTTGACTGATTTGATATGGAATTAAACTGAAGCTGTAAATCAGTGATTAATATAAAGTTCAAGTAGATGAATAAAGTTCAAATGAGTTGAGGGTAATGGAAATTGCTTAAATTTTTCTTTAATAAAAGACCGGAGAGACAAGAACTATAAGATGATATTTGAAAGAAAAACTCTAAGAGATTCAGTTCGATCGAATATAACATTTTGATTTGGTACTTTTTGGACTTGGACCATATAGATCTTGGAGCCATTCGTACGTTAGAACTTTTATAAGAACAATATAATATATATAATAATATATATATATATGGGTGATTCCATAAAAAGATTTTTTGGGTTGAAATAATTTTGTTTGCAATCTGTATTGAAAAGTAGGGCGTACATATTTTCAGGGTTTTTGCGAAACATGACTAATTCACGGTCAAACAATTTTTTAAAAATTTAAGATTTAAAAAAATTTAATTATTTATAATTGCTTGATACAAAAAAGCATTGGTAAAAAAATATGGAAAAAATTCTGTAAAATTGCAACCGATCCCAAACTTCTTAGTTACTAACACTTAAAATAATGGCAATTTTTTTCGCGAAAAGTTGTACACAAAAAAGTAATTGCCGCGGAAAGGTATCTTTTTTTTTCTCAAAATTTCGTCTTCTATCCAGGAATTTACTGTATAAAGCTGCAAATGGGCACCTCAATAGTTTCGGAGTTATGCATTTTTTACTCATTTATTTTAATAATTTGGAAGTGTGATTATTTCGTGGAATCGCCCATATAATATATATATAATATAATAATCAAAGTTGTTACAAGACCCGTGAATGATTTTAAACGCGGCCTAAAACTAGGCAACATATTTTTTAAGAACCTAGATTTCAAAAACAGGAAGATGAGAAAACCGCCCTTTATAAAAACCAAAACTTAAATATGTAAGCATATGTACCTTATTTAAATATCTCTTGATCAAGAGGGGACATGAATTTAGCGCCTAAAAATATTTAAGAAATGTTTGCTAACTTCTCTGGTTTAAGACCTTGTTAATCTGTGCAATTAAATCTCAAAAATGTTCTCATTTATTTAAAAGTCTTTGAAGCAATTTTCATATAATAACAGTTTTGTTTAGGCCACCTCAAACTGGCTTTATGCGCTAATTAAACATTGGAAAGAAAGTAACAGAAACCTAATTTGCATAATTTTTGGCTTCAAGAAAATTAGAGTTGTTCGTTTTTTTTTGTTAAAGGGATTTCCCCACCAATAAATGATTTAATAAAGTTTGACCAAAGATATTTTGAAAATTATTCTCCGGCTTTGTCTAGAGTTCTTAAGAATTGCTCGCATTGCTTAAATATGCTGCAATTCTTTTGTTATTCCTCATTCTCCCAAGGGCTGCTGAGGCAGCATAAATATCTATGAAAATATTTCTGAAAATACTTTCATCTGCTTTTTCGGTGAAGTTCTGTAATAAAACCAAATGAAACACTCGCCGCCGCATCAGCGGGCTGAAAGAAGAACAAACAATAAAACGCAGCGGCACGCACCGAGCACACACCCCCTCAAGTGGTTGATGGTGGGTGGGTGGGTGGTTGGGTTGGTTGGGGTTTGGAGGAGTCATTTGGTATTACAAATATATGCAATAATTTTTATTAATTCGCTGGGAGGAGGTCCCATATTAAAATGCCGCCGAAATGACTAAACAGGCTGCTGCTGCTGTTGCCAGACTGATTGCCGTCCTCGGGCGCCACTTGTGCCTTTTGGAAATGGGGAATGATGAACGTGTTAATAAAATAAGAGGCTCGGAGATGCTATTTTGGGCAACTGGTGCGCCTGTTGGCAGCTGTTGGGCTCATGCCTAAATATTCATTGTGAATTTTGGTCATAAAGTGGAGAGAGGGAGTGGGGGCAACTTATTGATGAAGTTATAAAATCAAACATGAGTTTTTTTTTTTATTAATTGGACTTTGCATAAGTTTCAATTGGCAGGGGTGGACCTTGATTTAAGGGTGCAATAACAGAAATTAACAAAACAAATCCCAGCCACATGTTGCACCCGTGTCCGTGTCCAAAGAGGGTGAAGGTTCACACAACCATTTGCACCCGCAAACAGCACCCCAATCAGGCAGAGGGGGTGAGGAAGTTTATTAAAGATGAGGAACTGGGCTACTTTGCATAAAGCAGCGGGTGCATCCTCTATATAAATTGATGCTTACCATTTTATCACTTAGATTATTATTGTTTGCTGGTTGGAAACTTCTAAGACCACACAAATCCCTTAAAATAACAACAAACAAAGACACTTTTTTGGGGGTGGGGGGTTGGACAAAAAACAAACGACAAAGCATAACTCAAATTCTGAGAAATGTCTTAAAAAAAAAACACCGAAAAAACGTAGCAGACGGTTAAAAGTGAAGGGCAGTTGCCTACGACAGCCGGCGGAACACTGAAAACGGAATTAAGGGAAAACAACCCTTGGGCGCCAGAGGCGAAAGAATGAGACTGAATTCGCCGCAGTTTCCTGTTCTCTCTCTCTCTAGTGGATCAGCTGACTTACAGTATTTTTTTGATGTATTACTCGCGATACGAATTGGCCGTTTTTAATTTAATGAAGCGCGACGACATCAAAGTGAGGGGGGGCAGAGAAGTTGGACAGACAGCAACAGCCCCGTCAATGTGAATGTGTTTTGGGTAAACAATAAAATAAACATTTTGCAGATGTGCCACGGGGTAGACTGTAGACTGCAACTCGGGGTTGATCTCCCTTGCCCCTTGACAACGCAACGCGACGCGACGGCTGCTTCAAATGCAAACACTAAACGTCAGTTTCGAAGGAAGTTTGCGAAATATTCTCGTAAAATTAATTGCATTGCACTTTTTTTTATTTTTGTCAAGGGGGTAACTAATGTATATATGTATATATGGTGGTAGTTTCCTTTTTGGAGTGTGGGCGTTATGAATCATCATCAAGTTTTGCTTAAAAAAAGAGCCTTGATAATATAGGGTGGATTTTTTTTAAGTCTTTCGACCTACCCTAAACTCAAGTAGTGTAGAAACGTTATCTTCCACAGCGGCGCCTTCATTTCCGAGTGAGTAGACCCTCAAATGTTTGTCACAAATTTATTAGCATTACAAGTTGGACGCGCCAGGCAACCCAACTGATGTTGATCTTGATAATAAAAAGTGCTCATGTTGCCACTCCTGCTCCAGCGGTGAAGCTCTTGTCAACGACCAAGTGCCTCTTGAGGCAACTTGCAAGTCCAGGCCGCCCCCCCCTTATGCCTTGACTGTTACCATTTTTTTCTTTCTTCTCCTTTTCTTCTTTTAGCTTATTAAAGCTTAGATTTTGCTGGGTTTGGAACTGGCAACTGGCATTGGAATTAAAAATTGAGCACGTGCTGGTGGCGAAGCTTGGCCATTGTTGGTCGTTGGCTGAATGTCAGACACTCGACTGACTGAAGATGTTTTTTTTGTTCGTTCGAATGGGCGTGTCACTGCATCGATGCCATGTCTGAGCAGCAGATGAATAATGGTTGAGGGTGGAATGGGTGTACATGGCAGCCAGGTAGTCCAACTAGAGTTTGTTTTTAACCCAGGGTCGAAATGGAGTTGTACTTACAAAAATAAAAAATAATCAAAATCCTAGTGGTCCCTCAATGAGTATTTTAAGTAAGTCCAAGTTTATGTGGTTAAATTTGAAAAACAACCCGCTTAAAGCACAGAACCACAAATATCATTTTGTATTTTATAGGAACCGGTTTTCGAGAACCAATATTTGCTTGATAAATAGTTTTAGCTCCATAAATAAATTACCAAATTGAATATAAAATGCGAGTAATATTTAAAGGATTTATTTAACAACTTTGAGACTTTATTTTGAGAAATGGGTGCCTTGTGGTTTTCTCAAAGTACTTCCCTATGACTTTTTCCCAACTTTCAGGCAGCAAAAACATCGATCCAATTTTTGGTTCCCATATAAAGTCAGATAACCAGATGACATCTTTTAGTTTCGGGATCCAGATAACTTGTTGTGTCTTAAGGTGTAGTTGGTAAAAATAAACATTCCGGGAGTGACACAGAAATCTCTAGAGATTTTGACAACGGTTGGTTGGTAAATCTCTCGAAAAATTCGTCGGTGCCACAGAACTTCAAGAGATTTCAAATTCTTATTCGAAAGTATAGTTGGAATGTCTGTGTATTAGATTATGGTGAAACTGCAATAATAGGGTTGCGTCTCTCGCGAATAATTAATAGCCATTTAAAATCATAATTTCTTTTGATGATTAACATGAGTTGGTAAAATATATACAATAATATACACAAGGGCGTACTTGTTAGAATATCCCAATGTATTCAAATGTTTATAATTTGAGACCGAGCATGCTTGATAGACGAATGATTCTTCTTCTTCTTCTTTTCCTCAATCCCGTATGGGATATAGGGCTTTGGAACTTGTATAACGGACTTATTTTCTCGGTGTACATTGGAACCATTTTTACGCCAAAACTATTCTTTAAAAAACACTACAACTTTAGGCAAAAATAGAGATGTGGGACTTTTTCCGTAAACTCACTTATTCCCGCTTGATCTACTCCTACGCTAAAACAGAAGAAGAACGCTTTTCGAGCCGATTCTCAAACATGCTTTTAACAAAAAGGAAAGGCATCTTCATAATTAAGTGTAAATTTGAAGTGGAGCGCACCGTTGACAGATCCATGAAAATAGCAAAAAGGTTCTATAGATATTAAGAACATGGCCGAGCTTTATTGAAAAATCGCAAAAATGGACCAAAATAATGTGAATTTTTAAACCAAGATGCGATCTGATGATATTAAAGAAACATTTGAGGAATACAAAGTTGTTAATACTTTGGACGAACCAAGGTTCGATCAAACCTTATCTCAAAAACCTTGATCCTTTAACTTCGGAACCTTAACCATTGGTAAATTTTGGTTTGAACCCGCGAACCGAACCTCCGCAAAAATGATTAGGGCTTGCAGCCATGCTCAGTACGCAAGATGAAATAATTGCGATATTTAATACACAGAGAAAAAAATTTATATGAAATGGCAGTCATTTACACATTTTTTAATATCAATTTCACTCCGATATGACGAAGATTAACTTGATATGATAAAAAATATCAATTCGATCTTTTCTATAAAAAAAAAAAAAAAAAATACATTGACTTGTCTGGGGTCTGGGGGATCGAACTCGAGACCTTGTATGGAATGACGTCTCAGCGCAGTCAACCAACGCACACATTTATGGGAAGACATCTAAGAAACTATTTATATTAAGTATGAAAAAATTTATATTTTGAAAAGATCATTTTAACCAGCAAAGATTAAATTGATCTTGAGCTTTTTTTTCTCTGTGTAGGTAAGAAGATGGTGGCTGGAAAAAATTTTGAGAACTACGTTATCATACGAAAAAGTTATCATTAATAAGTTCATTTAAATTATTCCCTCTTAAAATCGACACACAAATCGTAAGGGAATTGGGTCGTTTTTGGATCAAATCTAACATAGAATCAAATATCATTTACCCAACAGACGATATAATGACATTTGTTTATTGTAAAAAATAAAAATGTTATATTCTTTAAATTTTTTGAAAATAACTGTAAATAAAGGAACATATTATAATATTTTTCGTTAGTAAGGGCTTTGCCCCCTCCCCCTATCAGGATGATTTAAGACTTCGCCCCCCCCAACGTAGACCTGCTTGCCTTGACGCACGGAATGCAACCAAAACTATTTTCTTTGAAAAACAGGTGAAGCATGACTTCGGCAAGCCTTCGGCTCATATACAACTAAACTGACGCATGTGTTTGGCCCCCAAAGAAGGTTTAAAATCACCGAATCGAATCACTTTCAAAAGTTTTTAAATTTTTACCGCCTTGTTGAATCAATGGGTTTGATAATTTCCCTTTTACTATCTAAAGACTAAATTGTCGTAAAGAGCAGCGTAGGTGGCTTAGTAATTAGTTAAGTTTACCAACATTTAGTTACAGTTTTTAATTGATTGTTGTTTGATTTAAGTCTAATATTTAAAATTTTTAAGTGAACAAACTGAAGCACAAGCGCTGCTCTACGTAAACTGTTGGCTTTATTAGCAACAGATGCCCAGTGTAAAGGGTGTACGAAGTGGGATGGAAACTTTGTTTGACTTTGATACGGACTGGCCGGTTGTCGTTGCTGTTGTTGTTGATCTATCACTGATTAAAAGCATACAAAAGCAAATCCTGTTACATTTCTTGACACTTGTTTGTTTGTTTATTTCCGTTTTGTGTTGTTTTTTTTTGTGCCATGGCAGCATTTTTGAATTCATATATTTACATACTAAGTATACATTCAGCCAACCCACCAACAGAGCTTACAAATGCTCTAACCCATTGTACTGCCAAAGGATTAAATGTCACACCGAGTACTTGAGCTACCCGTTCTCGTTCCCCCTTCCCCACCCCACCGAGGCATGTCTTTCAACTGTTGTTGGTAACAAAATAGCCAAATACAACAACAGCTGTCAGCAATTTGAGTAGGGTTTAAGAGCAAAAACCGAGAGCTCTTGTCTGCCTCATCAAGTTCAAGTGGTCAGACTTAGAATGCAGATGCTAAGAACTTGGTACCTCTGGTCTCTCTCTCTCTCTCTTCCCTCAAGATCATTTCTATCATTCCGAATGACACTAATCCATTTGCTTAACAAGCATTCTCCATGTGGTTTAGCAGAATCAATTACATTTCTCTCACTCTTACCAGCTTGGCAAATTAGAAACAGATGATGGCCATGGTGATGCTGATGATAAGAGCATGGCGAATCAGGAGATGGATATTCATTGAATCGTGCCATTTATTGTCTGCCACATGGCCAAGCAGCAGCAGCAGCCCAAAAGCTGGGGGAGCCGAAACATTTTGCTACATTCACACTTTTGGCTGACTTGTCAGGCCCACTCCTTTGCGGCTGCCAGAGCTACTGATACGCCAATAACAATAAAGCACACACACACACACACACACACACATGCACCCAGACTAAGTGAAACCAAAGGACAGTGGCAATGGGCGAGATAGTTAATCGTTATTTACAGACAGATAAAGTGCAGAAATATTACCAAGACCAAGGAGCAGGAAACGGTAGCTCATGTATCTTTCTCTCTTTGAGGGGGCAACCACCAAATGTCGAAGCAGTGAAAAGAAGCAAAAAAAAATTGAGAAAATTTGACTTAAGTTCCGACGAAGTTTTAATACCCTTGTAGTCATATAACTGAAGTCAATCAAGGCTGCAAAACCCTCAAAACCTTCAAAACCCTTGGGTTCAGCATAAGTCGTACCTTATAAGTGTACAACCTCCCGAATCGGACCTGGTTTTTTCGAAAAATTCAGAACTTACTCAGTTTGTGCGGCCCTGACTTAAAATTTATTAGTTATATACAAACTATGGCAGGTACAGAGAATAGTACAGGCTTGACTGACTTTTTTACTTGATATACCCTTGCAGAGGGTATATTAAACTTGTCACGATGTTTGTAACGCATAGAAGGAAGCATCTCCGACTTCATAAACTATATATATTCTTGATCAGCATGACGAGCTGAGTCGATCTAGCCATGTCCCTCTTTTTCTATGCTATCTGCTCCCTCAGTTTTAAAGCTATCTTGACCAAACTTTGCAAAAGGTCTTTAAATACACATAGACTACACATTTGTCGGAATCGGAAGGATTGGAAGACTATATCATATAACTGCTTTAGGAACGATCGGTCCAAAAACTAGTTCTAGTGAGAAAAACATTTTTGTTATCAATTGTAGCGTCACCAATCGTAGTATATATTAGTTTTATATGATTCCACACAATTTATGAAAAATTGATCAAAATCGGATGACTAAAGCATATAGCTGCCATATAAACGGTCGGTCCAAAAACTAGTTCTAGTTAGAAAAACTTTTTTGTTTTCCATTGTAGCGTCACCAGTCGTGGTATATATTAGTTTTATATGCTTTCACACAATTCTGCAAAAATTTATCAAAATCGGATGATTATATGATATAGCTACCATAGAAACGGTCGGTCCAAAAACTAGTTCTATTGAGAAAAACTTTTTTATTTTCCATTGTAGCATCACCAATCGTGGTATATATTAGTTTTATATGCTTCCACATAATTCTGGAAAAATTGATCGAAATCGGATCACTATAGCATATACCTGCCATAGGAACGATCGTTCCAAAAAGTAGTTCCAGTGGGAAAAACTTTTTTGTTGTCCTTCGTAGAGTCACTAATCGTAGTATATATTAGTTTTATATGTTTTAACATAATTCTGGAAAAATAGATCAAAATCGGATGACTATATCATATAGCTGCCATAGGAACGATCGGTCAAAAAACTAGTTCTAGTGAGAAAAACTTGTTTCTTTTCCATCGTGGCATCACCAATCGTGGGATATATTTGTTTTCTATGCTTCCACATAGTTCTGGAAAAATTTATTGAAATCGGATCACTATAGCGTATAGCTGCCACAGGAACGATCGCTCTAAAAACAAGATCTAGTGAGAAAACTTTTTCGTTGTCATTGGTATCGTCTTTTAAAAACTGCAAGGGTATTTGGAGCCTTCTATTTAGACTTATATTTTTTTTATTCTAAAACCTTCGTCAAATCTTAATATAGTTTGAAAGTGGTAGCTCCTCATGCTTTTCTTATGCAAATTCATACTTTAATTTCAGTGAATTTTCTTTAAGTCTGGCTTCGAGGCTTTCAATAGTACAGGAACACAAAAAAAACTTTCCCAGGTACTGGCATACAAAATGTCTGATCTATACTCTGAACCACTTTTGAAGCACCTTTTTTAAATAATTCGGAACAGGTCTTGAACCAATATTGAACTTCATATAACTAACCCAAAAAGTTAATGGCTTAAATAATTTCTAAGATATTTTTCACGTTACGATTAAAGTTTCCAAAGCTGCTGCCTTTCAGGTGTTACCTACAACACACCACTTTTATAATACCCCTTGTCAAGTGTATAAAAATGCGCATACGCCCAAAGTAATCGGATTCCCATGCATTGGGCACACATTTTGGGCTCTGCTGGAGGCTGTGGAGTGATAACAAGTCGTGGGCGAGGCGGGGGGCGAGGCAGATGCCATAGTCATACTCGTAAATTTTGCGCAAAGTTGCTCCGGCCGCCTGCCAAAAGAATAGAAAATCAGGCAATGGCCAAAATGTACTGTGTGGTACTGGCGGCAATTTCCAGACGGAAATCATTGGCCAGAAGCAGCAGGAGCTAGGCTTAGGCCACACGCTGCTTCTTTTCACACCATAAACTCCGACGCGCATTTAACTCGTTGCCGACATTTTTGGGGGGCCCTGTTATCAAATTCAATTACCTAAAGCCGGAAATGCGTATGCTCCTTTGCCAAAAGTTCCGGCCATTAAATTTGGGCGGCAGTTTGCCAGATAGAGATTTTGTTTTCGCTTTCGTTGAAGCGTCTCTAAGTCTAAGGTGTAGAGGAAGTCGTTATTAAGCAGGCCGCCGGAGTTCATTGAGTTGTACATACAATTATTTACTTGATGTGTTTTGTTTTTTGTTTTTTTTGGCAGCATGTAATTTAAGCTTGTAACTTTTAATTGCTGACCAGGCGACCTTGTTGTTACTCAGTGGTTAGAATGGAGCCTGACCACACACACTCACACACACAGATAAACCGCATAAAGGCCAGGCCATTTCCACCGACCGACCGCACAGGAAATTAAAATACTTTGTGGAGTTGCAGAGATGTCAATATCCGGACTATACTCACTTTATGGAACTGCTCCTGCAAACGCAGCAGAGCGCCTTCAACTTCCATCATCCGCTTCTCCAACAAATCCTGCAAGAACAACATAGAATAAAAATGCAAACTGAGGCAAAAAACCAAGATCTCTAGCTAAAACCCAAAATTAAACGATATATAATAAAAGCTGTGCATATGGGCGTGTGTGATTGTATGACCGGTGGACCAATGTGAAGTGGGTGTAATGTGTATGAATGTGTGAGTGTGTATGTGTGCAAGCGTAACAACTACTACCAAAAAGCAGCCTGAGGAAAAGCAATCTAAATTAATCTATGCATAATTTTTCAAGGTGTATAACAAATCATTGAACTCTTTTTTTTATGTTGGCATACACCACAAATCCCAACAGTACAATGAGTCTACTTAATCCACACGCGATATAAGGTAGGTGTGAGGAGATACAGTGGTGTAGGCATGGGAAGAATATGGGGCTTAAGGTCCCCCTCCATTTAAAAAATCTCACAAATTGATACTACAGAACCGAGAGATTTCTGTTCTTCTGTGGGACCGGGTAACATCGAGGTGTTACGATAGTATCCAAAACATTTTAGATTTATGTATATTAATCAGCATTATTTATCGATCAACCAATAGTCGAGTTATAAGCATACATATGTATGTGTAAGCGACGACCATCGAGAGGAGAGCAAGATTAAGGGTAGAGTTGGGTCATAGGTCTCTTTTATAGCTCTATTGCTAGGTCTTATGTACACTCATAAAAAGAATCAAGAATTCCGTACTTAAACAGGGGAAATTCAAGTACTAACGATCTCAAAAGCAGACTAAGTTCGGAATTTCCAAATCTGAGAGCAAAAATATTATTATTTCAAGTTCGTTTCGGGATTATAAATTCACTTCAACTTAAAATAATATCTTTCTGGTTGCTTCAAAGTTTTTGTTATTTAATTTATAATTGAGGTTAAAATTTTAGGAACAAAACGATCTTAATTTAATCACGGTAAATATAGAATGACATTTTTTTTGAGTGTACGAATTAATAGTCTCTTGTTAAAAAAAACCTGGAAAAAAAGATCCAAGATTCATTCAATTCCACTTACATTTTGGTACCTAAACTTCACTACAAGACCTAGCATAAGATTCTAGTTTACACTTTTGATCATTGAAATAGACTCAATGTTTTTTTTGCTTATTTTACACTTAATTTCTTTAAACCAGTGGTTATTTTACCACTAGTAAATCGCACAGGCAATTGAGTACCATCAGAAAAGATAACAAAAACAAAATGCAAGCAATTTTGGGGACAGATCGCAAAAGCAGATCACAGCAAAAACAAAATACATCCTTTTCGAGTGACTTAAGGTGTATTTAAGATGATCGATTTTATATGATCGATATGGACTAAATAACAAATATATAATTAAGATAAGCTACCCACCCGACCTAAACACAAACGATCGAATCTGACTAAATTTGCCAGATTATGGGATTTTCACACAAATTTTCTGAATAAGAAACAAAATGTAAGTGAACCCCTGCTCGAACCTAAATCTAGGTTCAAGGTGAAGTATTTTTTTTAACAATTTTTTAAAACTGAGCTTCTCGGCACTTTCTTGACTCATAAGATTAAAGTTAAGAAAAGCCAATAGCAAGATTGGGAAGCTCTATTAAGGCTTTTAATTATCATAAATTTTTAGACATTTTAGAAACTTGAAATTTTAAACAATATTTTTGAACCTCCCCCCTGCATACAACATTACCAAGATTATGTGATTTCAACACAAATTTTGTGAATAAAAAACACAATTAAAGTAGACCTGGATTCGACCCTGATCCTAGGTTCATGGTGGAGTATTTTTTAACAATTTTTCAGAACTGAGCTTCTCTGCACTTTCTTGGCTTAAAAGCTTAAAGTTAAGAAAATCAATTAGCAAAGTTTGGGCAACTCTTTGAAGGCTTTTAAATATCATAAATTTGAATTAGAATCAGAAATTTTTTAACCACCTCCCCCTGTATACGCCCCTGCTGTTGCAGGTGGTGCAGAGTGTCTTGCAGACAATTGTGGTGTGCAGGTGTGCATGGCCAATAATTCACCATGAAGTCTGGCATTTTGGCAAGCCACACGATTGTGTGTGTAAGAAAAACGAACCTGGGAATGAGCTCGCTCGTTCACTTGAAGATCTTTTTTGGATCAAGTGACATTGCTGTAATGGTCAAAAGGAAGTGGTAGATTCTTATTAACAACGGCAACGCCTCGAAAATTATAGCTCTCCCAGAAGGCCAACAAATGTTATGCTGAGGTCGCCGCAGCTCGTTAAACATTTTTTTTTTTTGACAGAAATTAGTTGTGGAAGTTGTAAAAATAATTTTTATAGCTTTAAGAAAATGTGTCTATTTGCCGGGGGTTTTTATTTATTTTTTTTTATTTTTGCATAAGAGACAAATTGATTTCTTAGGGCTAAAGCAGCAACAGCTGAAGACGAACAAATGCGGCACATAAATTGCACCACGTTCAATGAACTCTCTCTTGCCAGTGCAACAACTGCAACTTTAACAGAAACGTTGGCATCCACGCAATTGTACGTGGAGAACGTGACTGGGTTCTGATGACAAGGCTGGAGATGCAGTGCAGCAGCAGCAGCAGCAGCCATTTGGCAAATTTGTGAACTGAAGACCGCCAGCTGTGAGTGGGTGTCTGTTGGTTAGTGTTTGGTAATCGATAACCCCTACCATTTTGCTCAGCTTCAATTAGCCGGGAGCTGGCCCTGGTCTGGTCTGGCCTGGCCTGGCCTGGTCATGACTATGACTGGCCATATACGTCTCAGTTCTGGGAACTATTACCACGTCAACTACCATTTACATAGAAGATTTTCCACGCTTCTCGCACTCATTTGCAGCTGCCTATGGACCATGCCATGGCACGACGATGCGACGTTTGTAACTACCATAAATCAAGTGCTCAAAAGGCGCGCATGCGCCATACTTAGTGCTATTAAAACGTCACGGAAGTTAGAACGTGATCAGTGAACGGCAAACGTTCCAGAATGGGTATGCCAAAGGATTGGGATAGCTGGGAAATGTTCTAGCATAGCACAGAATGTGGTAATTGCCAGCTGCAGAGAGAGAGAGAGAGAGAGAGAGGGGGAACCACCTGATTTTAGAGTTACAATATATATATATATATATTGGAACATTGCAGTTGGCGTGCTGCCTCAGGCTTGTGCATGTCAAGAGGGCATTACATTTCACCCGGGTGGAAGTTCATCAATCTCTGGCCCACCGTCGCCGCCGCCGCCGTTGTGATGTGTCTTAAATGGCAAGTTAACGAGTTCAAGTGGCTCGACAGGCTCAGCGGGTTCAAAGGTGTTTGCATGCACAAATATTTTACCCACACGAAGAGAAGAGAAAGGGGAAATTGGGTCAAAAGTGGATTAGTTGCATTTCATGATGGTAGGAGAGTGGGGGGCTGGTTATGATTATTTGATTTGGGGTCTGATTGTCTGTAATTGGATAGCGTACCAGCACCTTATTAAAGGTCAGCTACTACCGGGCTTACCTTATCACTTGAGTTGCCTCCCACTTGTTGTTCCGCCTCCAGTTCCAGCGAGCGTGTCTGGTGTACCAATTGTATTTTACCCTGTGAGATTTGTATATAATTAGCTGGCGGCATTAGGTCATGCACATCGTCCTTGTCATCGTCATCGCAATCCTTTTCATTTTGCCTGAAACGAGGAAAGCATAAGTTTAAATTGGTATTGATTTCAATATACCCATTACTCAGGGAGTAAAGTATTTAATGAGCTTTATGTAAATCAATCAACAGAGCATTAACAGTATGTTAAGTTAACAGAGCTGGGATTACTCTTAAGTCTATATATCTCTCCGCTATATATCAACCCTAAGCAAAAAATTCGGTGCTCTGAACCCATTCGGTTCTCGGACCGGTTCCTTAACCTTATCGAATCTAAGTCCGCATTTACACGATGAAGTTTCCTTCATGAAGTTCTTCATGAAGTAACTGGCAAAGCTTTATGACCTACCGTAGCGTGAAGCTTTTCGATAATTCTCCTTTGCTTTGTTCCGATTGAACTAATGCAGGTTTGATTTGTGGGTTATTTGCTTATCGAAACCTCCTGTTCTCAGGCAAATTGAAATCGAACTTCATGAAGCAAACTTCTTCTTGTAAATGCGCATGAAGTTTTAAAGATGCTTTAAAACATAATCGAAGAGAGCTTCATAAAGCAAACTTCATCGTGTAAACACGTACTAAGCTTAAGGAACGTACCTTGGTGCATACACTCGAAGAAAAAATGAATATTATACTTGGCTTACGAAATTTCGATATCAGAAGTACTGTAAAAATGAAAATTACTGATCCCACAGCGAATTTCTTCATTAGAGCATAAATTAAACTGTGATAGTTATTTTCAAAAAATAAAAAAGACATGAATAACTTGCACGGTATTCCCCTAATTCGGTCCTAAGGAAGCGAACTGCATCATTACTTTTTTGAGTTATCACGATGGTTTTATACAAAATTTTTTTTTGAGTTTTTTACGAACTTAAATTTTTTTTGTAAATTCCAAAAATATAACATTTTATTCTCGTGAAATCTAAATAAATAGATTTAAAGGTGCTCTAATTTAATACATTCACCGTTTTTCATTGCGCATTCAAAAGTTATAGATTAAAATCTAAAAAAAAATAAACATTTTTTACATAATTTTTTACCAAAATGACATTAAATTAGGAAATATTTAAATTGAAATCAAGTTATTGTTGGAGAACCAAAGGGAAGACATTGAAAAATAATTTTATTGTGATTTTACTATTTAATATATGGAAATTTTAAATAATTTGTTGTAAAAAATTTTATGTAAAAAATGTTGCAATTATTTTAGTTTTTGGACCATAACTTTTGAAAACGCAACGATATCGAAAATCTGTAAATGTAGTAAATTAGAGGACATTTAAATCTATTTATTCAGATTTCACAAAAATTAGATATAATTGTTTTACAATTTAGAAAAATTTTTTAACTTGATAAAAAAACTTTAAAACAAATTTTTGTATGAAGTCTTCGTTTAAACTCTTAAAACCAATGATGCAGTTCGATTCCCAGGACCCAAAATAGGGGAAAACCTTTAAAGTTGGTTATGTCTTTTTATTCGACTTGCACAGTGTTATTGATTCCAAATTTATTGAACCTAGAATTTTAAAGCTATACTCTCCAAATTTTCTTGCTCTCTCCGTGCAGTTACTTCTTTTTACTCTCCTTGCCTATAAAAACTAAATTGAGAACGGTTTAAGTTCAATAACCAAATTACAGAAATATATTAATCACGACACGACTGTAACACGAACACGCACAGTCAAAAATTTTGTAAGCACGACACGCATGACTTTTTTAAAAGTGTAAAAAACATGCCGGTTGACTTATTGACTAAGTATTTTTTCATACTGTTGAGTTAAGTAGAGTCAGCTCGTGTCTTTGTCGTGTTAAGTCGTGTTTGGCCGTGTTTGTGATTTTGAGGTCTCAGAACTGACACGGTTGAGCGATTTTTGCCACCTCTGTCAAAAATATATATACCTTCTAAGGTCGTTAATGCTTCCTTCTGCCTGTTACCTACATTTTTAAGAACTAAGTATACCCCCATTTTACTCTACAAGTAAGGGGTATAATGAGAGCATGATTAGAATCTATTTTCCAGCCGCTAAGTCTATGGCAAAAAGTTGTATAACCAGTAAAACCATATCGCTGCAGCATAGTTGAAATATTTCCCAATGACCATATAAAACAAAAAATAGGTGTCCAAACTATTGTGCCAGCTGGCTAGGCTAACAGCTAATCTGGAGTGTTGCAATATACTCTTTAAGTGCTTAGTGCACTCGTTGTTTGCCACCTTGCGGCAAATATTGACACGACCCCATAAACTCCATGGAGATATCAGAAATCGAATAGGCAGGCAAACTGGGATCACCTGCTGTGGATATATCCTAACAAAAAATTCGCTCGTTATTTCAAATTGAATTTGCGAGTTAAGTGCAAATAATTCGATAAAAATTGCCACTCGAAGGCAATTCGAGTGGGCAAAATGTCGAGTGGAGTTGGCCAACCAGTTTCGACTAACTGGAGTCCAAATAAATGGACTTACAAGCTAATCGCACAAAATGTTTCGTTTCGTGACGTTGACACCAAGTGGGCAGTGAAATCGACTTCATATCTGTGTTAGGTATATCAATACACAGATATGCGGCCAATAGAATTTTCCGCAAGCAATCAAGGTGACTCAGCGTATGGATGCCAACTTAATTAGCCACAAGTCAAAGGGCCCAGAGCTAATGACATTTACGCTTGAATTAATTGACAGTGAAATTGTGCTGAAGGTACAAAGTGCACACTCACACACACACATTGCACTTTTGGAATCTAATTTGGCACGCACCATTCAATGACTCATGCGCAAACTTTAAGGTGCAGTAGGCATATTGCATTGCCTTTACTTCCGTCGTTATGCAAATGCAAATGCATATGTATACATATATGTATAAAGATAGCGCCACATTCGTCAATAACAATTCCCATGCCCACCCGCCATTCATTCGGTCATTCGGTTAAATCCTCGTCTCGCATTCCGTTTACTGATTATGTGACGACCATAAATTTCCGCTGTTGCCGCCGCATCATCCGCTCTGTCCAGTGCTTATCAAAAATTGCACAAAAAAGGCACAGCCAAGTGGGGGATTTATTCTCGACTCTGGGCTACATCTTATTTAAGAGCGACTTATGAAATGTAATTATGTGGGGTTTCTTTCGTAATTGGGGGCTGTTGGCTTTGTGGTTTCTGGTCAGCAAGATAAGCTAAGCTGCATAATTGTAGCTTTTGGTATGTCAAGATATGAATACCGTTCAGTGGCATGCCATCATTAAACTTACTAAAGACTACACTAAAAAAAAAAAAAAAAAAAAAAAGAGGTTCGAATGAGCCATAATAATTTTTAATAAATAAATAAATAGAGTTGTATAGGTATACAGAATGGAGTTGGGTTGTTCATGAGTATTAAACAAAAATGAGTAGTTCAGTAAACCGATCAAGTGAACATGTTCTTCTTCAATTGTTCTTTTTTGATCAGTGACTCTTGTTCAGTGACTCTTGTTTAGTAACTCTTGTTTAGTGACTCTTGTTCAGCGACTCTTGTTCAGTTTCTTTTGCTCAGTGACTCTTTTTCAGTGACTTTGTCTCAGTGACTGTTCTCTCAGTTCAATTAATCACTTCTCTGTGACTTTTCACTCTATTGTTCTTCCTTGTTCAGTGACTCTTTGCTGTTTCTAAATGTGTGGTAACTCTGTTTCAAGCAACTCGCTGGTCTAATAGTCTCAACCGTTGTTTTTACTTTAGTAGTTAACAATAAACTGAACAAATGAACAACGACAGAACAACTGAGCGATTTGAGTAAGTTGACTTACTTTGAAAAAAAGAACAAGTGAACATGTTCAGTGAAATGAAAAACCTTTACCCAACTCTTAAACAGAATTAAGGGTCTGCTTTGGTTTCGTGTGGTTCAACTTTTCTCACTAAACCTTTCAAGCACGTCTAATCTAGAGATATTGGCCCTGTTTAGCAGACGAACTTTCTCCCTGATCAATGATATATTTCTTGGTAATTTACGTAGCCTACTTTTCGGCTTGTGTTTAATATAATATTTACATGAAGCTTTTCCAAATGACAATTTAACAAGACCTCCTAAAAGCATGCTAAATAATAAGATCAGTTTTATTAAGCTGATCAGCGATCAAGTGTCTCGGCTGAACGCGCCCATTGTCTATACTAAAATTTGTTTTGTCTTCTTAGTGATTTAATTAAAAGAAATTACCATTCTGTGTTAATCAGGGATTAAAGAACCTAACCTTATTTAGAAGAATTAACCTTATTTAGAATTCACAAATGGAATCTTTTTTATTAGTTGAAATTATTTAAACTAAAAAATGGTTCGAACTTTTTGATATGCATTTAGTTTCTCAGTGTACTTACTTCGAATAACAACAACAACAACAACACAAAACTCGAAATTAATTCAACTGTGTATATTTAACGATTGACAATGAGGTCGCCAGTGCAAATAATTTTGCAGTTCTCTGCAATAATTGCCATAATTTTCGACTGGCATTCGAACATGTCCTACGCCCCCGCCTGGTGTCAGGCATATTGAAAATCCAAGTTAAAGTTGAAACCGCCCAACTGTCCAAGCGGGTACAAGCTGTCCGCTAGTGGGTGCCTGCTGACATGGGCGTGGGCTGGCTAGAGTTGAAGTTGGAGATGGAGATCAGTCTCCTACTTCTCCTCCTAAGGCAGGCTACTGTCGGCCAATTGCATAATTTATGTGCTTAAAGATCGATTAATCCTCAAGCACTTGGTACGTGTGTGTGTGTGTGTGTGTGTCTGTGTGTTGTTGGCCTTTTACGCCAATTGATAAAACAATGCCCCAGGAGGAGCAGCAGCAGCAGCAGAAGAAGAAGGAGGTGTGTGTGTGCACTGCATACATATGTAAATTTCCTGCTGAACGTCAGTTGTTAATTTATTCATGAGCGAGCTAAGCTTCCGTTATAAATCCCCGCTTAGTGCCAGCTCTCCACGCTTCGTTGGTTTGCCAAAGGGTAACCCATTTTGCCGAGTTGAAACAAAATGCCAGCCACATAACCCAAATAGGCGTGTCGCTGTCTCGCTTTGTGTTTACATGAATGAAGTATAGAAGAATGGAAAAACTGCGAAGCAAAAGTGTTCAACAAAGTCAAACAAGAAGATGCCAAGAGCTAGTTCTCTTATTGTTTTCGAAAAAAAATCACACAAAAAAGAAAGTCGGTCATACGCGACGGAAATGTATCCTGTAAAAATATAAATTTTCATTTAAGAAAATATAATGTTTCGAAATTCGGCTATATTATATTGTATATAAAGGTAGAGCTCCGAAAGCAATCCTTTAAAATCTCTGTAAACCATTGAACCAAACCTAACCAAAATTTTGAACAAAATTTTAGATTTTTTTGTTTTGCATTATTATTATAGCTTAGTCATTCCCCTTTCATCCCCTTTAAACCATTTTAAAAAATTCGAAATAGTTTAGCAGATATAGCCTTTTTAGTAGAGCAATGTTGTCGCTATAGTGAAGCGTGTTTTTCTCGAAACCACGTTTTTTGATCTGTTAGCCATGATTGCGCCAGTTCTACTAAACCGATTTTGATCAGCCATGTTGCAATCGACGCAGAATTGATGTAATTCTTGTCCGTACCTCAATCAAGATGAAAAATAATTTTTAACTATTTTTTTTACACTAAACTACAAAAAAATAAATTGAAAAATCGAAATTTTTTTTAAATATCCGCCAATTTTTTAATAAATTATTGAAAAATATAATTGAGATACGGGCCGGAATTATATCAATTCTGATCATAACCTCATTTACCGTTTTCAATTCCGATAACCTGAAGTCCTGGAATCATGGCTACCACCTCTGCACCTTTTTATTTGAAACCTTAATTGGCAGGCCGATAACTTTTTGAACAGCCCTCGAAATATTTTTTTTAACTTTTTTTACTTTTTATTTAATTAATAAATAACGCAAAACTAAAAACCAAGTTGAAAAAGCTCTTATGGTTTTTCCTCTAGAATTTTTTTATAAAAACACTCATAAAACCCTGTTCAAACGTAAAAGACCCCCTTAAATTGCCTGCTCAAGAGGTTCGAAGCTATTTCCCTCTGTCATGTTACATGCTTAAACTTATTATACCCTTATACCTTTGTTACAGGGTATACAAAATGCCGTGGGTGTGATTAATATAATGAGAAATGTGAGTAGTTGTAGTTTGGCTTGCCAGATGCATCTCATTTCAACACTATGTGTTTCAAGAGCTGACGAACACGAAGCCCTATATATATATCAATGACCCAAATCTGTTGCATCTTGTCAACATAACTGATTTTGAGCCCACACTGGAAATTTGCATAATTTGATGACATGAAATCGGTAAGATTTATTAATATGGTTAACCAAAAGAAAGAAAGAAAAAAAAAAAAAAAAAAAAGCAAAAACCAAGTGAGCTGTCTGAGCTGATAAACATCATATAATTGTCTTGGTGGTTTGTGATGATTGGAGCTGGAACAGGAAATTATGGCAGCGAATCGTAATGAAATCTCTGTCAATGTAGAAGGTAGTAGGGATTGCCACAATGTGACAAAAAGGGCAATGAAATGCCTGGCGCTTGCCCTAAGTAAATATTTATGCAAATATCATTGGGGGGGGGGAATGCAAACTATTGAATGCATTTGGATTACAATTCCGGGAATCAGAAAAAAAAAAAAAACGGAAGTCAAGTGGACACTTGGTGTTTACCTGGCCAAACACTTCACAAAAACGTCAACTGATTGACAGGCACAAGCCTCCACATGGGGGATTTGCATTTTGACGAAGCAAAAGGAAGCCGTCAAGGTGCAGCCATCAGTTTAGAAAGTTATTTGCATGCCAAGACAGAGTCGTGGACTTGCATGCAGATTTGTTTTATAGCAGTTCAAGGACAATGGGGACGAAATATTTGTTGTGTAAACTCATACACACCTTAATGACCCATAAACACTGGCTCAATAGGCCATATCCGTTGCCAGATAACGCACTTGGCTCATTATGCGCGTATATGTGTGTGTGACCCAGCCATAAACATACCTCGATATAAATTCTATTTATCAACAAACATTTGCGCTTGGCCCCACAACACAATACAGAGTTGACGCTCAACGGCTGTAAAATGGGGCCCGCACCCCAAAATGTGGAAGCCGGTTGGGTAGGGGGTGGGTGGTGGAGGATGGTCGAGCCGTGGGACCAAGCGCCACACACACACAGACCCACCCAGAAATACATAAGTTTGCGTTTAAGGCAAACGTTAAGGGCAAACTTTTAATTAGGAAACAAGTACAATGGCCAGCTGGCAGAATGAGGAATTTTTTGTACAGTGGGACAAAAAGGTATTTACACAAAGTTTCACTGTAAAAATAAATTGCGCTATCCACATTTTTACAAGAACTTACACAGGTTTTTTAGTCTTCCACGGCAAGTGATCGTGTTATAGTAAGTTTGAGTAAAATCAAATGTACAAAAATTTCAGATTTTTTAAGTTTCGTGATCCTTGGAATTTTGAGACTTGCTTTACCCATGGAACTATGTGCGTCCTCTATAAATCTTGGTCTATTAAAGTCTTCAAAAATCATTAATACTCGGTAATTTTTTTCTTTTTAACTTTCGCCTACCTTTAAAATAAAATATATAGGTCTCTAAGTGAGTGATCTTCCCTTTTATAATTAACTATAAATTTTTCTTCAAAAAACTTTCTTAACCCACTGTATGTTTATCTAAATTGTAACCATGAGGGTAGCAGCCGCTGACTTCTACTCCAACGCACTTTGCATGTCAAAACCCCATAACAAAAGTGGGAAACTATTTGGGTTTGGGTAGGTTAGGGTCATACTACGCATCAAACACTGAAACACTGGAACACTGAACACTGAATGCCATTGTTCAAGCAGCTTGTGGTTGACTCCAAAACTCGTTGATTAATCGCTGGCCGTCATCCCAGGCTGACATACCAATGCATATTCATATGTCAGCTGCTCATTAAAAAGGTATTCATCATTATCACAGACGCGTCGGGCGGCTGCAATTGTCACACCCAAAGTGAATTGGTTTGAATCTGGATCTGCATCTGCGTCTGCATTTCTCTGTGTGGCGGCAGCATGTTTGCTGTCAAAATCCATTGCCCGGGCGATGGTAAAAATGCAGAGAGAGAGGGCGTCAATTTCGTTGAGCTAAAGAAATATACTCTGCGTAATGGAGGGTGTGCGGTTGCTTTGATAAAAATTGTAGCGAAATTGCAGAAAATTAAACTTTGGAGTTCCTTCGCCAACTAATTAATCAGCCCATGTTGTATATGACTCTGAGAGAGGGTATGAAACTGGAAACCAAATCAAAATCATAAATAAAACTCACAGCCAGAACCCGAACCAATAGCGATATTTTGTAATTTAACCGGAATCCTAGAACTGATATTTTTGGAACCTTTTAGGTTTTTGGTAACTGATCCGAACCGGTACAGTTTCTTTATCCAAATCTCCGGATCTGACGTTAACGTACCCAGCGGTCAATACCTTTAAAAATTTTAACGTTTTCGATGGTTCTGGAAACTAAAAAAGATAAAGAAAACAGATCCGAAAAGTTTATTCCATGTGTTCTAAAAATTTTGGGTCTTTCGACCCCAAAAACGACCCAAATCGTATGAAAATAGGGTCGTAAGCGGTTTGTAGAATACATAAGTATATTTCCTTATCCCGGATCGGACGTCATCGCCAGCTAGATATTGCTTTTTAAAATTGACTCTTTCAACATTCTGTTCCCATGATAAAAGAGATTATGGTGGATAAGTTCAATTATATTAGAAGAGGTTAAAAGGACATTTCATTTTCTAAACTCAACCAGCAGAATGAATCTTATAGAAATTGTGACAAAGAACAGGGACAAATAGTGTAACACATCGAAATTTCAAGCAACGTAAAGAAATATATAAGTAGTCTCTTAGGCGTGTGCCTACACGCGTGTACGATGGTGCACTTCCCCAAAAAGAATATAACAAAAAGAGCCACTCTCAAACGCCGCTCAACTTAGAGTGATGTTAAGGGATAATTCTCATGGATACACTTTACCCAAAATATTTGATCCTATAGGAAAAGACTGTGGTTAGAGCAAGACAGACATAGTCAAAAAAGATTCAGCGAGAGAAACTGAGAGCGAACAGCTGAGTAATTTTGAGCGAAACTGTAGGCGGCCTCTTAATTTGTCTTTCTATGTTAATTTTTCAATGGAGACTCCGTTCCATTCGTGTTAAGATCCCGAGTTCGATACTCAGACTGGTTAAAGTAACCAACAAAAATACCTATAAGTCGTTCTTTTTAAGAAGAACTATGTTTCGGTATAATCATTCATAATACCTAACTAAAAACATGCAGAATGTAGCATAGGATTTACCTGCCTTTACTTAACCATTTTTTCTTTGTGTATATTATAAATAAAGTTTTTTGGCAGATCAATTTCATTTATTGATATGAGCAACTAATAATATTAAGCACCAGATCACAAATCTACCTAACCTTGAGCCGGTAAAACTCGATAATGAACCTCGTTTCTTCTGACCGCTAATTGATCGCTTTTACCGTGAGCAAACAATTAGCGAATCTTTATTTGAAGCTCAATATTTTTCTCGCAGAATGCTCTTCTTTAAGTAGGTTTGCAGAATGTTGTTCGTTTTAGCTACTGGAAATTCTTAGATTTTAAAAGGTGTTTAAATTGACCGGGTGTACCCTTTTACTAGAATAACGTGTAAGATTTAATCATAAGTTTTATTAGTTACCCTTTGAAAGTCTTTGGTCTTAATACAATACCAAACCGAATACCGCCAAAAAGTGGATCATAAATAAAACCTTTAACCGTAACATACGTTTTGGAAAGAAACAGAACCGAATTACTAATTATTTTTGTAGCTTTTTGCTTTTTTTTTTGTAAGCGATATGAGGGTATTTCCGTTTCGACCAAAGCAAAGCTTTGCTTACGGCTTGTATTTTTCAATTTTTCTTTCTTTTATTTTGGAGAAATTGTTCAATAACTTTTCTTTTTGTTGGCCTGTCGCCGTGTCCCCCTTTTTGGGTGGGGGGAGAGGCGTTATGCGATATGTGCGCCACTTTGGCTTATGATGGAATTGACACTTCAGTTTTGCTGTGACAGACGAAGTGCGGGACGCCCACCCATCACAATGCAGACACTGCAGAGATACATACAGACATTCATAGATGGAAGATAGTGAGCAGACGCACTTGAAATGCATAAAATGGCATTTTCTTTTGTGTGTGCAATGAATGCTTTTGCGTTTTGAGGGTAGAGGGAGTAAAACAGGGCTGTTTACAACCAAATGGAGTTGAAGATGCATTTGTTCGCTCTAATGTGCGTGAGCCAAGTAATTTGAGTGTATGTTCTATCTACCCATCAGGCTTTCAATTCAATACAAAACTACGCATTTTCTCTAATTGCAACAGCGTCTCTCCCCCTTCCCCCTCCTCGCTTTGTTTGAGCTGTAATCTAAGCTTTAAATTGAGGCAAGGCTATTTGGCTGCTTGGCTGTCAACTATGTGTACACCGTCTCACGCTTTGTTGCATCACATTTCCTTTAACCCATAAAACAAAACGCTGTAAGTGGCGCACATGTAAAAGATACATTTCAGATAACTTCCACCAAAGAACAATGAGAGCAAGGCAAAATGGAAACCGACATTGTTGTTGTGGTTGTTGTTGTTGCTGTGGGTTTTTATGTTATTTCCGTATCAATCATAATTAGGCATGCAGTAAATGAAAGTTTTAAGATATGTGCCAAGGAGGTAGGGGAATTGAATATATACACTCAAAGAAAAAACATAAGGAAAACAACTTAAATTCAACTATTAATGAGGTGGCACCAAAGTGTATTTTATTCAAGTTTTTACACTTAAGATTGTGAATCAGGTTCTATATATGTTCAATAATGATTTTAAAATACAACCATATACAATTTGGTTATCCCCTTATTCGTATTAAAATAAAACATATTTTTTAAGCATTTTCATTTTTAGTTTAAGGGCTATATTCAGTGGAAAGAAAAATTTCTTTTGACACAGTACTTCATAAAAATAACGAAGCTATTCTAAAGCATTCAGCTTTCAAAACTTTTAGAAAGAGTTTCTATTTATATAAAGAATTGTGCCGAACAAAATTTTTATCTCATCTGAGTAAAGGCTTTTAGCTTTAACGCTAAAAATTCTAAAAAAAAAAATAGAACTTGTTTCCTTTTAACTCTTTACTGGATCCAGCGATCTTTCCATCATGTTGGCTCTATTTAAACAACCAGTCAGTGTTTTTCAGAATACCTATTTTGATCAATATTTGATATTTGCCTTCTTAACTAGAAACAGTTGGGAATTTCAAGCGCAATATTTTCTTTTTATTGTGAATATGAATAATAAAGGAAACTTATGTCGTTTTTTTTCATATAATTCAAGGGTGATATTTTTTATAAAGAATAAACTTTAATCGATTATGTATTGGACGATTTTTTGACAAACGTTGACCATCGTTTTCTACGATCGTAGAACTTCTCCTGCTTTTGACATCCTCGTCAGAATAAAATGTTTAATTATATAAAGAATTTTGAAGAGATCGAAACGAATGAAAATCTGAAGGTGCAAGGTCGGGGTTAATATGTTAAATGTAACATCACCTATAAATTTTGACAAGGGACCAAAGCTGTATGGGCAATGTCATAATAAAAAAGAACACTCTTGTGATGGTTCTCTTTGATTTGAATAGCTGACGACAATACACATACGAATTTATGGTTTTAGTCCAAGGCAGCAGGTCCAAAGGGGCGATACCTTTAAAATTCCAGCAAACAGATATGATTCTTACTCCATGATTGTTTTCGCTAGAGGTATACAAACCAGGGTTCGTAAAATAACACACATTTTTCTTTACACGCTAGATATTAACACAAAGTAAAATAACATCAAAGTATAAAATAATTATATTCAAACATTAAAAAAAAAAAAAATTGTTTTTTCCATGTAACTAAAACGAGCTTTTTTGACACGACTGTTCTTTAAAGGCGTCAAGAAAGCAGCTCAAATTATTGACTTGCCTGTAAAAAACAATCGTGTCAAAAATGCTCGTTTTAGTTACTTGAAAAAAAAAAAAAATTAAAAAATAATTTGTTCCATATGTAAATTTGTTTATTTCCATGTCTGAAAATAATGATTTTTTACTTTGATGTTATTTATCATGGCGTGAAAATAATTTTTGTGCATTTTACGAACCCTGATACAAACCTTTTTCCATTCAATTCTTTTTAAAATCGTTTCATTGAATCGCCGATATTAAGACGTTTAGTAAGGTTAATTTGCTTCAAAGTTAGCGGTATCCAAATATCGAGTTTGTTGATTTATACCAGATTTTTAAGGTAGTTTTTTAGCTTCTCGGTCATCTCAGGTGTTGATAATAGCCTCCATGTGGTACGCCTTTAATTTAAAAAAAACCAACACTGCAACTGTCGTTTACTTAAGCTGTATTTTCACTTGTCTGAGATCACATATGAAATGGCTGGGAAATATTTTAGAAAGATTAAGTTGGCTGTCAAAAAACTCATGCCCACCGCTGATTAAAACTATCAAAAGTTGGGCTAGAAATTTTTTGGATATATTTTTGGTCTTTGCAACAGCATTTTATGGGTCAAATTTGCTTTGCTTCTGCATTTGCCCGACTGCGTTTGATTTTTCGTATGTGTTTGGGCTGCAATTCTACAAAGTTGCTGATCTCAGCCTTTCGAAAAATCAAATGGCCATTTCAGTTTCTGAAATTAATATCATAAATGTACCGGGTGTCCCACAATTAATTTCGTAATTAAATCTTGAAATTTCGATTACAACATTTAATTCTTTTTGCAATTTCTTGAATTCTTTAAAAAATTCTTAAAAATATAAATAATAAAAACTAATTTTACCTTCCCCTTTTTTTTCATCAGTGTACTCGTAAACCTATATGAACATGGATTTAGTTTTTCTTTTTCTTTTTTGGTATGCGTGAGAATGCATCTTTTTTTTTTTTTTTTTTTTGGGCCAAACATCTGCACTTGGCTTGCCCACATAAAATATTTTTAATGTTTAATAAAGTGTGTATTTTTGTTGCTAAAGTCTCTTGTTTGTGTGGGCTCCCACATCTCGGTTGTTGTTGTTGTGCATTTGTCTCCTCTAAAAGTATGTAAATTTGTGAGTGACTGAGCCCACCTACAAAGCGGCATTTTAGGCTTCAGTTTCTATTTGCACAGGTGTTTTTAGCACCTGGGTGCTGTGTTTTTTTTTTTTTTTTTTTTGGGGCATTAGTTCCATGTCATGTCCCTGGGGGCGTGTCAAGTGCTAAGTGCTAAAAGGCATTTGGTCTGGACTTTTCTGTAATAATTAGCACATCATGACTGGTAAACAGAAGGGAACCTCGCTTAGCCTCCACTCGATCACACAAACTTTCATTTCCCACGAATATGCCTAGGCACAACAACAATCATTATTTGGCAGATGGTTTTTTGATTGCCCAAAATGACTTGAGCATTCGAATTGCCCGCCAGCCAGGCTTAGTTTTTCTTTGTTTTCAGGTATAATTCAATTTTTTTTGGCTTAACCGGTCTGTGGTCCAACAATCAGCCAATAATAAAGATTTTAAACTAATTGGCTCATTTAACGCAAAAAAGAAAAAAAAAATCATCATTATGATAATGATGACGTTGTTGTCGCTGGCCAATGACGATGAATGATGATGGCCTGTCCAAAATCCAAACGTTGGCAACTGGAAATCAGCAAATCAGCGGATTCATGGCCAAGTGTTGTGGCCAAGTGGGCGACAACAAAAATTAATTACACAAAGGAGAGGTCGCAGCAACGTTGACTTTGTCAGCGATTTGAAGCTTTTGCAAATTGAAAAGCTACCCATGCCCCCCATGCACCCCCGCTTCCTAGCTCACTCCAAGCCACTCAACTTTATCGCGAAAGTCATTAAGGCAGGAATTGGGCCATGGAGACGAAGAGGCAGCTAAAAAAAAAGGACAACATTGATAAAGCAGAAGCACATAAAAGCTGCTGGACATAATCGTGGCATTAGGAGGGGTCTGCTACACTCAGACAAAAAATCACTTAAATTGTTTATTACACAATGCAATACTCAAAATGAACGCGGCAATTAAATTTTTAAACGATTTTTCAATGAAAGCCGCCGTCTGTCAAAAATTATCAAAAATATGTTTGAAAATGGGCAACACTGCGTATGAGTGATGAAAAAATAAGCATACGTGGCACCAATTAAAACTTTAACTATCTGATATTCGATTTACTTATCTGTGTATTTATTATAAAGATTTTTTTAAACAAATTTTCAAGAAAAATTAGATAACCTGTTATGGCTCTGTTATTTATTTCAGGTATTTATCGTATCTTTCTCTCAGTGTACTCACTTGCGTGCCAGTCGTTTTCTTATGCCCGCGAACATTTTGGCTGCTCCTTGGCCGCGGCACCTCCTCCACTCTGTTTTATGTCTTACGCGCCAGTTGAGCGCTACCTACTAATGTCGGATTGTAAATTAAATTGCCGATTTCCGGCTAGCCCCTTTCCACTTTCGACGACACTCCACGACAAAATATAAAAAAAAAGGGCAACACTTAAAATTAATTAAAAAAAACAGCAAAAAACGCGCACGCAATTGTCGCACAGCTTCTGTACTTGTAGTTGGAGTTGCTGTTGTTTTTGTTGTTGTTGCTATTGTTGGCATTGGCAGCTTTTGAACGCCTCATTGCAAGACACAAAACACAATTAGCCTAAGTAGTTGAAGTTGAAGTTGGAGTCGAAGTCAGCTGCAACTGTTTTGAAGTACGGCCCGCGCGTTATGCAACCAAACAATAATACAAATTGGGAGATTATTTGTTGGCATTCGATTGAGCAATCTTTAATCCGCTGAAGCCGAACGCTCACACACTCACGCACTTTCCCGCTGCACTTTCAACGGCGCCCAACACTTCATTTCACTCGGTCGTTGACAATTTGTCTTTGCTGGTGTCTGAAATGAGGCAAAAGAGAAAATTCACACATTATTTTTTTAAAACAAAATCAAGATACAGTTCTGGTCATGCGGTTAGGGACGGATGGATATAATACCATTACGAAGATATATCCAACCTCATTTGTTATAACCTGGTAATGATTAGTATTGCAGTTGGGCGCTTCCCGCGATAATGCTTTTCCAGGCAGGTCAGTAATATTATAAAGATGAATTTATAATTGTTAAATTTAATCATTTTTATGTCATCGGAAGACTCGGGATTCCCGCCTACTAAACCTCGAATAAAAAGCTGGTGAAGGAGCTAATGGCATCTCAAACTTTGCCGTTCGGATTCGGATTTTATAGTCCTCTTATCATGCGGAATCTCGGTATGTATATTTTCAAAATGATTCTTCATGTCGTGTCAGTTCATTACGATATTTTGACTAAGTTTCTTAAAACTCTGTACTATACTACAAATAGTTAGGGGACGGGAAGATTTTGAAAAAGATCGGTGGATTTTTTTCAAGATATCAAAATTCCTGCGGGTTCCGAAACTTTTTTTTTGAAAACTATTAACCGAAAGCAATCTATTAAAAATCTAGGGAGTTGAACAGTAATGCAAAGTTATTAAGCCATTTCGATATGAAAAGCTGGGATGCATTTCTTAATCCTTATGCTCTTTAAGGAATCCAGCAAAGCTACTTTAATTAATAACAGTTCAAATTTGGCGTATCAATGAGCAATTCGATACCAGAAATAGTTTATTTACATTTTTTTTATTGCCGTACGAATTACGGAAAAGCAATAATGATATGTTCAAGTGGAAGGGCGACTTTCTATGACTTAGTTTTGAATTTGGCCGAGCTATGGAAAATCTGAGTTTAGAAACGTGTTTTTTTTTTTTTGGGATTTTGTTTGGATTACCCAAAAGTATATCGGCCAGACTTAAGAAAGATCAGTGATATCATTTTTATGTATAAGCTTAAACGAATTCGAAATGCCTGATATCTTTTACTCAGATTAAGATTTGGTGAACCCCGAAGGGAATGCTTAAAGCTTCTAAATTTTACTTCGCATTTGTCTATTGTTCGACATCAATATGACTAAGGAGTTATATTTTTTTAAATGGATTTTAGTGCTCATTGTCGAAGAAATAGAATCATACACGGGAATACACGACTGCCTTAAAATTAAGCGTAGGCTTTAAGATTCGTCATCCAAATTGGAAATGAAAAATTTTCGAGACTCGGCTCGAACGGGACGGGACCCAATTTTCATTTCCATACCCATCTTTTCTCTGTACCATTAATACACACAAAATATGGCTGATTAAAAAAATCAGTAATAACTTATTTTGTATAATTAATCGGATCTGTTTTTGTATATCATTGATTGATTTTATAAATTCAACTAAAATTAACGATTTCTTTTCGAAGAGAATTAAGTTGCAAGTTTGGCGGCACTTCTCCAAGCAGTTAAACTAAACATAAGATTCGTTAAAAATTTTGTCAAGTGTGGAACAATCACTATACCTAAAAAAAAAATCGAAAAGTAACAAAATGACGAACATTCGTTGACAAAAGTCTATCAAGCACGTTTGTTCTCAAATAAAAAAAAATTTAATTAGTTTTTATATAACAAAAAAAATTAAGAAAATGTTATTTAAAATCAAAAGATATTTGAGTTTTGTAATGTAGCAACAATCATTAGCCATCCCAATTTGCCTTATAATAAAGAAGTACATGCTTTCAAGATATAATAATATAGAATCGATATGAATTTCCTTCAAATTGCTGGCTTCAGTTCATCGTACAATATATTCTCCATTCCTAAGCAAGTGACGGTTATTGTAGATTTTGTTTGGCTGGCGATTTATACATAATTGACGTGTGGAGTGACAAATTAAGATACTGCATTAAAAAAAAGGGGGGGACTCTCATTCTTGTTGTATAAGATTTGTGGGCTTTAAATTTGTTGTTAGCAAGTAAAAAATTTGTCACTGCAGCTGCTCGTTTTGGTATTTCCAAATTCCTTGCCGCACCGCCAACAAGGTGTACCTACATTCATCATACTAGCTGCGAACGGATGATGATGCTCCCCCTAATGGCATATTCTGTTACAAATTTTGTGGCAAAAGATTTTTGTTTTTTTTTTTTGGGGCCATGCACTTGGCTTACATACACGCGGGCCTGCCAAAGCATGACAAAGAACATGTTTTTGTACAGAGCGTTGGCCGGTGCAGCCAGCGTGAAAGAAAGAACAAGAACGCACCAGCTCACGCACGTTTTGTATCTGTATCTATTGGAGATTGCAACACGTACAACTGAGTGACTGACTGAGTGCCCCTGCCCCTGCCCCCAGATGCCCGGTTGTTCTCTGTTATGGTTCATGTTCCGCTATTTTAGGTCGTTTCTCCCGGCCTCGAACGGAAACCTGCAACATACGATACGCTTCAGCGCGCGTGCAATTACCACCGCAAAACAACGCATCGGAGGGCCAGAAAAGAATGGACCATGACAGAGGGAAGGGCTTGTTGCCCAAAAATATATGTATAAATAGTGGCATATTAACTCAAGAACTTGTGTAAGTACAACTGTGATTTATGATCACCCCCACCCCATCACCATTGTATCTGCCAGATACAAATGCTTTTTGCCCAATTCTAATTCTGAGGATCACTCAAGTGGAGTTGATTACATTGCACTCTGTGACTTACAAGATTGCAGCAGCAATTTAGTGGATTGAATGACAAAGGCCAGTTAAAGTTAATAGCAGCCACTTGATTTGTGGACAATGCCTGAATTAGTGCAAATTAGTTGGGTTACCCTTTTAATTGTCAGAACAGAATCACAATCAGAGGCAGGCAGACAGTGCACTATGGTTCAATTGTCAAATTTTTTGGCATAAATTCTTAGATGGAATAGATGGTGGTTGAATTTCAAGTGTAAAGGTGCTTTATTCTAATTTATGCCAGAAAATATTGACTCCTGGACCATAGTGAAAGAGGCAAATGAAAAACGAGCCAACGAGCAAATGTGCGAAATAAAAATTTCATAACGTGAAATTAGCGCACATAACTTGAATGCAAATGCAATTTGGGCACGTCGATGGACGATGCATATATATATATATCCCCCTCCCTCCCCTCCGCCGACTCAAAACTGATGAAGCAGCTGCCGTTTTTGAACTCGACTGGCAAAGTGGAGCGCCCGCTTGTCTCTGACGTCTTGTTTGTCTGCCTTTTGGGTGTATATAATTAAACATAAATGTGCACACGCACTCACGCACTGGCAAACGCTAGCCCATTTATGATTTTTTGCCCATCTCGGAGTGCAGCTAAAAACATAACCATCTGCATCTGCCCCCTGCTCCTGCTCGTGCTCCACGGACCATTCCGCTGACAGTGTCTTTGGCTGTGAATGTGAATGTGTCGCCAAGTTGCGCGTTTTTTTTTTTAAACAAAATGGGTCTCCCCCCTGCTCCCTGATCATCAACGCGAATATCGAAAATGAGAACGCAAAATAAACAAATCATAAATCTGGGAAATATGTTTGTGCATTTTGCCTCTTGGTCTCTGTACGTGACCACGACCACCCATAAGACGTTGGCCCCGCCGCTTCAATTCTCTCATGCGCTTAGGCGCTTTTGCTGTGTGTTTGTGTATCTGTAAGATACTTTTCTAGTTGCCCATCAAGCAGACCGCAAAACTTGTCATTTTTGTTAATTTTTGTGATATCTTGCATTTGGTTTTTGATGTTTATAGCATGTCCAATTAGAGGGATACCCTCCTCTCTCTCTTCTCCTGTTGGGGATGACAGCCACACCAAAGGTCAATTGAAGTGTGTTATATACTAAAAGATGTAACGAAGAAATCCTAGGGGATAATTGGTCGGAGAAATTCTTAGATTGGTGAGTGCTATAAGTTTTTATACTATAGATTAAGAAACAGGCGTAAAAGTCTTCATTTAAATGTACTTATATTATAAATTAATAAGTTCCAGGAGTGCATGGACGAGCACGGTTGCTTAGTTGACCAAAACGCTACAAAACCAGTGCTTATGCACAATCTAGATCCGGTATCACTACGGATCAATCCAGTATATTTGTTGGTGGTAGTAGAAACCATTGATATTAAAGAAAGAGAACAGCTTAAACGATTTTCTTGATATTTACATATTTACAAATATTTTGATCTAAAGATAGGCGCTTTACAACCGAAATTTGTTGTTGAAATAAACCGAATCCTTTTCTTTTGGTGTTTTTGGATCGGTTAATTTTTTTTCGAAAAAACATCGGTAGTAGACAATTTGTATACTCTTGTAGAGAGTTATATAATTTGTTCCAGATGTTCGTAACGCTTAGAAGGAAGCGTCTCCGACCACATAAAGTATATATATTCTTAATAAGCGTTATTAAACAAAAGTCTGTCTGTCCGTCCGTCCGTCTGTCAGTTGACGACTTCTGTTCAATTTCCTCCCATAGTTTTAAAACTATCTGATTAAGACTTGACACATGGACTTCTTTTCTATATGCGCTGCATACTTGTCGATACCACCCGAATCCTTGCGATCGTATAAGATAACTCCTAAATTACTAAACCGATCGAACTAAAAATTTTTACTGTCGATTAGGAAGACCTGACTGCTTATATAAAATCAACTTCAAGTTCATAAAATTTCAGTAAGTATTTTCTTTGATGATTTAAAGAGAGTTTGAAGTAGGCGTCAAACAAATTTTAAGATATTAGCTGATTCAAAAAGAATTTTTAACTGTAAGAATTTAGCTAAAGCCGGAAATAGGATATTTGAAAAATTTTCAAACTCGAAATATTTGTGCAGATTTTAAAATTCTTGATTTTATTTTTTGTGGTAATTGTCGAATAAAATAAAAGTATTAGACCATTTTTAGATATTCCAGTTTCGGCAATAGCCACACCTGTCCTGATCCAAATCGGTCAAGCTGTTTTCGACAGTTCAAAAAACCTGTTTTTGAAAAAACCCCATTTCGAATAACTTTATAAAATCTTTAAATACCTATAGTCTGTAATTCCTAGCCCATAGAATAAACCTTGCATGTTCCACGGGCAAGTTCAATCTGTTCTGTCGAGCGTCATTGCTCTAGAGCTGCGCTAAGCGAGAGTTTCGTGTTTGGACACGATGGTGTCTTAATAACAGGCTTAAATCCTTTGTTTCATAGTCTCCAAAAATGTGGCCATTTCGGGTGACCGCGCTTTACACCGCTTGAGAACCTTATCTTCTGACGGCTATAACTTTAGAATGAAGACGAATATTCAAAAATTGCTTTAACCGCAATTCTTAAAATGTTATTCATTCGATTTATGAAAAATATTTGTTTTTTTAAACCTTCACTTAGGATGAACCCTTAATTTCCTATCCTTCAAATGAAAGATGTGAAATGCCCTGTTTAAAATGTGATGTTTTATAATATAACTTATAATGATTCCTGTCACTGCAATTTACATTATTAATAATAACACTGCCAAAGCATTATAGATTTTGCAAATATTAGCCAGGCTACACAGAAATTCCGAGATATTTTGATGTAAATCAATCCCAAACGATGTCAGAAGTAGGTTGATCGCTGAATTGACATGGGTACGAAATTACCAATCCACAAGTTTTTAGGCTTGATTTTCAAAAAAGATCCGATCTTTAAATGGGCCTTTTCGAATTGACACAAGAATTCTGGGATTATTCCAAGTCTGCCGTACTTGAAACTTTAATCCAAATTTGGGAACAAGTCAAATTTTTTAAACAGGATTTTAACTCCTCATTTATTTTTCATTCATGTTAATGTTTCATTTGAATTCCGTTTTTTTTTTTTATTATTTTGGTATTCATTAAGTCGCTCAATGGCAGCCAGCCCTGGCCCTGGTAAATGCAAGTTTGATCAAACTGCAATCAAAATGTTGTATGCTGACCAAATAACCATCAAACTTCTTCCGGGCCATAATAAAAAAAATAAACTGCCAATAAAATGGCGTGCAAAACTCCCAAACTCAATCCGAACGAACGAAGTGTAAGCTCAATTTAAACTTTATGATGTCGAAATTTCATCGAACTTCCACCCAACTTCAAGCTGCCAGTGCGATGACAGGTGTACATAAGGTAGTAGTGAATCTTAATCACTCACCTGCCACGCCCCAAACGAGTACATAAAAAAAAAACAGCAAACGATTCTTTGTTATAAATCAGTTTGGCTTTATCTTAACCAAATGGCTGCTTAACAGTAAAGTCAGCAGAAACTAAGCCAAGGCAGCACCCAAGGCGGAGTTTTCTACAAATATTCAGCAAAAGCTAAGCATGAAGATGGGGCGGCAGATAAGCCAGAGAGGGGGGTTTGTTTGAGCAGCTTTTGTTTGTTTGCGTAATTAGCGTTAAAACGAGACCATTAAACTAAGGCGCTACGAGATGAACCAACTTAATGTGATTTTGGTTACGAAATCGAATAAAGCAACTTCTAATTAACTCACATCATCAGGAAGTGACAGACTTGTTTTTTTTTGTCGGTGACTAAATCCACCAACCAGTTCTGAGCCAAAATTTTGGAAACTATGAAATGGATGCTGATGATGTTTTTTTTTTTTGAAAAACCAGTTCGTTTGCTTAAGCCATTTGAAGGGGGGCTCACAAAAAAAAAACAAACAATAAAGTGTTGATTTCAATTGGCGGCAAATTACTTCAAGAAAAGGTGTCAAAGTAACCTTGTTGATTGTTTAAATTTTAATATATTTAAATGGAATGAAAATAGATTACCAGAAAATGCAAAAACGTGACACAAACTTTGGCCAAACTTGGTAAAAATGGAAAAAATTAGTGCGTGTCTCCAAATGAGTTTTTGTGGCTCACAACAATAACAACAGCAACACACACACACAGGCAGACAGCCCAGAAAATAAACAAAACCATTGTATTAAGTAGCAAAAGTCAGCCTAGTCAGAAATTTACGACAGTCACCCTATGAGATATGGTTATGGCTGCGATGTGATGTGTGTTTATGTTTGTCAACCCAAAACAGAAGGACAGAGGATAATCAACCACAGACACAGCCTAGTGCCGCCTGCGTATGCAAATGGCAGGCTTATATGGAGCAATCATAAAGCAGCAGCAGCAGCAGCAGCTCCTCTTCTAGCTGTGACTTTATTTATTTGCCAGCCACACGAAAAGTTTTGTGTTTTTTTTTTTTTTTTTTGGGACTCTGATTGCCTGTTGTCAGCACTTGCTTCAAGTTCAGTTGGTTTCATTTCAGTCCAGCCCTGGCTGTTTTCAGATTATGTCTTCATTCATTATGCAAATCAAATACGCGGTACGTACATATGTAGACATGTTATCGTGTTCACTTTCTGTGGCTGGCACACGCAACTTTTAGACGCAGGCGCACCTTTCTTCCGGTCTGGGCACGTGGGCAATTAAAATGCCAAAAAGAATGCTAGAAACTAACACTCTCGTTGCATAATTACAATTGCGACAAAAGTTGAGCAAATGTCTGACAATGATGAAGTATTTAACCGAAATCGTTTTCAAATCGAATGTGTATATTGTGCAGTGATCCATAAAACAAATAGCATTTCTCTTGCGCACAGAAATTCATTAATAATTTCAATTCCAATGAACCAAATGGGCACTTAATCTTATCAGAAATGCGTTTGCGTAGTCGCAACGAACCATTAGCATTACTCATGCCCCACAATGGTAGCTTGCCTCCTTCTTCAATGCATTGTTATTAAATTGATTCAATGACAAACTGAAACACAAACACAAAATTCTCAGTCGAGTTATCAGCCAAGCGCCATGTGGCGTATGCGCAATATTTTGTTGTTATTTTGTTTTTGTACGCTGTTGTGTAAGCGGAAATAAATGAAGCATTCCTTTTTTTTTTTGCAACTAATCCAAAGAATTGGTAATACACCAAGACAAAAAGGGGGTCTGGGGTAAATTCACCATATCTAAGTGGATGTGTAAAATGGCTGGACAAATTGTTCTATTTTAAAATGCCATAAATCTTGCCATAAACTTAAGAGAATACAAAGTCTATTTGAAAAATTGCACACTTAGGAATATACAATGTTAAAGAAATGCTTTTGTTAATATGTAAGAAATATATGTAACTTGTAAAGGGGATCTCCCCTGTTGCCCAAGGGGAACTTTAAGGGAACTTTTTTGCAGGGATTTGTGACTGATCTCACGTAAGTGCTGCAAAACTTAATCCTTGAGACTTTTAGAAAATCACAAAATTTTATCAAATATTTTATGATATTTTATACAATACTCTGGGCTTTCATCTCAAGATTAAAATCAAAGTTTTTATTATAATTCTTTCTACTTCTTATACACTTGCTTATTTGTAATTTCACCCAGAAATTTGCAACATATAAAAATGTGTATTTCCCACGCCATAAAGTATATATATTCTTGTTAGGAACGACGAGCTAAGTCATTAATCTGTTTGATTGTATTTACGCAAAACTAGCTTCTCAGTTTTAGCTGCGGTTGTGTTGATTTTCAAGACGACCGTTAGACATACTAAAGGTCACGTTATTCATGTAGTAAAAGTTGGCAATTAATCGCTAATGCTTGCTTAACTAATAATGCAATTATGTAAATTTAAATTATATATAATCTGGTGTCATTAATAGCTTTTGCTCGTCTTCAAAATAATTGCTGTGGTTGCAACTAGAATCGCGTCCCAAAATGGAAATACTTTTTCAGGCAGGTCTGAAATATTTCAAAATCTTTGGGACATCACCAGATGATTTTATAATTACTAATTACCTAAACCTGGTTCAACAAAAAATAAAAAACTAACCTATTGCCCTGCGACTTAAGGGGGTCTTCTACCTTTGAAAAAAAAATTTTCGACTTTTTGAAAAACACTCAAAAAACCCTGTGCAAAGGTAGAAGACCCCCTTAAGGGTGAGTGTTGTTTCAAAAAAATTCTGAAAAAAAACATTAAGAGAATTTTTAATTTGGTTTTTTGTTTTGCGTTATTTGTTAAATAAATTTAAAAAATAAAATTTAAAAATGTTAGAGTTCGAGGGCTGTTTAAAACAGGTTTTGGCCCGCCAATTAATATCTCCCAAAAAAAAGGTCTAAAGGTGGTAGGCTTGATTCCGGGACTTCAGGTTATTGTAAATGATTAACAGTAAATTAGGTTATGATCAGAATTTATGTAATTCTGGGCCCGTACCTCAAACATACTTTTCAATATATTTTTTTAAAAATTTGCGAGCATTTGAAAAAAAAATTTTATTTTTCACGTTTTTTTTGGTAGTTTAGAGTAAATAAAAATGTTTTTCTCATATTAAGTTACGGGACAGAATTACATCAATTCTGCGTCAATTGCATCATGGCTGATCATAATCGGTTCAGTGAAACTGATGCCAATCAAGGCTACCAGTTCAAAAAACGTGATTTCCAGAAAAACGCCCTTAAAGTCTTGAGCAACGTAAAAAAAGCTCACTTTAGCAAGAACATTGCTACACTAAAAAGGCTATATCTGCTAAACTATTTCGATTTTTTGAAAATGTTTTAAAAGAGATGAAAGGGGGATGTCGAAGCTATAATAATAAATCAAAACAAAAAATAAAAAAAAAATTTTTTTAAGTAGAAGATCCACTTAAAAAATTCCCATGTGATTTCCTACTGAAAATACATAATTTAAGGTTTAGGAAATTCGGGATCTCTATTTTATATAAATACTTAAAGGCTTCGTCAAAAAATTATTGTATTTTTGTACATCATTTTCCGAGCAAGAATAGTGTTATATGCAGGGCGGTAAATAGGATTTGCATCAAACCGGTTTGAACTCAGAATTCTGAAATTTATTCTACTGTTAATCGAATCACATGTAAAAAAAAAAAAACCTAAACTTTCTGTTCGGCTGAACAAAAATTAAAAACATTTAAAAATATTATTTGTCTTATTAAAAGTTCTACGAAGAAAAAGATATATCTATGGGATAGACTAAGTATTAAAATTACCACCCATACTATCTTTTTATTTTTAGTTCTTTGATTCCAGATTGAATCAAAATTCACAAAAGCAAGAAGCTAAACCGTACATAGGGCCATGTTCCGAATTCCGAGTAGATTTTCATGTAAATGTTTTAGTTCGAATTGAAATTTCATATTGGTATATAGAAGAAGGTCGCAAGAATATCTAGGGCTACTAGATTAGATTTGAGTATCCTCGAAATTGTTCTAGCAGTTGAAACTGATTGCTCAATACAAAGTGGATTCATTTCGAGCAAATGAAAATGGGATCTAGAAGCCACAGATTTGTTTCTCAATTACATATAAATTTATAAAATTGAAAATCCCAATAGAAATGTTTACATGAAAATCGACTCGGAATTTGGAACATGGCCAAATGATACAATAATAAGTTTTTTAATGACACAAAGCTTAAATATGGCTGAGGTTCCAAATTAGCAATATTTCTTTCAGAAAGTGTCGATGTGGATGTGTTTTAGAATATAAGACGATTATTGACAACATTTGAAATTTCGATTCATTTCCGAGCTGAATGGAGTTTCTTCATCTTCATTTTGTGTGATACAAAAATTTTTATAGACAAACAATTACTCTAAGACATACTTCATATAAATTTAGATTAAATGCCTGTAATCATGTGATTTATTTATTTTTGATTTATTTTTTTGTTCATTTTTGAATGGTTAAGAATTCTGTACTGGAAATCGAGCTTAAATCGTTATTAATTTGGTTTTCAAAGGCTAGGGTAGTGAGGAGAACTAACTTATAGGAGAGGTCAAACACAGTTGTAGGGTAAAACGTGTAAAGAAGTTGGATCAAAAAATTCTGTATTAAAAATTCATACTTGAATCAAGAATATTAATTCTTACCGTACCTTTGACATTGAAATTTTGTGATCACAGCATGAAATGATCTATTTTTTTCTGTGTGTAGTATTTTTGTTCATTTAGAGATTCTGGCGATTAAGTTAACACTCAAATATCTAAAAAAAAACAACTCAAAACTAACTTTGAATACAAGTTCCATCTACGACGACAACCTGGCTGCGATTAAGTCACTTAACTCGTTGTCGCGCAATTTAATATCAATAAATGACCACCCCAAATATCTTCTTCAAAAGCAATCTAACATCTCTGCTTCCACATCTTCTTTTGCTTGAGAGAAGAGTAAATTCAAAGGTCCCTTAACACCTGATCTTAGGATATAAAATCTATGCTTTACGTCAGCTTCATTAAAATAAAAATATTTATACTTCAACATTTTGTTAATAATTTATTCCGCCCAGAAAGAATTAATTAGGTGTTTTTTCCAGAATTAATAACTATTTTGTATTTGGAAAGTTGTTAAAGTGTCAAAATTAGAAAGTGTAGCCACAAAATGTGTAATGGACAACACTCAGTCAGTTCGCAGGTTAAACGTGCCCGATAATGGGCGACGTTATCAGCAATTGATATTGTCAGCAACTGACAACAATCATTGAGCAATTGACAAGTTCATTTGGGGCGACACTTTTTTCCATAAGGCGCCTGGCTCCAGCTGCTCTTTTTCACTGATAATGAAAATTTTGTCGAAAATTAACATATTAGCAGCGGGCCAGAGCCAAGCGAGCAGATAATTATATGTAAATGGGTTTTGGTCTGCTTATCACACAGAGTGAGAGAGAGGGGAGGGGGGGTGGGCAAGGGGTTAACACATTAAGTCTGGCCTCAGTCATTGAACTTGGCACAACAACTTACATGGTTCTCTATCACTCGGCGAGTATCTTTGGCTCTGCATTTATTTTGCACATACTCGAAAATTGCAACAGACGGCAGCAGGTGTGTTTGTGTTGTTGTTGTTGTTGCTGTTGTGTTTGGTTTGTTTATTTGTGCGCGCGGCAAAGACAAAGACAAAGACGAAGCCTTCTTTCTGCACTTCACAGCTGTCAACACACACGCATACGCACACACACACACACACACACACTCGCGCTCACTCACAGTGCTAAATTATGGCAGCAACTGCAACTGCAACAGCAGCAACTTTTTTGTGGCACTCACACATAAGTAAGTACTTTTTGTACGTACACCAGCAGCAGCGCGCACTTTTACCGTAAGCAAATTTCAAACCTTACGCGGCGAACTCTCGATAGACACTAAACAGCCGTTGAACTAGAGCAGCCTTATACCGCACACCAGCAGCAGCAGCAACTCTTATACAAATATAAGAGTGAATTTGCCGCAAAAATGAGTTTCAGCTGTTCAGCTGTTTGAATGAAAATGTTTGTTATTTAGTAGCCGGCTTTTTGTTGGCCCGTAGAAGAGTCTTTCTCTCTCTCTCTGTCTCTGACTGGCGTATAAGACGCGTTTAGATTTTTCCAAAGGTTTAATAACCCCCAACCCAGCACCACCAGTGCAACACATTGGAGACCATAATCAAATCATTTAGCCAAAAACTTATTCAAAATTCAACCGAAATGGGGAGGGAGGATACGCTCGACTGCGACTCAACAGCTCAGCTTCAGGACCTTTGCATTGTTGTAAACAATCCATCATTATCGCATAGACTTCCGCCGGCCCCTCCCCGCCTAAAAAAAAGCAAGAAAGGAAGCAAGGGAGTGCCAACATTGCATTACAATTTGTGGCTAGCTCTTCCTTTGAGGCAAAAACAAGGTGACCAAACGTGGGATAGCCGCTCTGTTATTAACAATTATGGCGAAAGATTGTAGTTCATGCTAGTAAATCGTTTTGGCGTTAGGGGTGCAAATTGCAAATTGATCTAACCTCTCAAATTCCAAGAAATGTTCGGTTTGGAGCTTGGCTTTTCTGTTCAGAAAACATGATCTTAACTTAACAATCGTACGAAAAATATAAAATATATAAAATATATAAGTATGTTGGGTTCCCGGACAAAACATATACTACGTTTATGCACCAATAAAAAATCATGCTTTTTGCCCTACAAAGTATGCTATGTTTATGAATATAAATAATTTAGGAAAATTTATTTATATTTTGTAGTAGCCTAAACACATATTATTTTTATATACCTTTGACTGGTCCGACAACCTGATCGAATGCACAATGTGAATTATGTAAGCTGCTGCCATAACTGACTTTAAATTATCTCGTTAAAAAAAAAAAATTCAAGAAAATAAAGTTTGCATACTTTGATGGGCAAAAAATCATGATTTTTTATAAGCATAAACTTTGGTATGACATTAAAAGTTTTTTTTTCAGATTTTTTGTAGAAAGAAATAAATGAAGCAAAACAGTTGGTGGTACTTAAAGAGTAAAGCGATATCCGATTCCTGCAAAATAAGGGTGAATAGCAGCATATCCAACGCTCCATTTCCAATCCAACGAAAGATGTGAGTTTGATTATAATATTTAAATCAAGTTCAAACCGTTTATAAAAGAGACAAAATTTTTTTTAATAGAATACAGTTTTGTAAGCATTTAAATTATCCTTTAACTTAACTTTAAACATTTTTCTGCTTAAAATAGGCCATATCTACCATATCCTAGCCAGGATTAGGTCAAAATGATTCTACTCCTGGGGAATATCATCTGGAATAAGCACCTTCAAATAGTCGTGGGGATAGCTGAGTTATTAGGAATTTTGACCAGTTCTAGCGATGCCGAGCCAGTAGAATATCAAGTCAGGAGAGAGTTAACCGAAGGTAACTTTGCAAAATTTACATTGCCTACTTTCAAGGGCAGCAATTCGAGTTGCCAAAATCCTTTAACAGATCACCTACCCCATCTGAATTACCAGGGGAACAGAAATCAGTAGTAACTGAACTTTCGATTTTCGCAGTTCAGTATTCAAATAGCTCAGACAAGACCCATAGTCGGGACCTCAACCACTGTTGCATTTTATTAGGGGGGTTTTCTACCCTTGAACATTTTTTTTCGAAACCACGTTTTTTGACCTGGTAGCCATGATTGCGCCAGTTCTATTAAACCGATTTTGATCAGCCATGTTGCAATCGACGCATAATTGATATAATTCTGGCCCGCACCTCAATCAAGAGGAAAAACATTTTTTTAATATTTTTTTACACTAATCTACAAAAAAAATTGAAAAATCTAAATTTTTTTTTAAACGGCCGCCAATTTTTCAAAAAAATATTGAAAAATATGATTGAGATACGGGCCAGAATTACAATAATTCTGATCATAACCGCATTTACCTTTTCAATTTCCGATCACTTGCAGTCCCGGAATCATGGCTAGCACCTCTACACCTTTTTTTTAGACCTTAATTGGCAGGCCAATAACTTTTTGAACAACCCTCTAAGTCCAAACATTTTTTTTTATATTTAATTATATAGTTAATTAATAACACAAAGCCAAAAATCAAACTGAAAAAGCTCTTTTGTTTTTCTCTGCAGAATTTTTGTAAAAAAACACTCATAAAACACTGTTCACACACCCTTAAGTTAGTTTATACTAAAACCAGCATTTTATTAATCCTTTAATTACACATTATTTGTAACTCTTTTAGCCCTGCCTCACCTTGTTATTGTACCAAAGGCTCGTCCTTTGGTCTCTCCATAGTCTGCACTCAAACTCACACAAATTACTACGTGGCGCACGTGTCTGGCGGCATTTGTTGGGGATTACGGCCTGGTCTGGCCAGGCCGGAGCAGTGAAAGTGAGTGGCAGTGTAAGGATATACGGTCTGTCCCTGACTGAGTTGAAAGTTGCAACTGCCAGCAGTTTTCTCCCCTTCTGTGAGTATTTTTTTCCTGTTTTGGTTGTTTAACTTTTTAGCCATGGCGGTGGCTGCGGTTTATGCAAATTAGCAAAGTTAACATTTGCCAAATTGTCGAAAATTTCATTTTGTTTGCCCTGCCCCATCCACTCCCGCGCACTGGATGTGCAGCACGCGGAAGTCTCTGCCCGAGTGAGGAAAATCAAAGGCACTGGCTGGCTTTTCTTTTGATCAGCAATGTGTTATTTCCTTGGTGCAGCGAGTTCTTCATTAAGCGGATTTTCAGTTGACACCCGGCCAAGTGACAGAATGCACCTGCATGCCAAGTCACTTGCTTTCCTCCATCATAATTAGATTTCATTTCAGTTTTTAGGGTGCTGAAATGTCGGAATGATCTGTGTGTGTGTGTGTGTGTGCGTGTGCACATAAATTATGTGTAGAGGAGCAGCAGCAGCAAATAGAGCATCTAATAGGATTTTATTTAATTTCCGCCGTCCGTATCTAATGAGTTTTTTAACCCACAAATATTTGCACGTCCCAAGGCCCAGGGGCGGCACCCGACTTACTAATCGCACCCAATGGAGCCGTTAAACTTCGTAATGGAATTTTTGAATAGACCTGAAGAATGTCATAAGCAGGTGACAGCAACTATATTCAACACCAACGAAACGAAAAGGATGCCAAAAGGATGCCCAAAGCAAGCTTTGTTTGGCAACAAGCAACTTGCTTTAGCTGTGCAGTTTAGCGAACCCAACGAACTCCTTTGTGTTGGCAGACAGACAGACAATGGAAATACTCAAGTTATGGGAACGCACTTGTACGGGTCTTTGTACCATTTGGAAATTAATGCTGCATTTTGGCTAATTTAATGCTTTTGCCTGCCGCATAAAATATAACAACAAAGCAGGAGACGAAGGTGGAGATGGAAATGGAGACAGAGACATGCAGCGAGAGGACCGCAGCAGCTGCTGCCACTGCAATTAGCTGCAAGCGGAATTTCTATAATTTGTGATGAAATTTGCATAAATTTTATACACACATTAACATACAATGTGCGGAGGCCGACAGTTGCTTTTAACTGTAATTATACACATACCCGTCGCCGTTGTAGTAGGTGCAGGTAATTAAGTAGAGAAGACTCCGCCACATATGAGAAGCAAGTACAAATAAGACTATTAAATTTCTATGCCAAATTGAGGCATCTCTCACTTTATGGGAAACGGTTGAGGTGGCTGCATAAGCTAAGCTACACGGAGAGAAATTTATTTTGGGAAACAAGTAAGTTTCTTTGATACTCTCTTTCCTAATCTAAAACAATATCTAAGAGTTGGCAAGGATAAAAAATCGAGAAGTCTGAACTTAGTGTCACACTGGAAATTTATCGAATTATTTATGGATTATCCCTTAAACACGCTATCTTCTATATCCTGGCCAGCATTTGGTGATGCCATCGAATGTTAATTGATAAAGGATTATCTCCTAGCCAAAGAACATCCTTATAGCCCTTTAGATGGCTTAGATATAGCGTTTTTTTGTGATTCATGGATAATCTTAGTTATGAGGTCATATCATGCTTATATTATGCCATCCGATGTTAATTCACAAGGACTATCTTCTGGTCAAAGCACATCCTTGTAGTCCTTCAGATGGCCAAGATATAGCGCTTTTTGTGATTCAAGGATAATCTTAGATATTAGGCCATATCTTGCTTATATCCTGTCGCAGGACATCAGGACTTTGTTTTTTCGAATCCTAAAGACAACTCTTATCGATTAGCTTCAAAAAAGGAAAAAACGAGAAGGCAAAGCTAACTTCGACTGTGCCGAAGTTTTAATACACTTGAAAAACTTTACTCCAACTGATTTAACCGGTAAAATATATATGGATATAGATATCAGATATTAAAAAATTTTAAATCATTGATAATAAAAATTTGATACCATAAAAAAACACTTTTCTTAGTAAACTATAGTCATCCGATTTTGATAATTTTTTCAAAAATTTGTAAAATCATATAAAACTAACATCTACCAAGATTGGTGACGATACGATGGAAAACAAAAAAATTTCCCTCACTAGAACTTGTTTTTGACCGACCGTTCGTATGGCAGCTATATGCTATAGTCATCCGATTTTGATAAATTTTTCTGTGTATGGAAGCATATAAAACTAAATTACATGTGGAAGCTGTAATATTAAGATTGGTGACGCTACGATGGAAAACAAAAAAGTTTTTCTCACTAAAACATTTTTTCCGACCGATCGTTCCTATGGCAGCTATACGATATAGTCATCCGATCCGGCCGGTTACGACATATTAGTTGCGTGCAGCAAAAAGAAGACTCTGTGCAAAATTTCAGCTCGATAGCTTCAAAACTGAAACAATTGAACTCAGCTCGTCGTCCTGATCAAGAATATATATAGTTTATGGGGTCGGAAATGAATATTTCTATGCGTTACAAACTTCTGGGCAAAATTAATATACACTTTTTAAGTGTATAAAAATTCCAGCTTGGCATCGCTAAATAATGGCCAAAAAACCAAATCCCTAATATATCGGCTTCCCGCTGGACTAGGGAAATTAATACCACTACCACTCAATATGATCGTACGCTAAAATAAACTTTCAGCATAAGGTAAAACGTCTGTTAAGATAAATAACTGGATCGTATTATTATTTTTAGAGGAATCTCATATCCAAACAAAATTAATTCACGGGATTTTTTATTACAAATAATTTCCTTAAGAATAGAACCTTTAAAAAAAATCATAAAGCATTGCCTACTTTTGGGTTTTTTTTTTTTTTTTTAAACTTCATCAATTGACTGAAAACTAAATTTATGGCGAATTTCAGCTGCGCAGTAAATAAAATCAGAGTCCAGCCACTCTGGTTAATGAAAATCCTTTTACGCTCATATTTGAATATTTGGCATTCCTTGCCCCATGCCTCTGTCCACACCCCTTCTTGCGCGTCAGTTATTCCTTCACAATGCACGATGCGCAGATTATGAATACATTTATAATAATTTAGTTGGGAGTTATGTACATTGAAACACACTCTGGCTGAACTGCCATAATGAGCATATTCTATTAGACAGCAAAGTAACCCTTAGCTGAGGTTCGGTATGCGTTCCTGTTGGGGGTGGAAATTAACAAAAAAGTAAATCCTGGACACATGTTGCATTCAAGTGGCATTGTGGGGATGGGTAATGCCATGTTGTGACAAACCCCAAATCACCAAAACTGATGATGGGAAATCCTTTTGAAGATGATAAACATTTGCACCCGCAACCAACCACCGAGGAGGGACTGCATCATCACTACCTCAAAAAGCCAAGGGACAAGGGGTTAGAGCCGGAAGTTGTAAACGGGCATCAAAAGCCTAGGCTAGGATTGGTAAGTGACACGCAAAAGCGAAGCACATCCCGTGGGGGAGCAGGCGCATTTGGGGGGGCAAAGGCGTATTTATTTAGCATAATGGATTTCCATAGATTTGGTTGGTGATGAAGCTGTGGCTTCACATAATTGAAAATCGAATCAAATCGCGTGAAATTTAATCAACTTAAGAGAACACACACAACTCCCAGGGAAATGGGTATAAAACTTAGCACAAATCCATGTGATAAACTGGCGACTATTTGCGTTGAATTGAGTTACCAAATGGAATGAAGAGGCAGCAGATAGGCAAGCAACCGGACACTAAGCGTCTGGCGTCTCCCTGTCTACTTAGCAAAAGGCAGGGCGAACCTTTAATGCACGATTAATGCCATCCCGGTCATACATAGACAGCCACTTCCATTGGAGGGCAAAGGCGGAAGTCCATTTCGGAGAAATTAAACCCGGTAAGCGGCTTTTGTGCAGCTTTTCTCCCCCCCAACCCAGCCACGAAATGCCTTTGCCTTTGCTACTTATGTGCATACTCCAGGTGGAGTTATGCACTGTGAGCCATTTATTTGATATCAACAAAGCTAATTTGCCTTCCTCACTTGTTCGAACGACGACGACCGTTGCCAAAGATGCGCAGGTGTTTGCTGCGTGACAACTCCCTAGCCTCGCGCTGACTCAGCTCATACAGTTTCGTCTCCAGCTCCTTTATGTAGGCATCCATGGCTGCCGGGGTAAGGCGACTTAATTCTGCCAGGAATCAGGGTGTAAAAAAAAAAGAAAAGTTTTCACAAAAAGTTTTACTAACCTAGCATTCGCTGGTGGATTTGTTCCCTGCTATCACCACTAGCTTCCTTCTCCTTCTTTTCAGCCATTTTAGCAATATCGATAATGGAGCCCACACTCTTGTTGGCACCTTCCTCCGTCTCGTCATCGCTGTCCTCATTGGAGCTAGAGGAGGCTGCTTCCGCCTCCTCATCGACTTTATCCTTAACCAATTCGGAGTTTTCGTTGACTTCATCAACCTCCATGATTAATTCTTCAGATTTTTTTGGCTTTTTCGAATCCATGGCAGAGCGAAAATGGAGCAATGACAAGCGTAGCTGACAGTGTTGGACAGTAACTGAAAGTAGAAGTGTTGGGTAATAAGTTAACACCAGGGCTGCAAAGTGATTCGGAGTCAGAGTTTTTGTTCCTTCCTTATGATCTAGTTACCGAACTTAATCTTGTCAATTTACATGTAAAGCCACACAATTTTTATTAAAAATGTTATCACTAAAAGGACAAAGATTGATGGTTTGAAATGTTTTAAAACATAAACAAAATTTACCCCGGAAAATAAACGACCTGAACCTACATGTGTAGCAGTAAGAGCCAGATGAACTTTTAATATTTTAATGACTTCCAAATACCTGTTATGCAGTTCGAAGGACTTTTCGACCACCATTGAAGTGCGTCTTTTAAATATTGTAAACGTTTTTCGGTTAGGAAAACCTTGGATAATGTAATAAAACTGAATAAAGATAAAATAAGTCGGGTTCCAAAAATATCGATTCTCGAATATTGATTCTTTTCGGAATATATTATGTTCCTGTTCGGGTTCCGGTTTTATTTCCTGGTTTAAGTTTCATTATTTCTTATGTGCAAAATATCGCTTCTATGCACCCTACTAGAGGTGCGCGCGTGACGTGAATTTAAACGTGTCACGGTGTGTCAAGATTGTGAGTAAACACAAAAAAAAAACGAGAAGGCAAAGCTAACTTCGACTGTGCCGAAGTTTTAATACACTTGAAAAACTTTACTCCAGCTGATTTAACCGGTAAAATATATAGAGGATATAGTTATCAGATATTTTAAATTTTTAAGTCATTGATAACAAAAATTTGATACCATAAAACAAAACTTTTCTTAGTAAAACACATTTTTCGACCAATCGGTCCTATGGCAGCTATATGCTATAGTCCTCCGATTTTGATAAAATCTTCCAGAATTGTGTTAACGCATATAAAACTAATATATACCAAGATTGGTGACGCTACGATGGAAAATAAAAATGTTTTCCCCACTAGAACTAGTTTTTCGACAGACCGTTTATATGGCAGCTATATGCTATATTCATCCGATTTTAATAAATTTTTCCACAAATATGTAAAATCATCTAAAACTAATATATACCAAGATTGGTGACGCTACAATAGAAAATAAAAAAGTTTTTCTCACTAAGACTTATTTTCCGACCGATCGTTCCTATGGCAGCTATAAGATATAGTCATCCGATCCGGCCGGTTTCGACATATTAGTTGCGTGCGCAAAGACTCTGTACAAAATTTGCTGATAGCTTTAAAACTGAAGGACTAGTTCGCGTAGAAACAGACAGACAGACGGACACAGACACAGACGCGCGGCGGAGGAATGAACTCGGCTCGTCGTCCTGATCAAGAATATATATAGTTTATGGGGTCGGAAATGAATATTTCTATGCGTTACAAACTTCTGGGCAAAATTAATATACACTTTTCAAGTGTATAATAAATAAGTGTTAGTAATTTAGGATTCAATCAATTCCACTTAAATTTTAGTACATTAGTGTATCAATTCGTGTATTATACACCTGGTATAAGAGCATAAAAGGAACAATGTTGTTCCGATATAAGAGCTGATTACCCAACTCTACTTTACTGTCGACTGCAGCACTCACCAACCAAATCACCTTATTCTGTACTCTCCATTTGGGCACATACACACATTCATACAAATGTTGACTTTCTCACTCTTGCGCATTTAGCAAAAACCGACTCAAATACGGAAAAATTTCTGAAAGTTTCATGGCCACACTGATAAGTAGACCAATAAAAAAAATAATAGTACCCTTGCAGTTTTCGAAAGGCGCTACCATTAATAACAAAAAAGTTTTTCTCACTAGAATATGTTTTTAGACCGATCGTTCCTATGGCAGCTATATGCTATAGTCATCAGATTTCGATCAATTTTTCCAGAATTTTGTGGAAGTATATGAAACTAATATATACCACGATTGGTGATGCTACGATAGAAAACAAAAAAGTTTTTCTCACTAGAACTAGTTTTTGGACCGACCGTTTATATGGCAGCTATATGCTATAGTCATCCGATTTTTATAAATTTTTCCAGAATTATGTGGAAGCATATAAAACTTATAGATACCACGTTTGATGACGCTACGATGGAAAGCAAAAAAGATTTTCTTACTAGAACTAGTTTTTGGACCGATCGTTCCTATGGCAGCTATATGATATAGTCATTCGATCCGGCCGATTCCGACAAATGTGCAGCCTATGTGTATTTAACGAATTTTTGCAAAGTTTGGTCAAGATAGCTTTAAAACTGAGGGAGAAGATTGCATAGGAACAGACGTACGGACAGACGAGCATGGCTATATCGACGGCTATATCAGCTCGTCATGCTGATCAAGAATAGTATATACTGTATAGGGTCGGAGATGCTTCCTTCTATGCGTGACAATCTTAATATAGCCTCTGCAAGGGCATAAAAAAATCGCTCACGCTCTCACCTCTAGTTTTAGGGTCTGCACATTGGTTTCATTGATAATCACTCATACGTAGTGTTGCCTTAGCTTAAATATTTTATTTTCAAACAGTTCGCGTAGACTTGGTTGGATACCTTGACCCTTTACAAATCGATATCCTTGTCCCCATCATAAACTATTAGTTACACAGAGTCGTTTCATTTTGGCAAATTTTTGAATGAATGAAGAACTCAACACTACATATAATATTAAAGATAACCCCAGCGATATTCTTCATCCGAGGTAGAAAGGTTAAATAAGTAAGCAACCACGACCCAGCATTTACAGCCACTTCCCCTCCCCACTACTTATCCTGCAGGATATTAGCTATCTGGCGCTATCGTTAACTTTTATACCCACGACCATTGAAAGCCCCAAACCATTAACTTCAATTTGTAGCCGCATAAAGCCAAAATGGATATTTTCAAATTCATATTTTCCACCACCCGCAACACAGAAGACTCCATGCGGTAGAGCACAACCCCCAAAAAAGTTTGCTTAATGAGCTGCACAAAATTAATTGTCACAATGAAATCACGTGGTTAAAAAAGGAGCCCATGGCGGATGTCTGGCAACAGATTTGAGTGCAACAACTGGCGCAGGCTAACTGAGAAAGAAGCCCTGCAAGGCGCAAGAGCTATTAGAAACCGTTTCCAAAAAGGACTCAAGTTCTCTTGTAAACAATCCATCATTAACACAAGGGAAAACACAACATGTCCCCCAGGAACATCCCTGGATGGCGGAGCACGTGTCAGTTTGCTTGGGTGGCAGCTTAGAAGCCAACTCCAGCGAATGTGTGTCGTGCCGGGGACAAAGGACGCGTGCTCATTATGTCCTTTGTCCATGTGTTTTGTCTGTTGTTGTTGGTTTATGGGTAAAGTTTTTACTTTTACTCGCGGCTCAAATGCAAATTGAACAAGTTAAACGGAAGTTTGGGGGAACCCAAGTGCCATAAATGATGGCCCATGTTAGGGCCCAAATCGCTCCCCCGGGGTAATCTGTGTTTGCATTCGACAATGGCCACATTACACTGCAGTTTATTTGCAAGGATTTTCATGTTATCATCATGTGGCACGTGCCAAGGACTAGACTGCTGCTGATGACTTTGATTTGTTCAAATCGCTACCAAAATGGTTGTTTGCCTGACCCCCCACACCTCAGTTTAGTTGCTAGAACTATGGGAAATATTTTCAATTTTCTATAAAAATTTGTAAAAAAAAAATATCAAAAAATTGCGATATGGGAAAATAAAATCCGAATCATTTGTGATCGGAGTTTTCTGTAAAAAAAATCTCAAGTAGTTTGAATAGGTTAAACTTACCTGTTTATACCACGCTTATCCAAATATCTCTGGAAAAAGAGGACCTGAAAAAAAAAGAACAATTGATTAGAATTCAGCGCCCAAAAATCTAGCAAAAAAAAATCTCAAAATTTCCCATAGTGCTCCAGTGACTGCGGGTTGAACAACCCGAAAGCATTAGGACAAATAAACAAGCTAGCGAGCAGCCAAAACAAACGGACAAGGACATTGTTCCACATTTCAGCTGGAAACCACTCAAGTGCCGGGGCCAACAGCAGCAGCTGCCTCCTTGGGAGCAAGCGGGCATTTTTATGGAGATGTTAATTGAATGCAGAGTGTCCCCAATTTTAATGAACTGCATTTTTTGTTGCACTTGCAAATTGGCCATTTAATTGGATTAACGCACATTTCCGTTGCGTTGCTCGTACACCGCCCCCCTCCCCATCCACCACCCCTTCTGCTGCTGCTGGCCAATTTATCATTGCTTATGTTTATTTATGTTGCATTTTAATTATGTCGCCAACAGACACTGCATCCAAACAGATACGTTTGGAAGTGTGCCATGTGAGGGGATGCGGATGTTCGGCTCGTTTCGTTTCTTTGATTTACTGTTTATGGGATTGTGAATGGAGTTGCTAGTTGCCACTGCTGCAATCCAACTGTCGAAGGTAATTGATACCCTTTTGCATTTTTATTTCTACCGAAAACCAAAATTGACAGCCTTGTTGGATTTGTTGTTGTTGTTGTATCTGATTTGAACAATTGCCGGTAATATGAAGTCTTTGCGGTTCGCTAATTTCAAGCGATTGGTTCAATTGTTGGTATCCCGATAGCCACATTGATGGTGAAAGTAGCCAGGCCATGTATACATAAAAACATACATAAATACATAAGTGAATGGTGTGGACACTGTACATGCCAATGAGGCATAGGCATAATAGTAGCCAAATACTGAAGATTATAAGGCAAAATACCTGAATTACTTTTAACCAGGATATAACTTGATTAAAACAGTAGATGATTACCATTTGATTTAAGTGCCTTACAGTTAACAGAACCTCAAGGCTCAAAGTTGATTACAAACTGTTTTAAAATTCAACAAACAACAATAGAAAATTCAACATTTTACAGAGATGGTACTAGAGATGTTCGCCGGACGGTATTCCCAAGGGACCAAAATTGAAATGCTTCCTCAGGCAGGTCAGAAATATTTTAAAATCTTTGCGACGTCACAAGATGAATTTATAATTACTGAATTCAAAAATTCCCATTAGATTTCCTACTGAAAATAAATCTTTTAAGGTTTGGAATTCGCGAAAGTCGGAAAAATTCGGAATTCCCCCGGGAATCCCGTCCCACGCTCATCTCTAGTCTATGCAGTACTTCTTCAAGGGCCTTCCAGTCCAATTATTAGCTGACTTCGCTATTGCTATGCCTTTTTATTTTATTATTAATTTTATTTACAATTATGTATTAATTTTATATATTATTTTTTTAACAACTTTCGAAAGAATAAACCATACAGAATATATTTACAACGCAATTTTCCAAATCTTGAATGGATTTTCTTGTACTTTCCTATAAATATTATACAGTTTTTGCATCTTATACACATCTAATAAAAAATCAAGATTATAATCTCAGTGTCAAAATTTGACAAAGATCGAAAAATCTTAAACCAAGATTATAATCTCATTTTATTCTAGATAAAAAAAATCTTTAATATAATTTTAAAGAAAAATCACAAATTATTAAAAAAAAAATTTTAATAATAATTAATAAGAAAGACAAACGGTCACATTTCAGCGCATTCGAGCAGCGAATCAAATAAAAGAACCTAGTCACAGGTTACATCTAGTAAGAATTTTCCAAAAATATATTTTTTTAAATTTCATTTTTGTAATGTACATGTATTCAAGTAAACACTCTAAAAATTTCAAGTCAATCTATAAATAATAATTATTTATCGATTAAAATTACTTTCAATTTATATTTTTTCGATTTTTATATAAAAATTTCTCAATAAGAATTATTTTTAATTTTTAAAAATAAAAATTATGCCGTAATTTTTTGAATTAAAATTTAAAATAAAAATTAAATGCTAATAACTTTTAAACCAAAAGTCCTACCACAAAATTGTTAATATATATATATGATCCTTGAATCAGTATGTATACATACAAAAAAATTTGTATACACAATAAAAAAATAAAATTTTTGTTTTTGAGCAGCCGTCATTTTGTCATAAAAAATTTTAATGCTTTTTCCTTCGATTAATTACAAGATTATACATTACTTAAACGAAATCCGTTTTGTTTTTTCATTTCGGATAATTCACTTCAGAGATATAGTGGTCACCGCAAAGCGCCTTTTTTTAGGAGGGCTCCCTGGAGATCTGCTGTAGCTGCTTTAAAACTGTTATTATTACAAATCAAATTTGAGTGCACGAATTGGACTTACACACAAAAGTTGACCATGAATTCGTCTTCAATTCACGAAATGGTGAGGCGCAGCCAACTTAGAGAATTGTAGATTGACTCAACCTTTAACTTTAAATGTCAAAACGAAGTCATACTAAAAGTTAGCTATTTCCTAAGCTTTAAAGATAATCCACGTACTACTTTTTCGATCAATGAAATAAATTTCTGAAATTCCTTTCAACTTGACCATTCTAAGATGGGTTGAAATGTTTCATCTCAGTAGAAATAGGCCAATGTTAAAAAAGGCATTTAAAAGAGATGAATTCCAATTTATTTAGAGATAAATTCCAGTCATATACTTTATTTTCAATAGCCACTCCTGACTGAAAACCATTTTGCATGCAAGCGCAAAATTCACATTGTTCTGAAATCTGTAAAGCCAAGCGGAATGCCAGCAACTGAAAAGTGCGAGCATAGGCAACAAATTGCAATAGTTTTACTAAATGTGCCTACCACAAGCCCGAGGAATTGGGTTACGTTTGAAGAGTTTGTTTTGAAAAGCTTCTTGGATTACCAAAGTTGATAACCAACAACAACAAGAACCCCCAGGGCAGCAGCTGCTGTAAATAAGACTGAAAGTTGTTGGAAGCTGGGTTGGTTTAGTTGGGTAAATGGAATGTCCATGTCGGATGACATTTAATTCGGTGCTGTTTCACCGGCATATGATATACATCTTTTGGGCACCCTTTTGGCTAGCGACTTTGTGTCAACTTGGTTAATTTACGGTCACATTTTTTGCCTTATTAATTGCCCGCTGGCACGAACCCTTAAAGGGATCCCGCTGCTGCTGCTGCTGCCGGTGGTGGCGGTGTCCTTGTCGACGCCAAATGTAAAACATAATAAAAAGCATAAATATTAAAAGCCTTATTAATTTCAGTCAACCAGCCAGTCAGTTCACAGCAGGTGTGAACTCCTCCAGTTATTGTAGTTCAGCTGCCAAGTTTTTGTCATTTTACATGAGATTCAATTAAAATTAAAGCAATTTTGTCGCCAGCTGCTTGGCCAGGACAGCAATTAGCCTGGCCCAGAACTTGTGCTCGAATGATTGATGAGGCAGAAACTGCATCTCATGGTACATTTATATTTTTATACCCCTAGTCGCCTCTCTAAACAGCATAGTAAAAGTAACTCCACTTGTGGACGCACGAACGGACGTCCAATCAATGCAATCCATATCGCCGCCAGGCAGTCTTGCACTTTTGGTTTCATGAGCAGCAGGTGCAGCCATTCACGTCGCGTTTCGTTTCGATATTGATGGATAACAAGTTGGCCACTTGGAAAGTAGGTGAGCAGTAGCTAGACTCGCCAGTGTCCAAGTGAGTCGCTCAGTTGTGAATTTGTGAATGGCATGAATAGCAAGTAATGGGCTTCCAGCTAATTGTTAAGCGAGCATAAAATCCATTATTTATAGACCATTGCCAGGAGAAAATACGACCCACTAGAGTGAGTAATAAGTAGCAACAAGTCATTAGGAATATTTGTACTTGCTGTATTTCCCGGAGAGAGTTATGGGCAAAAATGGTTCCATCTTTTCCGCTATTTAACCACCCAGACGGGCCACTGGGCCTTTGATCTACTGTCAGTTTGCAAAATGTCTGATCCTTAAGCTCACATCTGCATCCGCTTGACAAAATCCCATTTTCTTGAAGGGGGGAAACTGCCACTACACTTTGAAGTAAATGCAAATGAAGTTGTTCTGAAATAACTCAATACTAAATTTAGATGCAAAACATTAAGAAAAGCTAACCTAAGCACGCCGCAGTTGATATACCCTGAGAGGTGTGAGGGTGAATTAATAGGTATCTCTATTTGACGACAGGTGGGCGTTAACACAATATTTTACCGATTAAAATATAAATTCAAAATTTCATGGATATAAAAACTTTTAATAAATACAAGTAAGAGCGCTGCTAACTCTTACCGACTTGCCGACTCTTACGCCTTCGCACTCGCAACGCTGGCCCCCCGCAACGCTCCCCCCGCTGCCAGTTGAATGGCTTTTACTTGTTAGATTTTCAGCTCTAACATTTAATGATCACAGATAACGATCGCTCGGCTCCAACCTAAAATTACTGACAGAGAAGAGAAGCAGGGCAGAGGTTCATTCCAAGTCTCTTTGTTTTAAGCTTTTAAGGGAATATTTCTTTAAAAGAAGGCAATCACAGTGGTTTCATTGGCCGGGAATGGCAGCCCACTATCGAAAGCCACAGAACCGGTTCGGCTTGGAAATTTTGGGTCTTTCGAACCAGATAATAAACTGATCCTAAGCCCGAACCGGACCCCTTCTTTTTATAAATATCGTTTAAAGATCTTATCTAATTTTCTTAAAAAAAGTCATTTCGCACGAAGCTCATTTCCAACTCGGCGGCTATGTTAACAATCAAAACTTCCGTATCTGGTGCTCGGAAAATCCATAAGTGATCGTGGAGAAGACAATGCATCCATCGCGAGTCACTGTTTGGTGCGGTTTATCGGTCGGCGGCATCATATTGCCGTATTTTTCCGAAAATGCGGACGGAAACACCGAAAATGTCTATTCTGAGCGGTTACTCACCATGTTGACGTACCATTTTGTGCCGGAGGTTGAAGCTCAGGGTCTAGACGATATGTGGTTTCAACAGAACGGCGCCATACCACACACAACTCGCCGTAATTTGCACTTTTTATGTCGAAAATTCCCGAACCAAGTAATTTTTCGTCGCGGTAGGCGCATAGAACATGCAATTTGACGCCGTTAGACTTTTTCTGTAAGGTTACACAAAGTTCAAAGTCTATGTGAATGATCCAGAGATGATTCCAGTCTTGAAACGCACAATAACATCGGTGCTTCGGAACATTCCGGAGGCCTTACTACAAAATGTCATTAAAAATATGGCCGTAAGCGTGAGATAAATAAAAAATATAAATATCTGGCTTTACAGCCCCAAAGGGCTAGGCCGAGCTTCTCTCAAGCTCTTGGCTTTTGTGCTACTAAATTTTCGCACAAGAGAAAGGGACCTACATATTAACTCCGAATCCGAACGGCAAAGTTTGAGAAGCTTTTTCATGGCTGGTTAATTTACAGCTGGTGAAGGTGACCGGATGGTTAAAAGTTTTAAAGAAAAAACTATTTTATTTGATGTTCCGAGGCGGGCTCAAACCCAGACCTCTCGCACAATAGGTGAACTAATATTCCAAACATAATCCTATTGGCCTTTCAAAAGTAACAACGTCTTAATGGAACACCATTTACAATAACAAACACACACTGTGTGTGGATCTTTCTGTTGTGGTTTTTGGACTGATCTTAAACTTAAATTGGACCCTGTTCTTAATGATCCTCAGTGATTTTCTGATGATGCTGGCAGTTCTTTCCTTGAACTTTGAGTAAGTTTTGAATCCCCTGATATCTACTAAGTACCTTAGTATTAACTTACATAAAATGTTCTGGTATTAACCGAGTCGAACTATAGCTCTATCATTTGATAACATGCTGGATAATGAATATTTTGGTATTGATAAAAAAAAAAAGTCTCTATAAAACGGAGTTCGGCGCGTCCGTATTTCTTGTGCATAATAAAATCTGCAGCTTTATAAGCACGTTGCGCAGCTGTCAATTTTGTAATGGTTAGGCACATATACATAGCTTAAATGTGATTGTGTTGTTTGCCGACCACTGCTATAAAACCCTTTGCGGTGGGTCACCGCTTTTTTTGGGTACGTCAAGCTACCCAAAAAAATTCTGTTTAAATTTCTTTCAAAGACTTCTAGTGTATGTATTTATATTGGTCCCAAAATTTGGAACCAAACTTCTGTATAAATTTGTAATACTCTTCGACAGGGTATAATGAAACCATTTGCCAGGCAATATCAGCCCTCATTAGCGAAAAGGAAAACTATTTTGGCCACCCATTAACTTTTACCAAAGTTGTAAAAATTGATGCGTCAAATTGGCAAATGACTTTTGACCCACATCGTAGACTTGGAGGTAGTGGCGTCACATTATCTGTTTTCCTTACCTACAGCAAGCAGCATCAGCGAGATTCGTGCAAAGTCAACAGTCAGAGAACTCTTGGCTTTGCCGCGTCATCAGTGGAATGGGTGACGACAGCATCTTGGTCGTGGATTTTGTCGCCGCCGCCGCCGCTCAGTCTGACCCAGTTCCGTCTTATGGCAGACAAATTGTCTGCGCGATATGTTGGTTGTTGCCCCACACACATTGTTTATGATGCCTTTGAACTTTCCTTTAAAGCGCAAAAACGCCAAAAAAAAGTTGAGCAAATTGCCAGGTCATTGCGGGCTGTAATCTTCAACTTTCAACTCTCTCTCAGACACATTCTGAGCCAGCTGCATTTATGCAAAACTTGTTGGCCGTCTCATCTTATAAAGACAGAATACAGTTTTATGTGCGGTGCCGTCACTTTTAGTGCGGGTAAATGTCAAAAATGTAACTGAGGTGACCACCACCAACACCGACAGACCAGCTGAGGCTGTAGCTGAAGCTAATCCACAGCCGACAACCGCACATAAAACTGTCCAAGAGAGCTGCATAGAAGTGTGAACGGGAATGAGATTCGCCCACATGTCAACATGGCTTGGTTTTGCATTTTCTATTAGAATTGCATACATTTTGGATTTGGATGTTTGTTCACGTTTTGTGCCAATGACTTCTTGACAACTCTGTTGGAGCTGGAGCTGGAGCTGGGGGGCTGGTTGTAGCAGACAGTTTTGTTTGTCTGTCGATAAAACAAACAAAGAAGTTTTGTACTCATATACATACAATACCATATTTACACACTCCAACAGAAGTTACTAGGGAGTGCAGCAGTACCACCGGAAGTGCTAGTCAAATAGCGCACGACAACGCATTGGAAACAAAACTGCAAACTTTTTCGTCACTCAGCAGCCATCTGCACTTGTAACCGATCCTCCTGCTGCTGCAGCGAGTATCTCTTGACAATGTTTGCGCTTGACAATCATATTTGGATTTTTGTCTGGAAAGTTGCACAAATTTAAGGCTGCTTGATTTAATTGCATTTGTACGTGTTTTCCCAACTGATTGCCAGATAAAGAACTCCATAATTATGGCCTTTTCTTTTCATTTTCACTAAATGAAGCGCAATAATTGCAGCGATTAATGCAAATTTTTGTATAGCTTCAAAGGCAATTCCTAAACACCCCCTTGACGACAAAAAATGTCCACCCCCAACCCCTTTAAAAGTTGGCGACGCCCCGGCGTCAGTTAATGCCGGCAATGTATATGCAAATGAGTTTCCAATGACTTGGTCCGAAAACAAAAACACCAGCCACAGCCAGAGGATGCACTTGAACTTGGCTCTGACGCGTCTCGGCCATTAGATTGTACATATGGAGAGAAAGGCAAAAAAAAATATAAAATTTCCACGGATTCCCCTTCGAACTTTAAGTGCTCAAGCAGATAAGGAGCTTGGCAATTTAAGTTTAAGGCCTGGCCCTTCATTTTGTCGTCTTATCGCAGCACTTTGAAAGCCACTAAAAGCCACCTCTGTCAATGCCGTGTACCTATCGAACATTTACGACCTAGTCGAAGTGCATTTGGGTTCACTTGTTGGTGTCTGTATTTAGTTTTGTTTCTGGTTTAAATGTTTAAGCAACCTTGGCGCGCAATTCAAATGTTTAACAGTGTTGATTAAAGCTTTTGAAGCAGTCTGGCAGCCTTGTTGGATATGTGTCGAGATGAGAGCGTGATTCAAAATGTGTATGTGAATTTGAGGGGGGTAGAAAACGCCCAAGCTTATTTTCAGTGGCCAAATAAATTGGTTAAAAACTTTAGAGTAGGATATTTAGGTTCAAAATTGTCTGCTGTACCTAAATAATAATGTTTTTGAATTTTTTGCTGAAACGATATTTTAGTTATATTATAAAGATGAGCGCGGGATGGAAGTCCAAAATAAAATACAGAAACGGGCGAGATGGGAATGAATTTAAATAAATTGGGTTCAGGTTTAGAACGGGAAAGATATAAAATTCCTTGGTTCGGAAGAGGATTAATTCAATAGCCCATTTTTAAGTTTTCCGATACTTTCCCTTTAAGGGGGTCTTCTACTTTCGAAAACACATTTTTTTTCGTTGTATTTCTTTTGCATTATTAATAAAGCTTGGACATTCCCCTTTTATCACCTTCAAACCATTTTTAAAAATTCAAAATAGTTTTGCAGATATAGACATTTAAGTGGAGCAATGTTTTTGCTATGAGGAGTATTTTTTATTTTTATATTCGAAAATCTATCGAACTTCGTTTGGGAAAATGTGGAATCGACCAATTTCTGACATCAGTTGTGATATCTCGAATTTTTTCTGTTTAGACATTGTTTCTTCCTGAATCTGTTGATCTCTTTAAACTTCTTAGATATGAAAGAACAAACTTTAGTGTGGGAAAATGCTCACACAAATGATACCTGGAACAGGTTCTAAGACTTTTTTAAAGTTTGAAAACATTGGTCGATATATGTATGTATTTATACATTTATCATATTCCAAAAACTGGCTACGCCCTTGGAAGTACGCACTCGAATAGCTCCATTTTTAGAATGTGCGTCAAATTTTTGATTAAAACTACACTGGCAAGTTCCAGACCCACATCCAGAAGATCTAGGGAAAATTGCTTTTTTTATTATCTTCCTATCGATTTGATTCATTAACTCACCAAGTTCAAAATACTAATTATTTATCTACTTATTAGTATTATCTAAGATTTATCTGCTCTAATAGTAAGTAATTAAGTTTTTGTTGTTTTAATTTTTTTCGTTACAATACTTCATATGAATAGAAACAATTTTGGAAAGCTCTAAAAGCTGAATGCTTTTAAAAGCTCTATGAGGCCTTAACGGTTATATCAATATGAGATTCACGAGTTTGGCTCTCACGCCCTCTTCACTAAGCCAAAACAAAATCAGCTGTTTAGATTTGTTGTTGAACTGCCATTTACGTAAAAGAAAAACAAATTTACTGCAGATTTTTAGCCACAATTGAGCTTGGTCAATGTCAAAACACACCTTGATAGGTATGTGAGTACGTTCCTTTGGTCATATTCCTCAATAACATCATGTAATTGCTTAATCTAATGACAGGCGGCGGTACGGGTTTTATTGGCAAGCATCTGTCGCAGCACTTGCTCCAGCGAGGCTATGAAGTAACCGTAATTTCTCGTATGCCAGGTGTAAAACGCATCACCTGGCATGATTTGGAGAAGAACGGCATACCCGGCAATGTAAACTCTGTGGTTAATCTCACGGGCCAGAATGTGTTGGATCCCACACGACGCTGGACTCCAGGTTTTCAGCAGAATGTGTGGAATTCACGCGTCAACTCGGCAAACACCTTGAACAAGGCTATACAAGCTGCACCACAGGTCACTTCCTTTGTCAATCTTTGTGGAGTGAGCCACTATCGTCCTACGACCTCTAAGGTTTACACAGAGGACGATCAAGTGGAAAGTTTTGACTATATGTCGCGTTTGTGTATAGCCTGGGAGCAGGCTGCTCGGGGAGACTCGGACCCCGACTGCAAATGTGTGAGTTGATTTGAGATTTGACGAGTTATCATGGTAATCCCTGTATTTCCAGACTGTGGTGCGTACTGGAGTGGTTGTGGGCAGGAATGGCGGCATGATTAAATCCATTTGGCTGCCCTTTAAGCTGGGTCTTGGTGGTCCAATGGGCAATGGCGAGCAAATACTGCCTTGGATACATATGGATGATTTGTGTAATCTTATAAGGCACATCATTGAGAAACGGGTAGCTGGTGTGGTTAATGCAGTGGCTCCCGAAATAGTCAGCAATAAGGGTTTCTCACAGGTAAACTTGCTGGACACCTTTTGAATTTCCCTTTAATTTATGTACTTGTTTTTCTGTTCCAGAGCTTTGCCAAGGCCTTGAGTCGTCCTTGCTTGTTCAATGTACCCGAATTTGTAGTCCATGCTATCTTTGGACCAGAACGATCGGCTTTGTTATTAAGCGGAGCTAAAATTCAGCCCAAGCGAGCGTTGTCCTCTGGGTTTGAATTTAAGTATCCGACTGTTAAGGATGCCGTTAACGAATTGGCACGCAAATGAACTAATATGTTCTATTTCACCCAAGGGCGGTGAATAATTTATTTGTTTTAGTTTATACTGATTTGTATTTTATAGAATAGTGGGATTTTAAAATGAAAAATAAATGTTGATATATTAAAAGGAGGGATTCAAAGCGAATCGTATTTCAATACGCTTCGGAGCTTATGTTTCGGTAAAAGGTTATCAGCCATGTTCTTATCTTTGTGATTTAATAAAGGTTTTTGAAACACTTTTGATTTCTTATTCACAAAAATTTAGAGGAAGTAGAATTGGAGTTTTTCGCGTATTCGGTATACCCGAACGTAAAAATATTAATGGAGAAAGTATCGAAAAATTGAAGCCCAAAAATCGGCGATTAGGATACTTTTAGGACTTTTAGAACTATCGTGAACAAACCTCTTACTGATAAAAGCTGAGCTCAAGATAAAAAGATTTATGTTTGTTTTCGAATCGGTTTTTGATTCGGAGAAAATAAAAATTGGAAACTTTTAATACACTTGAAAAACTTTACTCCAACTGATTTAACCGGTAAAATATAAATAGGATATAGATATCAGGTATTTAAAATTGTTAAATCATTGATAATAAAAATTTGCTATCGAGCTAAAATTTTGCACAGAGTCTTCTTTTTACTGCACGCAACTAATATGTCGAAACCGGCCGGATCGGATGACTATAGCATATAGCTGCCATTGGACCGATCGGTCGAAAAATGTGTTTTACTAAGAAAAGTTTTTTTTTAAGGTATCAAGTTTTTATTATCAATGTTTTAGAAATTTTAGATATCTGATATCTATATCCTTTATATATTTTACCGGTTAAATCAGTTGGAGTAAAGTTTTTCAAGTGTATTAACACTTCGGCACAATCGAAGTTAGCTTTGCCTTCTCGTTTTTATACCCGTTACTCGTAGAGTAAAAAGGGTATACTAAGTTCGTGCATACATTTGTTACGTACGTTACATACGTTACATACATTTGTAACAGGCAGAAGGAAGCATCTCCGACCCTATAAAGTATATATATTCTTGATCAGCATCAATAGCCGAGTCGATCTAGACATGTCCGTCTGTCTGTCCGTCCGTCCGTCCGTCCGTCCGTCCGTCTGTATGAACACCTAGATCTCAGAGACTATAAGAGCTAGAGCTACCATTTTTTCAGTGTAGACTTGTATCTTCTGCACGCAGATCAAGTTTGTTTCAAATTTTTGCCACGCCCCCTTCCGCCCCCGCAATATGAAAAAAACCTCATATCTCCCACAATTTTGATAATAGATTGTTCGAACCTTCTAGACATATATTTAAATCATCATTACCTATCGATCTGCCTTACATCATTTTTCGATCAGATGAACGATAGATGAGTTGCCGCCCACGCAATTTGGAAAATACCTCATATCTCCCACAATTTCGAAGAGAGATTACTCGAACTCACTAGACATATATTTTAATCATCATTACCTATCGATCCGCTGTACATCATTTCCTGATCAGATGAGCGATTGAAAAGTTCACGCCCCCGCAATTTGAAAAATCCCTCATATCTCCCACAATTTCGAAAATAGATTGTCTGAACCTTATAGTTAAATATTTTAATCATCATTACCTATCGATCCGCCATACATTATTTCCTGATCAGATGAACGATTGAAAAGTTCACGCCCCCGCAATTTGAAAAATACCTCATATCTCCCACAATTTTGACAAAAAATTGTTCTAACCTTCTAGACATATATTTTAATCATCATTACTTATCGATCCGCCATACATCATTTCCCGATCAGATGAGCTATAGTAGAGTTGCCAACCCCGCAATTTGGAAGAAACTTCATATCTCCCACAATTTGGGCATGTCGTGATCTAATTAAATATTCTTAAATAAACCTTACCCTGAGTAACGGGTATATCGAAGTCGAGCAGGGCCGACTTCAACTTATGCTCTCGTTTTTGTTAATCAAATGGTAACTTAGAATGATTGCTAATTCCAGAAACGATGAATCACTACAGAGGATAATTTTGGAAAGTTTACGCATTTAATTTGTTTACTCATTTTACTCATTATAAATAATTATTAATATAATTTGATTTATACAAAAATAGACTTAAAATAATTGCAATGACATGGCCTTTAGAGGTTAAATACCTAAGTTTCCCTGTCCTTGTTATAAATTCTTTAGAGCTCTACAACTAAACTGATCAGTTGGATTAGGGTGAACTACATTTGCGTTATACAATAATTGGCAATAGCGTGTGACAACGTGATACAACCAATTAGTTGACAATTTCATTTGGTCTCAATAGTTCCCCCTTTAAAGACCTATTCTCTTTTGTTCCAATTTCTCCCTTTAGAGCGTGGATAAAGTCAGTTGGATTTAAGATTAAAACCCTTTATTTAATTCAACAGATAATTTAAAATTGGTGCAAAAAAACAAAAAAAAAAAGAAGATAATTTACCTGTCATTATAAAATTTATTTTTCAGCGTTGACTATAAAAATAGACGCTCATTTCATTTGGCAATCAGTTCGAGCCTAACCATGCTAACCAAATCGCAACTATTATGGGTATTCACCGTCGCTCTTCTCTATGTGGTATGTAGCTAAGCACTGCTGACACGCGAATTCGTAACCCAATTAAATTCTATTAACAAAAGGCAGTGGCCGCCGCTGATTTGGACTGCGGCAAACGACCAGCATTTGTGAATCCTAAAACCTGTTGTCCTGTGCCCAGTATACTAACGGAAGAGCTACAGGAAAAATGCAGAACTTTTGAATTACCGCCCGCACCCATGCCTACTGATGGTACTAGTGCCGAGGATCGTCGTCGCCGTCATCCCCATCCCCACCTACCGGCTGTAAGTTAAAGATTATAAAAGGTTTTGACACTTGATTTCAATCTTTAAATTACTATAGTGCTATTTCTCCTGCGCCTTCAACGAGTCGGGTATTTTTGTGAACCAAAAACTAGATATGGATAAGCTTAAGAGCTATCTGGGGGAGGTGTACAAAGATAACACTGAGATCCAGACCATTGCCAAAGATGCCTTCAGCAGTTGTGCCGAAAGGATGGCTGAGTTCAAGGAAAAAATGGCCAATCGTCCGCGTCCTACGCCCTTAGACGACAACCCTGGTTTGACGTGTCCTCCAGATGCTAGCTTCTTGATGGGCTGTGTGTTTAGGAAAACTATGAGAAATTGTCCCGCCTCCATTTGGAATGATTCCCAGGAGTGCAATGAAGCACGAGATTACTTTATTAAGTGTAAGCCTTATCAACCTGGACGACCCGCCGTCGAGCAAGAGTAAGCGGTTTTTACTTCAATCTAAGCTGAAGGCACTTTTATATATGAGAATAAATATTCCAAAAATGTATGAAGCTTAAGTCAGGGTGGGAAAATGATGCTGAACAGAAATGAACCTAACAAGAAAAATATTAAATTAGTAAGCGCCTTTAACGACATTTGTTATCATTCGCGAGATTCAAACCTGAACCTGATTCAAAGACCTTATAAGCTCGCTCCGTAAATTGAAACCCAAAAAACTTTGCGGGTTGGAACCCCAGATCCCCCAACCCGCTTCCCTTTTTATGAGGTTTGAAGCCCCTGTTTCAATTTTATAAAGCGTTTCGCAAAGCGAATCTTATTTAGAATTTCAGGTTTTAAATCCAACCGTTGGTTAACAACTTTGGAATTCACTTAACCAAATCAGCCCTAATATCCAACAGATTTGCCCTTCTGTCTTACATATTTCATTTTCCTACCATCCTTTATGATGCTGCTGCTTATCATTATTGTGCACGTCTGGGCGTCCAATGAAATAGAAAATTCAATTTCCACTTTGAAATTGCTTATCGGGGGGCGCATGTGCAGGTTGGCAACCCAAGTGGCACTTGGTGTAAACTCATTCGTCTTTTTAACGTTCACCCACAAAGACGTGTGTCATGGAGGCAGAGTTGGAGAACTTCCTGGAGGAATGCCGCAAGCAGGAGTTAAGTGAACAGGAAATGAGACTCATATGTCGTCCATTGGTATGGCAGATGCGCTGGGTTCAGGCCAGACGTTGGATTTGGTTGATGCTTACCTTGTTGTTTACTTATTTGCTATGGACTTACTGCGATAGTTTCGCTTGGAGTGTCAGTGCTGTGGGTCGTCTGTTGCTTATACAAATTTTGCCATATTGGAACTGGACTCCGTATTATCAGGCCAAATGCTTGATATCACGCGGAGCTGTAAGTACCCGTTCGGAGATGGTACAAACGGAATGGAATAACTGCGAGCTTTGCGAATATTTGGGTAAGTATTTTGGTTATCTATTTACCATGTTCAACTTCCCCTCCTGTTGCAGAGGACATACCCACAGCTGCTAATGTTAGCTACTCCAAGTTGGAAACACTTTACTTGGAACGAGGCTTGCCTGTCATAGTCATCGATGCACAATTGTATTTGGAAATGTTTGAACTAGTTCAACTTATGCAACAACAGGACGTAAACAGTGAGCCCTGTGATGTGTCCACCAGCCTAATGTTGCGCCAGCTGTTTCATTTGGAAGCCGCTTTGCAGAAAATTGATACCCATACCTCAAGTCCCTGGCATTTGCATATGCGAAACTGTCAGAAAAGTTCGGTAAAAGCCTCACGACTGTATCTGCCACGTCCCTATTATTATCCCTCACACCTGGAACCCTACTACTCCAGCTGGCTATTGATGTCGCATCTACAGAAGCGTGCATTAACCAAGATCTATGTCAGCGGTCTGATCTTTGTGCAACAGCTAAGTGGACACTTTGAGTGGCGTTTAATACCCCGGCAGCCTTGTGATCAAGGCACTTGTCCTAGTCTTAGCTTAAGACTTAATGCGGGTGAGGGTTTGGTCTTCTCCACAGATCTATGGAGCCTTAGCTATGGCTTAGAGAAACCTGATCCCTTGGAGAGCTCTTTGGCCAGCGTTTTTGAGGTGGATTGGCAGTTGTAAATTTAAGTTAGTGACCGAAAATTATATTTACATAGACACGGACTACAGATTAGAGTGGGATGAACTTATTCAGTTGCTTACTTTTTGATGAGTGAAGAAAGTGAGTAACTTTATTTACTTTGTTGCTCAGTTGTTCATTAGCTCAATCACATGTTCTTTTTTTCAGTTGTCTACTCTTTAATAAGTTTTTGGTTTTTTTTTTTTACCCTTCCAGAGACTTGTCTTAGAAATTATATTAGAACCTGTATCTGTATCATCCCATTCACCAGAATAAATAGAGCGAAAATCTGTATTATTATCAAAACTTTGTTTTAGGTTTATGGTTAAATTTTGGTAACCAACACTTAATTCAAAAATAGGCCAAACTAAATAAGTATGTGTCAGTGAGAAGCGTAAATGAACAACTGAACAAAAAATGAACAAGTGAGAGAGCAATTGGACTATTGAGGAAAAAAGAAGAATATGTTGATTAGACTGGACCCCAAAATGAAAGAAAAAGAAGATCTTCGCACTCCGAATGTTTATAATTAATATATTTCTTAACCAAACTAAATATATTTTAGGTGTTAATAGGCGCGATGTGGCCCTAAATTATTGTAGAAAATTACTCATACGACACGTATAGCCAAATTAAAATTATACAACAAAATCTATAGTACATTTTAATCAGAATCAAAATCGGAAATATATCGCCAGGGTTCAAATATAAAATATTTTTTCTTTACAAACGAGAATTATAATCAATTTTGAACCGGCTAAAAATCCCATTTCACAAACCAGTTCGGTATCAGTTCATATTCCCAACCTAAACATAATATTTAAATTTCTGAGATACAACATTGAACTATTTTTAAATCGTTTCAAACTTCTTTAAAGCGGTAAAAATATATAACTCTATATTACCAACCTACACTCCAAATTTCATGCAACTTTTTAATTGGTAGGAACTAGTTCGGAACCAAGTTTTAACTGGGAAAATATCTAACCCCATATTACAGCTTAAATAATTTATAAGAATTGGTTCGGAACCGGTCTTTAATCAGTGAAATATTTTACATTGAATTTTAAATTCATAGATTAAATAATATGGCTTTGGACCACTTTTAAATCGCTTAAATCTGATTAGGGATGCAAACCGCTCCGAAATATGGATTGGTTGGGTTCAGTGCTTCACGGTTAATTTATTTCAGTTTGATTCCGTTTTCAAATTTCCAAACTTTAACCGAAATATAAAAAGCATTTCAAAACCGGCGCTTATAAGTACGAGTTATAATCTCTCTAAAACGGTAAATAGAGAACTTGAAGGTATTGCAAAGGCTAAGTTTAAATTGACGAGGAAACACAAAAATGTATACATACATGTACAATAAAGTACATCTTACATCAGTGGTGCCCAACGCTTATACTCGCAGGGCTCTTTTTTGGTTGGTTAGCTCACCGCTATCGTCTCGAGCATACAAAGTCACAGTCAAAGATCGCGGCATCTTTAGCAAGTCCAAGTCAACGTAGATTTTGTTTTTGTCAACGAATGATTTTGTTTCAAAAAATAAATGAGATTCTTTATATCAATTGGTATCTACTCTTCCATATGCTTTCAGTGGGCACTCCTGCTTTACATCATTAAACTCAACGATAACCAAAACCGAACCGTTTTCGAAAAAAAAAACCGGTTCTGTTTAATACCGGCTTGCATCCCTGATATTACCAATCTGCAAGCCGAATTTCGAGGTCGTAGCTCTTTTAATTTCAGGTTCAAAGCTAAGCTAATTTCTAAAATATGGCAATGAACAACTTTTAAGCCGGTTTTTAACTAATTTTGAACCAATTCACAGACTTGTGACATAAGCTATCAGGCCTGTTCCGGTTTTCACTCAAGTGAATTCAAAGGTGGCACATGATCACTTTTTTAATAAATGATCAAGGACTCGGTATCAAACCTTACATATTAGATTTTCATTAAAGCGACAAACTCGAGCTCAAATGCATCAAGATGATTCACTCAATCAATTTTACAAAACAATACATGTACCACATTCGAATTCGACAAATCGGAACGGTCCTATATGACTCTTTCATGATCGACATGGACTTACTGTGAAAACTTAATGAAGATCAGCTCAAAGGCTTAGATAGTATATGTTTAGACAATGACCGTACTTAGCTACTCCCCTAATCTTTATGACCCAAATAATTGAGGTTTTGAAAAACCTGAGGTTCATGAAGATCGGTTCAAAGGTGTATAGACAATGACCGTACTTAGACCCTTCCCTCATCTTATTCCACCTCAAATTTTATGACCCGAATAATTGAGGTTTTGAAATAGCTGAACTTACTCATACCTGCCTTTCCTCAAATACAGATTTACCTCGATAATTTTTTCGAATTTTTAAGAGCTTTAAAACTGGTTCTTTACATTTTTTCAACATATTGACAAATACTAATGGAGCGGCTAATGTCTCTGCTCACATTGCCGACCCCTGCTTAAGAGCCTCCTATTATCTTAAATTTGTTCCTTCTTCTTTCTTGTGCACTGAGAATATGAACTTAAAAGGTCCAGACCAATGTTCACTTGTTCACTCGCTTGCTTATAACCAACCCAACACTTTTACAGCTACAGAAATACCCTAAAACACACACACATATACAAAGGATATGCTTGGCACTGTAAATCTATGAGGGAATTAGGCGCGCCGGCACTTGGCCTCCACCAGTTTTTGTAATGTGGCCGTCAGACTGTTGATGGCATCAATTTTCATACGCTCTATCCGCTCCTGCTGGACCAAGGACATCTTCTGAATTTGCACTTGTTCACGCTGAAGATTACGCTGCAGTTCCATTTTCTCACGTTCCACCTCCAGTTTGCGCTCAAAGTAGTCCTTCCACCAGGCATCGTCTGGCGCCTGGTCATACATCTTGCCATTGGGCACCAATTGCTGTTGGCTGCTGTCATTGGTGCGCTCCGCATCATTGGTTTGCTCCGGATCGTACTCCAATTTGGGTTGACGCACCTCTGACAAGCTGGTGCTGTCCTCATCGAACTCATCGTTGGATTTGCTGTCCAAGTTCAACTGTGATTGCAAAAGCACCTGATCCACTGGGGTTATATAGGGCTGGCCCTCCTTTAACGTGGGCATTTCTGGTTTCTTTTGGTAGGCTCCAAGTTCTGATTGCGGCGGCAGCTGCGGTGTTGGCTGTTGTTGTTGCTGCTGCTGCTGCTGCTGAGTTGGTTGCTGCTGTTGCTGCTGCTGCTGCTGGTGTGTGGTTGGCATATCAAAGTCGGCCTTTTTGCCTTGCAAATACTTGAACATCTCCTCAAAAAACTCCCAATGCACATAACCCGACACATACTTCTTGCTTAGATTCTTGTTGTAGGTAATGAGTATGTTGTGCCACTTCTTTTGCACCTTGGCAGCGCTATAGCGAAAGCCCAAACGTTGCAACTGACGGGTGCAGTGCAGCCAGAGGGCAGTACGCTTTTGCCTGCCCTCCGTAAAGCTGCCCTCCATGGGTCCACGTATGTGTATCAAAGCACGTGTGGCCTCAGTGGTCCAGGCACGCTCATAAGGACCTCTTCCCAAGCTATTAACACCGCCCGGCAGCTCGGCCTCCTCCAGCAGGCAGTCATCGTCCAAATCATCTAGGTCATCGTCGCTAATTTGATAGGCTGCAAGTGGAAAAAAGTAAACAGGACCTTAACACTTGTTGCTTTCTTCCTGCTGCAGTTTGACAACCCTAAAGCTCTCGCAGATTGTGCAGACTCTCTCTCACTCTCGCTCTCTCTGTCTCGGCTCTCTGTCGCAGAACTTGGCTTACCACCCACCACCAACCCACATCCTAGTTGTGGTAAGGATGCTAGCGCTGCTGACGCACAATCATAGCCGCAGCAAAACTTTTTCCTTACTTGCAGGATACACACATTTTCGACCCTGAACTTTGGCTTTTGCTTGCCTACTAAATCAGGATTGTGATTTGGACTTACGTTCATTATCCTCCATGCTGCCATTATTCAACACATTTGCTCCATTCAGGGCAATCTGAGCCATTTCAATTCTTTTGTGTAATTTTTTTTTGTTTTCCTTCTGACAGACTCTTCGGTTACTTCAGCACTTAGACCTGCCTCCTGTCAATAGTTTTCTGTTACTAACGAGGACAATTTGCTGGCTGCAGCTTCCAGGCATTGAGAAATTTCCTTGCGCCTACGCTCTGATTCACAAACTCTTACTCTCTTTCGCTCTTTTGCTCGGTTTCGGTTTCTCTCTTGGTCAGTGGGATGCTGGGACTAGTGTGCCATAGTAGTGAAGTATCTAGACGGCCCTGTTTTGCTTATTTGTGGTAGGGGCGCTGGGAGTGCGGCAGCTGCGCATTATATACGAATATTCGTTTGGCTTAGTCTTTGGTCCTTAAGCCGCAGCCACCCCTTGTATGTGTGTGTGTGTGTGTGTGAGGGAAGATGTCTAACCTAAATAGTTCTAGTGCGACAAATGTATATTGGAAGGGCTTTCTAGAGGAAAAATTACACAAGGTTAAATTTTAAAAATTATATTCAATTCAAAACGAGAGCGTAAGTTAAGGTCGGCTCAGGAAAAGGTTTATTTAAAAAAATATTATAATATCATAATATAACCAACGTAATTATTTGTTTTGCTTAGAACTCGACTATAGTTCATCTGATCGTGAAACGGTGTAAGGCGGATCAATAAGTAATGATGATTAAAATATATGTCTAGAAGGTTCGAATAATCTATCTTTAAAATTGTGGGAGATATGAGGTGTTTTCCAAATTGCGGGGTGGCAACTTTACTATCGTTCATCTGATCAGGAAATGATGTATGGCGGATCGGTAAGCAATGATGATGAAAATATATGTCTAGAAGGTTTGAACAATCTATCTTCAAAATTCTGGGAAATATGAGGTTTTTCCAGATTGCAGGGGTGGAAACTCAAATTAAGTTCATCTGATCGGGAAATGATGTATGGCGGATCGATAGGGAATGATGTTCAAAATATATGTCTAGAAGGTTTGAACAATCTATTTTCAAAATTGTGGGAAATATGAGTTTTTTCTAAATTGCCGGGGCGGCAACTCTACTATCGTTCATCTGATTGAGAAATTTTGTATGGCGGATCGATAAAGAATGATGATTATAACATATATCTAGAAAGTTCAAATAATCTATCTTCAAAATTGTGGGAGTTAAAAGGACTTTTCCAATTTTCCGGGGTGGCAACTCTACTATCGTTCATCTGATCAGGAAATTATGTATTGTGAGTCGATAGATAATTATGAGTGAAATAATTCTATAGAATGTCCAAACAAGTTTAAGTTTTACCGGTAAGTAGATGGAGAAATTGGGTCTAAGCCGTAGAATTTAGTTCAAAATACTAGAAATTTCTAGATATTTCTGGCACACAAACCGAATCCAAGCAATAAATTCGTCATGATTTATACAGTTTGATTAAATAAAGCAATGTTTCGTCGTTTCAATTTAAAGAAATTGTGTTGAGTAAATGAAATTATACCCATTTGTTCTACAGATCGCTTTCGAATCAAAAACCACCGAAATCGAATGGGAATGGGGTCGTTTTTGGATCTTTTTTGGAGTCGAAAGCAATTTGTAGAACACAAGAAAAAGTCAATCGCATGTGTTCTACAAATCGCTTTCGACGCCATTAACGACCCAAATCGTATGGAAAAAGGGTCGTTTTTGGGGTCGAAAGCGATTTGTAGAACACATGGGAATGTTTTATTTTGCCTTAACATTTTCTTCACTTTAACGGTTATTTCAAAAAACACACCTAGAGTTGCCAGACAGCTAGACTGCACTTAGTTGGCAGCACGGAAAATACCTCACAACTGGCTCACTAAAGAACTACCTGTTGCAAGTACGGGCTCACTACTGAGTTGCTAGTTCCAAGTACGGTCACACTACTGTCATTCATGTGGCGCCCTCAGTTGTCTGCAAATGCATAAGCATAAACAAACACAATGCCCGCCGTAGAGAAATGTATCATGTAAGTAGCTGTGTGCCAATTCCCGCCAAGATTATGTCCTACATCTCACTCTTGAACCCCACAGTCATGACTGGAAGCGTCTCTGGCAAATGGTCTCGGGCATTCACTATGAGACCCCACAGACCACGGTGCGAGAGGAGCTGCTCAATGTGTGCTCCGAACTGCAAGCCGGTGTGCTGCAGTTCAAGCCCAAAAGCGCCTCCAATGTGCAGTTGGCCACCTTGCTGAAGGAAAAGAAGCAGGAGAAGCTGCTGCCCTTCACGGAGCGACTGCAGGAACTGCTTAATCTGGAATCTGCACAGTGTTGGGAGATTTTGTGTTATTACTTGACCAAAGAGTATCGCGGCTCGGCCAGTCTGCTAACTCAGTTGATTTCCACGGAAACAAATATGGCTAAGCTGCTGGAGGACATACGCCACTATTACTCCCTGGAGCGTATGATTGTGCTGAAGATAATGAAAAATCTGCTGATCTTCTACAAGGTGCCCAATCATCCCTATCACAACGAATACCGACAGGTGGTGGAGAAGCTGACCCTGGTGCGTCTTAGGGATTCCTACTTGGACCAGTTGGAGAATTTGATTAATGAGCTGCCACCGCGTAAGATGCTAGCGGGCGAGTGCTTCCACTCCACGGACAGACTAATCGGCTGGTCCGAACGCAATGCGCGTGAAACCAACGAGGTGCTACACATTCTGCTGCTGCTAAGTGAACACTTGCCCATGGGCCTGGAGCAGATCAAGCGGCTATTTTCGGCCTTTAAGCAGCATTCATTTGGACGCATGCAAAATTATTTGGATGAAGCCAATGCCTACCATCAGGAGCTGATGAAAAGTCTAACCTATTCGGAGCTGGTGTTGCTACTCAAGTGTCTGGACTTTGAGCAACCTCAAGAGAAGACCGAATTGATAGAGAAAATTGTGGATGATTTGCATGTGGATATATCCAGCATGTATCATAGGCCGGAGCATGGTCCACTGTTGCTGGTGTGGATGTTATTGCGTTTGCGTGGAACCAATGATGCCGAGGATGCCTCCAGTTTGTTACGCTGCCGACAATTGGGCAAACGGGCGGTAGATCTCAAATGTTTTGTACAGTTGCATGCCATTGTCACGCATTCCATGTTTAATGATGACAGTTTACCCTCAAGGATTGTGCGCAAAACTATATACAATCAGCTGGGATATATGTGTGATCTATTCGATGGTGATGGCAGTTGTGCACGCTATGAGGGCATTTATGAGCTAATGTGCGAACTTTTGGCCTGGCCTCAGCTGGCCAAGGATTTTTGCAGTCGTGAGGGTGAGTTTGTTACAGGGATTAATCCCGAAACGAATATCGGTTCCGGTACGTACCGAAATGAGAATATCGGTGAAAGGTTCTATTTCGGTTTTCAGTTCCGATACGGTACTCAGATTTTTATTTCGGTATACCGGTACGTACCGGTGGTACAAGTATAATTTTTTTTTAATATTCAAAAATTTTAATTATTTCAAAATATCCAAAAAATTAATGGATGTAATAGAACTAAAAAATTGTTTTCTTAGAATATGCCTTTTAAAAACCTTTCCTTTAAATATTCCGATTTCTAGCCTTTTTTTATTTTTGGACGAACAATTTCGCTTCTGTCCACGCTTCCATTGGAACACACAGAAAAAAATATCTGGAATTAAGAAATTCTCTTAGGGCAATTTCTCCTAAAGATGACAAATATTTCTTAATAATGGTTCGAAATAATTCGCTCTAAAATCGGTCGTATCTCCGTTAAAAATAGAGATCTTTAGCGATTTGGATAGATTTGAATCCATACTATCAGACTATATATACCTCATAATGCGGTGGTAAAATACTCAAAGGGGCATTTTCAGCTCTAAAAAACACAAAAACCGATCGAAAAAAAAAATTTCCGTTAGCTTTTCCATACATTACATTTTTCGAAATAATAAAACAGAGTTTTTAGGGGCATTATCAGCTCTAAAAAAACACAAAAACCGATCGAAACATAAAATCTGCGTTAGCTTTTCCATACATTACATTTTTAGAAATATTAAAATATATATTTGAAATAATCATCAATAAAATAAATAATAAGAAACCGAAGCAATACCGGTATTAGCGTTTCGGCATGGTTCCAGGTTTTTCGGCTCCTATTATAACGGATTTCGGTTCTCAAAAAGATTTTAATATCGGTTCATAAGAGGCTGGTAATACTCAAATATCAGGTGTATTAGCTCTAAAAAACACAAAAACAGTTGGAAACATAAAATCTGCCTTAGCTTTACCAGACTTAAAATTTTCCGAAATATTAAACCAGATTTTTTTGTAAAGCGAAATTTGAATAAAATCCAGAAACTTCGTTTCTAAAATTTATATTATAATTTTTCCAACATTTCAATTTTTAAGCAAGGATTTTTCTAAGACTTAGAAATACTTGACATTTAACTAGAGGACTTATATTTAGTAAAGAAATTTTAGAAATTTTTTTAAATATCTTAAAAAGAGCGAATATATGAAATCTAAGACTTTCTTCTCAGTGTATATATATTGCTATTTTAGCAGTTGAATATTTGGACTAGAAATCAAAACAGTACCGGTATTAGCGTTTCGGTATGGTTCCGGGTTTTTCGGTTACTAATATAACGGTTTTCAAAAAATTTTAATATCGGTTCCGGTTTCGTTACCGGTACCTGGCTTTAAACGATTTATTTCGGTTAACGGTTCCGGTTACGGTATTATTCCCTGGTTTGTTATATGCTAAAGTGAACACTAATCTATGTTTTATTTTCTAGATGAAGGCGTACGGTCATTGTACAACACACTGCTGGAGAACTTTCCCCTAGAATTCACACATTTGGCCAAGCTGGCTCAGGCTCTGACCAAGGCGGGTCAAGGCAACTATGTAAGTGGGTTTATGGTTTTTCTAAACTCATTTAATTTGGTTTATTTTCCTCCAGATTAAAAGCCAATTGGAGTCTTTGCCCATACTGGCACTTTTATACGATGACAGGGAGCACAAACTCAAGGAATTGGGACCCGATGAGTATGAGCTAAGCGCCAGTGTCTATCCATTTCCACAAATCGACTATCACTTACCGGTGGGCATAAGCTGTACCGCTGTCTCACATCCAGCCGGCTGTTATATGCATTTTCGCACTCCCGTAAACTTTTTCAATGCCTTACATCATGAGATCAACTGTTTGCTTAAGGAGACAGCCCAACTTCATGGTGATTTTGAGTCCAATGAGCGTATTCGACGAGTGGAGGCGGGACTTAAGTTTTTGGAATGTTCACTGCAACGCACCAAAACCATAGCCGGCATTAGTGCAGAGATGGTGCATCCCACCGAGATGTGCATTGATTTGTTGCATAAGCTAAAAAGTGTGCAGTGTCCACCGGTGAGTTTATTATCCAGTTGCCTAAATGTGTGTACGGCTTTGCTGCCTTTGGTGGATGAGGAGATATTTGCACGCATCAGGAATTTGGACATATTGCCCACTATCAGTCAAGGTGCCCTGCATGATTATAAGATGTATGCCAGTGCCAGTGCCGTGTGCTTTGAATCACGCTTTTTGGGTTCGGTCATTGATAATGTGGAAAAGAAGAGGGAGCGTTATGATTTTCTGCTGGCCTATTTGGGATTCCTGCGCACCTATACCAAATTGAAACGCAATCGTTATACTTTGGTGGAGATTCCTGGTTTGATATTTCTATTGCGTGATGTTTTTCCACATCTACATGCCTGGCATTTCAAATCGCAGCTGGAGAAGAATAAGATTTACTTTGAGGTCTTGAGTTTTATATGCGATATTTTGGATTTAATAGGCACGGCAAATAATAATGAAGATAAACCTAATGAGCAAAGGGAGCTGTTGCTTAAGGTGTGCGTGCATTCGTTGTTAAATCTGGAAAATGGTTTGATTTTACTAAGATTTGTGGGCGTGGGCAATGCCTTTGTACAGTATACCATGGAACTGGAAACAAATTGGATGCAACAGCAGCCGCATGGCTTAATGATGTTGGTGCGTTTGTCTATGCGCATTTTAATGCAGTTATTAAGGCTTAAGGAGCGCGTCTATGGCCCTCAAAGTGACTCACTGTCTCCTTTAGAGGCTTTGATTTATACCCAACCCAAACAGAGGGATACCCTACGCATTATACCCACCGTATGCAGTTATATGAGCAATATATTCGATAGATGGCTACCCATATTGTCCTGCCGCCTGTTGAAACGCATAGCCTTGGAATTCAATATGTCATTGCTGGCCTGTCTGGATATGGAAGCGGATCAAATACGTTTAACTTTTATGCAAAAGCTGCCAGATGATTTGGAAAGTGATTCCATTAAAATAGCTATACTGGAGCTGGTGGATGCTTGCATTGCCAAACAGCCAGGCGTTACAGAGGCCTTTTTTAAGGTCAACTATGGCCAGGACAAGCGTTCACGCTCTTTCTTTGGCAAGGAATGTGCACCCAATATAGGTGAGAGCATAGTGACCTATATGAAAGAGTTCTTGGATGCTTTGGAAACCCAACCGCTGACCATACAACAGACCTTGCCCAGCAAGATAATGAACATTTTCCATTCGCTGTGGAAACATAATTTGCAAATGTTGGTGGATGAAATGCTCAAGGAAAAGAATTTCTGGTCAAAACTTTGCTCTCCCTTTATTTACGGAACTGCAGCCAAATGTGCGCATTTATACGCAATTGCTTAATATTGTATCCATTGAAATTTACACCCAAAGCGGCAGGAATACCGCCCTGCATCAGGTTATGCTGAAGTTTTGTGAAAGATCTTGCTTTGAGCAGTGGGTGAACTATGTGTTTGAAATGCCCAAGGTGCCATTGGCTCAGCTTAACTGTCATTCAACCTTTTCCGATGAGTTACCCGATTGGATTTGCTGCCTGCAGGCCTTTAAGGATTTGATTGTTATTTTACTCAAAAAGCAGCCTAAATTTCTAAGCATACCCGAGCCCCAGTTTAAGCTGTTGGCCCAAAAATGTTTGACTGTTTTGGTGGAACGTTCACATTATTTGGAGGATATGCGTCCTTTTATTATGCTGGCCGAACTTTATGTTTTTATTTTACTCAAATTCAATCATTCGTATACGAATTCAGTTGAGGAGGAGTTGGAACTAATGGAACAACTGTTGCAGCTAATGAGTCGCATTTGTTCTTGCTATGAGGATTTGCATGTTAGAGCCAAGGAAGCCTGCCTGGCTATCATAACCAAGTGTGCACATCTCTATACAAATTTGCTCATCAAAGATTCATCCATTGCCTTACGTTTTCTCAATTCGGTGGTCAGCATCATTTGCACTGAGTTGCAGCATATGGAGAACTCTGTCAGTTTGGATCATTCCATGGAGGAGGATCCAGCCAGCAAAGTATCCACAAATTCTTTGATTTTGTGTCTAAATTTGCTCAAGGCAGTGGCCACCATTTTTCATCATGATGGACCCATCAATTGGGATTTGCCTTTTGTTTCGGTGCGCCTATTCCAGCGTCTGTTACGCTGCATTAGCCATACACTGCCCCTGTACAGCAAACAGGTCTTGAGTGTCCAATTGTTGGATGTGCTTATAGTGTTTGCCAAAAGTCATTGCTCGGGTGAATTTCTGCACTGCGATGTGGGTGAATTTTTGTGGCTTAAGTTGCTGCCGCCACGAGAGCTGCTGGAGTCCAAATATGAATTTAGTAAACCCTTGCCGGATGTGGTAGAACGCTGGACAGTGGAACAATGGTGGCCCATCTATGCTCGAGGCATAGAGCTGGTCAATATTATTTATGACAAGCACAAGAAATGTTTTCTCAAGGAGGCTCTGCAATTTGTGGGCATACATGAGGTGTATCTAGTGGACTCACTGCTGTTGGGCAAGCAATCCTTGGAGCCGGCGGCCATGCAGTTAATTAAGGCAGCCATAACACTGGTAGCCAGTCTGACGGAGCATCAGAAGGAGTGGCGGGAGGATCATGCCAACTCGCTGTTTAATATTATGGTAAGTGGGTGGCAAAATTTGAAACGAATTCCACTTATTTTCCTCATCTTTTCTTTCTTTAAAGCGTGGAGTGCAAGGCCTGCTGTGGCATGCCTCCTCCATGTTCCATCAGCAACGCAATTTGAAGTGTTTGCTAGCTGGTCGTCGTTCGCAGTTGGAAATCTTGCGCAGCACAGAGGCTATAGGCATTGATGATGAAATCATTGCCGCCTGCAATGAGTGAGTAGTCCCAGTATTTATTATATCCTTGCAGAGGGATATTAAAGAAGAAAGCATCTCCGACCCCATAAAGTACATATATATTCTTGATCAGCATGACGAGCTGAGTCGATATAGCCATGTCTGTCTGTCCATCCGTCTGTTTCTATGCTATTCAGGGTTCGTAAAATAACACATTTTACTTTACACGCAAGATATTAACACAATGTAAAATATACAAGCTGTAAAAAATAATTATTTTCATACATGAAAATAAAAAATTTTACATAGGGAAAAAATTATTTTTTTCATGTTACTAACACAAGCATTTTTGACACGACTGTTCTTTACAGGTGTAAAGAAGGCAGCCAAAATTATTGACCTGTCTGTAAAAAACAATCGCGTCAAATATGCTCGTGTTAGTTACATGAAAAAAATAATTTTTTCCATTTGTAAAATTTTTTTCATGTCTGAAAATAATTATTTTTACATTGATGTTATTTATCATGGCGTGAGAATAATTTTGTGGATATTACGAACCTTTTTTTGGAGTAGGTTGTAAAAGTAGTGAGAAAATTTTTGTTTCCTGAGGTATTTAGTTTAGTATCTGAACAAACTTTGCAAAAGTCTTTAAATACATAACTCGGATGACTATATCATATAGCTGCCATAGGAACGATCGGTCCAAAAAATAGTCCTAGTGAGAAAAACTTTTTTGTTTTCCATCGTAGCGTCTCCAATCGTGGTATACATTAGTTTCATATGCTTACACATAATTCTGGAAAAATGTATCAAAATCGGATGACTATACCATATAGCTGCCATAGGAACGATCGGTCCAAAAACTAGTTCTAGTAAGAAAAACTTTTTTGTTGTCCATCATAACGTCACCAATCGTGGTATATATTAGTTTCATATGTTTCCACACATATCTGGAAAAATTTATCAAAATCGGATGACTATAGCATATAGTTGCCATATAAACGGTCGGTCAAAAAACAAGTTCTAGTGAGAAAAACTTGTTTGTTATCAATGCTAGCATCTTTCAAAAACTGCAAGGGTATTTAAAACGTCGGCGTAGCCGTAATTTTTAATTTTTTTTTTTTAACTTTTAACTTTTTCTTTCTTAGCCTCACGGACATCATTATCTATTGTGTAAAGGCTTTACAGAAATTTAGTCCCGATCTGTTGGATTTGCTTTGCTCTCCCGTTTACGAGCCACACAAATGGGAACCCATTTTAGATGTTAAGTTTGGTGCACCAAAACTTAATGAGGAAAATGTTTCGCTGACTTTTGGCATGGTACTCAATATGGTGTCTATTTATGTCAAGGCACTGAATATGGTAAGCTTTTTAAATAAAACCTGAACCGATAAAATAACTCCCCTTTTTCTTTTCTATAAAGCAAAACCATGGATTTAGTGAGTTGCCTCTAAACAGTCTGCCCCATGTGGATGCTGGTGAACCCACAGAGCAAGATGAAAACCCTAACTCACCCTCACCCATACAAACATGTAGAACCTTTTCGAAAAGTTTGTCTACCAACTCCATTTCCTCGGCCACCTGTCCCTCCAGTGAACTACTCTCCAATCTGGATAGCCATCTGTGTCTAGTGGCTCTGGAACACTTGCTTATGCTAGTGGCCTCGCAGGGCATTTACATGATACGCTCACCCCAACTGGAGCCACGCTGGAAACAAATAGTGCGACGTGATATTTGCAGTGAGCTACTCAGTTTCCATGAATTTGTGCGTCGCAAGGTAATAGTGGACACTCATGCCTCCCGTTGCCAGTGGATAAGACGCAAGCATGGTGTGCTTAAGCTCAAGTCTTTGGATCCCTCACGCAGCTCGAATAGCCCCAGTTCACGCAGCGACATAGTACGCCGTTCGGGCATTAACAATACCAACGAATTGAGGGTAAATGTGGTGCGTCGTCAGCATCTTCAGCAGCAGCAGCAGCGTGCAACGCCCACGAATAACTTTGAGATGACCCGAGTGCTAAGTCCCATAGCCCAGCCGCAGTCCTCATCTACTCCACATTTAACGCGCTCAGCTGAGAATACAAACGATGCAGCGGGTAGCCGAAAACGTTTATATATTGGGCAACAGGATGCTGAATGCCAACTCAGAGAAGATGAATTGGCCACTATGGAACAACAGTACTTTCCACCATCCACAGAACCGGGCTTTTGTGTTCTGTCGCAGGTGCAACTGGTGGAAGAGGACTATTTACAGTTGATGTCGGCTCTGTTCACAGTCATACCACAGAGCGATTAGGTATCATTTTGTTAAGCATTAAGCGCATTTTCATAAATAAAGAATTCATGTATTTCACACAATGGAGACCATCAGGCTATTATCCTGTCTAAAATCCTATAAGGATACTTTTTAAATAACTATTTCCATTCATTTCATTTCATTCGGCATTTCTTTCACTGTGTACCGAACCTCTTGTGAGAAAAATAGATGAACCTGAACCTAATCCGAACCAAAACGTTGGGTTCATTAAAAGTTACCAGTCTTAGTTGAGCGGGCATTTACTGATGAAAAAAGTAGCATGGACCAAAATTGATTATATTTGAAATCGTCTGAACATTGTTCATTGAGCAAGTAATCAAAAAATCTGAAATTCTGTATTTTTTTTATATTTTTAACAAATTAATTACTCTTCTATACAATTTTGGTAAAACTTGGAACGAACCATGGTTTGAAACAAAACCTTCGAACAAAAACCTTGAACCTTAACCATTGGTAAATATAGGTTCGAAACCGCAAATCGTACCTCCGGAAAAATAATTTGGGTTTGCAGCCCTGGTTAAAAGTGCTCCGCATATTTTCTTATATATACCCAGGTGTTCTACAAATCGCTTCCGACCCAAAAACCAACCAATTGCCATACGATTTCAATCGTTTTTGCATCGGAAGCGATTTGAAAAACACATGGGATAATTAGAAAACTCTGTTGCTGTTTTTTCATAATTTTTGGGCTTACATATTTATATATTATCGGATTTTTGTGGAACTAATACCCCCAGTCTGTTTATATTTCTCGGTATGTTAAAGTCGTTCCTGCTCTTTCGGTATCTGTCCGAAACAATTACCGTTTTTGTAGGAACTTCATATATTCTTCAGTTAAATTGTTATTATTATCATATTTTCATTTTAAAGATCTACTCAGTTTAAGAAAATAGGCTTTATATGTTCCTGAGACTGTTCATCTGTTCTAGCTCTTAAATAAGCAAGAAAAAACTTAAGTGTTGTAAAAGAACGTTCAACTGATTTCTGGGTTGTTGAAACAGGTAGTATAGATAACCAACATTTTTTAAGTTTTCGTTCTGCAGAACCACAAAATTTTTAAAATTATCAATGTTTGTTCTCTTTGACAATTTTCGAAGGATTCTATAACATCAGACCTATAGTGACAAAATAAAGTCTAATTTTGAAAACTATAGAATTTCTTTCGTTGAAAAACTTTATCAAGATTGTGAACCGAAACTCTTTTGTTTTTTGAATAAGTGGTCCAGTTCTGGTTCAGATTCGAGGGGTCAAAAAGGTGAAAGGTTCGGTTTATGGTCCGGTTCGGGCAGTTCAAAAAACTCGAACCGAACCGGTTCTCAGGGGATCAGTTCCGGAACGGTTAGCAGCCTTGGATTTAAGGTTCCAAATTTGGAAAAAAATAAACGGTATATGTATCTCTTATTTAAATCAAAATATCAAAGTGAGTCTCTTCATTTTAAAATTGAGCTATTTCCGATATAAAAAATGTAACCCTCGTTTAAGTTTAATTAAATAGTTTTATAAAATTCTTGATTTTTGCGTTCCCACTGTGTATCGAAGCAGTCGAGCCCCCTTGGCAACGTCATCCATATCAACATGGTTGGTCATGACCCACCCACGCGCACGCGGTCAGTTCCCCTCTCTCTCACTCTGTCTTTCTCTCTCTCTCTCTCCCTCCCTCTTTCTCTCTGTGGTTGCTGGCCAGCTTACTCACAACTAAAAGAAGTCAACTGTTGGTTGGTTGAATTCGTTGGCAATGCCGAAAATGTTGCCGGCATGCTGAGCTGATTATAAACTTTTACCAGCCAGTACCTTGTGAGTGGCCCAAGAGAACGCATGTGCAGAAGCCGCACAGTTAAAGTTAAAGAAGACAAATCCGTACCACCCACAGAGACTTCGTCATTAGGCCAAAACAATTAGAAAAAGTGGATAAATAGTGTTTGTGTGTGATAATGTTTAAAGGTGTTCCCACATTAGTGAATCTAAATCTTCGATTGCTGAGAAACCATACGGCTTTGGTTTGGGTGCAACGTTCGAAGGCAACGGCATTGGAGCTATCCGAACCGGATCTAAATGAAGTAAATGCTGATACTGGGGATCTGGTGAAACGCGCCAAATTTGGGCATACGGGCAAACAGCTGCAACAGAAAATCGCCACTGAGGTAAGTCCAGAGAGGAGCTGACAGCTGATTATATTCCATTTTTGAGGGTGGGTTTTGGGTCACGAAAATTTTCGCATAATGCTTATATTGATTTTTATTTTTCATTATGCAAAAGCTAAGGCTGACGCGGATATACTTGTATAATCCCCAAGATGGCAAATTGCCATTAAGACAAAACTTTCATTTCCAAGTGCCTAGGTACCCAGAATGACGCTTTGTTTAATTAGATAACCAACTGATGATGATTAAAGCAATCTGTCCAGTCCAACGTTTCCGCCGCGGCAGAAGTTACGTTTTATCACTTTGCCTTATCTTATCGCTTTGGATCTGGTCTAGTCTCTGTAGCCGGCTACTGGAAATTAAATTATGAAATTATCATGACGAATTTTTTTTAATCAAGTCGAAATATGGGACTATGGAACTTGCTAAGGGGCTTACCCAGATAGACACAAGTGACAATTCATAAATTGTGGAGGGTACATAAACAGCCAGGCGACTAGACGTTTGACCGAGACCCTGAAACTGAATTCATTCGAAAAATGCTTTGACGATAGGCATATGATTCATGCGTCACCCCAAAAACCCAAAGAAAAAAAGAGAGCAGTAAAATAGTGACCCAACTACAAAATACTCTGTAAACAAGATTTTTATTTGTTTTTATCAATTTGCTTGGTTACGCACACGAGCATTCGCACATATACACACACATGCCTTGATACGCCTGTCCGCTTCCCCCATGCAAAATCTTTTCGTTCAAAACTTCCGTGTTTTTTGTCCCATTTTTTTTTAATTTTAAGAATATAAAATTAAGCCTAAAAAATAAATTTAAATAATTTTTGGAACAAGGCGGAAATTGTCCAAATAAAAAATAAATCCTGATCTGCGTATGGTATACACCTACCTACAAGTACCTAACTCTTAAAGTCTCCAAAATCAAAGCTTTCATACAGAATTACAGAAGGACATGGCTTCAGCGATTCAGCTGTTGATGCTGATCAAAAATATATATACTTTATAGCTGCGGTGGGCACCAATATATAACTAAAGGGTGCTACAACAACAATCAGTTTTCTATTTAAATGCTTACAGGGTATAAAAAGTAAGCTAAACCAATTTTTTTGTTAACGCACATCCTCTGGGCTACGACGTAAAAAAACGCAATTTTGACAAAAATACAAATTCCATCACTAACTTTTAACATTTAGCAAAAACATTCTGCGACGTTGCTAAGGGGGCCAAAAAAACAGTATACCTACATATATACATATATATACACATTAAAATATATAGAACCAAGCCCCTCTCACATGATTGAAAGAAAAAGAGCAGAGAGTCTGAAAAAAGTTCTCTGATTTCTCTAGTTTATGAAATAAACAAATTCAAATCTGTTTCTTCTCCCCTTTCAACGTCAACAACAATTTTTTTTCTTTCAGACTTTGTTATTCAAAAAAGGTGCCAAAAATACAATACATTTGGCAACGATGAAACTTGTTTTGTCAATTTCATCTCATCTCTCATCACATACGGCAGCTGTCCCACCAATTCACATGACTTTCTTTACCCAGAGAGCAGCCAGTTTTTGTGGCAAATATTTATGTATTTATTAATTTGCAAATAGCACGTGCAAAGTCAAAAATTCCACTTGCCTCCCAACATAGTGAGAAATGTAGATCTTTTTGTTCAATTATTTGGCTTTTCCATTAACAAAAGTCATCTTCATTTGTGGTCACTAGGCGCCGTTTTTTTCTTCGGTAAATTGATTATCTATTTGCTGATGTCATGACGCATTTTTCTTGCTGATGATGATTAGGATAAGTAATACAATTGCTCGGGTCAGGTATTGAGTTACATAAAAATGGAAACTCCTTTCAACTAAGTAGACTTGGCGTTGTCACTTAAATTCAATTAACTAAATGTGTTTAAAAAGTTAACACGTTGTCATACAGGTACTAATTAAAAAGAATGAATCTGAAGTTCCTGCATCTTGCCGTAAGCATTTTTAACTCAATTAAAGTATTACAGCATTTTAAATAGACTAAACGAGAGATCAGCGTGGTAATTCGAAAATGAACTGTAGGACTGTGCGGTACGGAAATAAATCTAAAATTTGGGGTTGGGATCGAAATAGGAAGGGATAATTTTTTGTAAGTCTATATAAGTAGCTAAAATAACTGGAATGAATGGATGTAGTAAACTGCTGTTTCAAGGGTGGTTATTAACCCCATTTTTTGATTGATTCTTTTTTTACCTTAATGCACTTCACACAGAGTTTTTTCACCTTTTTTTTTAATTTTTAAAAAAGGTTGAATTTTGTTTTAGGAGTACAGGAAATAGTCTCAGGATTCTAACTGCAGCAACCAATTCATGTGTGAATTACTCATAAACCAATTGTCTTGATGGAAGAGCCCTTTTTTTTGATAAAATATGGCCGTTTTTACTTCAGTTATTTGTATTGCCTTAAACAATTTGTATACTCTATACCAAAGGCTAAAAGAGTATAATGAGTATAAATATTCTTGAGCAGCATCAACTGCCGTCTGGCAGTCTATCGATATAAAAGCAAAGATCTCAGATATATAGACTTGCTGGAAATATTTATATATTTACCAGAAGAACAATGGTCGAGTTATAGTTAAATCAAATAATTCAAGGCAGTGCAGTTCACGCGCACATACACTTACGCTAGGCAGCGCAGGCTGCAACGGCCATGGGCAGCACTTTACTCAGTTCGTGTAGCGCTACAATTACAATTTATCAATTTTATTAAAGTCGCACTTGACCGACAATCTCACTTATTTTTCCATTGTATTGCTGGAAAATCACAAACCTGCAATCGATAGTAAAATCAAACCGCATGATAAACAGCAGTTTTCTTATAGACATAGAGTATGAAAAATATTAATTTGATCGATTTTGTAGCTGCTGATTGAACCACCCTCATAACAGCCGAGTTGAAGGACAGACTTTCAGGGGTATAAAAACGTAAGATTGTCCTGTGATGCATGCGGTGGCATTTAACATCTGGGTACTAGTGAATTTTTTAACCACCGGTGAAGGGCCCTTTCGCGAGTAAAGGGTATTACAACCACGGTTCCAAGCCAGTTTATAATCGAACGCCATAAAAACGCTTCGGTTTTGGTTTTTTCGAGTCCCTTGAACCGGATCTAAATTTAAATCTTTTTAAGTTTATGACCTCCGTAAGCTGAACCCAAACCGGACTCACTCTTGAAAAAATCAGGATTACAATTTTTGTATAATTTTTTATAACATTTGCGACCAACGAATTAATTTAGACTAATTTGAATAAAAAGTCCATAAAATTTGTTTTTGTTTTTTAATATATTTAAAAAACCAAATGTTTTTTCATATCGAACTTGTTAAACGGTTATTCAAAAATTTGACCAAAGGATTCCTTTGAAAGGAAAAACAAAAATATAATTTAATTATTAAACAATTTTTTTTTTACAAAATCAAAATTGTTCTATTAAATTTTATAAAATAACTAGCTGTCCCGGCATACTTTGTCCTGCCAGCAAACTTGGCTTGCCTGCTATTTCTTGCTCATATATGATGCAAATTTTTACGAATTTAGCAACTTAATGGAATGGGAGTTTCTGAAGAGATCTTGGGGATCCGTGGAGAAGATCTACTTCACCATGTAACTTGCCTTTCAAATCAACTATCAACTTTCTAAATCCATATAACTAACATACACAAACACTTTAAGGTATATATCTAAAATCATATTTGAGAAACGGCCCTAAAGTGCTTTTGAAACGGTTCATTCCGGTTCGAAAACGGTATTGATATGGTTCAATTCCAAATTATCAATCTACACACAAAATTTCAAGTTAATAACTTAAATAATTACTGAGATATTTCTCCGAATCACTTTTAAAACTGGTTCAAAACCGGTTTTTCTGCGGGAAAAAAAATAACTCCTTATTACCAAACCAAAACCCGAAATTCAAGTTCTTAGATATAAAATTTCTTAGATATTGCTCCAAATCACATTTGAACCACTTTTTAAGACTGGTTCATAACTATCTTCGTGTTACCAGCTCAATATTCAAGCTCTAAGATATTAGCTTAAATAATTTCTGAGATATGGCCCTGACGCACTTTTGAACCGGTTCCATCTGGTTCGGAACCGGTCCTGAAAAAAACAAATTTCATAGTCCATATTATCAACCTACAAAATAAAGTTCCATTTCCTAGCTTACAACATATCTGAGATATGGCTCCGAACCACTTTTTAACCACTTTTTAATACTGGTTTAGAACCGGTTTGTCTATGGAATAGAGTTGGAGAATCTAGTTCATTTCAATGACCTAGTTCATTAGTTCATTTTTTTATTCTTCGTATCATTGTTGAACTATGTTCATTTTTCGAACTATAGTTCATTTTTTGAATTATAGTTCATTTTTTTGAACTATAGTTCATTTCTTGAACTATAGTTCATTTTTTGAACTATAGTTCATTTTGGTGCCAGGGCACTAGTGAAATAAGAAAGTCAAAAATGAACTATAGTCAAAGTGGACCTATATAGTCTAAAATACATCGAACTATTAGAAAACACAACTCACTAGAATATGTCATTATCAGCCAATTGTAAGATTTTATAATATCCGGAGATATTGCTATATGCGCCATTTCAACTGGTTCGGAACCGGTCTTAAAACAGTAACTCACCTACACACCAAATTTCAAGTTTATAGCTTTAATAAATTCCGGGATATGGTTCTGAACCAACCTTTGAACCAGTTTTAAGCTGATTAAAGCTCCACCTATCGAGTTTAATTCTGCATCTAAACCATCTAGGGACCCACAAATATAATCACAGAAAATTGCAACCAAATCGGTTCAGCTGTTTAGGAGTAGATCAGTGACAATCCCTGAACAGAGGAAATATATAAGAGCTGACAAAATCAATATAATTCAGAATTTATTTTGTAAATTTTTTTATAAATTACACATTTTGTCATTTGGGCATTGAATTGAAAAGAGCATTCAGATATTCATTCCTTATATCCTTAAACCATACTTTTTCTATGGTTTTCCTTAATTCAACCATAGTTTTTGGCATCCGTTTTCCTATTTTGACACTCATAAGGGTACATCTATACTCTATCGAATTGAGATCAGGGCAGTTACCTGGAAAATCTAAGGACTTAATACCAGGGTTCGGAATCGTTCTTTGCTTTCAACAAGAGTTTCTTCCAACTGAAAGGTCAAAGTTGATACAAAAACGAGGACAAAACACCTAAAATTTTTGTCGCTAAGTGTAGATTAATGACTAGGAACTTTCTTTAAAAAAAATATTTTCTTTTGGTAAGCTATAATTAAATTTAAATTAAGGTCCTTTGACCCATAGTGCAGTTACACTAAAACTACAAACGAATATATATAAGTAGTTAACCTTCTGTTCTGCGTTTAGCATTATATTTTCGATTCTATTGCTCGAAACATCGTATGTGGCTGGCAATGCCTTTAAATATGTTAGCGGTACGTGTCATATAAACTGCAAAATATTTGCAAAATATTTAGTCATACGTGATCTACAAAATATTTCCCAATTCCAACTAATGTTTGCTACACTATTTTTCTTACAGAAAAAACTACGTGCACCGCCGTTGCTGAATTTGGTTTTTGCCAATCGCAAGTTATCCTTTTATGATACCAGTTCTAATCCAAAGGTCAATGAGGAGAATGCCAAACTGTAAGTAACCAGTTAGATCAAAACAATTGACACACTGACACATGCACGCATACACTGCACCGAATTACTAACCAAATATTTGTGTTAGTTATTTGCAACTAAATCTGCTACCTGCACCTGAGAATGAAGTGGAGGGCTTAGTTTAAATATCAAAAACACACGCCATGAAATGACTTGGTGCTGGTCACCAATTGTCACAAAGTTAGTTTCGAACCATTTATAGAATTTTGTGTATTTATAGAACTGCATTCGGGCAAATAGCAATTAGCACATAGAAATTATGCGAATAATATTTACCCTAAATCTTTTGCTTTTTCTCTTTTGTTTTTGCTTTGTTCCTTCCTTCAAGCATAAGCATATTTAGGTGGTTAGGGGGTACAACAGGGTCTGCTCAATGGACTCGCTAATTGTAAGCAATCGCGCGCACGCTCGCATAAAAATAAATTAACATACGTTTATTAAACGAAGATAAAAATCGAAATTCGTTCAAGTGGTATGTATAAAACCATTGCGCATTGGCTGTCTGCGCTCACTTTGTTAGTGGCAGCCAAAAAGTTGATTTCGTTCGGTAGAAAAGAATATTTTGAAAAAAAAAGATGGGAGAACGCAGTCTAAGTTTGTTGCAATATGCCACAGAAAGAGCACCTCTACCACTGGATGGCTATACCGCCGAAGAGGCAGCTGAATTTAAGGATAGTATACGCCAAAAGATTGTAGATGATCTCAAGTCCATGACGGGTGAAGAGCTAATCGAGTTGGTTAAAAAGAATGCCGCCAAAATTGAGCAAGATCCACCCATGGCAGCAGATCGTGTACAGGATGATGCTGATCTAATAGATGCGGGTATCATAGCGGAAATGGTTACCGGAATTTGTACCAAAAGTCAAAAGGAGATATTCATCAAAGTGATTACCAAATATATCAGGTAAAGTGGCCAGGGGCTTATCAGCCCGGGGCGGGCGTTCTTTGAGCCTTATCTATATGCCTCAGGCACCCTAAGTACATAGACCCCCAAATCGCACATTCAGACAATGGTGCACAGCCATTAGATTATCGAAAGAGGAGTTAATTAATTTATTTTATGGGCAATAACATGATTTAGAAATTAGCACCTCCTGCCCACACTTGCCCTGGCTCTGCTCCATATATATATATATATATAGCTGGCCGCCCTCCTCTCTGCCTGGGCACAACAGCAAAAGTCACACATTTTGCCAATGTATATAAATCCCGGCCAGCTCGGCGTTGTTTTCATTAGACTTGCAACAGTTCAGCGGTAAAGTCAAGGCAATCAAAAAAAAAAAAATATATATATATTATGGTGCTAACCGAAGATATTGAGGCGCTTAAACGCCAAAGTGAGGATGATGGGGCCCAGGCACGTGAGGAGACCTATCGGCGTGACAAAGAGCAGGAAACCACTGAGACAGCCGCCATGATCACCGAAATTATCGAGGGCATTTCCCTGCAGAATCGTCGCGGCACAATTGTGCGCACCATTTCCGCCATAATCAGGTAAAAATAGAGCAAGGGCGGCAAAGTGAGCAAATTGCATATTAGTTTTGGAGGTGCCTCATAAAAATAGACACAGATACAACACACACCCACAAAAAAAAAAATGGCGTTAATTGACGCTCATTACACTGATTTTATGATCTGTCCGGGTCACATATGGAAATCTCATCCTTTATTTCTTTACAACTCTTTTAGCAATCAGCGACGCAACTATTCAATGCGGCCGTGAGTAAATGTTTATGGTTTTTGTTGGTCGTAGAGATTGCTTTTTGATTTAGTCCGATACCCTTGCCAATTCCCAATTGATTTTAATTGAAATTTAAATTGACAATTCCAGAAATCAATCAAACATATTTGAAAAAAAAAAACTATTTTTAGTCTAGCCTGCAAATGTCTTTGTTTCCAAGTCGGCTGCTCGTCCATTTAGCACCTTTAAACCGTCTACCAGTTGGTGGTAGATCCCCCGCGTTTAGTGTACACTCAGAAAAAAAATACGCATGTCAGAGTTTAAGTAGTTCAATTCTAAAATTTTTAAAACGTTTCGTTCTTGGAGGTACTTAGATTAAGTATGAAATATACTTAAATTTAAATTCGACTGTTAACAGAACTAAAACGCAGAGAATTATATATAGGTTCAACCATTAAGATCTATTTAGAATGGATATTATAAAATATTTTTTTTGGATTTGGATAATTATTCCATTTTATATCCATTTTTATATCCTTTAGTCGTTTTTCAGATCCATTGAATGCCAAACTAAGACCGGATTTACACGATGAAACAAACTTCATGAAGTTTCTCAAAAAGCTTTTGTTTGTGGGAAAGAGGTGTGGTGTGGTCTACACCTCTTTCCTACAAGCAAGAGCTTTTAAGAAAACTTCATGCTTCATCGTGTAAATCTCGACTAAGATCAATTTAATATTAATTGATATGAAATGGATAAAAAAGTATATTATTATAAACAGTTCAAATGGATATTGAAAATATCATATACCATTTTCAATCTTATAAGAGATTCGGAGAAGCTTAGCCTTTTGGGTCAGTAACAGTCAATTTTCCTTTACTTTTCTTTCTGTGTACCGTTAAAGGAAATGAATCATTTCAAATCACTTACCGGATCTAGAACCGATACATAATAATTCTTCAAAAACCTTTAACTGTTATAGCTTGATCCGAAAATAGGGAATAGCTAACTTCGGCTCAGTCGAATAATACGTGTAATTTCATTTAACTATAGAGTGTACTCACTAGCCCTGATATACCTCTAAATGATAGGTTATAAAATCTAAAAGAGAGCTTAATCTCTTGACGGGGCATGCCATACCCATTTATCACTCAATCACAAAATGTTAATACACACCCTAGATTAGGTGTGGTTTCGATGTTGTGTCATAATTTTTTGGAATATATATTTACATAGTTTATCAGGGCTAGCAAATACCCTTATACCCATATTCCCAAACGATTTGGGTCGTTTTTGGAATAGACTTCAAGCATTTTCTTAACATATTTTCATTTCTACGCTTTCTATGTGAGCTTATTACACAGCTTTACACATATTAGTGCAACTTGGTACTATTAATAATATCCAGTTAAAATTAAGGTTGCAATCCCTTAGTTTTCTGAAGAAAGTTCGGTTCGTAGGTGTGATTTGCAGACCGATTTTAAAAGCATCAAAAAACCCGTACAAAAATTTTTTTTGTCAAATTCAAATATAATGTAAGCGAATTCAATATTATTATTCAATACTTAACAATTGTTTGATGGAAAAATTGTTGGAAATAATATTTATGATTTTAAAGAGGACGATTTATGGTAATTTTTATGGAAAAAAACTGAAGGTCTGGTTTGGGATCAGTTTCGGGTGGTAAATTTTTCAAAAGGTTCGGTTAATAGTCCGAAAAACCGTTAAAAAACTATATGGCATGTCTAACTTTGTCTGTGCCGATATTTTAAAACACTTCAAAATAATAATTCGAACAGATCTTTCCGATTTAATACATATAAATAATACTAGCTATATACGACGCTCGGGACCTTTTTACATTGTGTTGATGTTTTTCTTTTACAATATTAAAAACAGACGTTACAGAGTGTTAATGATCAGTTTCAATCGCTTTCAAACTGGTACGGATTTAATTTTACTCGAAAAATCTAACTTCAATAACCGTATGTTTTAAGTTCATAGCTTAAATATTTCTTTAGATATTGCTCTGAAACACTCAATCGGTTACAAACCTACACATCAAAATTTAAGTTCTCAGATATTTTTTATAAGATTGCGGGTTCGGAACCGCTCTTGAACCAGTCAAAATTCGGACTCATAAAACCTACACACTAAATTTCAAGTTTATAGATTCAATAATTTTTGAGATAAGACTCTAAATCACTTTTGAACTTCTGTCTCGGAACCGGGTTTGAACCAGTGAACTATATGACTCCAAATAACTAACCTACACACACTAAATTTAAAGTTCATAGCTTCAATAATTTTTGAGATATATTTCAATATTTTTTCAGCTGGTTCGGAACCGCTTCAGGGTCTTGGGACTTATGCTATGACTCTTTCAAAATTTTCAGTCATTTGCACTCAAGTAGCGTCTATTTCTTCAACGTCTTCTTTGTGAACCAATTAGAAACAGTTCTTCAAATTTCCTGTATGATTTGAATTTCTTTATTGCATATAATTTCGTAAATCAATACTGGATTATCCATCGGCAATACTACAGTGTTGCTTCTGTATAGTTCTACACTTCCTATTTACAGAAAACTAGCTTAAAAAGGTAGACAGACTGAGTTTGAAAACGAGCTCAAAAAGGTAGACAGACTGAGTTTGATTAAAAATCATCGAATATTTCGCGATGAAAACAAATTTTTGAGATATTCACTGTGTTAAATATCAGAGATATTTTTGTTATATACATTTTTGGAAACAGTATTAGCATTCAGCAGAGACACACTATATAGTATATTTTTAAGTGGCGTATGAAATTGACGTTTTTATGTTGAAAAAACCTTATTTCTTATTTAATACGACACCTAAAAATATACTGTGTAAAATCAGCAATCATAAAACACAAATCGCTAATCGAAATTATTTGCTGAATGGCCCCATTGTTTGACTTTATTTGAAAGTTTACTAACCCCAAAAAAATATAAAATAAGTAGGAATTATGCACGTGCTATAATATTTTTAATTATTTTATTTTTTTTTAACAATTCAATTGCAAACTTCTTAACTTTTTTCTGAGTGTAGTAGTTGGCTTTGCTTTCTTCTTTTTCCACATACGCATGCTAACTAATTTGACCAGCCCTTCATTAAATTAGCATTCATTTCCACTTCTGTTCGAATAAAACTTATTTGCTAACTTTGATCAAATATTACAGTCATCGCGAACAGGAGCAACGCAATGCCGAAGATGTGCTCTTTGATATGTTTGCCAGCGAGGAGACTGGTCTTATATCAATGGGCAAATTTCTGGCCGGGCTAAAGACCACGGGCATACGCCGTAACGATCCGCGTGTACGTGAGCTTATGGATAATTTGAAGAAGGTGCATAAGTTGAATAACTATGAGACCGGCTCATCGGCGGAGACGCAACATTTGAATCGTGAGACCTTCAAGGCGTAAGTTTACATTATTTCTCCAACTTATTCAGAACTTCAATATTTTCTTTCTTTCTTTCGCTTAGTGTGGTGGCGCCGAATATTGTGCTTATTGCCAAGGCATTCCGACAGCAATTCATTATTCCGGACTTTTCGAGCTTTGTCAAGGATATCGAGGATATTTATTGGCGCTGTAAGAGCAACACTTTGGGTAAAATGGCCGATTATATACCCCAATTGGCACGCTATAGTCCGGACCTTTGGGGCGTCAGCATATGCACAGTGGATGGACAACGTTTCTCTATAGGCGATGTCGAGGAACCGTTTACTTTGCAAAGTTGCAGTAAACCTTTGACATATGCCATAGCTTTGGAGAAGCTAGGGCCCAAGGTGGTGCATTCGTTTGTGGGCCAGGAGCCAAGTGGTCGTAATTTCAACGAATTGGTTTTGGATCAGAATAGTAAGTGTTGGATAGAATTTTAATAGAAAAGTAAAGTTAAAGTTTCGACAAAAGTTTTGTGATTCACAACCGGTTTAGGACCAGAAATTGTTTCTAAATCGCACAACTTTTGTGGAAGTGGAATTTAGAATAATACTGATAATTTCATTCCTAATAAAGCGACATAATTTCGTCACGAAAAAATACACAATGTAGCGCGAAGTTATGACGTTTCAAAACGACATCATTTTGACACTAAAGAACGACATTAATTTCATCCACATAAAGCGACATTATTTCGCCGCTGATAATTTTAGAACGATATTATATCGACAGAAACAAACGACATAATTTCGATGACACAATGTACTTTGCGATCTTATGACGCTATATCACTGTGTACCACTTGAAAAGGCAAAGCCGTTCTAACCTCTTTTTACCACTATTTCACAGAAAAGCCTCATAATCCCATGATAAATGCCGGTGCCATTTTAACCTGTTCCCTGATGAATGCTTTGGTCAAGCCGGACATGACTTCCGCTGAAATCTTTGACTATACCATGTCCTGGTTTAAGCGTTTGTCTGGAGGTGAATACATTGGCTTTAATAATGCCGTATTTCTGTCAGAGCGTGAGGCTGCCGATCGTAATTATGCCTTGGGCTTTTATATGCGCGAGAATAAATGTTTTCCCAAGCGTACCGTTCTCAAGGAGGTGATGGATTACTATTTCCAGTGTTGCTCCATGGAGACCAATTGCGAGGCCATGTCTGTGATTGCCGCCAGCATGGCTAATGGTGGCATTTGTCCCACCACAGAGGAGAAAGTATTTCGACCAGAAGTCATACGAGATGTTCTGTCTATTATGCACTCCTGCGGTACTTATGATTATTCGGGACAGTTTGCCTTTAAAGTGGGTCTGCCCGCCAAGTCGGGTGTCAGCGGCGGCATGATGCTAGTCATACCCAATGTCATGGGCATATTTGCTTGGTCTCCACCCTTGGATCATTTGGGAAATACCGTGCGTGGTCTGCAGTTTTGCGAGGAATTGGTCAATACCTTCAATTTCCATCGCTATGACAACCTGAAGCATCTGTCCAACAAGAAGGATCCGCGCAAGCATCGGTACGAGACAAAGGGTCTGTCTATAGTTAATCTTTTGTTTTCGGCTGCCAGTGGAGATGTGACCGCTCTGCGTCGTCATCGATTGTCGGGCATGGACATTACCTTGGCCGATTATGATGGTCGCACCGCCTTGCATTTGGCCGCTTCGGAGGGACACTTGGAGTGTGTTAAGTTTCTGCTAGGTCAATGTCATGTGCCGCACAATCCCAAGGATCGTTGGGGAAATTACCCAGTCGATGAGGCCGAAAACTTTGGACATTCCGAAGTGGTGGCCTATCTCAAATCCTGGGCCGAGAAGTCCCTAGATGCTCCACAGGAGTGCATTACAGAGGCGGTAACCAGTAAAATCGATGCCGATGAGGTAAGTTTTATGGACTTCAATCAATCAAACTCATCTAAATTCCCTTGTTATAAATTCTAGGAGATAGTCAGCACCAGCGATCTGGATCGCAGCATCAATGGCAGTCCCAGTCCCATACCATCTAGTCCCGTGCCCTCAGAAACGGGCAGCACAGCGAGTACCTTCAGCGATGACAAAACCAAGCCGGGCCTCTAAACTCCTGCACACACAAACTGTAGAATCTCTTCTTTAGTTCTAAATTATTCTTCGCACAACCACATTTAGTTTATACAAAAAAAAAACGTAGTCTATAAAACTATCGAGTTCCTCCGCACCAAACACATACCATACAATTATGGATGCTACTTCGATCAGTTTACAACCCAAAGCGGCATTTGTACTTGTACTCCTTCTTAGTATTTAGTTGTTAAATCATTTTTGCATAGTCACCTAAGTCTGGTACTTAAAGGTCTGGTACAACAATTTTCCAGCTTAACGAAGCAATGACAATAAAACATTATAAAACATATAGGAATATATATATATATATAGGTCCATGTGATTACTTTTTTTTTATCACTGGACTGCGGAGTTCTATTATCCAATTGTCAATTGATGTTTTCTGTACTTTATTTTATAAGTGTATTAATCATGTTCTTGCAAATATATAAATATGAATAAAATCCATATACTATATCAAACAGTTTCTCTCTCTGTTTATCTTAAATCCAATAGATTAATGCCAAAAAATCGATCATCATGTGGATACGATATTAATAAAATGGGAACTTTTAACCATTTATTAACTTAACTAGATTTGTTTTTAACAATTTAATTTTAAAATGCTTTATTTTGTTATGTTTTGGAAAGATCTTAATTCTGTAAATAAGGTAAAAAAGGGCTGAATGATTATAGTTTCTGACATCTCAATGTTTCACGATCAGGGTATTTTTTTTATTTTGGCTTTAAGGGGCTGTAAGTAGTTAGCAATTTAAAAAAATCCAAAGATTGTTTTTGCATTTTCGGAATGTACATACATTTCAGTATATTCTCTGAAAATTTTAAACAAATCCGGGAAATATTTTCGAAGGTATGTATACTCATATTTGTAAGGACACAGACACATTATCTTCTTTTACACATGACTTTCTGACTTTACCAATGATGTTGCTAAAGATCAAAGAAGATTTCATCAACGAAAAATGATTGGAAAGATATGTAGGTGGTTTTACACAAGAAAATAGTGCAAGTTTTAATCAGTTGATATGGAAAAGAGCTCCGAAATCATTCTGCAAAGGACGAATAACTCGTCGACAACATCAATTCGACATATTAGAAGCCGCTGATGCTGCAGAGGGTATCACAAACAAAAACAAAATTTAAACTATGTGTGAACTTCTTTTTAAACACGATTTTCTGAAAACTGTGTTTTCAAAGTGGGTGATTACAGTATCTCAAAAACGGCAGAACACGGGGATTGATGGAAGGAATAAGATATCCGATAATTATTTATATTTTTTTTATCCATTTTTGTCAGAACAATTTTGGTCGAAAATTTTCCTTCTTTTTTTATTTTTTCGCCATTTTATCAAACATTGAAATTCCGACGAGTTCTTCAATCAATCCCAGCATTCATCTATCCCCTAAAATAATCAATCTTTTTTTTATTTCTGATAAGCAAAACCAGAGATAGAGTGATCACCGTAAAACGCCTTTTTTAGGAGGACCTTCAGGAAATTGTATACAGGAGCCGTATCCTTTAATATTTTTACATGATCTAAGTGTCATTAAATACTTAAAATAAGAATATCTAAATAATTATTACTTCCAACTGTACAATAAAATTACTTTCTAAAATAAAAATGATTTAAAAAACGTATTTTTTGGGCCTTGTAACTGCGTATAACCCCTTAAAAGTCCATGCACGTTTTGTATCTCGAGCAAAAATGGAATATGGGAGTGGTTTCTGTAATTGAGAATTTATGAGACCCACACTTTTTACAGTTTAGCTAACCACCTGGAATGAGCTCTAACCCATTGGGCTAAGGAGTCATATATTCAAACATAACATCACGGTATTATAAAATCCATTTTGATACCAAAAAATACCTGATTGAAATTGTGATTTTTTTTCTGTGTAGATATAGGGTTTAGGACTTCAAGCTAAGGAACGTTCAGAGCTCTCATATCTTAGGTATATGTTTGGTTTACGTATTCACTTAAAAAAAAAATGTTATCTCATTTGTCGTTCCTTTTTTCCAATGTAATTTCAAAACCATAATTTTAATACCGCACTCATTCTCTGCTGTGCTTATCCATAGCCTGTGAACCACTGTGAAACGACGATTCCGAATGAAGACACGACATTCAAGCCCATGCCCTGGACTATTGTCGTTTCGTGGTCGTGTGCTGCTGTCTCTTGTGGCCAGCAGCCAATTTCAATTCCAATTCAGTTCGGGCACAGCATTCGTAGAGTGCGGACGGCGAGTGTGGGTGTGTGTGTGTGTGTGCGAGTGTATGGTGTGTGCATAGAATTCCGGAAGATGCATTCGTTTGCATAGTTTCGTGCATATGCATAATTTTGATAAAATTGTCAAAATTGATATTTGTTGAAACGACAGTAAATCTAATTACGTTTACACTATCAGTGGCAAGTTGATGAATTAATAATTGCCTTTTGGGCCAACAAAAGAACAAAACAAAAACAATCACATTGCACCATACACCATAAGAGCTTGGGGTAGGTTGTGTTTGTTTGTTGCAGAGTAGCCGACAGGCAGCAGCATCCATATCCGGTTCCGGCAACTATATGAGTGTGTGTGTGTCTATGCTTTAAGGTGGTAGTGCATAAAGAAACCAAATCGGATTATTAAGTTCATGTTTTCGTTTTTTTTTTGTCTGTAGAGAGCATAAAATTGGAACAGTCTGGGCATTAAGTGTGATAAATGTGCCTCGCTTTATCTTCTGTTTAGTTTCTCAATTGAAAACCCACGACTGCATTTCCGGTCAATTTTTATTTTTTTTTTGGCTGCTTATTAGGTTGCATAATTTGTAGTTTCCTGTGGAAATGTGGATAACTTTGAGATGCCCTATAATTCCATAAATATTAGATTCTTGAAGTGGGCTAATAATACACCAAAGGTATTTTTCCAAACAAACTAAACAACTTTTAACTATACAGCCAGGGCCTAGTTGATGGGTGAGTCGTGAGAACTGGACACATGTCATTAATGCAAATGAACGCATATCGGATGCGGGTGTTTCCAACATTTGCTATGCATTGAAGTGTCCATCAAATGTCTCCTGTCTCACTGCAGTTCAATGAACTTCCAAAGAAATAGAATGTGCGATAATCATTGTCTGGTTGGTTGCTTGATTCGTTCTCCACTTCTCAGCGGAAATTGGCACAGCTCGAGCTCAATCGGACGTATGATAGTCAATTTTACACGTCGCCTTGTCCGGTAAACAAAAACAACTTTCAAGTGCAATGCACTCGGTCCTGTTGACGCTGCATTTTCGCCTCGGTGCTTTCCAAAAATAAAAGTCAATTTTCCCCGTTTTAAGCATAAATGTTTTGCTTGGCAAGATGAGGGCCAAATTGGAGCATACACTGACACACACACACACACTCATTTGATTATGACAGCGGCTAGGTATACGAGGGCTGTCCTATAAATAGTTGGGCTGATGTGGAAATAGAGGATTTTATTCGAAAGTAAAGCTCATCAAAAATGTTAACAAAATTATATTGAAGGACCGTCGACTGAAGGTTCGCTAAGTAGTAGACATTGACGTAGAATTTAGTGAAAAAAAAAACTATATGCAAGATGGGTGCCGCGCTTATTGACTATTTTACTCTTTTTTTTTAAAGCTGAGACATTTTAAGGCTCACCTTGTGGACGTCTAATGTGGTAGTTACTTCAAAAATGATAACAAAATGATATTGGACTCAGGGTTCGCGAAGTAGTAGAAATTGACTAACAAATTAGTGATGAAAAAACTATATGCTGGATGGGTGCCGTGATTACGAACTATTCAACACAAGCAGCGTCGTCAGGAGGTTTCAAATCGACTGTTGGAAGTTATTAAAAAGAAACAGGGCAGCATTTTTCCGCTGATTCATAACCATAGAACACTATACTTCGGTATCAAAGGAACAGTCAAATGAATGGACTGAAAAGAGAGAATCAGTTCCATCCGTAGGAAAGGCTGTGGGATCAATAACACTGTGATACGTTTTTTCAAAAAATTACAAAGACCAAGACCACCAACTTGAACGGTTTTCCCCTAATTCGGGCCTTAGGAGTCGAACTGCATCATTATACTTTCATGGTTTCATAAAAAAATTTATTTTTTTTACAATGTTAAAAATTTTTTGTAAATTCCAAAAATATGATATTTTATTCTCGTGAAATTAAAATAAATAATTTAAAATGTCCTCTAATTAAATATATTCACAGTTTTTCGAAGATTTTTATAGATTAAAATCTAAAAAAAAAAAAAAAAATTTTTTACAAAATTTTTATTACCAAAATTATATTAAATTAGGAAATATTTAATTAGAAATCAAGTTATTTTTGGAAAAGAAAAGGGAAGACATTAAAAAAATTTTTTGTGATTTTCTTAATATTTGGAAACTTAAAATAATTTGTTGTATAAAAATATGATTTAAAAAAGGTTCCAATTATTTTAGGGTTTTGGACCATAACTTTTTGAAAGCGAAATGATATCGAAAATCTGTATATGTAGTAAATTAGAGGACAATTCTACTATTTACACACAATCTATTCATATTTCACAAGAACCAGATATAATTTTTTTATAATTTTTTAAAAAAATTTATAAAAAAATTTAACTTGATAAAAAACTTTAAAAAAAATTTTTGTATGAAGCCATCGTTATAACTCATAAAACTAATGATGCAGTTCAATTCATAGGGCCCAAAATAGGTGAAAGCCGTTAAAGTTGGTCATATATATATTTTTTTTTGACTTATACAGTGTAATTTATCAACATTGATTAACTAATAACATAAATCCTTGACGAAATCTAAAAAAAATTGCCTACTTATCAAACAAGAAAGTTTTTAATTCATCCATATCAGCGTAGGGCATCAAAATCTAACAAAAAGGCGCTGCAACAACAAGTTTATTGTATAGAGATTCGACTGTATTCGGTCTAGTTTGTTTTGTATTTGTTAATATGATACTTGGTCTTCATGAAATGTTTAAATTTGTCTGCCCCAATCTGCCACTTTGGCTTTTAAGTAAAGAAAGAAAAAATTGGGTGGAATACTTTTACATTCTAAGCCACATATTCCAAATGGGACTAAGTGACCCGCAACAGTCTTTGCAGAATGTCACAAGAAACCTAATGTGATAAGATTTTAGGAGTTAATCAAAAAGAGCTTATGGTGGCAACACGTGTGATCTTTTCTAAGGCTGGAAGGCAGATTTATACTCATTTAAACCATTAATCAGTCTCCAATGCCTAATGTTGCATTTATTTTTATTGCATTTCGAGCAATGATCAAGCTCGACAGGGTATTAAAACTACAGAATATCGTTGGAAAAAGTTCCGCAAGCTAAAAATAGGAATTTGTAGAGAAAAAACACATTTTATTCCAAAATATTTAGCCTCTTCCTTGTTAGACCCACCAATTAAGAAACAGCCCTCGCATAAAGAAAGGGCGCAGACACTCATATGTCTGTCATGGTTGACAGCCACACTTTGCCACTTTGGCGTGCGGATAGGAATTGGAGTTGTGCTATGACTGCTGCTGCCTTGTCTTGTCTTTTGTGTCTGTGCGCACACACTGAGTGAATGAAATTTTACACATATTCAAATATCATAACTCTTTCTCACAGCATCTACAACAAAATTGATTGCTTTCATATGGATACGAATTCGGTGAGCCCCTTGCCACCGCCAGATGCTCCATTGGCCATGATGGAGAATGAGAAGACACCGCCGGGCACGCCCAATGGCATTGAAATGCCACCGCCGCCAGATGAGAAGTAAGTTGTCGTTGTCCCATCATCATCATCAAATCAACACAATTTACCAATTCCCCACATACATATTTGCGTATAAATATTTAAATAAACTGTGTCACATAGCAATTTGGGCAATTGGCAGACTTGAAGACTGCTCAGCTAGCTGGCTGGACTGCCTTTAAATCCTAATCGACTCTAATGGCACCACACGGCGTATGTGTAACATTTACATTTCCATTACGTATACGCCTAATTAACAGTCGAGTCGTCGTCAATGCCACGCCCTGACCTAACCAGGCGCGTACTCCTAGTCCTTGTTTTTTTTTTTTTTGATTTTTACGCGCCAATTTCCCCAAGTCGTAAATTGTATTTTAATGTGACTACATCGCAAATCACACAAAACGTGGGCGCATCCCAACCACATCCATTCAACAGTTGATCGCGTGCCCGCACATAGTTGGCACCCAACCTTTCCTGGTCCAATTCCTGGCACGCAGCTCTCGGCTTGGTTCATGTAATTACCGACATATTGTCTATACCAATGCTTAAACCTTTTCATGTAATTTTTTCGTTTATTTTTGTTTTTGGGTGCGCTCCAGCTCCAAATAACAGCATTAATTTTTCAACGAGTTCTTTAAGCAGGGAGTGTTTGTTTTTTATACCCAGTACCTATTTACTCTACTTTCCGTTTGCATACAACATATTGTTGGGTCGTCTCCTTCATCAATATTTAATAGGTTCTCAGGTGTTTTGATTGATATTCCTGCTGGGAGTTGGGACTAATGAAGCTTGAACTTATTTATTTATATACCCCCATTTGTGGAACTAAGAGAAACAGGTGTCCCTCATGTCCCCTAATTAGGCTGAAACCATTATGTTTACTTTAACGCTAAGAGTGTCAAAAAAGCGCAGGATAGAACAACTTAACCAATTGTTAAGAGAATTTCAGTCCTATTTTTAGCAAAAATTCTGTTGACTGCTTAAAATTGCATATGAGATTAGGCGAATCTTAGAAACCACCAAATCAGCTTGCTAATGATATCGAGATGCCAAATCTTTATATGTAAAACAAAGCTTCACATCATCGGTAAACATAAGAACTCGAGAATGAGTCAGGACTGAATATAGATCATTAATGAAGAGAGTAAAAAGCAAAGCAATTTGTCGAATATGAGAGAATCAAAAGTTGTCCTTGCCCTTTTCAGATAAAATTTGCATTGAGAAATTCCTTTTCAAATACGGTTACATTGTCTTCGAGAAATTATGGACTTATAATTCTTACTCATAAATTCTAGCTTAAATGAGAGACCATCCTTTTTTTCTTAAAGGGGGTTTCCTACCTTGGCACATGGTTTTTCGAGTGTTTAAAAAAAATTCTGGAGAGAAAACTATAAGAGCTTTTTTTAATTTAGTTTTTTGTTTTGTGTTATTTAATAATTAAATAAATAACAAGTCATCGGCCTGCCAATTAAGGTCTCAAAAAAAAAGTGAAGAGGTGGTAGCCATGATTCCGTGACTCCAGGTTATCGAAAATGAAAACGGTAAATGAGGTTATGATCAGAACTGAATTCTCTCAACTCATATTTTTCAATATTTTTTTTTTTAAATTTTCAATTAAAAAAGAACATTCGATTTTTCAAGTTTTTTTTGTAGTTTAGTGTAAAAAATAGTACAAAATGTTTTTTTTCTCTCGATTGAGGTACGGGCCAGAATTACATCAATTTTCCGTCGATTTCAACATGGCTGATCAAAATCGTTTTAGTAGAACTGGCGCATTCATGGCTACCAGGTCGAAAAACGTTGTTTCGAGAAAAAACGCGCTTAAAGTTTTAGCGAGAACATTGCTTTACTAAAACGGATATGTCTGCTAAACTATTTTGAATTTTTGGAAATGGTTAGAGAATTTTGGTTAAAGAATTTTTATTACTGCTTTAAGCATTGCATACTCTAAGGGCCGTTTTCAGAATATTAAGAAAATGTATGTGATTATTTAATATCCAAAGGGCCATTTTCTTATGTTCTTTTTTTGTAAATCCAGGTGCTTATTGAGAAAATATAGGTTGCCTACTTTAAGGACGCTTTTGAAATATCTTTGCTTGTGTCTACGTATGACCCACATATGATTTTAACCGCGGCCTACAAATAGGCTACATATATTTTCCCAATAAGCACCTGGATTTACAAAAAGGGAACATTAGCAAATCGCCTAAGCCTAATTACAATGTGGAAAGCAAGGGGGGAAACTGTTTATTTGTACGCGGGTCGTTGTAGACACAAGCATTTATATTTTTATACCGTCCTAAAAGCAGGCAGAAATCACTTTCTAAATATCCAACCCAGAAATCGGAAAATATATTCATTTTAGCAATTATATTCAAAATGGTATATCTCCGTTTAAAAAAATCGCAGAATTGTTTGGGATAATTTTTTTTGAAGCTAAAGAATTGTACTTTACGCTAATACCAAGGACAGTCAAAACAAATAAATAGGTTGCCCACAAACATTCTCAAATTACCAACAATCCTGGCTTAATAGAGCATTTTTCCAAACGGATACTTGTTAAGCACACGAAAATCATCACCACTTCTTCTCTAAACTTGAAAAAGTTAAAGTTTGTTTCCAAGTGTTATCTTAAATTATTTTTAGCTTATCTAGTGGATGATAACGATGTTGATTTAGAAGATTACGCAGTAGACTAGTTAGTGACTATCTTTAATAAAATTATCTTAAATTTACGGCAAGGTCGTTTGTATAATAATATTTGTAGTTCCATTATCAAAAGACACATGTTCGTTAAAAGAAATGGCTTTAAATTATTTCCTTAATTATATCTAATAAAAAAGAACGTTGTCGCTAGAAAGTTTTCGTATATATAATTGAAGGTCCATGGTCTTAAGACTGAAATATATTCCTAAATAAAAAACCAAATGAAACTTTTTGAAACGACTTGGATACTGAACCGTAAAAGCTGTCATTTTTAAACACGAACGTATCTATATACATATAGTGAAAGGGTTTCTTTCTAAAATATATGGGAAAAAACGTTAAAATTTTGTTTAGCTGTCCAATAACTTATGAACTAAGGTACGGACCTTGGGATCGATCAATTTAAAAATCGGGCCACAAACCAAACCTTTAGCTTTACAACAGGTTCAAACCTTTTTTGCAGAATTGTAGTTTGTTTTTTCTTACTGTACAGAATTACAACTCAAGCTTTTACTGCCCTGTTGCACTTTGGTTTGTGTACACACTTGATCTTAGGCAAGCTTTTTCTCCAACAAGCTGGCAACCTTGTTTTGTAGCTAAAGCTTTCCCAGAGCATCGTTCAAAATTGGAAAATGTTTTTAGTTGCTTCGGGTTCTTTGCTTTGAACTGTTGTTCATCTAGATTGTCGGCAGTTTTTATAAAAACGATTTGCGGGCGGTTTTAAAATATTTGAAAACAATAAAAATTGTGTGTGAGTGTGTATGTGTGTTGTTAACAAAAGGAGTCTCGTATAAACAAATCATTTAGCTGTGTGTGCCACTTTTATTCATCGATTGATCGAAAGTTTTCATCACAGACTAAAATTTGCATCCCCCTTAGAAATCGAATAAATTACATTCCTTTTGTATTTTGGCGGCGTGTGAACTTTTCGCCTACTGCCCAAAAAAAAAACAACGATCCACACATGAGAATAGATTATAGAATAGATCTGCATCTGATCTGTTCGGTACAAACTAATTAACGTTGCTGATTAGCACTTCAATTCGTTGTTTCTGTGTATTGTTCCGGGTATATAGACATTTGATTAAAATGTATTGATCACATATCCAAATGTCACATGCTGATTTAAGAATTTTGTGTTGAATTTTTCAGTTTCTAATTGGATTACAACAAACCAAAAGCCCAACCCAAAATTTGCCAAAGTATTTGCGGGAAATTCCGAAAAGCTCTTATATATAAACAGTGGGTGGGCAAAATATATAGCAAGAAAAACAAAAACATAACTAAATGCGTGATCGTCACTTGAGCAAAATGCCGCGTGGAGGAACGACAACAGCGTAAGTCTATAATATATATATATATAGTACACATTTAAATTGAACAATTGCCTGCTGCTTAAGAACGGAGGGAGTGTGGGGGTGGTTGGGGGGTAAAGTAGTGGGTATCATCCCCCATGTGTGACTCCGTCTCATAATTCCAGTTCAGCGAAAATTGCTTACTTTGTATATAAATTTAATAATTCAATGAATAAATTGCAATATGGCATTTGTTTCGTCTCCAATTGGGGTACTGCGAAATTTGATTGTATCTGAAAGATACAATTTCAAACGCATATACCAGTGTGTGAGTGTGCGAGTGTGTGCAAGCCTCAATTGAACCACTCCGCGACGACGACATCGTCGTTGTCTGTAAACAATTGTCGTGCATTGTAATGTAACACTAGCCCTCTGCCTTCGTTCCCGGCACTACATCATCAACAACAACAACAACATAATTAACCCGCAGGATGCTTGATTTTCAGTCATGCGTGCCCATTAAAATGTTTCAATTTACTTCAAGTTGCGCACATACTTTTAATTGTTTTTGTTGTCGAGCCATCCTACGCTTTCTGTTTCCTGGATGGTTAGCAATAAGCAGGGCCCAACTAAGTAACTGGTAAAGCCAGTCTCACCTACATTCGAGTACATGGTGTATATACGCAAGTCGATTGACCATTGCCGGCTGCAAGTAACTAGTTAGTTGATGCGTCTGCTCCACTTTTGGGTTTAGAGCATCTTTAGCCATAATTAGCCTGATTATGTGCCAAGCACTTGTTTCTCTACCATAAACATGAACACATACCCGTGTATGTGCTCTCTGACAATGGCCATCACATGATCTTATCGTTTGATAAGAAAATGTATGTGCACCAAAACATTTGTATAATTTTTAATGAATATTTAAGCAAGTGTCTCAAGATAACCTTGACTTAAGTTGAGTTAAACTTGTTGTGCCTAAAAAAGATATACTTCTGTAGGCTAGTTTAAGACCTACCCTAAAATTATAAAAATACATTATATTACATACATTACAGACGTGTAAACTTAATATAATAAAAGAATAGTTTGGGATAGGTTTCAGTTCTTCTACCATTTAACACTTTCTATACTATGACCGTAGAGGGAGGATCTTCTTTTATAAACCATTTTAAAAGTAGATCGAATTATAGTATTTTAAAGATGTCTGAGAGATCTTTGTAAAATGGAAAGACCCAAAACTATGAAACTTCTTCTGCTGAGCGCTGGGCAATGACAGAAAAGATGAAGTACACTTTTCTCCTAAATAGTATTATAATCCATGATCTTTTTAAGTAGCAAATCGCTTAGCAAACATTTTGTATTGCGGTAGATAAAAATGCAATCGCTGGGGATTTCTTTCATAACAATATTATTTTTTTATTTTTTTAGGCTCGTCTTCTCTTTTAACGTGAATATTGAAAATCTATCGCAATTTTATCTGTCTTTTCACTTCAAAAACTTCTGAGATATAACAAAGCGTTTTTTCTGGGAGAGAAGAAAATATCTCTTTTTGTGTATTCTCTTCCAATTTTCTTCAAAAAGTAAGCATTTGGATTTCTTTGACGATTTTGAGACTGTATTTTTGACACTTGACTGATTAGACACTTAGTCGGGATTTACACCACGAAGTTAACTTCTTGAAGTTTCTTAGTCCGTGTTTACACGATGAAGCAAACTTCATGCAGTTTCTCAAAAGGCTTTTGCTTTTGAAAAAGAAATGTGGTGGGGTAGCTTGCCCCTCTACACCTCTTTTTCCTACAAGCAAGAGCTTTTTAAAAAACTTCATGAAGTTTGCTTCATCGTGTAAATCCCGTCTTAGTAGGCATGAAATAAAGGGGAATACTTTCAGATATTTTAAAAGAATTGTATAGAATTACATACAAATCTCTCGCCTACTAAGATAACTTCATGAAGTTAAGTTCATCATGTTAATCTTATAATTTATAACAGCCAAACTATTCTTAAACTCCCCCTCTAAAACTATCGTCAATCTCTCTTCTTGCTGATAGAGAAAAAGCAAACACAATAACATGTTTTGCATAAACAAAAGCCTAGACGCTTGACTGTGTAGTGTAAGGTTTCCGAGTTTTCTGATTATATATAATATATCACCTTGGTCCAGAGCCAGCAATTTTTTCCCTATCGCATGTGCATAGGCTGGTGACCACAAATAATGTGTAGGAGATGACGAAGCATCAGTTGCATCCGTTTGACTTGAGAAACTAGATTGAGTAAGTGACTGTTTTTTCTATAAATACAATATATTTGCTTGGAATTACTCTCTCTTTTTCTTGGGATCCTCACTCCCTCGAGGAACACAGAGCATACTTGATAATACTCTTAAACTCACTAATATATTTTCTGCTTCGCTTGGGACGAAATTGAAATCCCCGCATAAGTAAAAGAGACGCATCTCTACACAGATGAAAACTTCGAAAACATTAAACTCAAGATAAAGACGTTCAGTGTTAAAAACAGTTTAAAGTTTAAACAAGTAAGAAAATCGGTCGAGCCCGACTGTAATATACTCTTTACCTAAGGAAGTTTGGTATAACACAAACTGTATTAGTGTTGCAGATCAAGATTTCGGCCAATGCTACCCAGCGCAATTATTTGTTTAGCCTATAACTCGACTATCGTTCATCTAATCTGAAAATGGTGTGTAGAGGAGATAAGTAATTTTTAATATTTGCCTAGTTAAAGATATTACAAGTTTAAAAAAATGTATTTGTTTCCGACATTCGGAACAGTTGATTTAATCGGTCCCTAAATTCTTGTATCAATCCGAAAAGTCTTATTTCAAGATACTAAACAAATGAAAAAAAAGTTCGGTTTATGGTTAGCCGGGTCGGGAATTAAAATCGAACCGGTTCTCAGGGGTTCAGTTCCGGACCGGTTTGCAGCCTTGTTTGAAATATCAACGTAACCCTTTTCCATAACATAATGATAGATTTTTGTGTATCAAATTAATATTTTTCCATTTTAAAATGATATTTTAATGACAAAATAATATTTTTTAAGGTAAATATTATATGTTTTCGTTTAAAAGATATGAAATAAATGAAATATAAAATTTATCAGCCCATATCAGATTGATATTTGATCATTGTTTTCCTGGGTAAGCTTAGTTTTTAATTGTACACAATAAACAAATCTACGGAATAGGTCTAATTTCGAATTTAACGGGTAAATTTAACTTTAACTGATAACATTGTTCTTAATCTTGGAAATATAAAACTTAGAGATGTTTTCTGTTCCTGTTTTTGTTTCATATCTATGTAGATTTAATGAATTCTCTTTGCTCTTGCTCAAAAAGGGCTTTACTCTTATTTTGAGATTTTTTGAACTTGATTTTCCCTGGATTTTCTGATTGTGGAATTAAAGAGGTTTTCCTATCTGCAAAGTTATCATATTGTTTATCTCACTATTATTTCATTTATAGTATTTCATTTATAGTCTTGCTTTAAGCGTTGAATGAAAGTAAAATTGATAGCATGAATATTCATTTCTTTGAATCAAAAATCTCTATTGATTTCTTAGACAGCTTAGTGAAAACTGAAAGCAGATCTGTCTTTTCTTTTTACGTAAATTGAAAATGAATAAACCCAGCAGTTAGTCACTTTCTTCCAGCTTAGCTGAGTTCAGGCTTCATTGTAGTTGTGGGTGCGCAGTGTCAATAGCCTTAAATATAAAATGGATGACCCATTAGCAGGAGCGAGTGGCGGCAAATCAGGTTCAGGCCCAAAACAGGTGGCGCTCTTGAACTTCCACAAAAACAAGTTTGGTGGCCATAAATGCAAGTTTTTCCACAAAAGCGAAAAGCTTATAGCGAAATTTTCTCAAGCAGCGGCAGCAGCAGCCGACAAGTTCCCAGTTGAAAAGTGAAAGAGATACAGATACAGAGATACACACAGATAGATAGATGCCCAAGCCTATGCCTATGCCTGTGCCTGGGTAATGTTGTGTTGTTTGCGTGGCGGCAAGTGAAATGTGTGTTAAAAAAGCAGACTGCAACTGCAGTGCACCTCCTCCTCCCCCCCACCAATGTGTTGAAAGCTAAATGCCTGCCCCTGCCACAACTGCACAGCCACAGCCACTTGGCGGCTGCATGCAGGCCATGTAACCAACGTTCATTGACATCAAAATTGAGACTGAGGCATCTCCCTCCCCTGCCCACTTAATGAAATTGTCAGCCAGCAGCGGCAGCAGGCTGTCAGTGGAGCATTGGTCGCATGTATGTAAATTAGAGCATTCATTATCACAAAATGATGCAAGTGATACTTGTGGCATAGACCACTCTCTGTGAAAGTGCGAGTGATAATTATCCATACTTTTGTTTTCATTAGGCCAGTTTCTTTGTTTTTGCTCGCACTATTAATTCAAATAATCATTTTGTTGGCTTTCATTTCAAATTGAAACTGCTGCTGCTGCTGCTGCACTTGGCAATGATTAAGCGCCTCGTTGGCAACTCAGCAATGCGCTTAATTGCCAAAGATCAGTCACCAACTATAGTGTTTACTTGGGAACAGCTGGATAATCATTGTGCATTGCCCAATTTTGCTGCTAAATACCACTTGAATAGATATGTTTCAGCATTGTCTGAGTTGATGAGCAAGCTTGGCCTCTCAGTGTTGTGCTTGTGTACGAGAAGCTTACTCAATCGCTGGCTTTCTAAAGTGTTTTTTAAACTTTTAAGTCTTAAAACCATCCATTCCCGCCAGGACTATCAAAAAATTTAAAAAGATTCTATCGGATTTCCCGAAAATCCTAAATGATGGAACAACTATTCTTGAGGCATATTCCTATTTCCTATTGATTTTGAAAAGAACACCAATTGCGCTTATAATCAATTTCATTTGGATTAAACAGCGATTGATTTACATATACAAAACGATTTCATATCGATTCAATGTAAATAATTGATAAAAACAATTAACTTTCAATTTCGAATCCGCACAATTCGATCGAATTAGAGAACGAGATTAATACTTAATAAATTTTGCATACTTTTGAGGGTAAACTTTTCGCTGCGCTATTGCTCGAAAAATCTAAGTTCGGGGATTTTTTGCTTAATTTGAACTAGAGGTGAAATATCACAGAGATACTTCCTTGTTACGTGCGTGTTTCGTGCGTGATATGCATGAAAGAAGGCAAGCAGTATTCACGAAATTTTAAAATTACATTAGGCTTTCTGTAGAAAATTTATCTGGAGTTTTTGGAAAAATATATCGTGCTTTTTACATTTAAGAAACCTTGTCATGCAAGCTAAGCAACAAGTGAGCGCGCATTTCTGCTTCTAGCAGATTGTTAGAAGATAGAAGATTGATAGAAAAAAATTAAAAAAGAGATCAATAGAACGATTTATTTTTTAAATAGCAACTTATTTATTTTTCTAAATATGATTTTATGGAAATGCATTTTTATTATTTCGTGAACAAATCCACTGCAAAACGCTCCGAAAATGATGTTCATGAATAAGAGTTGGGTTGTTCCGGAGTGAGTGAAAAATAAGTTGTTCCCTAAACGGAACAAGAGAACATGGACCTAAAAACGGGTTGCAGTAGGGTTGTCGGATATTTGAAAAATATATATATCGATATTTTTCGATATTCAAAAAGTATCATTTCGATATTGATATTTTGTTGGCAAAATAATCGATATTATCGATATTTTCAATATTTTTAACAAAAAGAAAGCTTTTCCTTATGCTATAGACAAGTTTTTTGGGGTAATTGAGAGGTCATTTGAATCGTATTAAAACTAAATTCTGTCTGCGATAAAAATCTACAGATCAGAGCTCCCAAACCCAAAAAATATAGATAAAATGTATTTTTATAAGTTTGACAAAGATGTTAAGAATTCATAGTGAACGAATTTAGGATTTTAGGAAGAAGCGTTAAGTTATGTGCTTGCCGGTTATTCGGCTTCTGTTGTTGGAAACCACACTTATTATAGGCGAAGCCAAGTGTTCTAATGGCTCCGAGCTTCCTGGTGAAATAACATATGCCAAAGCCAAGTCGGAAAGTGCTGCCAATTTGTCTTTCTCTTAAACCAGAACTTAAAAATATCGCTAAAAATATCTCAAAAAAAATATTCGATATACGATATATCGCGTTAGAAAAATATCCGATATTAATACATCGTTTTGTCATCAAAAATATTGATATTTGTTATATTGATACTATTTCCGGCATACCTAGTTTGCAGACCCGGTTCGGTCTGGTTTTATTAAATATGATCATCATATAAATAGGTAAAAATTATATAGTCCGAGAGCACTCTGGATGGTGAGAGTGAATGTGAGCCGCACTGCCAGGGAGAAATATGAAACTCTTGATAATATTGATTAGGTGGAGAGAGACAATGGCACACTCTGAGCCCTAGATTGGATGCGAAGCGCACTCCAAGCGAGAAATTTGGGATTCAGGAGAAGATTCGCTAGGTGGACAGATGCAATAGAGCACTCTGGATGCGAAGCGCACTCTAAGCGAGAAATATGAGTGTTTTATAAAAAAGACTTCCCAAAATAGTGGTAAAATAATTCGTTTTTTGATAACATCAATTTCGAAAAAGTCCACTTATTTGTATCAAAATAAAGCTTTCATTTGCCTCTGTTGTCAAAAAAAATAAAACAATTAAGTGGGGAATTAGAAATTACACAATTTCCTCCCACATACATCAAGTAGATCTCATGGGCGACTCACCAGCAAAAACTAAATTCAAGAAAATTTGGACTAAGACCAAAGACATAGATGTCAAAGAGACTTTCTGGAAGCTGTGGGGTAGAAAGAAACGAACAGCTGATACAGAGAAGTATGTAGAGTTCCTCCCACTCAGTGCTAATTTGATATCTGCATCTGGTAATTGTCATTTGTCTGATAAATTAGATAATTGCGAACTTTCCTTAACCTCCTCCATGCCAGTGCTGTGATTCCACTTGAAGATGTTGTAAATCAATTAAAGCCGCTTAACCGCACATTCAACTTACAATAGTGAAATTTCCATAATTACAATCTCGGCCAACTGCCACAATTGGGGGTAATAAAAGAGAATTATCACTGGGTTGAGTTTTAAATTATGAAAGCAATTGATGTACAATTTATAGAGGATCTAAACAGATTACTCTTTCACCGAAGCAGATTCTACAAAAAGTAACTTGAGAACTTATGGGCGGCAATTCTAATACAATAATTTCGAATTGTTTTTTATTTGCAGACGCTATGAGGAGGATCCGGATAATGCCTGGAACTGTTGCTCCTGGTGTGAATATTTACTTATTGTCATATTGTCGACAATACTATTGGTGGGTGTATTGGTGCTCACTCTATTTTGGGTGATGTTTTATCGCGGGGGATTTGCCTGGTCGGAGAGTCCCACACAGCAGTTTAATTTGCATCCCATTTTAATGGTGGCAGGATTTATAACGCTCTCCGGTTTTTGTAAGTATTACGTGGCAGTATCTTATGATATATTTATTTACTGTCTTTGCAGCCATTTTGTTATATCGCCTGTGCCGTTGCGTTAAGCACATCTATGTGAAGTTGATTCATATGTTCTTTCATGCTGTGGCCATACCCTGCATTGCATTGGGTTTTCTCTCGGTGTTTGACTCACACAATGCATTGCAAAAGCAGAATTTCTACAGTCTGCATTCGTGGTTGGGTTTCGTGACAATGGGCATGTTTGTGCTGCAATTTGTGATTGGTTTCTTCAGGTGGGTGTTGCGTAGGATGTGCTTTAAAAATTTTGTGTAATTCTGACATTTGAATTAGTTTTCTGGTGATGCTCTGCTGTGAGAACAAGACCTATAGCTGTCGATCGGCCATGGTGCCCATACACGCTAGCCTGGGATTGGCCAATTTCTGGCTGGCTGTGGCCACCTCGGTTACAGGACTGATTGAAAAGGAGCGCGAAACTGCCAAAGATGAGACCTTGAGGTGAGTTGTCCTCCTTTGTATTTACTATTCATTCAACTTTAATTTTGGCAGCTCCGAGAACCGTCTCATCGAACACTACATTACCAGCGCCATAGGCATCACTCTCATTCTTATTGGCATCATCGTCACCTTTGCTGTGCGAAGGTCAAATGCTCCTGCCTCCGCCAAGGTCTATGTAACCGAACGCCTTTAGATTTTTAGTTGTGTGTCAAAATCAAAATTTGTATTCAAGGCATCCCCAATCTTTGCTTAGCACAAATACCGTTCATAATTCACGCTTTTTGCATATACTTATAATAATAACCCATGTTTTATACAAATTGAATTCTTTTTTAAACGGTAATCTTATTCCACTCCTAAGTAGATGTATAGAAATAGGAATCTCAACAACCCGACTACGTCCCAGTCCAGACTTGACCAAGTAGTAAAAAACACAAACAAAAAAAACAAGAAGAACCAATCAAAATTGTTATTTAATAATCATTCAGCTGAATTCGCACAGAACTCTAGTACGGTAGAAGAAATTTGATATAAACTATATACACATATGCATACAATTAACTAAAACTAACTATATTATGTATATGTACATTGTACACATTTCAATTCATACTATTGTCGCATTTGATGTTTTTTAATGTAATTGTGCAAGTATTTTATATAAAGCAAAAATCAAAAAAAAAAAAAAACCGAAACTCCTAAGCAATGTAAGTTGTAAATCAATTTTACAAAAGTTCATACTATAATAAATGATCTTTTTTTATTTATTAAACATTTTTGATGATGACTTTTTATTAGATTAAGGTATATAGCACCAGCGTTGCACTCTTCTCAGTGGAATAACTGGCCGAACTACGAGGGCCACCATTTGATCATCATACTATAATAGCACAACTAGAGGTGGGCGCAAGGGCTTTTTTTAGAGTTTGAGAACGGGTTCTTCTATGGGCTTTGTCATTTTGAAGACACCGAAACCCAGGGCACAGATCATTATTATTAGAGAGAACGATTGCTCGGTCGCCACAAACTTAACAGAGAAATAATCAGCTGTTCTTTGTAATTGTCGCTTTCGCCACCATTTAACAGAGCAATTGATCAGCTGTTCCTTGTTATTGTCGCTCTCTGTGTACAGTCAAGACAATGTCCGTCTCGCTCTAACCACCGTATTTTCCTATATGTGTGATTAGACCTTAGCAACATTTTGAACTCGCTGGCAACATTTCAAAAGTATCTACATGCGTAATATCTCTTAACAGCGCCACAAATTGAGAGGCGTCTAAATATTTCTCTCTAATAATAATGATTTGTGCCCAGGGAACTGCCATAAGAAATACGTGGCACAGCTAAAACAGCCTGGCGCCGTTTATATTTTGATATTTTTAAGACACTACAAGTCTGCGCTTGCAGGATCGGACACCGCCCGCCGCCCCCGCGCAGCAACACTTGTTGGTAGGACCGCGGTTTAACAAACACACTTTTGCCCAATTCACTTTGCGTATTTAACTTAGCTTATTAATAACAAACGGTAAAACTTAAAACGTACTAGAAAAAAAATTGGCAAAAAACTGTTAAAAAACTCGGCACTGACAAACAAACACTTTTGCACACATTAAACTTTAATTTGATAACACTTTTGGGCTTTATTACATTTAGTTAACAAGTCGCGCGCTAAAATTGTAACCAAAGCCGCTCACAAAATAAAGTACTAAAGGTGGGGGCAAAGCAGCGATGACACTATCGGCAACTAAACATTTCGATTGTTTTTCAGCCACTATCGAGATTAACTAGCGCCAATATTTAAAATTGCTTTTATTTTTTTATAATTAATTTGCGCAAAAACAAAACTGCTGCCAAAACAAAAATCTTTATATAAAAAGAAATCGAACAACATTTTTGTGTCAAAAATGGGTTAATCTTTTCTGATTTTAAGTTCGTTCTGAAACAAAGAAAAGGTTTTAATACTTTGTTCCGAAGGTACACAGAGTATATTGGGTTTGTGCAAATATGTGAACGCTGAGATCTCAGAGATGGTAAGAGATAGAGGTTTGAAGTGTATGGAACATATAATTCTTATACTTGCAGGCAGATCAAGTTTAGTTTTGATTTTTGCCACGACCCCTGCCTCCCCCGCAAATTGAAAATAACCTCATATCTTCCACAATTTTGGAGTTAGGTTGTTCGAACCTTCTAGACGTATATTCTACTCATCAATACTTCGAACTCGAACCCCCATATATTGTTTTCCAATCAGATGAATGATAGTAGAGTTGCCACCCCCACAATTTGAAAAATACCTCAAATATCCCGCAATTTTGGAGTTAGCTTGTTCGAACCCTTTAGACATATGTTCTACTCATCATTACTTATCGAGCCCCCATACATTGTTTTCCGATCAGAAGAACGATGGTAGAGTTGCCACAAAAAATCTCATATCTTCCACAATTTTAAAGACAGATTGTTTATATACATATGTAAATATATATATTAGCAGTTGAAATGTATATGTGTAATAATAAAATAATAAGTAAAAATAAGTTATAAAAAAAAAACGAAAAACGTTTTGGAATGGTACCGATTATTTCGGTTCCAATTGTAAATGGGTATCGTTTCTCAAAAAATTCTTAATTTATCTTATACTATATATTTTGGATAACGGTTTAGGTTGGGAAAAACAAATAAACAAGCAATTTATCAATTTACTGAATAAAAAGTAATTCACTCGATGAAAAAGTGACACAAACTGCTTAAAAATTAACAAAGTTTTATTGAAATTAAAGTTTTAGAACTGCGTAAGTCCCATGAGTTCTACAAATCGTCCTTCCGTGCCAAAAACGACCAAAATCGTATGGGATTTGGGTCGAAAGATTTGTAGATAACATGGGAATATACAATATTAATTTGTTGTTTACGAGGTTGATCTGAGAGGCACAATATTACAACCTAATCGTATTCTTATAGAAAACTGCACAAGATTGAGCTGAATAGTCTAAATAAAGTACATACGATACATACTCTACATACGTACGCAAGTTCCTCGAGTCGGTTCAAAATTGGGCTTAATGGGTCTTCTTTAAGTATATGATATAACTAATTAATCGACTGTAAGTAGGTAAAACTTGCTTTATCATAAACCAACATTAACTGACGTCACTCTGTAGAGTGGGCAGTCGTATCAGGGGTTTCCGTACAATCACAATACTCTCCTTTGCTATGCGCTGAGATAATTTTGAGCAGCTACCGGCCACCGTAATGCCACCATTTTTACGTATTATAGAATAGACGCCATCTTCATCGGGCTGGCGATTACTTTGTTGTAACATATCAAAATTTCGTACGCGATGCTTGGGTTTGGTGGGACTTTTTGGTTTAATTTTAATGGGCGATATAAAATTGTGTACCCGCACATTGGATTTGGTATCGGCTACGCTTTCGCTAAGTTCCAACTGTTTGGCAGGCATATGCGGCTGTAAAAGAGAAGATGATAAGTCATGGCCAGATACTAGCCCGAGTCCGCTTACCACACACATTTTTTCCAACTGTTTGGCAGGCATATGCGGCTCATAGGCAGGCACCTCACCCTGTAAAAAAAGAGATTTGATAAGTCAAGGGCAAATCCCTAGCCTGCGTCCGCTTACCACACACACATGCAGCTTCCGGGCCTTGGGATTGTTATTAATGAGCAGACCACATTTGCATTCCGTATAGCCATGGAGTCGGTAGATGGGTCCCAGTTTACGCACAGCAAAGCATCTCTTTATGTGGGCCTCTCGCTTCTTGAACTTGACCATGGGTCGTCCGCAACTGGGACAAGTGGCTGCTTCAATGACCTCATCCATTTTGTACCAATAGGTGGGTGGCTTGACTTTTTTCTCAGCTAACGACATTATGCTGCATTAAACAAATTTCGCAATTGACCAATGTTGTTTAGTGATGGCACTTTTTAGCGATACATCGTTATACGGGTTTTATGTGTGCAAATATCGATATACTGGTTTATCAAATATCGATATACTGGTTTATCGCATATCGACATACTGGTTTATCGCATATCGATATACTGGTTTATCACATATCGACATACTGGTTTATCGCGTATCGATATACTGGTTTATCGATAACGCGATAACAAACATTTTCACCCCATCAGCTGTCGGCATTTTGCATTTTTAACAAAATTAGTAAATAAAATTTAGCATTTTCAAGCTTATTGGCAAAAAATCATAATTTAATATGGTTAGCTGCCTACTCTGTCTGGATGAGTATCAAACGGCACCCGGGGACTATATTGATGTGCAATCCGTCAAGGGGACGCAATTGGAGGTGGCCAAGATTATTGGCAAGCATTTTTCCGTCATCAGTCGGGACAATGATCGTATATGTGTACTTTGCTGGAAAACCGTTTCCGATTTTCCATGCCCTATACGAATTTGTCAGTGCAGCCCAAAACTCGCTGCAGGAGACCAAAATGCTGCTCATGGAGGATGACCCATTGACACAAGGCAATGTAAGTGAGACGCCGGCCAAGGAGGCAGAACAAGAGGTGGAGGCTGAGCTGTCCGTTGAAAGGGCGGAATCGGAACAGAATTTCTTCTATCCGGAGGTTAAAATAGAGGAGCATGAACTGTATCAATTGCCGAAAATTGAAATACTGGAGAGTACGGCCCGGGCCAATGTGTCAGCAGCTCCAGAGCCCAGCAAAACAGCAGCAACCAGGCGCTATCGAAAAAGAGTAAAAGCAGAGGAGGAGTCCAGTTTGGAGGCGGAGGAGGATATATTTAAGGCAGCTGAAGAGCCGGTCAAAAAACGTCGAGGACGTCCACGTAAATCAGAGTTGCCCGCTGTTGTACCAGCACCTACAAAGGAGCCTCAAGTGGAAAAATCTCTAAACTTAAAGACCGAAGACCAAGAAGAAACGGCCAATTTCAGTGATGATGGCTTGCCAGATCCCGATTTCGTTTGCGAAGCCGAGCCCAGCTCGGATGAGGGCGGGGATACCTTGGAAAACTCTGACTCAGACTTTGAACCGGAGAATAAAACGGACAAACTGAAATTTGCCGATATACCCAAGCGTACGGTTGTGCGTCCCAAGAAATATAAAAAGCGAACTAAACCAGCCGAGCCCAAGGTGCGCATGTCACGTGAAATGCTGGAGCAGCGTAGAAAACAGCAGGAGGAATATGATGAGATTATTGCCAAGTTTTTTAATAAGGTTCTGCCCTGTCCCATTTGTAATCTCTTGGTGCACAATTTCACTGAAATGCAACGCCATCATCGCCTGACCCATCAAGTTGATCCCGGCTATATGATGTGTTGTGGTCGCAAATTTACCCAACGTAAGGTATTGGCCGAGCATGTTCAGGTGCACTGGAATCCCGAGCACTTTAAATGTGAAACCTGCCAAAAATCATTCCAAAATTCACGACATTTGGAGTCACATCAGCAAACGCATTTAGATCCGGTCATTAAGCTCACATTCCAGTGTGATCTGTGCTCCAAGGTGTTCCTCAGCAAGACGGCCATTGACTATCACAAGCTGAACAAGCATGTGCCCAAGTCTGAGTTCAAATTCACCTGCACGGAGTGCGGCAAGAAGTAAGCCTCACTTGATTTACCCTTGATTTGTATTTAAACCTTTTTCCCATTTTTAAAGATTCCTCACCGAACGCAAGCTGAAAAACCATATGAACTCCCTGCACGATCCGGAGAGCACCATTATCTGCGACAAGTGTGGCAAACAGATGCGCACCAAAATCATTCTCAAAAAGCATCAAGAGTTAATGCACTCGGACAAACCGCGGCCGGAGCCAGAGTTGAAACAATGTCAGATTTGTGGGGCCTGGCTCAAGGGCATGACCGGCCTGAAGCAGCACATGAAGAGCATTCATGTGGAAAGTGCGGGCGAGCATCGTTGTCACATTTGCAGTAAAGTGTCGCCCAATGCCCGTGCCCTCAGGCGTCATATCTATCACAATCACGAATGTGAGCGCAAATTCAAGTGCACCATGTGCGAAAAGGCCTTCAAACGGCCGCAGGAGCTCAAGGTAAGGTCGACCCAAATATTCACTTACAAACCTAACTTTCTATGTACTTTTAGGAACACACATCCACGCATACGGGCGAAGTTCTGTACACCTGTCCCAACTGTCCAATGACATTCTTTTGTAGCGCCAACATGTACAAACATCGCCAGCGCCTGCATCGAGCTCAATATGAGGCCGATAAGAATCAACCGAAACCGCCGAATATTTTGAAAATTTCCCGTAATGCCTCCTCACAGGGCAAAACCAAGCAGGAGATCTAAGCGGATTAGAAGAAGAAAAATAAGCATGAAATTAACATTAATAAGAGTAAAATAAATTTATATAATCAAATATCCCCGGTGAATGGTAAGAGTAAAATGTGTTGGTTTGGGGTTGTGAGGGGGGGTTTTTTTTGTCGCCTCATGGTGACCAAACTGGACACATAAATCGAACCCTGACTAACAGCCAACTGTGTGTGCTGATAGATCGAATGGGGATTAACATTAAGTGCTTATCTGGCGCTAAGCAGGCATCTGCTGATAGATCTGACTCTGGGCTGCTGCTGTTGTATAAGTGTCATATTGCTAAGCCGCCACAATGCATAGCAGCAGCAACAATTGGATACAACAGAAATAAAACAGAAACCATCATTAGAAAAATTGGAAATACTGTTGGTCTAAACGACTTCGCAGGAAGAGATCTTGATTTATTTCAAAGTCTGAACGAAGAACCATTTACCATTGAGGAATTGCTAGAACTTAACGACGAAAATAAGCCAGCGATGGGCACATAGTGGCCCGCTGGGCCCTCGCAGCTCGCCCCGTTATCCCGCTCAGGACGAAATTAAATGCCTTTTGTTGTTGCTGCGTCCTTTAGTAATATTTTTGTGATCACTTCTGAAAGAAAATCTTATGTATGCGCTTTTAAAAATATTCAAGAATTTAGGTTTGAGCTCTTCTGGCGGTACCTTAACCAATTGTTCGTTTGAAGCAGCGATGCAAACCGCTTGGAAATAAGGAGTGGTTCGGTTCTGTGGTTCACAGAGACTTTAAACCATCGGTTCGGTTCATGATATGGTTCTTGTAGCAATCCGAACCGCGGTTTTGGTTCGATTCAGTGGTTTACGGTTAATATATAATTTGAAAACGGGAGCAAATTTCAAATTTTCAAACTTTCGAAAATAAAACTAACAACATTCTGCATTAATTTTTGAAATGGATTCCTTAGAAATTTACTTATTATTTAAAGACAGATGTAAAGGCTCTGTCAATAAGTTTAAGGATTGTTGACAAGCAAAAATGTAATATATACCATAGTATTTCGAAAATGGTGCGTATCAACTGAATTTTAGTCTATCCTCTGAACAAGAAGAACGCGTACTAAACTGTATATAATTGTTAAATAGAGCACTTAAAGGTACAGCAAAGACTAAAATATGATTAATGAGGAAACACTACTACTACCTTAGAAAGATTTCTAAATTCACAAGTGCAATATCGTCGTTACATCATTCAACTCAACGATAAACTGAACAAAACTTTTTTTAAAATGGGGTTTTCGGTTCAGTTGAAAGAACACCGGTTCGGTGCTTTTACCCGTTTTGTTCGGTTCGGTCCATTTTGCTCCCTGGATAGAAGTGCTTTATTGCTATCGTGTTCCCAATGACCCTTTTCCATGTATCATGAATTTTGTAGAATTTTATTTTAAACTATTTACAATCCAGTAAAAACTGTTGTTACTCTGAGTTGCTAGAATAAAAGTACCCATAGAACGCGAACCTATGCTTTATTTGAAAATCTGGGTATGAGCTGATGCTTACAGAAGTTTCAAGATTCAGAATTAATGGATTTAACCAAAAATTGATGTTGTCGTACTGTGAAATCTACAGAGTTTTTTATATAAACGTCTGCATTTCAATCTAAATATAAATGACAAGAAAAGGTTCAATTAATAGATCATAGTGAAGGAAAACCGTATAAGTTATTTCTACTTGGCTTTGAGAAGTCGTTTTCAAAACGCTTATTTTTCGCTAACTAATCTAGTAACCAGGCAGATTTATGTCACATCATAAATAAATTCAAAGTGTTTTAATTCAAAACAAAAATGTTTATACGAAAATCTCTACAGATTTCCGGAACAGAAAATGTGGGGGGGACTATATTTGGAGTTTAGATAGAATTAAATATTATTAATATTAATATAATTAAATGTAAGCTGATTTCCAAGCTTAGAAAAATAATTGCTCAAATATAGAATCGTTTGAAAAATGTAATCTTATTTTAGAAATATAGTTTCTAGATTTTTAGTCAAATTTCGCTGTACAAAAAAAATATATTTTAATATTTCGGAAAATTTTATGTCAGGTAAAGCTAAGGCAGAATTTATGTTTTCCAACTGTTTTTGTGTGTTTTCAGAGCTGATATACCTGATATTTGAGTATTTTATCGGCCTATTCTGAGCTATTTTGGATCCTAGTTTTATAGTATGGGTTCAAATTTATCCAAATTACTAAAGATTTATATTTTTGGCGAAGATACTTCAGATTAAAGGGATTATAGGAAATGGCCCTAAGACGAGTTTATCTGGGCGACATAAAAATAGAGAATTGTTTTATTCTAGGATGTGGGATACCACTAAAAGCCTGGACAGAAGCGTTAAGCGAAATTGTTCCCCCAAAAAATAAAAAAAACTTAGAAATCGGTATATTTAAAAAAAAAATTTTTGTATGTAGAATATTCTTAGAACCCTTTTGTAGTTGTAATAGAATTATTCATTAATTTTTTGAATATCTTGAAATAGTTAAAATTATAAAATATTAAAAAAAATTATTCCGATATTATATACAGATATTAAAATCATTATCGGTAACCAAAAACCGTAATAATTTGAAAACCAAAACCATTTCGGTACGTACCGGATCCTGTACCAGGATAAGTCCCTGGCCTTAACCCTTTATTTTACCGTGACACAATCTGCAATGCAATGTGTATAATAAAGGTTTATGACACTTTAAATTTTATTAAGGCTTAAGAGGCCAATTATTAAGAAGTTTTAATACCCCAACTGATCCATTGTTTAGGGGTTCTGTTCAGAATTCTATTTGCAGTTTAATTTGAAACTCTCGCACCTGCCAAAACTCTATTTGTGCGTCTTAAAAGTCGGAGCGGAGTCTTAACTCGGATTCACAATTTTAATTGCCTACTTTTTGGGGCTTTCCTCTTAACAATTTCGAAAAAAAAGAGAAACAAACAAACAGTTGGGAATGTCTTTCTTTCTTTATAATTATTTACAAGGATGACTTAATTGCACCTTATATAAACTCAATGACATTTACATAGTTGTTCAACATTATTATGCATTAATTTAAAATATATATATTATTATATATAGAATACGTTCGTTTTTTTTTTAAATTTCCTTTTACATTTAGATTTAGCAGTAGCAAAAAACATGAAAACTTTCCCATACAAATATTATTGTACGCGCAATGTGTTTTATTGCGAAGCCTGAACAGGCGCAGGCAGGTTAGTTAATTTTGGCTGCAGAAACAATTATAAAAACTCTTGGATAATTAGGCAACACTTTATAAATACAATACTTTCGTTTGAAACTGCCAAAGTTAGTTGGTTAGTTGCTGCTTTTTGTTGTTGTTGTTGTTTGCGACTCGATTTACGCTTAGAATTATTTAGTTCTGGTTGGTTGGTGGTTGTGGTGTGGTGTTAGTCATTGGGCACAAAAAACGAGACCGAGTGTACGTAACTCAAATGTTTATTTTTTTGTATTATTGCTAAAGCTTTCGCTTCATTTAGTGACAATGTGTGTGTGTAAATTTAGCTACAATGTTAAACATTTCTCATTTCTCATTCATCATTCATCTCCAACATCAGAGACCGTAAGAACAAAAGGGACAAATTGTACAAAAAAAAACGAAAAATACTGTTTATGGGAAAAACAAAACAAAAAGTAAAAGGAGGAAACACAAAAGACAGCGCCAGAAAAGTTTTTGAATTTTTGGAAGTGAATTGGGCGGTGGTAACATAAATAACAACAATAATTATATAATAACAATGACTAAAATTAATTTCTGAATTTGGAAATTGGATTGAATCGTGGATTTAACTGTTTTACATATTGTTTGTGGGTAGATGGAGAGGAGAACTGCTGCTGCTGATGCTGCTGTCGGTCTTAAACCTTGGCCTGCTCAACCATATCAATGTTCACCTTGTAGAACACATAGGGAAAGTATTCGGATTGGCCAAAGCCCAAGCCGGGTATATCCACATTCTGTAAGCAAAATAAAAGAGATTTCTTAGTTTTGCTTGACATCCTAAAATATGCCTTGTCACTTACATCAGCACTGCTCACATGGCCGCCAGCCGAGGCGCCATCCAAATGTCCATACAACTGATTCAGCACATCACGCAGCCTCTTCACGCTCTTCTTGTTGGGCTCAATCAGTATGGCCTGGAAGTTGACAGGCAGACCGTATCTCAGCACCGATTCCACAAAGACTCGCAAGGCTTTCACATGAATCAAGGCACAGAAGGCCTCGCTGAAGTTCACCTTGAGCCAACGCACCAGAGGACCCTGCCACATAAATCAATCAAAAATTTAAAGTATAAACTTATTATTTTCAAATTTAAAGTTGACATACAAACTGCTTCTTCTTGTCCGTCATCAGTTTGGTCATCTCATTCTTGCCCGCCGCCAATTCCTCCTCGTTGTAGACAAAGTCACGCACTATGAACTTGCGTTCACGGGCATGCAGCTTGAATTCCTCGGCCACCTTCTTGAAGAGCGTCACATTGAACAGGCAATAGTCGCTATCCTCCTTAATGAGCTGCGATGAGCGAGGCACAATCATATCTGTGATTTTTTCATAGTTGGCCAGCCAATCGTTGGCCATAACTCTGAAAGGCAAAGCAATTGAATTAGTACTTAGAACTGCAACAACAGTCACCACTTACTTTGGCACAATCACCAACAGTGTGGTCAAGTACTCCGAATCCAAAATGAAGTGCTCCTTCTTAACCAGATCGGCCAAATTGCGGGTCAGCAAGCTGCCACTGTAAAAGAAAGTAAAAAAGAATTTAGTGTCATATTCATAGAGGAAGTAATAATGTTGCAGCAGAAATGAGGCAGACTTAATGTTGCAGCAACAATGTTGCTAAACATTTTCTGATTTAAAAAATTCACAAATAAAGACTTAATTTGTTAAAATCTTTGACATTAAGTGGAAGCTGAAAAAATGTTAAGTTATTTTTGGAATTTCTTGAATCTGCTAAATTTTTAAATATGTTTTAACTTCGGGAATAGTCAAGCCGGTTCTAAACCAAACCATACCGAACCGCAAACCAAATTGGAGTATTTTGAAAACTGTTAAAACGAACCTATCTCGCATCTGAAGTCTCAGATCAGGGATCTGAGATCTCGCATCTGGAATCTCAGATCAGGGATCAGGAATCTAGGATCTGAGATCTCGGATCAGAGATCTGGGTTTAGGGATCTGAGATCAGGGATGTATCTCGCATCTGGAATCTCAGATCAGGAATCTGGGATCTGAGATCTCGGATCAGAGATCTGGGTTCAGGGATCTGAGATCTGGGATCAGGTGATCTGGGATCAGATCTGGGATGTATCTCGCATCTGGAATCTCAGATCAGGGATCTGGAATCTGTGATCGGGATCTGAGATCTCGATCTCGGGGATCTGGAGACCTGGGTTCAGAGGAGATTGGGATCTAAGATCAGGGATCTCAGATCTGGGATCTGAGATCAGGGATCTGGGATGTATCTCGCATCTGGAATCTCAGATCTGGGATCAGGAATCTGGGATCTGAGATCTCGATCGAGGATCTGGGATCAGGGATCTAAGATCAGGGATCTGGGATCAGGATCTGGGATCAGGGGTCAGAGGGTGGTGTTTTGGTGGTGGGTGGTGGGGGAGAGAGGGGGATGGTTATTTGGGTGGGTTGAGGGGATCTGGGTTGAGATTGGAATGTAGAGTGGATCTGGGATGTATCTCGGATCTGGAATCTCAGATCTTGAATCAGGGATCTGAGATCAAGGATCTGGGACTGGTACAGGTACACTATTTTCCAGCACTATTTTATTAAAATAATAATAATAAAATAACTTTATATCCTTATACAAAAATTCTGATTCTGGATTTTTCTTCGAATAGGCCTTTACTCATATGAGATAAGAAGGTAGTTTTTCACAATACTTCATATAAATAGAATCACTTTCAAGCAGCTTTGAAAGCTAAATACTATTGAATAGCTTCCTTATTTATATGAAATATTGTGAAAAACTAAATTTTTATCTCATCTTTGCAAATAACTTCCGGCAGTAAAATGGAATTGAACCGTGAACATTTTCGTGCGATTGTATTATAATATTATTTTTCAGAAATCTCTTTCAACCAAACTCTAAACCGAATTCCAATTCTTTGGTGCCACAAAAATCGCTTTTGGTTAGTTTTAAATCTGTCATACTTTATTAAGGGCCGTTTTCTCATCTTCATGGTTTTTAATTCAAGGTGCTTTTTGAGAAAATGTATGTTTAGAACTTTTAAAACGCGTTAAAAATCATACGCTGGTCATTGTAGACACAAGCATAGATAGTCATAAGGAGGCCTAAGAGTAGGCAACATAAATTTTCACAGAAAGCGCCTAGTTTTGAAAAACGGAAACATGAGAAAACGGCCCTAAGAGATTTTGCCAAAACACAACCAAAGCGAATACACAAACCGACCAAAGCGAATACTCAAACCTACCCAAGTAAACATTGGGCGCGTTCAGCAGAGATCACTGATTAGCTTAACAAAGTTCTTATTATTTAGCATACTTTTAGGGAGTCTAGTTAAATTGACATTTAAAAAAGAAAATATCATATTAAACGCCAGAGGAAAAGTAGGCTACGTAAATTACCAAGATCAGTGATCAAGTGTCTCTGCTGAACGCTTCCACTTTGTCCGTTTCTGTTCTACTTACGTTTTCTTCTTTTCCAAATTCTGCAGATTGCCCTTCAAATTGTTATACGCCTGCGATTTCGTCTTCAAATCGCCATCAATTTGGCCGATTTGCTTGGAAATGATATCGGCAATGTTGCGCAACGATTGCTTGATGGGGTATTTGGCCATGTCCCATTGGAAACGTGTCAAATACTGCGGTAGTTCGGCTGTGTTGATAAGAAATTGAAACAGTATTATTCGGAGATCTACTAAAGGGAGTTCAAAATGGTATTTTCCTAGATGACTAGCAAAAGTTGAACAAAAAGTTGATATAATAATTATATAATTCATCTAAATGTAATCAGTTTGAAAACAAAACTAAGCTCAAAAGTTAAAAGTTAAATTAAAGAGCTAAAAATAGTTAAGTAAGAGTAAAAAAAAAAAACAACAACAACATAGAGACAAATGCACCCACTCACACACACACACAGACTCATACTCAGACATATACACACACTTATACACAGAGAGAAACTAAGCTACAAATTACAGTAGGCGGGCAGCAGCACAACATAAATACCTTTTGTATAACACTTTTTTGGTAAGTTATTTATTTTTTTTTGCTGGTGTTATACACAAGTTTTAGACACAGGCAAATCATATATATATTGCAGGCAATTCAAAAAGCAAAAACATTTGACTTGGCAAATCGGCGGGTTAGTTCATGGATTTTGGCTATATGATGTGGAGGCAGCGTAAACAACATTTTGGTGAGAGAAAAGAGAGAGAGAGCGTACACTGAAAAACAACATATTCGCTTTTACACTGTTACAAAATATAATCTGGTGTATTATATATATATTTATTTGAATATTTGAATATTTCCAACTGAAAAACTGAAAGAAAGCACAAAACTTAAAAGGTGAGATATATATATATATATAGAGAGAGAGAGATAGAGATATTAAGTTCACGGCACGCCGAACTGTACGCAGGTGTATAACACTTATACCGTATAACAGTTGCATAGCCAGTTAACCAAAAGAAAGAAAATAAAATATATAAATTTTTGGTTTTTCCATAAGTAAATCATAAAAAAAAGTGAGAGAGAGAGAGACAGCGTGTGAGAGAGCAACGTCGTCAGGCCATGCTAACCTGGACTTAGTGGAAACTCGGGTGGCTCTGCTTGATCCGTATCCGGACTGGAACGCCCCTGGCTACTACTGCCACAACAACTACTCACGGGTGACGATCTATGAGTTGATGTTAAATTAAATCCATTGTTTATTGTATTTTGTAATTGACTCGTTGTAGTAGAACGTTTGCTATAAATTTGATCGGCAAGAGAATTGAAGAAAGAGCGATAACTAGAGCGCGGTGGTGGTGGTGGTGGTGAAGTGTGGTGGTTAAACATGGTTGTTGGTGTGGTGTAGTGTGGTGCACTGTGATGCAAAAATGGAGTTGAATAATGGAACGATGGAATGATTATAAAAAAGATAATACATTATTATTGCATTTTATTTGTTCTTCAACGAAATCAAACATTTATGTGGGAGTCATTTTTTTTTTTTTTGGGGGGAATTTCGAATGAGAGCAGGCAAAGCAGGTGCAAGTGGGTAGGTGTTTTTTTACAGTGTAATTTTTTTTTTTTTTTGTGTGATGACTGCGGTTGACTGGCGTTTGGTTTTTTGTTTTGTTTGGCAACGTTCTACAATAGTGTTTAAGGCATGGATCAGATACCTGCTCTTCTTTGAGTTACGCTTGGGTTTATTAAACCACCAGTCAAAGGTTTCTGAGAGATCCGATTGTCCGCTAAGCGGACTTTTGATTGCCTCAGCAGCCTCCTCTCCTCCGGCATTGGTGGTGGTGGGTGATTGCAGCGGTGACTGTAACTGCTCCTGTTGATGGGTTAGATTCAATTGACTCACATGGCTGCCGCTACGAAAGCTCAGCTTGTTATTATTTATGCTGCAAGTGTTATTATTCAGCTTCTTGCTGTTAGAGCGCGACATGCTGCTATGCACCGAGCTACTCGTAGTGGGAGCGGATGTGGAGAAATAAGCCGATGATGAGCAGAGTGTTGAGGCGGAGGCGGAACTGGTTTTAGCAGGTGCAGGAGCAGCATCGGCAGCGGCAGCGGCAGCAGCAGCAGCACTAGTACTGGCCATACTGCCGGTGGCTATGGCCGTTACCGTGGAAATGGCGCAACGTGTGGCATTTAGCATAGAGGAAGCTGTCTGGGAGTAACATTCATCGGCCAATAGCGTGCTGGCCGTGGCACTGGTACTGGGCGGAGCAAATATAGCGCTGCCGGCATAGCAATCATCACATATACAACCAGGCGGTGGTAATACAAAATCATAATCATCATTCGCTGCTGCTGTCGTGGTTGTGGTGGTGGTGCTCAAATTGTTCAGTGATCCAGCTGTTGTGGTACGAGCTGGGTCACGACTTATTGTTAGATTTGTGGTTGATTTACCCTTGAGATCCGTGGGCAGCTGATGGTGGTGGTGATGATGGTGATGGTAGTGTTGTAGGGGATTGTTTTGGTGGTGCGTGTGCTGATGTTTACGCTGGTGTCGCAGGCTAAGATGCTTCAGGCGCTGGTGATGTCGACACGGCATGCTGTCGTCGGGTGGTGGACCGGGGCCTTAATGGTATCGTTGGGATTTATTTCGGTTGTTTTGGTTGATTTAGTTTAGACAATGACACAATATAGATTCAATTTCAATTGTTGGGGGGCGGTTGGTTTGGGGGTGGTTTTCGATTTTTTTCAAATTAAAATAACACATAATTTCTATAGCATACATTTTAGGAACTATTCTTCTTATAAGCTGTTCTCTAAACCTAACTTGATTCGAAAATACTAAAAAAATAAATATTTAATAAATTATAACAAAAAAACGAAATAAAATTATATAAAAATTATATTTTTTTTAAAATTAAATAAAGGAAAATTCAAACTCATGTATGTATGTTCCAGATTATATATGAACAACAGTGGAAAAAAAAATATATTGATGATTTTGGAATTTTTGTATTTTTTTTTGTACAGTGTAAAAGCGTTATATAGTTAATTTTTTATTTATACTCCTTCAATCAGCTAAAAAATTAAAGGGGGCGCTAAAAAGAAGCATACAAACACATTTATGGGGTGCAAAAGTTGTTGAAATGTTTGATAAGGTGAAAGGATCATGAGAGAGAGAGATAGAGAGAGAGACAACTTATATCAACGTGTAACTATCATGCTGTCTGTCTCACTCTTGCGCATTTAGCAAAAGCTCAGAGTTTTTTCAGCCAAGGTGTATCTATTACAGGTGCAGCGGTCATTTAAAAGCTTAATTTCATAGACCGTATTTACACGATGAAGCAAACTTCATGCAGTTTCTGCAAAAGCTTTTGTTTGTAGGAAAGAAATGTAATTGTGTAGTTTACCCCTCTTTCCTATAACCAAAAGCTTTTCGAAAAAACATCATGAAGTTTGCTTCATCGTGTAAATCCGGTCATAGTTTACATATTGCCATTTTGTTATACAGGCAAACGTTGTCTGTCAGAAAGCTTCGAGTTTACAAATTGTATGGTTCGCCACACCTGTTATAAATACATCTTGGTCACCGTCACACCAGCATTAGACCGGGTTTACACGATGAAGCAAACTTCATGTAGTTTCTCAAAAAGCTTTTGTTTGTGGGAAAGAGGTGTGGTGGGGTAGCTTTCCCTTCCAGAGCTTTTTTTAAATCATCATGAAGTCTTCATCGTGTAAATCTCGACTTGGACCGCATTTACACGATGAAGCAAACCTGATGAAGTTTCTCAAAAAGCTCTTGCTTGTAGGAAAGAGGTTTGGTGGGATAGCTTGGCCCTCTTCGCAAAGCTTTTTAAAAAAAAGCTTTTTAAGAAACTTCATGAAGTTTGCTTCATCGTGTAAATCCGGACTTAGTTACACCTTGACTTAAACGACAATCAAATAAATATATACCAAAAGCTCATTTTACTTTCAAGTGCGATAGTGATACAAAAAGAGCTGTAATCCACACTGTTCTACATATTTATATATGAGTGAGAGGATAAAGCAGCATATCAGACACACACACACACACACACACACCACACACACACACTGACAAACACACATATGTACATTGAAAATAGTTACATTTTAATTATATTACACAAAAATATTTAATAAACATTTTTTACACGCACGCACTTAAATTATTTTTAAAAATCATAAAAAATTAAAAACGTCCACGACACGCGCGTATTTCTATAAAGTTACATATTTCCTTTAAAAACATTTTTTTACTTCGTTTGTTTGTGAATGATTTAAAAACTAATGGGCTTTCATTTTAACAGAAAACCACAAATCTTTTAAAATTATTTTTTCTTTCATTTTAATAAAAAACTAAAAATATTCAAAACCAATAACCAAATGTACAACAATATTTAAGTAACACACTGTACGACACAAAAAAAAAACAGAAGAAAACAAACAATATTCAGAAACGAGGCCCATAAATTGTGTGTAACTAGAGACTAGTGTTGGGTTAAGATTGTTTATTTCACTAAACCAGTTCAAAGAGTGTCAACTTAATTGCTCAGTTGTTCAGCTATTGAATTGATCAGTGGTTCAGTTGCTCAGATGATAAGTTGCTCAGTTATTTAGCTGTGTTGTTCACTTTATTAGCTATTCAGCTGGTAAGTTGTTAAATTGCTCAGCAGCTTAGTTGTTTAGCTGTTCAGTTGTTTAGCGGTTCAGTTGTTCAGTAGTTATGTTGCTCTGCTGAGTAGCTGATCAGTGATTAAGTTGTTCAGCTCTTCAGTTTGTTGAGTTGATCAGTTGCTCAGTTGTTCAGTTGTTTAGTTGCTCGGAGGTTCAGTTGTTAGATGTTTAGTTGTTTAACTGTTCAGTTGTTGGGTGATTCAGTTGTTCAGTTGCTGGGTGATTTAGTTGCTCAGTTGATTAATTGCTCAGTTTTTCACCTGTTCAGCTGTTTAATTGTTCAGTTGCTCATTTGTTCAGTAATTCGGTACTTCAGTTGCACTGTTGATTAGCAGTTTATTTCTTTGTTTAGTTTTCAATTGGTCATTTCTTCAGCTGTTTGGTTGCTTAGTGGTTCACCTGTTAGATGTTTAGGTTTTTAACTGTTCAGTTGCTGGGTGGTTCAGTTGCTCAGTTGATTATTTGCTCAGTTATGTAGCTGTTTAATGGCTCAGTTGTTCATTTTATAAGCTGTTAAGTTGTTCAATTGCTCAGTTGTTCAGCTGTTCAGTTGATTATCTGAACAGTTGCTCAGTTGATTAGTGATTCTTCAACTATCTTTAAATCATGGTTACATTAAGCCATCATTCGAACCAATTGTAATTCTTTGTTGGCCTAACCACTTTTCGATTTGTCGGACAGCTGATCCCATTGCAGCCGGGTGCTTGTTTTTGAAATGGTGGTTAAGATTTTTTAGTATTCTGTTAAAAAAAATCTAGCCTTACAGCTCCAAAGGGCCAAGCTGAGTTTCTTATAGGACCGTTTTCTTATCTTCATATTTTTGAAATCTAGGTGGTTCTTAAGAAAATACATGCTTCCTACTTCTAGGCCGCCTTTAAATAACTATGCCTGAACTATAACTTGTGTCTGAATGATTTTAAAGGTGGTCTAAAAGTAGGCAATTTCTAAATATCCACCTAGATTTCAAAAACATAAAGCTGAAAAGACGACCCTAAGTCTCTGGGCTTGTCACCTCGGTAAAATCAAAGACTCTAAAAACAACAAGAGTGCGGAACAGCCATTCAAGTTAATGGCCGTGTTCACCAGAAGAACTTGCTCCCTGATCAATGATATATTTCTTAGTAATTTAAGTGCCTACTTTTCCCTCTTGTATTTAATATGATATTTTCAAGAAGCTTTTCCAAATGTCAATTTGACAAGACTCCATTAAAGTATGTTAAATAATAAAAGCAGTTTTATTAAGCTGATCAGTGATCAAGTGTCTCTGCTAATGTAGATTTTGAGTCAAATTCCTGTCATTTTATGACCCAATGAAAAAGCAGAATTAGAGCCTCTTTTATTGAACTTGAACCGAATCAAAGTTTCGAACCAAAAACTTATCCCAAATCCTCAAACCTCGAATTTTCGAACCTTTGATCAATTTCGGATCTCCCCAAAAATATTTAGATTTGCAGCCCTATCAAAAATAGATGTTAAAAGATTGCAAAATTGTCTTTGCAAAACCGCAAATAATGTTCGTTCAAGGCTAATTTTATATCAGCGGTGGGCATTTAATTTTAAATTTGGGAGCAGTCCAACAGCAACAGAAAAAAACAACCCATATAAGCGAGGCTCTGCTTTCTTTTCAAATCGATGTGATTGTCTGTCTATTGTCGACTATTAAGTCGGAACCTCTTAAAAAAAACCCGGTCTCACTAAGGCAGTTTTAAATGGTCAAAATTTGGACACTAATAGAACTTTAGTAATACAAAAGATGGTCAAAATAAGAGATAACCTCAATTGCAGCGACTGCCATTAATGAGAATAATTTCCACTTTGAGATATAATCTAGCAAAAATCTAACTAAAGTGAGCAGCAAAAACATATTGGTGGGTCATTAGTTGATGGAATTATTGACGTTGTTTTTATTAGTCCTTTGATAAAAGCCGGTTTTAGGTCAGTTGTTTGTTGATGTTGAATTTTTTTAAGGTGTCTCTCTAGTTGTACAATTTTTTGTTTTAAATACACAAAATTTAAAGTAAAATATTTGTCGTACGGTGTTTATATAAATGTAAAATATACAAAGTGTTTTATTATTTATCTGTGTACTCAAAGGAGGAAGAGGGAAGGGGAGGGCGAGACCTTAGATTAGAATTGGTTATAGAATAGCGAGTGTCCTTGGTTAAGGCCCAACCAGTTTTCGCAAGTTTGAAGAGAAAGTGTGAGTGTATGTGTGTGTGTATATATATATAGCAGGTATTATATATGTATGTGTGTATGCTTAGGTGTGTACAACAAACGCAACACAAAATAAACAACGCAAATTCTCGATTCGTCCCTTTTTTTGTTTTGAAGTCTAAAACTTTAATTCCATTGTTGTTGTTTTTTTTTTTTAAAGGGGAGAGGGGTGAGAGACATTGATCAATTTGATGATTTGTGCGCATGAGTTAAACTCAACAGAAAATTAAAATAAAAAACATAAAATTTAAAAAAAATCAAATAAAATATAGAAAAAATCATAAGAAAAAGGAAACCTCAAGTTTTCAGCTGAAAATCGATTAGTTTTTAAATCTGAAACATAACCAGTTGTAAGTATGTATGTTGAGAGTGGTTTGGTAGATAATTAAAATTATGTACTTTACGCTGCGTGTTAGTTAAAATTTGTCTAGTTTCTCGTTTAAAGAGACCAAGAGAGAGAGAGAGAGTAGGATAGAGAGAGACATAAAACATTCCATATTGAGATAAAAAAGAGCTTTGAAGTTCTCTTTTTGGGCTAGCCTTTTTGTTTGACAATAGAAAAACAATAGATATATAGAGAGAGAGAGCATTCCGTTTGAACTACAGCTTAGAAATTAAACTAAACTAAACTAAAAAAAATGTCACTTGAACTAAACTAAGCTATAATTGACATAAGGCACAACATTTTTAAGGTAGAGCAATTGGAACTTACTGTTGTTGGCCAACAAATTCTCATGCAACTTATCACGCTGATCCTCCAGAACTTCACCCAAATAGTTGGCCACCTTGCGTGTAATTTGCTCCACATAAGTGTCCAGTTTGCCCAAATCATCGGACAGGCCCACCAATTGATCCAAAGTGCCCACCTGGAAAGAGAACAAAAATTTAATAAGAATTTAAGCCAAGAAAGTACGTGGGTTGCTATTTAAGTTTCTGTGGCCTAGGTTACTTCTAGACATTTTAGGACCAATTGGCCTTTTCCCAAAAAAAGTTTGGACCTTTATCGATAAAAGCTCCATACAACTCTTTCAGGTGTGACCACGTTTGATATCGATTAACGATTAATCAAAAACTTACCTCGGCAGAAAAATGGAATTAACTCGTGAACATTTTCGTGCACTCATTTTTCACAACTTTCGACGTGGATTAATCACGACAAGAGTGCAACGATGAACTTAAATCTTTGTATGGCGATGAAGCACCATCCTATAGCACTGTGAAAAATTGGTTTAATGAATTCAATCGCGGGCAACGCTCGCTCTAAGACGAAGGTCGTCCAAAAACATTGATGCCGTGCGTGAACTGATCGCAAGATCGTCATGTGACATACCGTGAGAAAGAAGCATCCTTGGGCATTTCTTTCACCAGCATACATTCGATATTGCATGAACATCTGGGCGTAAAAAAGGTTTGTTCTCGTTGACAATCGCTCAAAAAAAAATGTCAATTTTATATTTTTTTAAAGGCTCGTGTGGATTGGTGAAAGAAATTTTGAAAAAATATTAATCGCGGTGTTTCAAAAGACGTTTATAAGATCGTCACAGATGACGAATCATGGATCTATGCTTATGAGCCCGAAACAAAACAGCAATCGACCGTGTGGGTCTTCGAAGACGAGCCAAATCCGACGAAAGTCGTTCGTGGAAGAAGCACTTCGAAGCAAATGGTCGCCTGTTTCTTTGGTAAAACTGGTCATGTGGCGACTGTTCCGCTTGAGCAACGTAGGACGGTCAATTCTGAGTGGTACACCACAATTTGTTTGCCTGAAGTCTACGGAGAAATTCGAAAAAACGATCAAGAGAAGACAGATCATTGTGCACCATGACAATGCAAGCTCTCACACACATCAGCTCACACCAGCGCCTTTTTGACCGCCCAAAACGTCGAATTGGCACCCAATGACTTCTTTTTATTCCCGCACATCAAGGGAAAAATGCGTGATCAACGATTTTCGTTGCCAGAAAATGCTGTTGAAGAGTTCAAAAAACCATGTTTTGGAGATATCTCAATCGGAGTGGAAAAAGTGCTTCGACAATTGGTTTGAGCGCATGCAAAAGTGTCGAAATCTTGCTGGAGAATACTTTGAAAAACAATTCGCGTTTTCATTATTAAACCAGAAAAATAAATAGAGCAACCTACGTAACACAGACTCACCTTGAGATCGGGTATATGGAACTTGTAGTTATTGCACAAATTATGTTGCTTGCTGGTCAAATTGTTCATTGCATCGAAAGGTTTGTTGGCAGGTCTTGTCGCCAGGCGCCGAGATAATCCAATATTCGGACATCATTTTGATTGCTGCTAAAAAGAAAAAGAAAAAGGAGAAGAAGGATTAGTTAATTAAGGTAACTGCCCATTTAAATATTTTCCACCCCAAGTCCTTGACTTGAACGAGTACAGACAAAGAGACGTCTTATGGCGCCAGACAGACCAGCGCCATTTGGCTGCCAGCAAAAATCAACAAACCAAAAAAAAACACTTTTTTATGAAATTTGTTTTCTGATTTAGTTCTCACTTTTGTTTTTGTCGTTGGTCAGTTTTTCACCAACTACAAAAAAAGGGACACTTTGTGACCTGCTACATGGCGGCCAGCAAAACCGTCCACACGCGTCAAAGGCTCGTGGCCAAATGAACCGCTGCTTCTGCTGCTGCTGTTGGCATATGGAAATCGATGACGAAGCCACATCACGCAAGTGGCCCAAAGCCAATGTTCAATTTTGGTAAGTGTCGTCGGCTCGCTCTGCTCTACAGTGCGTATGAGTAATCAGCAGATAGAAATCTAACTTGACTCAATTTTTTTATATTACATAACTCCAGGATGGCCTTCAGCCAAAGACAACACGAACGGAAACAGAAATGACTACATATATTAACCGTAGTGCATTGTCCTGGTGGTGGCTTCTATTTTTAGTACACACACACACACACACACACAAAACCAAAAATTGAGAGTTATGTTTCTATGCTGGTGACGTCGTCGACCCCTATATAACCGACATAATGGAGGTTGACAGCAGACCCATGTCGCCAGCCAGACTGGCTAACGGCTGGCCCCTAATGTAACACAGTGGGTTGGGGTAGTCATCTTTTGTACAGGAAATTGCAATCGTCTTTTGCCTGTTGGCCCGATGACGAAAACAAAAAAAAAAAAAAAACGTTGTCGTATAACTTTGATCCTGGCCCAGTGGGGTGTGAGCCCAAATTAATTAATAATAATGTGTGCTTGTGCTGGCGGACTCGCTTACCAGGCCAGCGTTTAGAACCCAAGCAGCTGTTGTTGGTCATTCGCCTTCAGCAGTTCGAACATTTTTTATTTTTATTGCAAGTTTGGCACATCTATATGTATAATCATTAACTTTATGCACAATATATTGCGAGGGCGAGGATATCAAATGGTTTGCCTGTAATCCCTTTCCAAGGCGTAGGAAGAGTATCAATTGGCAATTCTAACTAAAAAGGGAATCAAAACAAGTAATGCTAAATTTACCGTAAAGATTTTATGCTTGGTGCATAACTATAGCCGCACATCTTAATTTCTTATTCTGTGTTTGGTTAGCCTTATAATTTTGTTTGTTTTAGTAAATTTAATAATTAAAATTGTAATTTTTTTGTGGAATAAAATAATATGCCAAGGAGAACTTTGCTTTCCAATGTCGAAAACGGGTATATTATTGCCCTAAGACATGAAAATAGCTTATTTCGGGAGATTAGAAAAAAAAGATCTTATTTTTGCTTCTCTTTTTAACTGCATTCACCAATTGTTGCTCTCCCTCTCTGAGTCGAGTACTGATAAAAAATTGGGTGCGGCTATAAATATGCACCAGAGTTTATAAGCAAAACACCAAATACGAGAGCACTAAAGCTCTTTAAATCGCAATTTTGAGAAAATGGACAGAAAATTATTGGTGAAGCTGGCGGATTCCATGAAAAAAGGACTTTTGATGTTGGCAGTTGCTAAGGATCTACAATAAATATCTAAATTTTTTTATGGTTTCATTTGGGTCCAAGAAGAAACCTTTTCTGGCCAGCACTTTAAAATCTATGATTTAAGGGTCGTTTCACGGAATTTAATAAAGATTCTTCAGGGAAAGAAGATGAAATATTTCATGAAATAAGAATTGAGAATCCAGTTTGACGTTTTGGAAAGACTGTACGGAGCTTTCACTAATGCAAAAACTTGACGGCAAGTATTTAAAAAGCCAACTTCATCAGCAACCAGTGGGAGGGTGTTTTCGATCAACTGTAGAATTTTAGAAAAGAACCGAACTCGTCTGATCGGCGACAATTTTGAGTAAATTCGGTTTCTAAACAAAACATCGATACATTCTATAAAAATAATAAAAAGTATAATTTCTGTATAATTTGAAAAGAACGTTTAAATTTCATAATATAAGGCATGGAAAAAATTTTTCCGAGATTCGGGACCAATTCTCAAATTTCCGGCTTGACCGAGACGGGTCAAAAAATTACTGATTCGGGGCAATTTTCTATTCCGCTCCCATCTCTAATTCTGATACGTGTTTTGGATACAAAGAACAACAACTTGATTGTTTTTTAATTGTCAAAAAAGTTGGGACCAGCGGAATTTTTGGGAAAGGGAACATGTATTTCCATTCTGAGGATTTTCGAATCTTTCACTTGCTGTTCCGAACCTGGACCTTAATTTGAAACACCGATTACGCAGTTTAGGTTGGTTTACTGGCAAAATAGACCACTTTAGCTGAAAAAATCTGTGATATTTTACTGATTTTAAGGAGATGCCTTACCAGCGGTAAAAAAAAAACCGCAATGATAGTCTCTCAAAACTACCTTTCGGGAGGATTTTTGTGCCTTTAAATGAAGATTCGATAAATATTACATCTTATTTAAAGCTAAAATAAATCTCTGGCTTAATTTTTTAAACGTATCATTCACTGAGTATAATCAGTATACTTAATATAATTAATATACTTTTCAGAGGTGGAAAGACAAATTGCTTTTTGTTGTTAAATTTATGTTCAAAACGTTTTTAATACAATTTGATGGCAATTGTTGATATAAACGAACCGCTTTCAATTCCATTTCCGCATGATTTAATCGAAATGAAACACGGAAATAAAACTGATAATAGATTTGCGTCATTTAGCTTTAAAAATATACTTATACTAGATCTTCTATATAGATATAAGGTGGAAAAATAGAATGGAAAATGAAGTAAGTGTTAAAAATCAAGGATTCTTACAATTCTACTTCAATTTTGGTACCTGAATGTAACAGCTACACTGGAAGATGTAAAATAAGAGAGAAACAAGAGCTATGTGACCCTTTTTTGCTCTATAACCAGTGTTGGCAACTATAGAAGTCGGAAAATAGCTAAAGCGACGGTTAAAAATGCCTAAAAATTAAATCCAAAATGCCTTAAAAATGACGAATAATATTTTTAAAATAACCGGAAATGCTGGCTCCGTTAGGGTTCCGAGTCTATCGCCGAAAATAGTCTAAATTAGCGATCACTATTCTATTCCGAATAGGGATAGAAAAAGTCAGTTTTTAACTTCGAAGCCAGATCTTAAATTCAATTCCGTACCAATCCCGAAGGTTTTTTGGGCAAAATCCCGAAAAAAATACAGGTATTTTAAAAAATAACTAGAAATGGTGGCTCCGTCAACTATAGTGTCCATCTCTTATTTAAACTGTGAGCCACTGTTAACTTCCCCAATCCAAATTCTTAAGACTAATCTGTAAATGTTCCTAAATTTTATATATTTTTTGGATCCTTAAAGGTAAGATTGTGCGACCTTCTGGACTTAGCTAGAAATATATCCAGTTCTACGCCTTAAAACTATAAATTTCTCAAATTTTTTGTTTTTGTGTATGTTTGACTTTTTGTTTCAAGTTTATATCTGGTCAAAAAGACAAAAAAAAAAACAACAGTCAAGGTCTCCTTGTCTGCGGCACGCAATCTAACTATTTATTTTTCGAGTCCTTGTGCTGGCCAAGTGTGTGTGTGTATAGTCAGCGTGTGGGGTCAACGTTTAGTATAGACATACACAATTCATACATTTTATTACGTATTTCAATTAATATTGTGAATTTCAAATTTTTAACAGTTTTGTTTACTCAGAGAGAGAGAGAGGATAGCGGGAGAGCAAGCACCCGCTCTTTTTTTGGCCCTCCCCTCCACACTGATGTGGTGAGTTCTCTGGCAAAGTCAGCTGTTTGGTTGACAGTCACATGACAGTATTTCGATCGATAATTTTCTCACGGGTTTTGCTTTAACTGCAAAAATCTATGAATTTCACACATATTTTACTTTAAACCAGGCATTTAGCCAAGACTGCAATATGTGTAGTTTGTTTTATAAGCCTCAGTTGGGGTATTTTAAGAGTATTATGCCTGCAAAATGGCTCTGCAACATGGGCAAGTCTCTTAATTTTCAGGGTCACTTGATTTTGCACACATACACACTTAAATGCTGGCCACATTTTAAGGGTTTTAAACACTTTGAGCAGCACTTTTTAGCCCTGCAGCGGCTCAAGCTGGCTTATTTTATGTTTTTTTTCTGATTTTACTTGCAGTGTTGTCACAAGCACACACACACGCATACACGCACGCCTTAGCCTTTGCTTTTGCTTTTTTTTTTGTAGGCACTTACTTTACAAACGGCTGGGGCTACACTTCAAACTTGTGGTTGAAAAGACACTGCGGCTGGTTGCTATTTTTTTTTTTTGGATAAGATTTTTCGCTGCTAAAAATCTCGCGCAAATGACCGCCGCCACCCACAAAAAGAGTCCGTCTGTGTGTGTGTGGTGAAAGAAACTAAACTCAACACGAAAAATGACAATTCACGTGATAAAACAAAAAACAGTGTTGCAAAACGCTGGCTGGCCCGACAGCTGACTGAGCTGCAAACAGCTGTTGGTGCCGCAGCGCCACTACCTACTAATTGTTAAAAAAAAAAAAATTGTAGTTTAGTTAATTGTATAGTTGGGCACGATTTGGACCTGCCAAGACCAAGAGGTGAGTGAATGGTGGCGGGTGTAAGTGATGAAAGCTGAACGCTGATGTAATTAAGCCAGCAGCAACAAACAGAAGGAGGAGAAGGTGGTAGCCTGCCTGCCGGTGGCATCTGGTGTTACACGTGTCCTCCAATTTGATTTCCTTAGCTGTGCTGGCGATTTCGTAACCCCCCTAACCAAGCAGTTGGTTTTCGGTGGCCTGATGATTCGTCATTGCGATGATTCAAGTGGTTAAACAATTAGCCCAAGTGTGTGTATACCTAGGAGCACTCTGTTTACATATTTCCAATTTCCAAAGGCTAAAAATAAACCCATCACGAATTGCATAAACAATTCCCCCAAATTTCCATAACATTGAGTCGAACCTTAACCCCCGCCGTGGTTGAATGTCTTCGAGTATCCATAATAAGCAAGTAAGAAAGTCGGTCAAACCCGACTGTAATATACTCTGTACCTGTCGAAGATTGTACATAAATGGTCACACAAACGGTGCAAGTGCTGCCCATCACGTTTACGGCCATTGCTGCCCAGCGTAATTATTTGTTTTGCTTATAACTCGAATATCGTTCATCTGATCGGAAAACAATGTATGGGGTTTCGATAAGTAATGATGAGTAGAATATATGTCTAGAAGGTTTGAACAACCTAACTCCAAAATTGTAGGAGATTTGAGGAGTTTCTTTTCAATTTTGGGGGTGGCAACTCTACTATCGTTCACCTGATCGGAAAACAATGTATGGGGGTTCGATAAGTAATGATGAGTAGAATATATGTCTAGAAGGTTCAAACGATCTATCTCCAAAATTGTGGGATATGTGAGGTGTTTTTCAAATTGTGGGGGTGACAACTCTGCTATGGTTCATCTGATCGGAAAACGATGTATGGGGATTCGATAAGTTATGATGAGTAGAATATATGTCTATAAGGTTTGAATAACCTAACTTCAAAATTGTGGAAGATTTGAGATGTTTTTTAAATTTTGGGGGTGGCAACTCTACCATCGTTCATTTGATCGAAAAATAATGTATGGGGGCTCGACAAGTAATGATGAATAAAATATATGTCTAGAAGGTTCAAACAACCTAACTTCAAAATTGTGTAAGATTGGAGGTTTTTTTCAAATTGTGTGGGTGGCAACTCTACTATCGTTCATCTGATCGAAAAATGATGTATTGGGGCTCGATAAGTATGGATGAGTAGAATATATGTCTAAAAGGTTCGAACAACCTAACTCCAAAAGTGTGGGAGATCTGAGGTGTTTTTCAATTATGGGGGGTGGCAACTCTACTGTCGTTCATTTGATCGATAAACGATGTATGGGGGCTCGATAAATAATGATGAGTAGAATATATGTCTAGAAGGTTCAAACAACCTAACTCCAAAATTGTGGAAGATATGAGGTTTTTTTCACATTGCGGGGGCGTAAGGGGGCGTGGCAAAAATCCAAACTAAACTCGATCTGCCTGCAAGTATAAGAATTATATGTTCCATACACTTCAAACCTCTAGCTCTTACCATCTCCGAGATATCAGCTGTCAGACGGACATGTCTATATCGACTCTGCTGTTGATGCTGATCAAGAACATATATACTTTCTAGAGTCGTAAATGCTTCCTTCTGGCCGTTACATACATTTGCACAAACCCAATAAACTCTTTGTACCTACCGTACAGAGTAGAAAAAGCTTATCAACATCAACCAGCGGCCGCAGTCCAATTGAACGTACGATCACCTAGACCCCAGAAACAGAAACCGAAACCGCTTTGATCTTATCTCCCCCGGGCATATAACAATAGATAGAGAGATATTCCGTATTTTACGTACGTGCGCCCCAAAGCGCTTTCAACTATTTGGCATTGACTTACAACCAGCTCGACTTGGACAAATGCCGCTGCAGTGCCAGCTTCGCTGTCAGTTCGTCAAGAGATTCGCTCGAGTGTGCTACGCGCGCAGTCAAAAAAAAAAATACAGAAAATAAAACCAGAAACGGAAAAAATCCAATCAAGAAATTTTTGGTAGCAAAAAGTGAAAACGTTCGGTGTCAGGTGCTAATAGTAACGGTAAACATGGGGCCCTCTCTCAATGGGGTTTGGCCATTCAATTTCTAGTCACTGCCTCTGCGCGCCACTCTTATCAGTTATACAATATTGACGAGTCACCCAACGTTAGAGACGCATTGGTGACCTACATAGGAGGGAAGCGTTGCGTCGCTGTTGCCGTCGGCGCATTTAACCTGTCACACAACTAAGTAGCTGCGACAGCATCCAGTTCCCAGCCCTTTTCATAAATGAAAACTGGTTAAAGTCGAAGTTGGAAATACCCTGGAAGGGAACACGAAATGGTTAAGGGAGGGGTTGACTTTTGAAATTCTCTAAAAATTTGAATGTGATTCGATTCCAAATTGTTGTAATGCTTTAAATGATGTTATTCCTTCCAGTTACATTGTACCTTCACTTTGGGTACGTAAAATTCTCGACCTAACACAAAAATATTCCCAACCGGAGCACGCAGAAACTAAGAAAAAACATACAGTAATACTTTCTAGAAATCTTCGATTACTTATCTATGATTTTCAATGTTCTTACTATATTAATATCTTTATTTAGGAATGCACGAACCAAATAATATATTATTCTTAGATCAAATAATGTAAATGTAAAATTGGTTTCAAAGAGCCAGTATTAATGACCCAACTTAAATATAGGACATATTATTACAAATGTTAACAAAGATATCATTTGCCGCAATTTTGAAATAATTTTCTGGTATTTCTAGGAAGTTCTATCAGGCTGTGCTCTTTGTAATATATTTGGCGTCCTTTCTGATGGTTATTAGAAAATTTGCAGGTTCGAGGTCAGCTAGTTGCGCTTACTCACAACATTGGCATATATTTTATAGAAAATGTCGAATACTTGAACGTAGATATACAGGGTAGGCCTTTTAAACCTGATCCATCTGACAATCCTTTATCTTTAGAAGGCGCTGACAGATTGACTAATGTCATACTGCGTCGGAAGCGTCATTCGAAGACAATTTATACGCGCTGAAATTTTTCAGTTTAACATTTAAAATAACTTCTCAATTGTGTTAACTTAACGTGTGTCAGATGAGGTTTTACATTTACGTACTTTACGTAAATAAGCAAAATTAAATTAGATGCTCTTCAAACATTAGCAGTTAAAAATAATAAAACGTTGAGTTTATCTATCTTTTTTTAGTTTTTTGTTAATTAAAATTATAAACTATAACTAGCATGACCTCGAGCCGATTAGACTCACAATCTATTATAAAAATAGTTACTTATTTTTTATTTAAAAATTTAAGCTTATCAATATTAACGCCTACTGACCTTTTTTTAATTTTTAACTGTAGTAAAAAGCATAATAATAATTTTTCAAAATTTTAGATACATTTTCCGTCATTTAAATTTCTATAAACAAGAAAAAAAAAACGTTTTGGGAATACTGCATCCCTAATGCTAGGTTTACATTGGGTCATAAAATTACTAATGCCAGCAAATTACAGGAATTTGACTCAAAATGAGGCAATAAGAAACCGGTCCTAAGTTGATTTATTTTATCACGTTAAAAACAACTAGGTATGTACTAGCAAATCAAATATAAGACCTTATACAAGAGCAAAAAGGGGAACAATGTATTTTTAATATAAGAGCTAATTACCAAACTCTATTTAGGGGCCTTTTGCCAACAAAAAATGTGAAACAAATTTATCAACTTTTCAGAATCTTTTGGGAGGTTTTTTAAATTTTCAAGAATTGCTTAAATTTGGACTAGTCTGATGAACATGTTCCTTAAACCTGAATCGAAAAAGTTTTGCGGGTTCAAACTCCTTCCGAATTTCAAGAGGTTTGCAGCCCAGATTTTGATATTTGGTACCTTTAGAATTTCATGCTGTTCTTGATATTATTTTAGTATTTCCTTATATATTTTTTGGTATATTTTAAACTTTAAATTATTTTGGTATTTTATTTTAATTCTTGTTAGAATAGTGACCTTTTAATCAGGACTGAAAACCGGTTTTAAACCCGTTGATTATTTTACAGTGAATCCAACCTTGAACCCAACCGATTGAGGAAAAATAGATTTAGATTTATATTTTTAAATTGGGTAAAACAACACTAAAACCTTGAACCTCAAATTTCTGAAACTTAAACTTTGGTAAATTTTGATTCGAATTCGCGAACCGGACTTCAGAAAAAAGGATTTGGGTCACGGGATTTTCAGCGTGTTCTTTATAAATTATTACGCCGCTATTTTGGTATTAGAAACAGGGCTGAAAAACCGGTTTTGAACGGAACCTTTTATTTTACTGTGAACCGTACCTTGAACCGAACCTCTTTTTTAAAAAAATAGCTGAACCTGTTTCGAACCAAAACTTTCGGTTCGGTTCAAAAAAAGTTACAAGTCTTAGTCAAGCGGGCATTTTATTAACAAAAAACGTAGTATAGATCAAAAATTTCTCGAAGAAATAATACTAATAAATTTAAATTGAAATTCATTTAATTCATATATTCGAGTAAACAAACATTTAGAAAATCTGTAATTTTTTTATGTTTTTTACAATTTAATCACTCTTCTTTACAAATTTTCAAAAACTTCTGTCGAACGAAGGTTCGAACCAAAACCTGATCACAAAAAACCTTGAACCTTAACCTTTGGTAACTTTTGGTTCGAACCTATCTGGACCTCCAAAAAAATGATTTTGGTTTGCATTCTGATTATAAATAACTCCTTCCCTTAAGATTACCGTTTGGGACTCTAATATAAAGAACACATTGAAAAAACATATCCTGGAACCGGCTAAAAATAAAGAATTATTACTTTATTTCGATTAAAAAAAGTATGGGAAATTGTTCAGCATATTTTGATATGTAATATCTTTGGTCTTTGGTTCAAGATTTTGAAAAATATTTGAAATATTCAGATATTTGAAAGCTTTAATTTTTTGTTTGGATATAGTCAGGTCACATATGCCCACTCCCTATAAACCATTCAAGGGTATTAGAAACCAAAAAAAAAAAAAAAAAAAAAAGAGATGTTAACTTAAATACTTGGGCTAGTCGGCCGACTTACCTTTATTGCGTGCCTTGGCTTGCGTTGAGTTGCGTTTTGTGCTGTTGTGTTCTCTTTTAAGCTGCGCGCGCGCAGAAACTTTCTCTACCAGATTGTTGTTGTTGTTGTTGTTATAATGGCCATGGCCGTCTCTCTCGGGGTCTGTGTTCATTCGCATTCAAAACTGGCGTGTGCGCAGGGAAATCAATGGGCCAGCATTGCGCATGCGTCGCAGCCCAGAGACGACGACGTCGTCGGAGTCGTTTACAATCGCTCGAGCGTGCAACAGACCAATTTTTGTATGATTGCGCAGAATATTAGCAGTGAAAGTTTTATTTTTGTGACTAATTCCGCTCTTACGACTTGCAGGATATCCACCCACAATGGCAACAACAAATTGGCCCGAAAATGTTGGCATACGCGCCATAGAAGTGCTCTTCCCCTCACAGTATGTGGACCAAACCGAATTGGAACAGTTTGATGGCGCCTCTGCGGGCAAATACACAATTGGTCTGGGCCAGGCCAAAATGGGTTTCTGTTCGGATCGCGAGGATGTCAACTCGTTGTGCCTGACTGTGGTCAGTCGATTGCTGGAGCGTCATCATATCAAGCATACGGAAATTGGACGTCTGGAGGTGGGCACCGAGACCATAGTGGATAAATCCAAGTCGGTGAAATCGGTGCTGATGCAACTATTTGCCGAGAGCGGCAATACGGATATCGAGGGCATTGATACCACAAATGCCTGCTATGGCGGCACAGCGGCTTTGTTTAATGCCATCAATTGGATTGAATCGTCCAGCTGGGATGGACGTTATGCCTTGGCTGTGTGCGCCGATATAGCAGTCTATGCCAAGGGTGCGGCACGTCCCACGGGTGGAGCGGGTGCGGTGGCCATGCTGGTGGGACCGCAGGCACCGCTGGTGTTTGAGCGTGGTCTACGTGCCACGCATATGGAGCATGCCTATGACTTCTACAAGCCCGACTTGAGTTCCGAATATCCCACAGTGGATGGTAAACTTTCCATACAGTGCTACCTCTCGGCCTTGGACACTTGCTATCGATTGTATCGTCAGAAATTTGAGAAACAACAGCCGCAGGAAACGAAATTGGGTTTGGATAACTTTGATGCCATACTATTCCATACGCCCTTCTGCAAACTGGTGCAAAAGTCCGTGGGTCGCCTGAGTTTCAATGATTTTCTGCTGACCAGCGAGACGAAGCGGGATCAACTATTTGCGGGCCTGGAGCGCTTTAATAAGGCCACCCTGGAGAGCACCTACTTTGATCGAGAAGTGGAAAAGGCTTTTCTTACACAATCCTCACAAATCTTTGAAGCCAAGACCAAGAAATCCCTAATGCTGGCCAATCAAGTGGGCAATATGTACACGCCTTCGGTTTACTCGGGTCTGGTTTCGCTATTGATTGGTGTACCGCCTGCGGATTTGGTGGGCAAACGTATAGGTGTATTCTCTTATGGTTCCGGACTGGCTGCCTCTATGTACTCCATACGTGTGACGCAGGATGCGGCTGTATTCCAAAAGTTTGCTAGTCAATTGGACTATGTGCTGCCCTTGCTCAATTCACGTGAAAAGGTCACACCCCAAAAATTCTCGGAGCTAATGGAGGTGCGAGAGAAGAACAATCATGCGGCCCCATATACGCCCACAGGCAGTGTCAGCGTGCTATTTCCGGGTACCTTTTATCTAAAAGATGTGGATGCTTTGCATAGGCGTAGCTATGAGCGTACGCCCACTATCAGCAATGGTGTACACTAAACCCTTCTAGGTGGTAGCATTAAATGGACAATAAAAACTATTTATATAACTAAAGTAAAAGCCGGCATTGGAACCCCTTATATACAATTGCCTTTTAAATTGGAACAGAAATCATTTGTTATTTTCATTAAGTCGAGTCTTTTTTAATTTATACGCTCTCTCTCTCCTTCTACTCCATTTACTTAGTAGGGTCGGTACTTCAATTTTATGCCTATAAATGTACAATATACCATTTAACAAAAAAAACATTCATACATACATAGTGTTTGTATGTCTTGTATAAGCAAATGACGCATCTCTAACATTTACATAATTGTGTTGTGCGTGTGTAAATGCAAAAAATAAACAAACAAAAAAAAAAACAACCAAACAAATTCCTAAACTTGACATTAATTTTCAAGGTGCTTAAATTAAAAAAGAAAATGCTCTAATCAGAAATTGCTAACCAAGTGTAGAGAGGTACATAAGCGTATCATCCTGCTTTGTATTACATACAATACTTTAAGGTCATGTGTTTAGCCTTCAATTTGTTAGTTTTTTGGTGTAATGTAAAGAAAATTTAGTTGTTGGTATAGCGACCTGTTCTTATTTATTTAAGAAATTGGGGAATCACCGTCTGAACGTCCATCTTTGTTATATCACTCAGTCGCAGTGGTGTCATTATTTTATTTGTTTATTTTACTTACTCAAATACTATTCGAAATTAGTAATGAATTAGCCAACCAAAAAATCATTCGACTCGTTTCGTTTGACTACTTGAAAAGGTTTTGAATGTACTAAAGGTTCCTTTGCAAAATTTCTTATTGTAAGAAAAAAACAATATTTTCTCATTTCCAATGTCAAATGTCCGAAAACAGGTCAAACAGCTCAACCTAAAAATCTAAAATTCTGTCCAGCCCTTTGTTAAGTGATGTAAATGAGCACTAAGAGGGGATTTCGAAAAAACCAGAGCCCCAATTGATATGCAAATTTAAGTTTCCATCCAACCATACATAACAAGGCACCAAAGAACACCCAAACTAAGCAGTACGTCTATACAGCTGTTTCAAGTACTTCCCGATTTTGCTGTACCAAACCTAACCAAAACTGTGCGCTTTTAATTAATAGATAATCTAAAATAATGTTTGCCCGTAAATTAAGCATACTTCTGCAAAATATTGAAAATGCATATGTATATGGTAGGGGAGAGTGGGGATAGGTGAACCACTTTTTTTTATTAACATTATTATGTCTGAACAATTCGACGTAAGGGTCTGCTGTATATAGAAATCTAAAAGAGCCCACATTCCTTGGAATATTAAGTATTATGCAAAAATACTATCTTTTGTTTTGTAAAGTTTATTTGCTTTCCAAATTTTTGTCTCAAATGGTTCAGGTATCCCCACCCTATGGGGATAGTTGAACCACCTATCAGGATAACACAAAAACTACAATTGTATAAAAAAAGTGTAATTTATTTCTTTGTGCATGCCTTCTTTCTGTTCGAATATAAACATTGCACCTTTACAGCATGAAATCAAACATTACAATATTGCTATTTATTCTTATTTTTGTTTTTATTCTTTCTTTTTTCGAAGGTTTTCTTGAGTTTTCTGATTGTGTTTTTCCGCGATCAATTTTTCTGCGGTGAGTCTGTAGCAATGATACTCCTTCCTCGTTTTCTTCCCCGAGTCGTCTGTTTTCGTGGTTTAGCCTTTGGGTACCCTCGTAAGTCCTCTGGTTCATGTATCCCCACAAGTCATTAGCCAATTAGAAGTGATTTGAAGAAAACATGAAATATTTAAACTGCGTGAGCTATCCGTGGAAATATCATAATTTGCGTCTACTTACGATAAAATACAATTTTATGAAGTTCAATGCCACTGGCGAAGCACGATAAAATTTTTCCAAGAAAACGTTAGGTCACAATTGAAGCTGCAAACGGCGAATACAAACTTCGATTAGCGATAAAAACGACAACAATCGTTTGACGCGACTGTGCGTGCGTGTGAGGTTAGGATATCGACTAAGTAAGCAACACACATATAGATGGCGCACAAAATCATGACAGAAGGTGAAATATTTGTAGTGGTTCATCTATCCCCGTGGTTCACCTATCCCCACTCTCCCCTATATAAATTCGACGTTTTTACGCTTCAAAAGAGCAAAAAAAAAAATAGGAAACATAAAGGTTTTCTTATTTATACATGTTTTTCTATCAGTTTAGTTCGTGTATAGTAAGTTCAAAGGGTAGGTTCAGTCGATTTGATGCGTAGATGATATTAGCAATAAACATCGTATCATGAACGTGATATTTTCTACCATTTTTGTCGCGTTCGTGATGCCAAAAACGAAATAATATTTAAACAGACAGTTCCTATAGGAAAAGCCTGTGATTAGTAGTAATAATCTGATCTGATTCATTCTCGGTTCCAACTTCCAAACAAAAATGGAGATTCCAACATTCTAGCGTTTTGCAGTCCTTAAGTATTTTAGATCTTAACACAATTGAAAGCAACTTTTTTATACACTTGAAAAGTGTATATTAATTTTGCCCAGAAGTTTGTAACGCATAGAAATATTCATTTCCGACCCCATAAACTATATATATTCTTGATCAGGACGACGAGCTGAGTTCAATTCCGTCTGTCCGTCCGTCTGTCTGTCTGTCTGTCTGTCTGTCTGTTTCTACGCAAACTAGTCCCTCAGTTTTAAAGCTATCGAGCTCAAATTTTGCACAGAGTCTTCTTTTTGCTGCACGCAACTAATATGTCGGAACCGGCCGGATCGGATGACTATATAGTATAGCTGCCATAGAAACGATCGGTCGGAAAATAAGTCTTAGTGAGAAAAACTTTTTTGTTTTCCATCGTAGCGTCACCAATTTTAGTATATATTAGTTTTTCATGTTTCTACATAATACTGAAAAAATTTATCAAAATCGAATGACTAGCATATAGCTGCCATATAAACGGTCGGTCAAAAAACTAGTTCTAGTGAGAACAACTTTTTTGTTTTCTATCGTAGCGGCACCAATTTTGGTATATATTAGATTTATATTCTTCCACATAATTTTGTAAGGTTTTATCAAAATCGGATGACTATAGCATATAGCTGCCATAGGACCGATTGGTCGGAAAATGTGTTTTACTAAGAAAAGTTTTTTTTATGGTATCAAATTTTTATTATCAATGATTTAAAAATTTTAAATATCTGATATCTATATCCTATATATTTTTTACCGGTTAAATCAGTTGCAGTAAAGTTTTTCAAGTGTATTAAAACTTCGGCACAGTCGAAGTTAGCTTTGCCTTCTCGTTTCCATTTTACCTGACCAGCTCGTGTGAGCTTGTTTTAAACTCGAAATAAGATTAATTCAGCAATACATAGGCTTGATTTTAGTTTATTATTTAATGTAAAAAGAGCGGCAAAGACAAAAATTTCGAGATCGCTGTCGGTTTCTATCCGTTCTTTCGCTTTAACATTGCAATTCCGTATTTAATTTATTCTTGATGCAGGATTATTTAAATTTCAAGTAGAATTCGTACTTGAAATTAGACTTTGCGAATTGATGCAAGAATTTTAGGACTGTTTTAATCCTAGGACTTGTTTTAAGTACAATCAAGTTCGACTCGTACTTAAAATTTCAATCCGAAGGACGCAAACAAATCAATTTTTTTAAACTTATACAGGGCAGATCTTAAAAAATTACGAATGTCGGCTACATGAAATGACAATATCAACTTAATTTGTTTTTAATCCGAGGACCCAGGAACCGGTCGTTGATTGATTCAAGAAATTACAAAATTTGATAAAAATCGGAAGACCTATTAATAGCTACCATAGGTCAGAAAATAGGTCTCAGTAAGAAAAACTATTTGGTTTTTGATGGTAGCGTACACATATTTAAGAGGTAGACATTAATATTTATAATGTTTCCAAATTCAGTCAAAATCGGTGATATCCGATTCTATATACATATTCCATTCAAAAATATATGCACTTGTATTAAATCCTTAGCACAGACATTAGCGTTTAGTGCAGTTCTATTCCATTTGAAATTTGCGTTACATGGGTATGATATCTTCAAAACTAAAGGCACAATACTTTATAGGAACAGCTTTAAGAGCTAAATGCTTTTAAATCTTAATTATTTATATAAAGTAATGTGCCGTAGTTAATTTTTATATCATTTGAGAACAGACCTTTACTATAAAAAAAACCAATTTATATAATTATTTCACAATTTTTCTCATAACTGACAAAATATATTCAATTATTAATATATTATTTGTTTAGACTTTAATCATTTAAGTTTATGTTATTCAGAAATGCATATTCGAAAAGGTAAGACGGAGACCCATCCATCATCAACATTACAACGCCGTGAACTTGTAGAAGGTAACACCTGTTTTGAAAAAAAAAAAAAAATCCCAATTAAAATCAAGTAAAAAACTTGAAGCAAAGAACTTACCATTGGGTATGACACGTGTAGTAAAATGACTCTCTGAGCGTAAAACACCCAAATCACTGTTGGCCTCATACAAATCCTGAACACCATAGCCGCCCTCATGGCGCAGACCCAGTTCCTTGAGGGTAAAGGTGATTCTATATGGAGCACCATCGGTGCGACGACTGACAAAGGCCACGGCATAAGAGTATTCATGTTCGCTGGTCATGGGGGTAATGGGACGACGCCAGACCTCAATATCATTGCGCATAAGCAAACGGCGGCCCTGGATGCCCAGTTCATCTTGATTCACGGCTATGACATCACTAAAACACCAACATAAAAGTGAAATCTATAACGAAGTCAGGAAAACTTACCGATTTTGCAAAATATCCTTGATTTCCGTACGCACTGATCCCAAATCATTGGACATTATCAAAGGTGCCGCCATTATGGCCCAAATGGCCATTTGCATTTTACTTTGATCATAGCTCAGGCCATAGTTGCCCAGCAGCAGCATATCCGGATCATTCCAGTGTCCTGGTCCCGCATGTGGCTGTATACTATCCTGATTCTTACCAAAATAATCCATAATTTGCATCAGAGACTCCAGAGAATCCTGTATATCATCCCAATTACGCCATAGATTACAATGCTGTTTCAAGGATTCAAAATCAGGCATTTGACCAATCTCTGACTGATAAGCCGGCCAGCTGCATGAATAGACCATGGGTCGTCCAGTGGCATTAAGTAGACGTCCAAATTCCGGATAACCAGCGGCCATATCACTCACATTGGCATAACAGCCATCCAATTTCACATAGTCCACATCCCAATCGGCAAAGGTTTGGGCATCTAATTCCATATGCTGAATGACACCGGGATAGCCGGCGCAGGTGTTGGTGCCAAAGTCCTGATACAGGCCAAACTTTAAGCCTTTGTCGTGTATCTAAAGGGAACAAGTAAGAAAGTCGGTAATATACTCTGTACCTGTTTGTATATAAATAATAACTTTAAGTGCTGCCCATCACGATTACGGGCAGTGCTGCCCAGCGTAATTATTTGATTTGCTTATAACTCGAATATCGTTCATCTGATCGGAAAAGGATGTATGGGGGCTCGAAAAGTAATGATGAGTAGAATATATGTCTAGAAGGTTCGAACAACCTAACTCCAAAATTGAGGGATATTTGAGTTGTTTTTCAAATTGTGGGGGTGGCAACTCTACTATCGTTCATCTGATTGAAAAACGATGTATGGGTGCTCGATAAGTAATGATGAGTAGAATAAATGTCCAGAAGGTTCGAACAACCTAACTCTTAAATTGTGGAAGATATGAGGAACAGATTATATAAACCAGAAAAGGATTACTACAGAGTGGAGTGGGACTCCAGTTTAAATGGCTTACATGATCGGCCAAGGCATTTAAGCCACTGGGAAAACGTTGACGATCTGCCACCAATTTTTGGGTTTTATTATCACGATTCCTCTCCAGCCAGCAGTCATCTATGATGATATACTCGTAGCCAGCATCGGCATAGCCCTCAGAGACCAGTAAATCTGCATGACGACGAAACAGCTGTTCGCTATGGAAGGAGCAGCTGTTAAAGGTGTTCTTATTGGGTTTTACTTAAAGCCTCACCTAATGCACTCATCTGGATAGGTCTCGCAGTCGGTTATGCAGCGGAAACTGAAATTAAGCCAGGATTAGCTAGGGAACAAGTACTTCCGGGGACTCTACTTACCGCTGCCAGGACATCCAGGCCATGGGTGGTCTGTGAAATTAAAGTGAAGAAGTTTAGCTGAAGCCAAGCTTTAACTAATACCCAACTTACTTAAGTGCCAGTCCATTATCCAGAGCCTCTGCCGTATGCTGATACAACAGCCAGCTTAATACAAAGCAAATTAAAGACGATCTCATTATATTGAACTGCTTTACAGTTATGTGTCCTGTCCGTGGATATTTGGCCAGTTTTATACTAGTGCGTGCTTGTGCTCGTACGTGCCACAACTGATTCGCCTGGGCTGGTGTGTTGATTTGTACGGAGAAGGCGAAACTCCTTATCAGCTTTGTGTATGTGTGTGTGTATATGTAAACACAGTTCACAGTGGGGCGAGCAAGCTTATCAGAGCCGCCAAAGCTAAAGCTTTGTTTTGTGTTTTTTTAATCAGCAGCACCGGCAGCTACAACTCCCGCATTTGGGGCCGAGTACACAAAACATAACAAGCAAATTTTGTGTTTTTTGGAGTGGCTTCCAGGTAACATGCACTCTAATTAAATTCTTGACCCAATTTGCAGTTTATCAGTTTGCATCATTGAGACTAGCCAACACTAACATACACACACACATACATACAGACATACATCGATAAGACAATTAGTGTTTCAATAATTGGATCTTATCTGAACATCACTTCAGCTGGAATGGGGACACCGCTTTAGCAATTAGCCAGATTTAAAACTTCGCGGATTAATTTGTATTTGTTCAAAGCAAAAAGCTAAATTGATGCTAAAAAATACCAAAAATTAGCAAATGGTGTTTATCAACACTGAGATACAGTGGAACAAAATCTACTTAATTTCAGAGCAAACATTTAGTGATAAAAGGTATATTTAAGGCATTTAAGGCGTAATCCTTGCAATCGCGCCTGTGCCCATACACTGGGCGCCTTCGCTCATGGCAATGAGCCAATCCTTCGGCCCGAGACGATAGGTGTTGGAAGTAGGAAGCCGGTGAAGGCACCAACTTCTCCTTCTCTTCAAAAACTACCCTGAATACAACACTATCGAGCAGGGATACCATTTGCACAACGTGCATCAGGTACTTCGCACGGTGGTCAGTTATCTAGGGGGCATCCTACCGAAACAGGCACCGGGAGTAAGGCCGATGTACAAGTATAAACCATGGGCGGCCTTTGATCCTAAGCAGGAACCTTCACGGGGAACCAGACGCCTATCCGGAGGTACGACAGCTGATGGAGTGGGCGAAAAGCGTGCTCCCGTATTAGCAGCCAGGCAAGTTACGCACCCAAGGTCTCTGGAGAAGACTGCGACGAAGCCTAAACGACCTAAGACGCAGCAAGGGAAAGTTCCGACGGATAAATGGTCAGGTCCTTGGGGACACATGGAACAGCATGAAGAACGAGCTGCAGAAGAGGTTCCTCACTTCTTTAACATTAATCTTGATGAAGCTTTATCACTTTGTTATAAATTAAATTTTTCTCTATTTTTTGGGAATTTGCCTAATTATACCCTTGCAGACGGTATATTAAAATTGTCACGATGTTTGTAACGCAGTGAAGGAAGCATTTCCGACCACATAAAGTATATATATTCTTGATCACCATGACGAGCTGAGTTCATTTCCGTTTGTCCGTCTGTTTCTATGCTATCTCCTCCCTCAGTTTTAAAGCTATCTTGACCAAACTTTGCAAAGAGTCTTTAAATACAAATACTCTGCACATTTGTCGGAACCGGCCGGATCGGATGACTATATCATATAGCTGCCATAGGAACGATCGGTCCAAAAATAGTTTTTTGAGAAAACTTTTTTATTTTCCATCTTAGCTGACCAACGTGGTATATATTAGTTCTATATGCTTCAAAATTCTGGAAAAATTTATAAAAATCGGATGACTATGAATAAACGGTCGGTCCAAAAACTAGTTCTAGAAAGAAAAACTTTTTTGTTTTCCATCGTAGCATCACCAATCGTGGTATATATTAGTTTTATAAGCTTCCACACAATTCTGGAACATTTTATCAAAATCGGATGACTATAGGATATAGTTGCCATATAAACGGTCGGTTGTAAAGCTAGTTCTAGTGGGAAAAACTTTTTTGTATAACATCGTAGCGTTACCAATCGTGGTATATATTAGTTTTATATACTTCTACATAATTCCTAAAAAATTTATTAAAATCGGATGACTATAGCATATAGCTGCCATAGAAACGGTCGGTCCAAAAACTATTTCTAGTATGAAAAACTTTTTTTTGTTTTTTTATTATCAATGATTTACCAATCTTGGCACATATCATAGTTGTATATGTTTCCAAATCATTCTGGAAAAATTTTTCAAATATCGGAACTCACTATAGCATATAGCTTTGCCTTCGCGTATACGATTTTTCCAGTGATTGAAACTATTTTAGTTTTACTAAAATTAATTTTGATATCAATGGTCAGACTCTTTAATTACCTGTTTATAAATTTAAAATATCGGGGTAGCCGATGTTAGCCTTCTATTTTTAATTTCATTTTTTCACTACCTTCAACCACTGTGCCCTTGTATGAGCAAAGTATGTCAAAACGGTCACACTGGCGACAATATTTGGCGTGTTTATTTGTTGTTTGAAAAAATTTGTGAAATAATTAACTTGTCGCACACTCAAAATGGCTTTCCAATTGCCCACCACAACTAGCGCACCAGCAGCTGCTGGTTCCGCCTTTTCATTTGGCCTCAACACAGCTCCAGGTGGTGGAACAGCCGCTGCTGCTCCTGCGGCGGCAAAGCCCGCCACATTTTCCTTTGCCGCTCCAACGGGTGTGGGCATAGGCATTAATCAAGGCGGTGGTGATGCGGATAATTCCAAAATCCAGGCACCGCCAGCATTTTCGGGTTTTGGCCTGGCAGCACCAGCCGCCACCACGGCACCGGCAATGGGAACGGGCAGTGTGCCGGCGGCAGTGACTAGTACCAGTGTGGCGGCTACAGCTCCAGCACCTGCAGCAGCTCCACTCTTTGGCAATTTTATGGCTCCACCGGCAGCAACGGTGGCTCCTACGACCGCTTCAACGGGTTTACTGGGAGGACCCTCTCTGGCCATGTCAGCAGCGCCCAAGATAAGCGCAACTACAGCCGCTGCGCCTGCCGCTGCTTTGGTGGCACCGCTTACGGCAGCGGCTACCACTCAAGCAACCGCTGGCAGTGCTTTTACCAATTTGACCACAGAAACCAAAACCACTGACTCTTCCGCCTTATCCAATGCGGGTCAGTTGTCCTATAATCAGCTGGAGGAGCACATAAACAAATGGACTTTGGAGTTTGAGGAGCAGGAAAAGGTCTTCACCGAACAGGCCACTCAAATCAATGCCTGGGATAAGCTGCTCATCAGTAATAATCATAAAATTGTGGAACTTAATGATGCGGTCAAGAAGGTGAAGAACGATCAACAGGTGTTGGATCAGGAGCTGGAGTTTATAGCCACGCAGCACAAGGAACTGGAGGAGAGTTTGGCCCCACTGGAAAAGGAATTTGTAAGCCTGCCCCGTGTGGATATGGAACGCAGTCAGACTTATCTAATGGTGGAGAATTTGGATACACAACTGAAGCAAATGTCCGAGGATCTTAAGGAGATTATAGATAATTTAAATGAGGCCAACAAGGGTCAGGATAATACCGATCCCATCATACAGATAGGCAAGATTTTGAAATGCGCACATGAGCTCCCTCCAATGGATAGAATCGCAATCCACAAGCATTTGCCAGAAACTGGATGACATAGGCAAAATACAGGAAACCCAGAAACGAGACATCTTTCGTGCTCCATATTAGATTTAAAAAACTTTAAAGAAATTGTGTTTAATTATATAAAAAATTGAATTTAATGTTTTAATAATTCTTGAAATATTTAAGCCTAAAAAGTGGTGCCCTCTTGCCCCGACTGCCAAAGGCCAGGTAACCGCTGCTGGGTGAGAATACCAAATCATTCACATAGCCCACATTCTCCTGTTGTCCCGGAAAATTGGAATAGACCGTGGCACTGGGAAAGTGTGCCAATTTCAAGGCATTGGGTGCCTCCGTAGAGCCCATGGCCAGCAGCTCGGAGCTGTGATTAAATTTCAAGTCTGTAATGGAAGTGCGCAAGTTCAGGAAACGTTTCTCCGGCTTTGGTGACTTGACATTCATGGCTTCCTCATAGTTATATATATTAACCACACCCTCTCTGCTGCCAGTGGCCAATAGACGTTGATTTGGAGCCAAATCTATAGACTGACCATTGATGCAGCCATTGTCTACGAACTTATGCTCAATGCACTGCTGGCGCAGGGATAGCACATGTATATGGCAGGTATAGCCACAGCATAGCAACCTTTTGGAGTCACCGGTCCAGCACATCCCACGCACTCCACCCTCCTGCTTGTAACGACCCAGCAGCTCATTCGTATGCGTGGTAAACACATAAATGGCTCCAAATTTACCAGCCACAGCCATATACTTGCCACAGGGTGAAATTTCGAATAAATGACATGTGGTTATACCCTCGGGCAGTTTCAGTTTGATGGACTTGGCCTCAATCAAATCATAGGCATAATAATAGCGCGAGTTCGAACCAAAGAAGGCTTTGCTGCCACTGGGTGTTATGCGTGCACATTTAAGCGGAAAATCACGAAAATGCATTTGATGTAGCTTCTCATTCTTGTGTCCATCCACGGCATAAATGGTAGCCAGGCCATTTTCACCCGCCACCAAGGCCGCCGTGCTGGTGGGATGAAATTGTACGCTATTAATCAATTCCTCGCTGTAGCTGGCACGATTTACATCCTTAACACGCTTAAAAATCAAATGCTTGGAACGTAGCTCTCGATTTTTCGCCTTGTGATCTATAAAGCCCACGGTTCTTAGCAGCGGTTCATCGGCGTCAGAGTCCGAGTCTTGATCTGTGGGTTTGTCTTGCTTCTCTGCCCATTTGGGTTGATCTATGGAGCGTTCAAAGCGAGCCGTCAGATATTGCTTGTAGGATTTGTCCTGACGCAAGTGTGTCAAGGGTCCTGTATGTTTGGTGGCACGTTTAACATCGCCCACTTGCAGATCCTCATCATCCGAGTCGCTCCAGGCTGGTTTGCGTTTCGTAGAGGAGCATTCCTTTTCCTCTTTAACTGGCACTTCTGCTGCTGTTTTGTCCTCCCACTTGCGACCCACCGATTTGGCCAGATTGGTTAGGAATCTCTGTTTATCACCAAATACCACCTTCTCCAGGGGCACCTCCACATAGGTAGTCACTGGAGCCGCAGACTTTTTCTCTACATTCTTGTCCTTCTCCTCCTGCTTGGCATACACAGCCATCAGCTGTTGTAGCTCTTCCAGACCATCGCTGGACTCATCGCTGCTCATTGTTTAGGCTGTTTTAGCAATTATTTATCAACAAATTTGCGAATTTATGTGAAATTTTGGTTACACGTGCCTGAACAGTGTGACTCTCAGTTATTTTTATTATTATCGATAAACCAACTATGGCTTGTTATCGAAGTCACAGCTGGGGTCAGTGTGTACACCAACTAAAGGGAAATAGATATTAAGGCGCTAAGATTTGAATTTGTATTTTTTAACCGTTACGTTAGAGACAGACTCAAATGAATGAGCAACTTTTGCCTTGTTATGCGCACCAAATGTAGGATACCTGGATGGAAATATGTGATTGCCTTCATTTTATGAATCCAAACATAACTAAAGAGTGGGTGCCATGTCCAGCTGTGAATACAGTTCAAATCATTCTCCAAAATGGCTGATTTCAACTTTACCAAAAAAGCAGATCCTGAAAAAATAAAACGGTTCGGCTAGAGACCATCAGGATTAAGATCTATGTATATATGTATATGCAAAGAACTACTCTTTCGATTGTATTCCTGCCAACAGTTTGATAATTGACAGTTTTAGAATCATTGGATGGAACCAATTAATGTCAAAGCCTAGTGTTATTGATTCGATACAAGTTTTAAGTCTCAGAAATTCCATATCTCTAATGGATTAATAGTAAATTAGACCTAAATATGCTAGAATGTCTCATGTTGCCTCTTTTCCTAAATGGAAAGAGGAGCTGTATCGACTAGTTTTTTTTATAAAAAGCACTTTGCTTTAAAAATGCAATTTTCGGTGATTCCCTATACTATACTTCGGCTATGATAATTTAAAAAGCTAAATTTTTTTAACATATTTATATGTATGTATATCAGAAAATTCTATACCGATACGTTAAATATTTTCGGAGAAATACCACTATTTTTAAGGACGCTTCAGAACTACAGACACTTTACTATCCGACTTTACCATCTGGTGTTACTAAAGCCGTGTTCGCACTTTAAGTAGATCTAATTAACGAAAAATTATTGGAATAAGGTAAAAGTTATAATCAGTTGATATGAAAAATAACTCCGAAAATCATTCCGTGTGGCTATGAAACCTTTTCAGATATATTCCTGATGGATTGCATGAAGTAATAAAATTCCCCATAATTATTTAAATTTTTTTTTTAATTTTTTGGAATTTTTACGAAAATTTTGATCGAAATTGAAATTTTTTGGCGCTGGACTTGAGGTATTCGGACTGGGAACGAAAGAAGATCATCTTCAAGTTGGTCTTGGAGACAACGTTTAAACTGGAACAACTAGGTAGCAGGAATAACCTGTCCCTAAGCTGGATACCAGGACAAAATAACATCCTCGGGCATAGGCCAGGTCTCTTATTACAAATATGAAGTCAATATTTCAAAATTCAAAATGGCGGCTCCCAGTTAAAAAAAATGAGGTTTTGCTAAGAAACTTGGTCTTAAGGGGGTTTTGGTGTCGCTAATTATGAATCTGGCCTTTAATTTACATAATACGATAAGGCGGATCCAAGATGACCTAAAAATTTTTAAAATAATGTGGAGGTTTACGGTAATTTTAAGCTCTCCTATTTTTTTTTTTTTAAAATTTTTTTTTTTTTTTATTTAAAAAATTTAATTTTTTATTTTTGACATATTTTAAACTTTTTTTAACTTCAGAATTTATTTAGGATTTTTATTTGTATTTTTTAATCACACGCTTCTCACAATAAAAACTTTAAAATGGTTCCACTGGTTCCAGCATAAATCTTTTTTTTTGGCAAAAATGCAATTTTATGCAATTGATTCGAATTGGATATTGAAAAACAGATATGTACTAGTACTACGTATTTGGTCTCTCGTTGGATGCTGTTGGAAGGCTAAAAATATTCGATTCTTAAAAAAAGTGTTTAAAAAACACAAAAAATTTTGCGAATAAAATGAGAATCCCTTCAATACAACAAGTCGTTTTGATAAAAAATTTTATTGACAATATATCTTACTGAACTGATGCATAAAAAATTTAATCGGAAAAATATTTATATTAGAAAAAAAAATTTAATTTTTTTTCATAGGCCAGCTTTAATTTTTAAGGTAAAAAATTTGTATGTAAACGTGTTTCAAACTAGCTAATATTTTGAGAAAATGTAGTTCAAATATTCAAGAAATGATGGTCAAAATAAGTTTTTAAATCCAGAACTATTAAAAAATTGGACTAATGACCGGCCGCCGGACCACTGTGCACCTGTGTAGAATGGGAATAACAAACACCCAACTAGGCACATTCTGCGAAGAGAAGAAGGAATCCTCCTAGCATATAATAGCACACTCTAGCAAGGCGCAGATTAAACAGTTTTGGAAAACATAGCCTACATCCCAACTGTACTAGGAACCTAGATCCGACAAAAATCCTAACATTTGTACCGGAAATAGGGCTGCTAGGTCTAAACTAAATTTAAACTAGGTTTTTGTATCTACCAGAGATTTATTTCCGCTCAAGGACTTTGCTGACAGGCTGTTCTCGAAGAGAAGTTAGGTGTAATCAGGGATTAATCCCGAAACGAATATCGGTTTCGGTACGTACCGAAATAATAGTTTCGGTTAAAGGTTCTAATTCGGTTTTCAGACTATTTCGGTTTTCGGTTCCAATACGGTACTTCGGTTTTTTTAAGTACCGGTACAAGTAATATTAAAAAATTTCTTCACAAAATCTTTATCAATGGCTATGAAAACAATTTTGAGGAGTCGATTAAAAGAGCCAGGTCCCCTAGGGGCAAATGACGACCCAGATCTTCATAGAATGGTTTTATCAGGTACTGGGTGCGATTTCTAAGAAGTGCAGCGCAGTCGAATAGAAGGTGTTAGATGCTTTCTATCTCTTTATCATTCATAAAGCAACGACAGGCCATTTAAGCCCGTTATGACTCCAATTATAATTTGAACCCATACTATTTATAAGACTTCGGTCCAATATAGCCCATAATATGCTGGTAAAATACTCAAAGGGCTCTAAAAACTATCTAAAACAGTTGGAAACTTCCTAAGATGAGATAAAAATGTAGTTCAAACATTTCATATAAAAGAAAATTTTAACTTTAAATTGTTATAGATACTTTAAAAAAAAATTAATTTTTTTCGGTGTTAAAAAAAAATTTTTTATTGCAAATATTATATCTAAATTTGATTTCGAAATTTGATTAAAGTAAGTTGGGATTTACACCATGAAGCAAACTTCATAAAGTTTTCTTAGTAGGCGTGGAATTTAGAGGAAATCTTTCAGACCTTTTAAACAAATAGTATAAAATACTTTTAAAAATACATTTTAAAAATTAATCAGCATTTTATTAACATTTTGATATTTAAGGGAGAATTTTTCCAAGACTTAGAAATCCTTTACATTTAATTAGAGGACTTATATTTGTCAAAGAAAAGATTTTTCCGTTTTTAGAAATTTTTTCTATATCTTAAAAAAAAGAGTTTGAATCTTGTTTTTTCTTTCTATAAATGTATATTTGAAATTATCATAAATCAGTAAGATAAATAATAAGAAATCTTAATAGTACCGATATTATTGTTTTGGTAAGGTTCCGGGTTTTTCGGTTCCTTTTATAACGGTTCACGTTTTTCGCTTCTCAAACAAATTTAAATATTGGCTCTGGTTTTGATTCCGGTTCGTGGCTTGAAAGGGTATATTTCGGTTAACGGTTCCGGTATTATTCCCTGGGTGTAATAAAATAATGTAAAAACTCACAAAAAAAACCTACTATATATTAACTGCCATGGCACATGACAGCTCAAATGATTCAATAAAAATCCACACCAACTTCAAAATCTGCATTGACATCAGTTTGAGAGCTAAAAGTTGATAATTACCGGCATTAGCCCTCCCCGGCTAGCTTATGGGCCTTACCCCAAAAAATATTTTCAGTTGGCCCAGAGCCAATTGAATGGCCAAAATCTGTTTGCCTGCAACGTAAAACTCATTACATACCACAGCGGCCACGACCACGCACATTTATCCACGCCCACGCCCCATACATAACAGCGGCAGGTGGATTGGATGGATAACCACAACATGTTGTAAGGTCAGCGCACTGCAGTTTTATCAACCGCAGCAATACCAATATCGAGCACCATCATCATCAGCATCACCATCATTATCCTGGCAAGGCCAACCAAGGATCAACTTAATGTCAACACGCTAATCTGTCAGTCACTGTGACGGCAACTACAACATTTGCCCCCCCCCCGGCTACTTAAGGAGCTCCGCTTCGCCTTGCTGCACCAGTGGCTGGCTGGCTGGCTTGGTGCAACTGGCTGTATCCTTTTTGAAATGACAAAAAATTTGTTGCTTTCAGTGGCGCTTGACGCCGGCAGACACTTAGGGGAAACCACCAGCCACGTCGACGCGCCTTATCAACTATGCGAGGCTTTGTCTAAATGATTGTGTGCAGCCACCGCGCGCCAGCCAGGCAACCTGTTTTCTGTATTCCGTCTTTTGTTGCGCTTAATGAATTTTACGTAAATTTTACGAGCGCTGATTTCTGCCAACCCTCCTTCTTGCTCTCTCTCTCCTTTAACGCCCAGGCTATTAATCTACACTTTAGTGTAAGCAAGCACCCCTCTGCCTTCCTCTGCCTGGTTGTGTGGGGGGGGGTATGGGTGTGCTGTGTGCGTAATGACAAGTTCAACAACAACTTAGCATTGTCTTCAAGCTCCCAGACGACGTGCTCTGACATTTGTTTGCTCAAGTTATGCAAATATTTTTACAGTCAAGAAGTTTTTGTTTAATTGCATATTTTGACTCGAATTACGCGTGTCATCAAGCAAGCATCTCAAGCTTACCGCAGACCAGGGTGAGCGGGGGGTAGTACCCAAGTGGTGGGTTGTCTACGCGATGACTTCGACATTTTTCAAGACAGATTTCATAATCTTTTATAACTAATAAATAAACTCCAGTGAATAACTCTCAATTATTTCAGTGCACGAGTACTTAGAGAGAGGGGAGAGCAACAATTGGTAAATGCAGATAAAAAGAGAATCAAAAATCAAAAACACTAGCAATGAAAAATTTACACTTAAGATTTCTTTTTCGTTTTATGCCTGGTTGAGCCATCTCAAGTCGAAATGTAAGCAGTATATGGCGCTTTTTTCTCCTGATTTGTTTAACGTAGGTTGCTATATATATATTTCTGGCCTAATAATGAAAACGCGAATATTTATGATCAAAAATGGTTTTATTGTTTTTCAAAGTATTCTCCAGCACAGATTTATACACTTTTGCTTGCGCTCAAACCAATTGTCGAAGCACTTTTACCACTCCGATTGAGACACCTCCAAAACATGGTTTTTGAACTCTTCAACAGCATCTTCTGGCGACGAAAATCCTTGACCATGCATTTTTCCCTTGATCTGCGAATAAAAGAAGAGAGGGCTGTACGGCGGATGACCCATCAATTCGACGTTTTGGGCGGTCAAAAAGGCGCTGGTGTGAGCTGATGTGTGAGAGCTCGCATTGTCATGGTGCACAATGATCTGTCTTCTCTTGTCTTTTCGAACCGAAGACTTCAGGCAAACAAATTGTGGAATACCACTCAGAATTGACCATCCTACTTTGCTCAAGCGGAACAGTCGCCACATGACCAGTTTTACCGAAGAAACAGGCGACCATTTGCTTCGAAGTGCTTCTTCCACGAACGACTTTCGTTGGATTTGGCTCGTCTTCGAACACCCACAAGGTCGATTTTCTGATTTGTTTCGGGCTCATAAGCATAGATCCATGATTCGTCACCCGTGACGATCTTATAAACGTCTTTTGAAACACCGCGATTATATATTTTTCAAAATTTCTTTGCACCAATCCACACGAGCCTTTTTTTTTGAGCGATTGAACGAGAACAAACATTTTTTACGCCCAGGTGTTCATGCAATATCGAATGTATGCTGGTGGAAGAAATGCCCATGCATGCCTCTATCTCACGGTATGTCACATGACGACCTTGTATTATCAGTTCACGCACGGCATTAATGTTTTCTGGCACAACGACTGTTTTTGGATGACCTTCACGACCTTCGTCTTCGAGTGAGCGTCGCCCGCGATTGAATTCATTAAACCAATTTTTCACAGTGCTATGGGATGGTGCTTTAAGTTCATTGTTGCACTCTTGTAGTGATAATCCACGTCAAAAGTTGTGAAAAATGATTGCACGAAAATGTTCACGAGTTAATTCCATTTTTCAGCCGAGGTAAGTTTTTGATTAATCGTTTATCGATATCAAACGTGGTCACACATGAAAGAGTTGTATGGAGCTTTTATCGATAAAAGTCCAAACTTTTTTTGGGAAAAAGCCAATTGGTGCTAAAATGACTAGAAGTGACCCAGGCCAGAAACTTAAATAGCAACCCACTTAAGTATTTTTAAAAAATTTTACTTTAAGGCAACTAAATAGTTTGCTGCAATCTTACAAGTGAAATGCCGTTTCATAGTTATTTAAATAATCGAAGAAGAACTAAGCGTCGTTACACCGTGTACACAAAGGAACCATTCAAATCCACCTCAAAATGGGTAAAAAGCATAAACACAAAAACAATACAAAAAAAAAGAAGAAGAAGGAGAAAGAAATGAATGCTTTGGGGCCACTGCTCAGTGTTCAGTGCTTTCATGTCGAGCATAAAAATAGTAGACGCATAAAAAATTAATAAGCAACCAAAATGGTGGAATAGTGGAATGGCGGTCATAGCCATTGTCTTGTCCTTTTACTACAGGCACGCGCTTGAACCCTTCTGACCGCCCTCCCTTTTCGGACACATCATTAATGCATAATTCAAGCGTTTGGCAGTTTTTTTTTTTTGTATTCGCTGCTTTCAATATTCAATTTGAATGTCCCGCCCTCAAGCGAAACACTATAGTTTCTGTGGTCTTCATTTTTTTTTGTGCTTGCTTGGGTTATTTATTTGCTTTGATCAATCCTTCCCACTGCTGCCGCTGCTGCGTGTACCTGCTGCATTATTCAGACGCTTCGACTTCGAATGGCACAAAATGCATGATAAACACAAAAACAATTTCTAACGGGGCCAGAGACAATGGACATCGTTGTGCCGCTGGGCATTTGTCCATGTCCTGACCCCCTCCACCTCCTGGCCCACCGTTCCGTTGTTTATTAAATATAAATGATTGTCACTTGCGGCATGTCCGTGTCGTGTCGCTATGAAACGAAATGTTGATGGTGATGATGGCTTGAATTTCATTGAGCAAGTGCTTCAGGGGGTTTCTTATTGCGAATCCTTGTTATTGTTGTTGTTGTTGTGTTGCAATTGCTTGCAATTTTGCCAAGACATGAACCCATGTGAGGGCACTTTTAGGCGCCAGTTTGACAAGTCATGCAATTGATATTGATATTGGTCATCAAATGTTGGACAGCGTCATGATGGTAAGCCATCATCAGCACGCTACCCTTTTGCCCTAGAGTTGGGGGTAGAAGAGAGAATGAGAATGATTCGTCATATTGACCACAAAATGCCATTAAAAAATAATTACGCATTTTAATTGGCATTTAGTTGAGGCAACAAAAAAAAAACACAACAAAAATTTAAGTGCATTCAACATAAAAACTGCTTTTATAATTGATTACTTTAAAGGTTTTTCATTTTTAATACGAGGGCTGTATATGATCTTTCAGGATTCTCCATACGGTCGGTGAGGCTGAAACATATTTTGTTACAATGAATGTAATTTATTGTTTAAAAATACTCAAATTGAACTCAAAATCAAAGTTTTTCTTTGATTTACATTTAAACACGTTTTTAAAAGTATTAGTTTAACTAAGGCAATAATACCGTAACCGAAACCGTTAACTGAAATAAACCGTTTCAAGCCACGGTACCGGTATCAAACCGGAACCGATATTACAATTTTATAGAAATTTTTGAAAACCGTTAACCGTTATAGAAGGATCCGAAAAACCCGGAATCAAATCGAAACGCTAATCCCGATATTGTTTCGGTTTTTTATTATTTATTTCATTGATTTATGATTATTTAAAAAAATATTTTAACTGGTAAAAAAATTAATATATACACTCAGAAAAAAGTCTTACATTTTAGAAATTCGCCTTCAAACAATAACCATAATCAAATTCTCTTTTTAAGATTAATAAGATGTAGAAAAAGATTTTCTAAAAAGCGGAACAAATTATAGTTTTTAAATATAAACTCTTTAACTATATTTAAAGGATTTCTAAGTCTTAAAAAATACAACCTTAACATGTTAGGAAAAAAGACGATATAAAATTTAGAAATGAAGTTTCTGGATTTAAATCAAATTTCGCCCAAAAAAAAATTCGGTTTTAATATTTTGAAAAATGTAGTGAAAGTGTAGGAAAATCACTGGAAGCGTGGAGAGAAGCGTTTAGCAAAATTGTTCGTCTAAAAATATCGTTTTTTATGTGGCATAATCTTAGCCGATACGTACCGGTATACCGAAATAAAAATCTGAAAAATCGGAACCGAAAACCGAAATGAACTGAAAACCGAAAAAGAACCTTTAACCGGAACCGATATTCGTTTTAGGAACATTCCCTGATAAAAATAGTATTCCTTGGTAAAATTATTTGAATTATCATATCTATTAGCTAACATTTGTCATTTTTAGTATCTGCTTTGTTTAAGTCGCAAATAAGGAAGCACTCAATACAGACCTTGAGTAGAATTATCATTTATTTGACAGCCTGTCTTTCGCTGTAAGAGAAGCAAATAAACTCTCGAGGTAAAGCACGACCGCCAATCTCCTTTCCGTTAGGGAGAAAGTAGGTGTGCTTACGTGTAGGCTTATTTTGCGAAATATCTTAGAGCTTAACCTGTGGAATCGCAAGGTAGACATCGTAAACCCGATGTGCAAAGCGCTCAATAGACCTATGCAGACTTAGGGCTATATAGACAAGGAAGTCTCCCACTTCTTCTGTTTCTTCCCTGAGTCGACGGAGACAAAAACATCTCGATTGTCATTTTAAAATAGACGTTTTTGATTTCACTGAAACCAGGACATATATCTGCTATCATCCAAGCCTCCTTAATGTCCTGTAGTTATTTTCACTTTTCAGACACATTTTGAACTGAAGCGTAGGAGGAATTTACAGTTAGGTGTCTATGTGCCACAAATCTTTATGGCCTAAATGTGCTGAATAAAACCCCAGCAACCGCTCTTATTTAACTAATACCAACATAGTTTAATTTAGTAGGAATTGTATCTTCCTGAAGATGCTTGTCTAGCTCTTTGGTTACAAGGAAAAAACTTAAGTGTTGAAAACGCTCGTTCAACTGGTAACAGCAGCAACTGGTGGACAATTTTCGAGGTACTGAATAACATCATTGAAGGATTTTATATTTGTTCATTGTTTTCAACTGCTCTCATAATCTTCTGGTTTTCGTAATCCAAAGTCATTTAAAGTCTTAATGTGAATACTGTCATTTAGTATTTGATTCGTTGTAAAAATGACTTAATAATGTGAACCGTTCGGTTCGGTTCATGGTCTGGTTCTGGCAGTCCAAAAATCCCAAAACGAACCAGTTCTCAAGGGTTCGGTTACGGACCGGATTGAGCCTTGGTTTGCATTAGAGCTTAGTTCTGCTCAATTCATATTTCTTTATATTGAAATGTTTACTTTATTTAAGTTAGTCACATGCTTCACTTTCTTCATTCAATAGTATATTTATTTATCTTTTTAATGAATCTTAAACACATCATATACTACGTTTATGCACAAATAAAAAAAATCATGATTTTTGCCCTTTAAAGTATGCTATAATTAACTAAGGAAAATATTTATTTTTTAGTAGCCTTAACACTTATTATTTTTGCATACCGTTGACTGTTCCGACAATCTGAGTGAAGCACAATGTGGATTATGTAAAATAATAATTAAATAAATGTAAGATTGCATACTTTGAGGGGCAAAAAGCATGATATTTTAATAGTATAAACGTAGTAATAGACTAAATATAAGGTTGTACTTACCTTAATAATTCTGCTTAACACAACTTAGTGTTAAATCTAGAATAAGTTTTATTTATATGTTTTTTTCCAATTAAAACAAAATTTCTAAAATTTTCTCTGGTTTAAGTTTGGAGTTCTTAACTTTTTTCCCGAGTGTAGTATTAAACTGATAATAGTGACCCTCGTTTAAACATGGTATTTATTTGCATTTGATTGTCGTTGACAGGCTCTGCTCCGATTGGATATAGCTGCTGGTGAGCCATTCGAACGACACTTAAAAATCAATTAATGACTGCCGCATGGTTCGACAAATTGATTTTTAGTATAAATGAGTACATAATTGATGAAACACTTCACACGGACACGCACAGAGATGAGCCAATCCTTTGATATTTTTATGGTCATATTAGCCCATCATCATCAGCGTTCAACAATGCGGTAACATTTGGTGCAACAACATGACAATGCGGCACGAATACGGAATACGGAATCCGGAATGGTTGGCTTGGTTGGGGTTTGCGTGCTACCACCCCTCCTGACCAGTTTTAAACAACAGTGAGTACAACTAATTGCGGTATTAAAATAAACTACAATTGCAAAATGGCGCAGGGAGCGGAAAGCAGAGTTTTATGTATACCCTGTAGGAAAAGGGGAAATGGTAATATAGATGCATTCCCAATGCTTTAAAGTATATATATTCTTGATCAACATCAAACAACTAGTCTCTCTGTCGGTATAAGATACTAAGATCTAGAGACACCAAATTTGATATTAAAACTCTTGCAGTTTAATAGAAGAACTCATAACTCCCCCATTTTTTTGGACCGATTGTTCAGATTTTCCATATATATAGAACTTAGCATTATTTATCTTTACATAAACGCAAACCGTAACGTGAGAGAGAAAGACAGATAGAGAAAGCATCGCAGCTCATACATTACTCAAAGCTGAGTTTGTCATCCAAAGCCAATCAGTCGCTGGCTAGCGTTCTTCACTCAAAGCAGAGTTTTTCCCCCAAAGCCAATCAGTCGCTGGCTAGCGTTTAATGAAGTAGGTCAGAGCCGACGCAAACCCAATGTGAATAAGAAAGACAGAGAGAGAAAGAGCATCGCACCTCATACATTACTCAAAGCAAAGTTTGTCACCCAAAGCCAATCAGTCGCTGGCTAGCGTTCAATGAAGTAGGTCAGAGCCGACGCAAACCCAAAGTAAATAAGAAAGACAGAGAGAGAAAGAGCATCGCAGCTCATACATCACTCAAAGCAGAGTTTGTCGCCCAAAGCCAATCAGTCGCTGGCTAGCGTTCAATGAAGTAGGTCAGAACCAACGCAAACCCAAAGTGAAAGAGAAAGACAGAGAGAGAAAGAGCATCGAACCTCATACATCACTCAAAGCAGAGTTTGTCACCCAAAGCCAATCAGTCGCTGGCTAGCGTTCAATGAAGTAGGTCAGAGCCGACGCAAAACCAAAGTAAAAGAGAAAGACAGAGAGAGAGAAAGAGCATCGAACCTCAAACATCACTCAAAGCAGAGTTTGTCACCCAATGCCAATCCGACGCAGGCTAGCGTTCAATGAAGTAGGTCAGACCCGCTTTAAGTTGCATTATATTCGCAAACCAATACTTCTTCTAGACAAACTTGTATTAACTGTAGCTTATATAACCATATAAGCCAGATACTGGGCATATTTCGGTCGATCATGACCGACTTTTTTCGTTTTACTTGTTATTATTTGCAGTTGTTATTGCTGCTGTTCTCCCATTTCCCGTTGCGGGCGCATTTTTCTATGTAATTTGTGGGTCACCATAATGTGTGACAATTAAATCAAGTTTCGTGGAAAGATCCTTTGCGAAGATCCCAAAAAAAAAAGGACACAATAGGCCCGTACATATTGTTGTACTGCTGTATTTGCCATATGCCATAATCATATTTAAGGGTTTTCGCGGAATATTCGTGCGACTGCAACCTCAATTGCAATTGCAATTGCTGCTGGCCAGTTGGTTGGTTAGCCTGTTTGGTTGAAAACCACAAATTAAGCAGAGAAATTCTGGCCGTGCATGCGAACGACAAAAAAAAAGGGAAAAATGCTACAAACATGCAACATGCCCAACCGCCATGTATTACATGCAGCAGGGGTGTGGCAGCTGTATTGGGGAGCCAGATAAATGCCATGTTGCCAGGTTGCATGCACACACACACACACACAGAAGCATTGGGAACAGGAGCTGGGAGAAGCAGACTGCTCGTGCGTTTATTTGCCGTTTCCGTTTCCGTCTGTCGTCATCGTCAACGCTGCGGTCAATTGCCGCGCTCAGATTGCGCGTTAATAAGTTGATGTTGTTTTTGTTGTTGTCGCTGTTGCTGTTGGCACCGCTGTAAAAGTTCATTTTAATGGCAGGCCGAGAATGCAGCTGCCATTTATTTTATTCTAGGTTTTGCTTCATTTTCAATGGAAAAGACACTTCAGGCCTTGTCAAAGTTAAGCAACAGCATCGTCACACAGTGGGCGCCTCAGGCCGAAAAGCTTTCCAAAAATTAAATAATTAATTAAAACATTTGGTGAAATGCATTTATGCAACGGATAGACAATTAAATGTTTGCGCAAGCCAAAGCTGTTACGTGCAAACCCTCAGGTCTATGGACGTGTTCAGCAGAAGATTTTGCTCCCTGATTAATGATATATTTCTTGGTAATTTACGTAGCCTACTTTGTCTTTTGTGTGTATGAAGCTTTTCCAAATCTCAATTTAACAAGACCCCCTTAAAGTATGCTAAATAATAAGAGTAGTTTTGTTAAGCTGATCAGTGATCAAGTGTCTCTGCTGAACGCGCCCAATAGTTACTTAGGTAGGTTTGCGTATTCGCTTTGGTCGGTTTGCGTATTGGCTTTGGTTGGTTTGGCAAAGGTTTGAAACAGGGAATAATACCGTAACCGGAACCGGTAACCGTAATAAACCGTTTCAATCCACGTACCGGTATTAAACCCGGAAGAAATATTTTTTTTTTTAGAACCGAAAATCGTTAGCCGTATAATAGGAACCCAAAAAATCGGAACCATACCGAAACACTAATACCGGTATTGTTTCGGTTTCTTATTATTTATTTTATTGATTTATGGTTATTACAAATCAGTCAGAAAAGAGTCTATATATATTTTAGAAAATCGCCATTAAAAAATATCCAAAATCACATTCTCTTTTTAGATTTATAAGATATAGAAAAAAAATTTCTAAAAAGCGGAAAAACTTTGCTTTGGTAAATATTATCCCTCTAATAAATGTAAAGAATTTCTAAGTCTTAAAAAAATTCTCCCGTTGAATATAAAAATATTAGAAAAATGATAATATAAATTTAAAACTGAAGTTTCAGGATTATAATCAAATTTCGCTATAAAAAAACTCAGTTTTAATATTTCGAAAAATGTAATGTAAAGAATGATGCCCTATGTCCCATACGGGATTGAGGAAAAGAAGAAGAAGAGGAATGTAAGGAAAAGCTAACGCAAATTTTATGTTTCAATCTGTTTTTGTGTGTTTTAAGAGCTGATAATGTCCCTTTAAGTATTTTACCAGCGTATTATGGTTCAAATCTATACGAATCTTTAAAGATCTCTATTTTTAACGACATAATTCTAGATTTTTTTTGAGTGTAGGGATACTACAAGAAGCGTGAACAAAAGCGACATTGTTCGTTCAAAAATAAAAAAGGCTAGAAATCGGTATATTTAAAAAAAATGTTTTTAGATGGCATATTCTTAAAAAACTATATTTTAGTTCTCCATCCATTAATTTTTTGGATATCTTGAAATAATTAAAATTTTTTAATATTACAAAAATTACACTGTCCGGACGTACCGGTATACCGAAATAAAAATCTGATTTCCGTATCGGAACCGAAAACCAATTACTCCCATTTCGGTACGTACCAGAACCGGTACCGGTATTCGTTTCGGGATTAATACCTTTTTTGGAACCAACCCAAAGCGATTTATGTGTCACCAAACAAGGTGTATCTATTAGGGTGTGGCGAACATTCAAAAGCTTTCATTTCAAAGCTTGCATTTGGTCAGTTTGCTATTCAAGCAAACGTTGTCTGTCTCACTCTTGCGCAGTTACCTAAAGCTTTTGAGTTTACAAGTTTTATTGTTCGCCACATCTAATAGATACATCTTGGCATTAAAGAATTGGAATTTGGTTAGAATTTGGTTGAAAAAGATTTCTAAAAAATAATCGCACGAAAATGTTCACGGTTTAATTCCATTTTACGGCCGAAAAGAATTTGGCAAATTAATGTAAACAATAAACAGAGTGACCGTACAACAAAAAGTTATATACAGGCTAATTGCAGAACATACCAAAGATTTGAGTGCAAATGACAAGTGGGTTCCAAAAGGGCCAAAAGTAACCTAGGCCAGAAATATGAATAGTCAGGAATGTAACTTCATATTGAATATTTTAAGGCAGAGGTGCCCACAGCCAGTTTACGGCAGTGCAGAGAGCAATACATATAAAGAAAACATATTTTTTCAACAACCATAAGAAAGAGATGGAAAAAATTTGGTTATTTTCGGATAATGTGTCCGTGAAATGTGCTCTGCATGCATAGATTGTGGGCACTTCTGATTTAAGAATCTCTTAAGCAGCGAACCGAAATTTTTAGGGCTACTTCGAAGTACTTTTCGTTGGATTTAAAGGTAAATAAGGCTATCTTCATTTATCAAGGTTAATATTTGGCCGATCCGAGGTTAAAAAAATTATCTTATTACTAGAAAGCGAATTTAAAATATTTTCAAGTGGAATTTAATCCTAGTAGGCCAGGGTAATGGTGTTGAAGAGACTGATACAACGTTTATGCTATTAAAAAAGCATGATTTTTTGTCCCTTAAAGTATGGAAACTTTTTTGTTTTAAAAAATTATTTATTTGAACGAGATAATTTATAGTCAGTTATGGTAGCATCATACATAATCCACATTGTGCATTCACTCAGATCACGAAACCAGTTAGAGGTATTCAAAAATAATTAGTGTTAAGTAGCCTTAAAAAAATGTTTTCCTCAATAAAACATAGCATACTTGGAAGAGCAAAAATCATGATTTTTTATTTGTGCATAAACGTAGTAAAAGAAAAAGAAATTACAAAATGATTATTTAAAAACAAATTTATCCAGGCCTACTAGGATATACTTCTATTTGAAAATATGAAAATTCCGCAGTCTACTTATTACTTTCTTTTTTTCTTTGTTGGAAAAAGCCTGTAAAAAAGTACTTTCTATTAAGATTTTAAAGCCAGCATATTTGTTGAACATTCATCATCAATACCAAGGTATGTCAATTGTTGAATTGAATACAAAAAAAATGTGTATAGGCTCCACTGTGCGTTGCCACAATTTGACCCTCATTTAGTTAAGCTGACGTTAGTGTTGGACCCTTCCATTTCTTAGTTGACAATGGCATACATAGTCAACTCTAGTCAACGACAGCCATTATCATCATCATCAGCAACAGCCAACAGCAGCAGCAGCAGCAACAGCAACAGCAACAACATGTTGCTGCAACAACGTGGCAGGCAAACAATGCCTTTACCAGATAAAATCAGCCAAGCTTTTGTGCTCCACTGGTCTGCAAAGCTCTAGCACTTGACAATGTTGTGTTGCCACCATTGTTGCTGTTGTTGTTGTTGCCTGCAACAGTGTCCCGGAGGCACTTTGCTGAACTTGCCTTAAGTTTTTACGAGCCAAAGTACAACTAATAACATTGACTAGGGTCCTGCCCCATGTTGCTTGCACCTTGATGTTGTCAGCCTGGCAAACATTTGTCCAGTTCATAAATATTTTTGCCAGCTACCACACTTCGACTGGGTGTTGTGTTTAATGAAGCGAGAATACAAAACTTGAATTCGCAAAATTCTACAGCCGGAGCAAGTTTACTTGACCACCAAACTAAAGTTGCATCCTTGCATTGGCTATCACTTTGCTATACCATAAATCGAAAAATTGATTATATTTGTGGCCACATGGCAGGGTGAAAGTTGTTCCTTTCACTTTTCTTTTTTTTTATTACACAAAATAAGTTTCAGGGCCAGTTTGTCAGGTAAATTTTAACTTGGGTTGATTTTGATATGAAGAAGAAGTGCCTAAAAGTAGGCAACATTTTCTTGGTGATAGATTTGAGTGGATTTCAAATGCAGATAAATTTATTTGCAATTGTTTATGTTATTTTAATGCCAGTTAACAAGGCCTTACCGGAATTTTTATTTAAGTTTAGAGAATAGTTAAAATTAAGGACCGTTTTCTCATCTTCATGTTTTCGTAAACTCAGGCTGATTTTTGAGAAAATGTATAGTGCCTACTTTTAGGCCGCCTTTTAAATATCTAGCCTGCTTAAGCCATGCGTTTACCTTTCAAGAATCATACTTGGTTTTTTTCTTCTTCTGAGGAATGTCTCCCAAATTGAAGGGAAATGAGTTGCCATACATTATGCATACATTTCTATATATATCGTTTTCAACTTTTTGCGGCTACTGACAAAAAAAAAATGGCCAACAAATGATTGACATGTGCGAGACTTTGGCCTTTGGCCGCCCTCAACGCCCTCGCCGCAGCCGGAAGTTGCGTTTGCCTGGCGTTTTTGCAGGAAAAAAACTTTTGCCAAAGTGAAAAACTTGCTGTCAGCATTAGATAAGCGCCTCAAGTTAATAGACTTGTAAAACATACGACTACTCTCCACACGCTGACCCCATCCTCAGACTGGCTGAACCGAAAGTTGGCCTGCTGCAGCCGAAAGTGGAATTTTATTTATTTGTTTGTCGTCGTTGGCATGTGGCGCGTGTCCCGTCCGTATGAACTTTCCACCCGCACATAAAAAAATAGTGAAATAAATAAAAATGTTGTACACGCCCACAGTGGCACAGAGTGTGGGGGCTGCTTATCCGGCCCACATAACAATTTAAGTTGTCAACTCGAGCCCGATGTTTATCGAAACGTAGAAACTTTGCTGTTTGCTGTTTAACTAGTCTTTGGGTTAATTTCGTCTGGAGAGGGTGTCCCAAAGTTTAGCTCATCAACAAATGACGGGATGTGCATGTGGAATGGCTGATTGACAGGCTACTTCCGATTGCTTATCAACTTACTTACAAAAGTCAATTTCAATTAATCAACTGTCAAGGATTTTGACAAGAGAATTTATAAATCAGTTGAGGCAGGGGTGCACTATGGGGCATATATTTTCTCGATTTTTCGAATAAACCAGCTGCCAGTTTTGTTTTTAAACCGATCTTTACTATGGCAGCTATATGCTATAGTCATCCGATTTGGATACATTTTTACAGAATTATGTGGAAGCCTATTAAACTTATATAAATCAAGATTGGTGACGTTACGTTGGAAAACAAAAAAGTTTTTCTCACTAGAACTATTTTTTAGACCGATCTTTTCTATGGCAGCTATATGATATAGTCATCCGATTTTAATAAATTTTTACAGAATAATGTAGAAGTATATAAAACTTATATAAACCAAGATTGAAGACTCTACGATGGAAAACAAAAAAGTTTTTCTCACTAGAACTATTTTTTTGACCGATCATTCCTATGGCAGCTATAAGATATAGTCTTCCGATTTTGATAAATTTTTCCAGAATTATGTGGAAGCATATAAAACTAATATATACCAAGATTGGTGACTCTACGATGGAAAACAAAAAAGTTTTTCTCACTAAGACTTATTTTCCGACCGATCATTCCTATGGCAGCTATAAGATATAGTCATCCGATTTTGATAAATTTTTCCAGAATTATGTGGAAGCATATAAAACTAATATATACCAAGATTGGTGACACTACGTTGGAAAACAAAAAAGTTTTTCTAACTAAGACTTATTTTCTGACCGATCATTCCTTTGTGGTGGAAGTTTTCTCATTATGAGCGATATGCTATAAAGTCAACCGATTTTGATAAATTTTAACAGAATTATGTGGAAGCATATAAAACTAATATACACCACGATTGGCAAAGCTACCATGAAAAACAAAAAAGTTTTTCTCACTAGAACTAGTTTTTGGACCGATCGTTCCTATGGCAGCTATATGATATAGTCATCCGATCCGGCCAGTTCCGACAAATGTGCAGCCTATGTGTATTTAAAGACTTTTTGCAAAGTTTGATCAAGATAGCTTTAAAACTGAGGGAGGAGATAGCATAGAAACAGACGGAAATTGCTATATCGACTCAGTTTGTCGTGCTGATCAAGAATATATATTCTTTATGGGGTCGGAGATGCTTCTTCTATGCGTTACAAATATCAGCAGAATTTTAATATATACTCTGCAAAGGTATAATAAATACCTTTTTTAATTATTCCTTTTCATTAATCATAGCATACTTATAAGGGCACTTTTCATTATACGTAGAAATTATGGGTATTTTTTCGGGAGCAAAGGGTCTATTCAGAGCCTGATTTTGTGATTTTTAAAAGTTGTCTCGGTGTCCAAGTTTTTAACATTTTTTCAAAAATACTTTCTAATAAACTCATTTCTAAACTTTGTTCAATTAATTTTTGCCAGCAAAAGGTTAAAATCTTCCTCTAGTGGATTGGTAACAAAAGTTGCTAAAAATATCATTGCCTACTTCTAGGCGAAAAAGACAAACAAACAAACGAACTGAGTGAATGCCAAGTGCAAACTCAACACTTGAAATGTAATGCATTTGCTTCACACATTGTATGGCTGATGTTGACATGGCCATGTCATCAGTCTCCCCAGTCAGTCAGCGTCAGAGTCAGTTCCAGGCATAGAGCTCGCGTTTATATGCTGTTATTTACAATAGCGCATTTTTACACATATTTTTTCAAAGTCAACAACATGATTTTTCGCAGTCTGTGACGTGTGCATAAACCCCAACGCCCACGGGGCGAAAGAGCAACAGGGAAACAACATTTACATTTTAAGTAGTTTTTAAATCGCTGCAGACAAACGTCAGCGTGTTGACAATTTATCATGTGACCCCCCCAGCCCCCTTCCCAATCTCTCTAGCGGGGTATGGGTAGAAATGTCTGGGTACTACGTGAGCCCAAAGCTAAGGCAGTTGCAATTTTTGATTGATTGCTCAGGCATCTGCTGAAGCCAGTGGTTTATGGCCATTTGAACTGCTCGGTTATTGCTTGACCGTTTTTACTTTATTTTAATTAATTTAAAGCAGAATCCTGTAGCCGAGAATGCAACTTATTGATTTATGCGCCCGCAGCTCGCACATGCAAATGAAGCGGAAACTGTGAAACTGAAAAACGGCAAAACTGCAAAACTGAAGTGTGTTAACAGGCAACAGCGAGCAGAAACAGAGGCCTGCCCGGTCTGTCGCCACTTAACAGAAGAATACTCAATTAGCTGCGAATGCACTGGGAAAATATAAATCGAAGGCCAGGAAATGGCCCTGAACCCAATTTCAGGGATTAAAGTTGAATGTGTAAGTGTCGAAATGGTTTTGGGAAATATTTTAAGTAAAGAGTTGCTTTTGATTGAATAAACACGATTTGTTGCCTTTAAAGCCTGTTGTATCTGAATCTGTCTTCATTCCATCCACTTGCACTTGTGATTTAAGCAAGCACAGGGCCATTTTCTAATGTTCCCTTTTTGTAAATCCAGGTGCTTATTGAATAAATATATGTAGCCTATTTTTAGGCTGCGGTTTAAATCATACGTGGGTCGAGCAAAGATATTTCAAAAGCGTCCTAAAAGTAGGCACCCTATATTTTCTCAATAAGCACCTGGATTTACAAAAATTGAACATTAGGAAATGGCCTTAAGTGTGACATAAATGTAACGAACATCACACATTTTGGACGAACGAAACACTCTATATGGAATGATTAAATATTTTTCTGTTTCTTATGCCTCCACCATTTGTTGATTTTACTGCTAAAAAGCTAAAAATTGAGAAAATGTATGTTGATTTAAAATATGATTTCCCATTTGAATATCGTACAAACGGCAATTTGTATAGATTTCAGAACGTTTTGATACCACATTCGATGGTTCTCACCCGAGACCTGCCACGAGCAACTAATTTGCGAGCTCACTCCTCGTATTAACCGGGCTTGATTGCGCTCTTCTTTCATACTGGCATCGCTCGCCAATGCTCATTTGGACATTATCTCAAAACGAGCAAGCCTTTTGCACGCACGAGTAATAATAGTTCAAGCTCATTTGAGCATGTAAGCAATATGAGCAATTTAGCTCAGTTGAGGTAATCACTCGCGCTCTCCACCACATTAAATCTAGAGAGAGCTATCTCTTTTGCTCGCACATGTTGTTTTTATTTATGTTATGCTCGTTTTGTGATTTTTTGATCGCGGCAAGCTGATTGTGTATTTCAGAATTGCTCGCTGCGACTCGTGCTTAACGAGCAACAAGCAAAACCAGCTCGTTGATAGCATAAGCTCGCTATTTTAATGATGCGCTGTATATTAATTTTCGTAGAAGTTGGTAACGCATAGAAATATTCATTTCCGACTCCATAAATTATATATATTCTTGATCAGTCCGCCTGTACGCCCGTCCGCCTGTCTGTCCGTCTGTTTCTACGCGAACTAGTCCCTCAGTTATAAAAGCTATCGAGCTGAAATTTTGCACAGAGTCTTATTTTTACTGTTTTTTTTTATTAATATGTCGGAACCGTTCGGATCGGATGACTATATCTTATAGCTGTCATAGGAACGATCGGTCGAAAAATAGGTCTTAATGAGAAAACCTTTTTGGTTTTATTAATACCGTTTATAAACTCAGCAGTTATGAATATTATATGCTTTCACACAGTTCTGCAAAAGTTGGTCGAAATCGGATGACTATATCTTATAGCTGCCATAGGAAGAATAGGTCGTAAAATAGGTCTTTGTGAGAAAAACTTTTTTTTATCCATGATTACGTTCTTTACGTTCTTTTAAGAAATTATGAATATCATATGCTTTTAAACTGTTTTACAAAATTTGGTTAAGATCAGATGACTATATTCTATAGCTGTCATAAGACCGATCGGTCCGAAAATTTGTTTTACTAAGAAAAGTTTTTTTTTTGTGGTAGCGTGATCAAATTTTGATTTTCAATGATTTTGAATTGATAAATATTTGATATATATATTCTATATATATTTTATCGGTTAAATAAGTTGGAGTGAATTTTTGAAAGTGTATTAAAACTTCGGCACAGTCCAAGTTTGCTTTGCCTTCTCGTTTTCTTTTACTTTTGTCGCTAAGACCAATATGAAAACGTCAAGTTAAATACATTTTATTGCTTTTTGCGCCGAATTTCGCTCAGTGCCCGGATGTCGCTTTGTGGTGACAGCTCTCCGACTCTGTTCGGCTCGTTAAGTTGATCAATGCCTTCGGCGGGTCCGTGGCCAAGTGTCACGTCGAGTGTCAACATGGTCTCCTGCTGCAGCTCCTCCTGCTGCTCACTTCTGCATTCTGCGCATTAATTATTAACTGCATTTCATTGCCATCGACTCAGTGAGTGTGTGTGTGTGTGTCACTTATCGGACCATCTTTAGCAGTTGCCCAAGTTAAAGTCGAAATTTGTGAAAATTCAATTGGATTTTTTTGTTGTTGTTGAAAACTTTGCAGACGTCGGAAATGCGACATAACTAATTTCCATGTTTTTTTTTTATTATTTTTCCTTAACGATAAACTTTTCCATAAACTGCAAGCCGAAGATGCCAAAGTTGCATCAAAGAAAAATTTATGAAGTGGCTGCTGCCGCGGCTGATTTCAGCTGTCCAGGAATGTGGGCAAGCACGCTTCCCGCCAGGGCCAATCGACGCGCATTTTCTGCACCATTTCAATTCTGGCTTTTGCCCTCTTCCTACACTCGTCCTTGGCCGGTTTGATAAATTGTCTGGAAATTACAAATGGACAAGAGGCCAATAGCTTTTAGGCAAAATCTCTCAACGTAGAAGAGGGAGGCTAAACATTTATGGTAATTTCAAATAAATGTATGGCAGAAACGGGGCAACATTTGTGTAGCAGATTTTAAGGCGCTTCCTGTCTATTTACGCTGATTTATGGCCCCGGGCATTGTTGACTCTTAATGGCAAATGTCGACAAATTTGTTTTAATGGTCAATATAATACGAGTAGACGTTGTGTTTTGTGCTTGTGTTTTGATTTATCTGTCGAACGACTTTCACTTAGTAACAGCTTCTACAGGGAAGTTGCCTGGTTACAGATACAAAATTTTTGTTTAGTAAAAATGCCCTGCAATTGTCCTCCCAGGCCGCTGGCCGGCGAAGCCAGGTAAGTCTTGAGTGAAATAGAGAGAGAGAGAGCAGAGTGTTACTTAAACTAACCCAAAACTAGAGCTGTCTACAATACGGGTCCTCTACTGGATGCAGTACAACGGTCGGGCTTGTATGAGGACAGCAAGACATTTGTGGATATGAAAATGCGTTATCCACCCGAGAAAACATTGGCGGACTTTCAGCATATACGCTGCGAAGCCGCCAGTTCACCCGAAGTCTTGGAGAAATTTATAGAGGTATTAAAATTGAATTAAAATTGTATACCCGTTATTCTTAAGCAGAAGGAAGCCTGTTTCTTCGAACGACCGTGTGTGTGTCTGTATAAATACCTATAAAGTGAGCAGGTCGTCTATACAACTATTTCAAGAACCTCCTATTTCTATTGTCAGTAAATTTCGCAGAAGTTTACAGATATCGGGTCGTCTATACATCTTTTTTAAGAACCTCCCGGTCCTATCATCAGTAGACTGTCGTCTATACTACTATTTCAAGAACCTTCCGGTACTATCATCAGTAGACTGTCGTCTATACAACTATTTGAACAACCTCCCGTTCCTATCATCAGTAGACTTTCGCTAAAGTTTACAGATATCAGGTCTTCTATACAACTATTTCAACAACCTTCCGTTCCTATCATCAGTAGACTTTCGCTGAAGTTTACACATATCAGGTCGTCTATACAACTATTTCAAGAGCTTCCCGTTCCTATTATCAGAAGACTTTCGCTGAACTTTACAGATATCAGGTCTTCTATACAACTATTTCAAGAACCTCCCGTTCCTATCGTCAGAAGATTTTCGCTGAAGTTTCCAGATATCGGGTCGTCTATACAACTATTTCAAGAACCTCCCATTCCTATCATCAGTAGACTTCGCTCAATTTTACTGATATCAGGTTTTCTATACAACTATTTTAAGAACCTCCCGTTCCTATCGTCAGAAGACTTTCGCTGAACTTAACAGATATCAGGTCTTCTATACAACTATTTCAAGAACCTCCCGTTCCTATCATCAGTAGACTTTCTATCATCAGTAGAGTGTCGTCTATACTACTATTTCAAGAAGCTTCCGGAACTATCATCAGTAGACTGTCGTCTATACAACTATTTGAACAACCTCCCGTTCCTATCATCAGTAGACTTTCGCTGACGTTTACAGATATCAGGTCGTCTATACAACTATTTCAACAACCTCCCGGTCCTATCATCAGAAGACTGTCGTCTATACAACTATTTCAACAAACTCCCGTTCCTGTCATCAGTAGACTTTCGCTAAAGTTTACAGATATCGTGACGTCTATACAGCTATTTCAAGAGCTTCCCGTTCCTATATTCTTCCGAAATTTACAGATATCAGATATCACATCTTTTATAATCTTCTATAATCATTACCAGCATTTTTACTACCGACTCTGTTAACTTAACATAATGTTAATTCTCTGTTAACTGAACATAATGTTAATGCTCTGTTAAAGAATTTATTTACCTTTTCCTTCTGAGTAATGCACTGTTAAAGTAACATAATGGTAATGCTCTTTTACAGAATTTACTTGCCTTTTCCTTCTAAGTAACGGGTATATTGCAGTCTTCAACCTTACGCTCTCTTCTCGGGTATATTGCAGTCTTCAACCTTACGCTCTCTTCTAACCAAAATCTCATGCTTTTTTTTTGCCTTAGCAACATTTTGAGAAGAAAGGCTCAGAGCTGGAACTCTGGACACCCACCGATTGGAAGACAAATCCTCCATTTGTGGAAAAAATTTGTGATCCTGAATTTAAAAAATTTGGTATTGACTTGAATGAGATGTGGAAACCGTTGGGTCGTCGCATTAAGGACGAGGTGAAGGACAATCCTCAACTATATTCCATAGTTTATGTACCCAATCCTTTTATTATACCCGGTGGACGTTTCCTGGAGTACTACTATTGGGATTCGTATTGGATTATACGCGGTTTACTCTTGTCTGGCATGCAGGAGACAGCTCGTGGTATGCTGGATAACTTTTTGGCTCTGGTGCGACAATATGGTTCCATACCGAATGGAGGACGCATTTACTACTATGGTCGTTCGCAGCCACCTTTATTGATCTTCATGGTCAAGGCTTATGTGGACATAACCAAGAATGATAAATATGCCATACAGGCTTTGCCTATGCTTGAGTTGGAATACAATAATTTCACCCGAAATCATGCCGTAGATGTGCAAGGACGCACCATGTATCGCTATACAGACATCTCCATAGGTCCAAGACCCGAAGCCTATCGCGAGGATGTGGCCTGTGCTGAGGATTTTCCAAAAGATAGTGATAAGGAGGAGCACTACTCGGAACTGAAGTCAGCCTGTGAGTCGGGTATGGATTTCAGTTCGCGTTGGTTTATTACAGATGAAGGCACTAATGAGGGCACTCTGAAGGATATTAAAACTAGATCCATTGTGCCAGTTGAACTAAATGCCATAATCTTTCGCAATGGTAAAATATTGGCTGAGTTCCATAAAAAGGCGGGCAATATTGTAAAGGCGGAACAATATCAGGAAAAATGCTGTGAGCTGGTTAAAGCCATACGGGATATCATGTGGAATGAGGAGTCGTGCATTTGGTTGGATTACGATCTCTTGAATAATAAGCCGCGTCCCTACTTTTGTGTGACCAATCTGTCTCCACTCTGGGCCAGAGCTTTTCCTCTGTCCGATATCGAAAAGGTTTCCCAGTGCGTGATGACATATATTAACAATAATAATCTAGATTGCTATCCTGGAGGGGTGCCACATACCTTAGTGCCTACAGGCCAGCAGTGGGACTATCCAAATGTCTGGCCACCCATGATGTTTATACTCGTTGAGGGTCTGGAGAATCTGGGCACACCTGAGGCCAAGGAATTGTCCAAACGTTGGGCTCATCGTTGGGTTAAGACCAATTATAAGGCGTTCAAGAGCTCGGGCTTTATGTTTGAAAAGGTGGGTCAACTTAGAGACTCAGAAAAAATTTATTCTTAGGATCTAGCTTAGTTGTAATTCTTTCACTCTCAGTATTCTTAGAAGTTCTGCTAACTTAATCTATCTGATCCTACAGTATAATTGCGAGCAGTTCGGTACGCCAGGCTGTGGCGGTGAATATGATAATCAAACAGGCTTCGGTTGGACCAATGGAGTGCTCATTGAATTTCTCTACAAACACGGCAAAGATTTGTCTCTCTCTGATGATAGCGATGATGTATGTAGATGTATAACTGAAATCGCAAAGAAAAAAAAAGAAAATGCTGATGTTATCATTACGAGTGAGGACAATATACCAAAATGTGGAAACTAATTTTTGGGTTAAAATAATAATATAGTAATAATAAATTTCGAAAAATTAATTTACTTTCAATTCCTTGTGTTAAAATTTTTATGGGCATTCAATAGACTAGATCCTCAATGGGCATATTAAAAATATTTGTCTGTGACAGAAGCAATAGCTAAGCTTTGGAGTGTATTAAATAATCAAAAAAAGCAAGGCGCACTATTAGTCGGTTGCAAAAATAAAATTCACGCACGGTGAGTGGATCGCTACTTGACTCGAGCCTCCCCTATAAGCGATGTATTTGCTGTTGTTGTTGGACTGCTCCCAAACTCAAATTTTGCCTATGCTTCTTTGATTTTTTTTAAGCTGGCTTTACATTGGGTAATAAAATGAAAAATGAAAGGAAATTGACTCTAATTGATACAAAATAAGGTAATGTAAACCCAGCCTTATTGTAAATATCTTTCAAGCGGCTTGTTTCTAGGCTTCTCGACAAAGCTGCAAGGAGTTACAAGGTTAACTGCGGAACAGGTCCAATAGTCTCGCTCCCTGTCTTTTGCTCTTTGGTGTATATTAAGCTTTAAAAAAGTAAGTCAAATTGAGTTTTAGCTGGCGCGAGGAGACTCTGAAGATTTTTTTAAAATCATTCATACGCAGTGTTGCCTATTTTCATATATTTATTTTATTTATAAACAACCGGCGCACAGTGGCTGATTTGGTTGATTTAGCGTTGCAAAAATCATAACATTTAAACGGAAAAATATATTTAAATAATTTTAATAGGACGTTGATAGAGAATTTCGATAAAAGTTGTCGTTGTATTAAGTACTAACCATGATCCAATAATTTATAGACAGTTGGAGTTAGTTTTTTCTCCTGATATTTTGCACGTAACAGATTTCTTGTGTCCTTGGCATATTTTCGATGTTGAAGAATCTGCGGGATGTGTTTCCATCATTCGTGACGACTTTCCGAGCTCCGCCAAGAACTTCTGTTATCCCATTTCCTTATAGTTTTTCTTGTTGCATTGCCACTGTCATCAAAGTCGTCTAATTGTCGTGGAAGAGTATATGCCAATTTAAACATGAACTAAGCATTGTAATCCAATCAGAACGACTTTTCCTCCTGTAGTTTCGACTAAAATTGGCCTGATTTACCTGCAGGTAAATTGGCATTTATTGCTGTAGCGGCTAGGTATGCTGGTATATGCAGCTGCAACTTGCACAATACATTTTTAATAAACTATTTCATGTTTCTCATACTTTAAATCTCTAATGTTAATCAACCTTTTTTCCGAGCCTCTTACTGTTAAAAAATTGACTCGAAAATAGTGTCTACCCAAAACATGAATTCCAACATTCATCGTAGAAATAATAAAATTGTGTTACGCCAAATCAGAAACTGTGCGGCGTCTGTTAGATTTAATATTCAATATTTTCAATATAAAAAGGGGGATTTTTTAAGCGTATTTTTTTTTAAATCGAATAAAACTCAATTTGCATCATATATTCAAAATTATTGTTGGAATCGACAAATTGGCCTTTGTCACTAAGGTTTTAAAGATAACTTCATGTTTTTTTGTTTGTTTGTAAGTCTTCCATGATGAAATGGCAGAGTATACTGAAAACTTTTCACTTTGACAGATGACGTTTGGACGCCATTGCCAACCAGTGCTGCCAACCTGAAAATCTTAACTCTTAAAAAATCACCCATTAATTTGAGCCTTAAGTTGGAAAAGTGCAAGAATTGAAAGCTTGAGATGCAGAATTTCCCTACAATTTTTTGTTATAAACAGTCATACGTAAAAATTTTCCAAACTTTGATAGGCCCTAGTCTGCGTGAAATGAAAATGATAATCTGAATGGTGCAAAGTACATCGGCAAAAAAATCTAGGCGATTGGCAAGTACTGAAGGAATCTGGTGTCAATTCTAGTTTATTTTTGTCTTAAGTTCAAGAGGATCCAATCATTTTAGAATTTTTGATAACTTTGTGTCTTTGGTTGGTAAAAGTGCAAGAGTTGAAGATAGAGCTTGAAAATTCATGCTTGAAATGTGCTTTAGAATCCAAGACAATTCTGTAATGAACTTGACACGAAATAGTCAGCTTGATGATCAAACGATAATCTCGAAGGTGTTCAAAGTCGGGGCTATATGGTGGAAGTGCCATTGCTTTTCAATTCAGCTTTGACGATTGACCAAAGAGAGTTGTCATGATAGAAAAGCATACCAAAGCATGATAGAATGCGTTTGGCAAATCCGGGATGTGTTTTTTGTATGGTTTTTGTCCAATTCGAATAGCTGATTCCAGTACGAAATCGAATTAATGGTTTCAAAGTAAAAAGGTCTGATGCTACCTTGTAATAGATTTAACATTCGGAATTTCCTTTTAAGCACCCGATTCCCCATTTTACGAAATGAACTACTCATCGAATTGCCTTTGATATTATCACTTATTTTTGTTTTAATAAAGCAGCCTGGGACTTACCTGCTTAAACCCTGGTCTAACATTTGTCATTACTTTTGGTTATTTTGCCCTCACAGAGACAAATCAAAATTTTTTGTTTGTTTTAAATATGGCTGCTAAATGCGTTTGTGAACCATCTACTCTGGGGGGCGAAAACAGGTAAGTCGTTGATCTTGACTAAGTCGTTGATCCTACAACTTCTCCATCTTCCAGCGGCGTTTATTGTAATGGCTCGCTAATGGAAGCAGTGCAAAGAGCACGTTTGTTTCCAGATAGCAAGACATTTGTGGGCATGAAAATGCGTTATCCACCAGAAAGAATAATTGCAGATTATGAGCTATTTAGCAACTGTCGTAAGAACGATGGGTCGCTCAAATTTCTGCAAATGTTCGTGGAGGTAAGTGACCATCTCTAGAAATTTTAAGTTTAAACTAATCCTTTTGTTTGCCTTAGAAACATTTTGAGATATGCACAGAACTAGAGTTCTGGACGCCCACCGATTGGAAACAAGAACCGCCGTTTGTGGCGAATATCTCTGATCCCAAGCTAAAACAATTTGGTAAGGACTTGAATGGCACTTGGAAGCAGCTGGGTCGTCGCATTAAGGATGAAGTTGAGGAGAATCCTCAAATGTATTCCATAGTGCATGTACCTAATCCATTTATGGTGCCCAGCGAACGTTTTCATGAGTACTACTATTGGGATTCGTACTGGATAGTGCGCGGTTTGCTGTTGTGTGGCATGCAGGATACAGCCCGTGGTATAATAGATAATTTTCTGGCTCTAGTGGAGCAATATGGTTTCATACCTAGTGGAGGACGCATCTATTTCTCTGGCCGCTCACAACCACCTTTGTTGATACACATGGTCAAGGCCTATGTGGACTGTACCAAGGATGAGGAATATGCCATACAGGCTTTGCCTTTGCTTGAAACGGAATATACAAATTTTACCACGAAACATGAAGTGGAGGTTAAGGGACGCATCATGTACAGATATAACGATACTTCCAGCGGACCCCGACCTGAATTCTATCGCGAGGATGTGGCCTGTGCCTCTGATTTTCTCAGTGAGCCCGAAAAGGAGGAACACTACTCGGAACTGAAGTCGGCCTGCGAGTCTGGCATGAACTACAGTTCGCGTTGGTTTATCTCAAAGGAAGGCACAAATGAGGGCACCATTAAGGATATAAAAACCAGATCCATAGTGCCGGTTGATCTAAATGCCATACTCTTTCGTAACTGTAAAATACTGGCAGAGTTCAATACAAAGGCGGGCAATGCCGAGAAGGCCGAAGAGTATAAGCAAAAAGTCCTGTGAGCTGGTTAGGGCCATACGAGATGTTATGTGGAATGAAAAGTGTGGCATTTGGTTGGACTACGATCTCTTGAATAATAAGCCGCGTAACTATTTTTGTGCCTCCAATCTAACGCCTCTCTGGGCGAGAGCCTTTCCTTTGGCCGATAACGATAAGATATCCAGATCCGTATTGAACTATATTAGATGCAATAAGCTGGACAGCTATCCGGGTGGAGTACCCAATACCTTAATGCCCACGGGTCAACAGTGGGACTTTCCCTATGTCTGGCCGCCTATGATGTTTATAGTAATCGAAGGTCTGAATAATCTGGGCACACCTGCGGCCAAAGCCATGTCCAAAAGTTGGGCTCAACGCTGGGTCAAATCGAACTATCAGGCTTATAAGACTACGGGTTGTATGTCTGATAAGGTAGGTTAACTAAGAAGTGGGCTGCCTTTTATATTTCTGGATTAGGGAGTTTTATTTTAATTTTGAGCAAACTATACTAGAAACTTAATTTTTATATCTACAAATTGAAAAGGCCTTTAATCAAATTTTGCATTTCTTAAGTATGGGTTTTTGAAAAAGGTGTTGCGTTTTTACGGTATGGTGACGACGGTCGAGGCTGTGGAAAAATTTTTGATTATGGGTCTAACGGTTTTTTATGTAACAATTCCGAAAAAAATTGGTTAAATTCGGATGACTATGTGCTGCCAATAATTGTTCTAGGGAACAACTTTTTGTTTTCCTCGTCGTCTCACGGTAGATAGTATGTTATTAAATTTTCGGATGAAGATTTTCGGGGAAAGTGTTTTAAGAGTTTTTATATGGTCAAATTTTTTTACATGTTTAAATTTTGTAATAGATATCTATATCCTATATAATTATGTTAAATTGTTGAGTTTTATTTGAAAAATCATTGAAGATGTTTTATTTAGAGTTTTATTTTTATTACTCAAGCATAAGGATAATTCTTGATTGTTTATCGTTAACAGTTAAGACAATCTAATATACCCTTTCTATATGGAAAATTGAAAACAGGCCCAATTGACAGCCACACTTCAAGCAGTTCTTGAAGTCAAAACTTAAAGTTGTCAGAGAAAAATTTTAATATTATAAAATCGGGCAAAATCAGGCAATAACCACATAAACTATCGTGTAGATGACACTTTAATAAACAATATTGCATTCACAAAAACGACAATACACAAAAATCCACTAAACTTTTACCCCTCGAGACAGAATTACTTTGAGGTTAATCTCTCTTGATGCTCGAACTCAAAGTTGTCTGAGAAAAATCAAGATTTTACAGATTCGGGCAAAATTGGGCAAAAACCATTTCAACTATCGTGTAGATGACACTTTAATAAACAATAGTGCATTCACAGTGACGACAATCCACGAAAATGCACTAAACGTTTACCCCACAAAACAGAATTACTTTGAGGTTAATCTCTCTTGATGCTCGAACTTAAAGTTGTCTGATAAAAACCAAAATATTATGAAATCGGGCAAAATCGGGCAAAAATCCATTTTAACTATCGTGTAGATGACCCTTTAATAAACAATAGTGTGCATTCACAGTGATGACAATTTACAAAAGTCCACTAAACTTGTACCCCACAAAACAGAATTTCTATGAGGTTTATCTGTCTTGATGCTCAAACTCAAAGTTGTCTGACAAAAATCATGATTTTACGAATTCGGGCAAAATTGGGCAAAAATCATAGGACAATCGTATAGAAAATATCTTAATAAGCAATATTGCATTCACAGTGATGAGAATTCACGAAAATGCACCAAACTTTAACCCCACGAAACAGAATTACTTTGAGGTTAAACTCTCTAGATGCTCGAACTCAAAGTAGTCTAAGAAAAATCGAGAGTTTGTAAATTCGGGCAGAAACCATTAGATTAACAATAATGTAGCTAAGACAGCTAGTACAGAAAATACCTTAATGAACAATATTGCAGTTATAACATATATAACAGTTACTACAATACAAGACCATCCATCAAATTTAAAAAAAAAAACAAACAAAACATCATCTATGATTTTTTTTTCAAATAAAACTAGCAGGGACCGTAAATAATGATTATTTTGTATTTTTCAATATTAAAAATCAACCACTTAGAGTAGCCGCAAAAATATTTGAATTATACCTGTCGGGTTCTTTTTGGATAATCTATGGGAAATCCACCAATGATTTTTAAATTGTTGATTTTTAAATATATTCCTCAATGATAATGATTATTTTTTAATTTTTATTTTTGACTCAAACCAAATGATTATTTCCTGAAGAAAAAATAAAAATCAAATATAAATTTTTATTTTCTGAGTGTAAAAATAAAAATAAAAATTTTGATTATATTGTGATTTTTATTTTTTCGCTCAAATATATCACTCAAAGGTCGATTATGACTCTCTGAAAAGGAGCTGTGGCGAAATTGATACATATCCCTTTGATAGAGTTGTAATCGAACCTTGATTTGACCAAAAATACAAAATAATCATTATTGTTAGTATTTATTTTTCACTCAGAAAATAATCATTATATTTATTATATTTTTCCTCAGGAATTAATCATTACGGTTTGAGTAAAAAATAAAAATCAGAAATAATCATTATTTTCTGAGTAAAAAAATAAATATCAACAATAATAATTATTTTGTAATTTTTATAATTTCACTTATAATGATTACAGTCCCTGAAAACTAGACCTGCAATTATTATTATAAATTTATATTTAAGAAATTCAGTCAAAATTATTATTAACGATGAAAAATAATAAAAAAACTCCATTAATTAATAACGATTAATTTTTTTTAAATAAAATTGAAAATAGCAAATCATTGGCCGTGTTCAGCAGAAGAACTGGCTCCCTGATCATAATATATTTTTTGGTGATTCACTTAGCCTACTTTTCCTCTTGTATTTAATATGATATTTACATGGAGCTTTTTCAAATGTCAATTTAGCAGTTTTTTTTAAGCTGATCAGTGATCAAATGTCTGCTGAACGCTCCCATTGCGTATTTGAGAAGCTGAGCCCAAAATAATAGCTTTACACTCGACGGAAAATGTTATTTTTTTTTATTAAAAAACAGCGTTTGTATTTTTTCAAACTCTTCTTGTAACTAATCGACACAAAAAGCAGATTTGCTCGGATTCACGAAATATAAAAGGCAACCCACTTAATCCCCAAATTTTTAGTTATTATTAATAACTTAATTATATTTTACAGTACAATTGCGAGAAGTTTGGTGTAGCAGGCAGTGACTGTAGTAGCCAAAGTCAAACTGGTTATGGTTGGTCAAATGCCATAGTCATTTACTATTTGGAAAAATATGGCAAGGAGATGTGCCTCTCGGAGGACAATAGTGAAGAAACCTGTGCATGCAAACCACCGGAAGCTACTAAGAAGCCCAAATGTGATGCAAATGGTGCCAAAAAACGCGAGTTTATAATTACTAGTGATGCCAATATGGAGGAAAAGTGCCCAGTTGTACCGTGTCCAGCAAAGAAAGCAGCTGAAGTGCCGGAATGTGCCGAAGTTGAGGAACAGAAAGATAATGCTGAATGTTACTGTGAGTGCAGTGAGACACCAACGCCTGCTGAGAAAAATGCAAAAGCAAACGTACATCAGGCGCAACAGGCACCACAGACGGCGGCTACCAATGGATGTGGTTGCATCACGTCGCTGATAGAACAACCAGTTGCAGAAATTAGTCCACAGCAGAATGCCAACGATTGCCCATGTGAGTGTGAAGTGCCAGCGAATCCACCGGCCAGACAAAATGACGGACCACTATGTGGACTATGTCAACCGAATGATAAATGTGGACCGGACACAACAATAAATACAGCCAGATGTAGTATAGCATCCAATGCACCAGCTAAAGATGCTAATGTCTGTCCATTTTGTGGTATGTCAATGGGAGCAGCACAGTCCCCGGATGCACAGACTTTACAGCAAAGTCCGGATATAAGATGCTCAGTACCAACGGAGTCCATGATGCCAGTTGATTGCAGGTGCCAAGAAGAGGAAGAAGCTATGTTGCAGATGCAGCAACAGCAACAGCAGCAGCAACTGCAACAGCAGCAGCAACTGCAACAGCAACAGCAACAGCAACAGCAGCAGCAGCAATTGGATGAGCGTCCATGTTGTTGTGATGTTTCAGTAGGAACTAGCCTTCATCATCAAAAGCCACAGCAAAAACAGTTTACGCCCCAGCAGCAGCAGGCCACCTCCAGGGTCTCCAAATCAGTTGGCACCAACAATTGCCCCCCCGAACCAGTTACCTGTCCCCCAGTTACTCCACCCTGTGGCAATAACATGGTCAGCAAACAATTTCCATTGGCCGATAAAAAAACTGGTGGCGGTTGCATAGAACAACCCGAGCCCGAGTCAGACTGCTGCTGTTGTCGGGAGAAGACTGCCGCCGCAAAACCAACCAAAGAATGCAATTAGAGAAATTCGCAAATTATCTTTATCTACCAGAGTAATTAATAAATAAATAAAGCAGCCAAACAAAAAGAAAAATTAAACATTTTCCATTGCCTTAGCTTTAACTTGGTATATTGATCAGACATATAAGCCCAAGCTGTGCGCATTGTTGTTGTAGCTTTCTCATATTACGATCATGTTTCATTATGCCATATGCAAGCTTGAGTTAACGAAGTTGTATGAGTTCTTATGTCAATTACTCTTGGGCAAAGTATTTATTTAAATTAATTATTTGTACCTTTACGTACACTATGTAAGAAGTATTCTTCACCAAATCGTTTTTTGCAACGTATATTTATCCCAAAAAAAACAATGAAAATCAGAAAGTAGGAGTGAAAAGAGGAAAAAAAGTTGGTAATCATGCTCCATTAACTATTACATGGCGATTTTCAGTTTTTTTTTTAAAAATGATGCCGCCGGCCCACAAACCGTTAAAAAAATTGAATTTTTTAGTGTGCATTGGTAGCTCTTGAACTGCCTATGGCTGAAAATTATTATGCCCATTGAGTCAAAAACTAGCTTTTATTTTTTTTAAGCGCAACAAATTTCTGACAGTACAAAAATTTTGATAATAAAATTTCGTTGTCTTTTCATGGTGAAATGGCAGACCTTACTAAGCATTTTCGGCGTTGCCACATGTTACAAATCAGGCGTCAAAAAATTCAGACTGAAAACCCAAAGAGCTTAAAAATCATCTATATCAAACGTCGTCGTCCAAGTCAGGGCTGTCCGAACACACTCGGAAAATTCACACAGACACGAGCCGAACACATGCCGAGCCCTTCCCAAAGCCAATCAGTGCCTGCCTTGCCTTCATCGAGGTAGGTTCGAGGCTCTTTGCATCGCATTATATTCGCACAACAATACACTCACTTTATCACCTTGCTCTTCCTAGGGAATCCTGCTTTATACATCCAGTCGCAAAGATAAGTTGGAAAATGCAAGTGTATGAAAACTTTTTATACGAAGGTACAAAGATATATTGTTTGAACCTTCTAGACATTTATTCTAATCATTATTACCTATCTATCCACTATATATCATTTTCCGAACAGAGTTGTCACCCCCACTTTGAAAAAATCCCTAAATTTCGCACTATTTTAAGGATAAATTACTTGAACGTTCTTGACATATATTCTGCTCATTATTACTAATCGATCCACTGAACATCATTTTCCGATCAGATGAATGATTATAGAGTTGTCACCCCCTCACTTTAAATAATTCCTCAAATTTCGCACAATTTTAATGATCCATTCTTCGAACCTTATAGACATTTATTTCAATCATCATTACTTATCGAGCCCCCATACATTGTATACCGATCAGATGATTGATAGTAGAGTTGCCACCCCCACAATTTGAAAAAAATCCTCATATCTTCCACAGTTATAAAGATAGATTGTTCAAACTTTCTAGACATGTATTCTTCTCATTATTAATTATCGATCCTCTATTCATCGATTTCGATCAGATGAACGATAATAGAGTTGTCACCCCTCATTTTGGAAAAATCCTCAAATCTCACACAATTTTTGGGATAGATTATTCGAACCTTCTAGACATTTATTTTAATCATCATTACTTATCGAGCCCTCATACATATATCGTATACCGATCAGATGATTGATAATAGAGTTGTCACCCCCTCACTTTGAACAAATCAGGAAATCTCGGACAATTTTAAGGATAGATTGTATAAACCTTCTAGACATATATTCTACTCATCATTACTTATCGATCCACTAAACATAATTTTGGGATCAGATGAACGATAGTAGAGTTACCACTCCCACAATTTGAAAAACACCTCAAATGTCCCACAATTTTGAAGTTAGGTTGTTTGAACCTACTTGACATATTTTCTACTCATTATTAATTATCGAACTACTATACATAATTTTCCGATCAGATGAAAGATAGTAGAGTTGTCACCCCCTCACTTTGGAAAAATCATAAAATCTCGCGCAATTTAAAGTACAGATTGTTCGAACCTTCTAAACATTTATTTTTATCATCATTGCTAATTGAGCCCCCGATTAGACAAACGATAGTAGAGTTGCCACCCCCACTTTTTCATAAAACCTCATATCTCCCACATTTTTAAAAATGGGTTGTTCAAACCTTCTACTCATCATTACTTATCGAGCCCCCAGACATCGTATCCGGATCAGATGATTGATAGTAGAGTTACCACCTCCACAGTTTTATACAAACTTTGACAGGTACAGAATATATTACAGTCGGGCTTGACCGACTTTCTTTCTTGATTTTATTTAACTTTATTTATTTGATATTTGGTATTATTTTAAAATTTTGTTTACTTGCGATAAAAACCCGTTTTTTCTTCGATTTATTTTATTTTGAGACATTGTTCCAACTTATGACACAAATTAATATTATATACACCCCAGCAAAATGGGGAATAAAAACAAGCCTCTAATTTGTTCCCTGACATGCCTCATTCACATTTCCACTATGGTTATCTTTATGGGGCTGTCAATATCTCTGTGTATGGGCAAGGACACATTTGTTGAAAAGCGAAAGTCTCGTTTGACACAATTGCGCCCCTCCTCCTCATGTGTGTGTGTGTGCTCAGGCTCGTAATATTTGCGAACAAATCGTTTATGCGCTCACTCCTCTCCTTCCCCCTCAGCCAAATTTGTGTGTGTGTGTGTGTGTGCGTTGTCTCCCTTTCTCGCTGATGCGATTGTAGCACTCTGATATTATTGAAATGCCATTTTGATTGGCTTTGATGTTTGGCAAAAGTAACGATTTCATATTGCTAAATGTTTTATGCAGGATGCCGCAACATTGACTGATGTGATTAAGCGATAAGTAGTCAGCCATGAAACAGTTGTGGGAGGGGAAACATAGGCCAATGGACTGCCAATTGTACGCTAATTTGTGCTATCGAAATTTAAACTCCTTAAACAGTTGAGTGCAAAAACTAGAAAGACCCAAGAATTAATGAACTTCTCATCCAATTATACACTTATGGCCATTTGTCAGCGCATCTGTCACTGGCAAACAGACAGTGAGCATTTGGATGCGGATACACAGAAGGAAAGAAACACCGACCAGAAACGTAACCGCAACCGAATCATATCACTGACGCGCAACTGAGCACTTGATGATGAAGAATGTGTGTTGTGAGACACATTTGAAGTCTGGAATACAGTGAGAAAAATAAAATGAAGAAAAGATTAGCTAATTTTGGGTTAATTTTTAAGCGGTTTCTAAGCTTTTGAAGGGATTGTGGTAAATGGTTTAAATTATTTAGTTGTTAAAGTATTTTTGTGATATTTTCTTAACGATGAAAGCTGACTTAAATTAGTTAACTTGAAACAGCTATACAGACAATCTGCTTAAAGTTTTGTATATTCTAAGACTCAAAAAATATCTTCTAAAATCCCAAGCCGCATTATAAATTCTTTTTTTTTTAGAAAAATTCAAATCCGCTTTAGTTTTTTCCCAGTCTATGCCAACTGCATATGCCACAAACACGCACCATGGCCAATGACATTGTGGACCCTGCCGCCAGCCAAGATGAAATGTGACGAAATGCAGAAATGCTGTAGCTCATCAGTCTTCAAGTTGCTCCTTTGTTCTCCCTCTCTCCCTCTCCCTCTCCCTCTAGGATATCCGCTTTTGATTATAAAGTTTGAGCTTCAAAGTTGCGTTTCCAATTAGTTGTCTAGTCGGTGGGAATCATTTGCATAGTATTGACTAAATTAAGTGTCGGTGCATAAACAAAAGCAAATTGAGATTCGTTTTGCAAAATTGAAATTTAGCTAGAAAATCAGCCACTTGAAATATTTCAATTATTTGAAAATGGAATCGGAGAAACAATAACAACAACAAACAATGAACAACAAATCTGTCATATGTCAAACTTTGCCATATTTAATTTCCTCTTTGCGAAATTAGTTTTCCTCAAATTTGTGCACATTTGCTTCCACCCCCCATCCCCAACTCAATATTCATTTTTTGTGCCTTTGGCTCACAGCTGCAATAATTCATGTTCAAAAACTACAAATTGAGTCATAAACAACTTTTGATTTCGCATATGGCATGGCTGTCTACTGTTCCTCCCTCTTTCTCTGTCTCTTCCCAGTTTATTTATGTTAAGAGGGCAGTTTAAAAAGTCAAAGACTTTTGAAAAATAGTTAAAAGACTTTCTATAAGATGAGAAATCAACCCTTTGAGGTTTTAAATTTTCCTTTCTTATAAAACATAGAACTAGTTTATAACCGCGCTTAGCTCGAATAAAGATTTTTTCTAAAAAATAAAATCTTCCTTGAATAGAATTAGAAAAGTGACTTAGAACATTTTTTAAGTGAACCTCTTTTCAAACTCATGGGGGCTCCGTTAGGATTCAGGTTCGGGGGATTAGTAATCTAGAGGGTTCGGTTTGAGGTACCCAAAAAACACTTACATAAACTTAGCCTAAGTTCACATTGTTCGACGCATGAGACACGATAATCTAATAAGCCTTAATGTTTTATTGTTTAGAATGTCAAAGAACATAATTTTCACTTTTTACTATTTTCTTTGAAATTCACGAGGTTGTCTGCTTTTCATTGCTGTCAGCTTGATTACAAATTGACTTTATTGACGATATTCACTATTTACTGAACTCAACTAATATGTCGGAACCGCTCGGATCGGATGACTATATCTTATAGCTGCCTTACGAATGATTGGTCGTAAAATAGTTCTTGTTCTCTATGATAGTGTTCTTTAACTCAGCAGTTATGCTGTCAAACAGTTGTGCAAAAGTTGGTCAAAATCGGATGACTATATCTTATAGCTGTCATAGGAACGATCGTTCGAAAATAGGTCTTAGTGAGAAAAACCTTTTTGTTTTCCTTGATAGCGTTCTTAAACTCAGCAGTTAAGAATTTTGTATGTTGTCAAACAGTTGTGCAAATGTTGGTCCAAATTCGATGACTATATCTTATAGCTGTCATAGGAACGATCGTTCGAAAATAGGTCGTAGTGAGAAAAACCTTTTTAATTTCCATGATATCATTCTTAAACTCAGCAAGTACGAATATTATATGATTCTAGACTGTTTAACAAAATTTGACCAAAATCGGATGACTATATCTTTAAGCTGTCGTAGGAAAGATCGTTCAAAAATAGGTCTTAGTAAGAAACACCTTTTCTTTTCGATGATAGTGTTCTTAAACTCAGCAGTTATGAATATTATATGCTTTCAAATAGTTGTGCAAAAATTAGTCCAAATCGGATGACTATATCTTATAGCTGCCATATGAATGATTGGTCGTAAAACAGGATTTAGTAATAAAATCTTTTTCGTTTTCCATTACAGCTTTCCTAAACTCAGCATTTATGAATATTATATGCTTTTAAGCCGGATGACTATATCTTATAGCTGCCATACAAATTATTGGACGTAAAATAGGTTTTAGTAAGAAAAACTTTTTGTTTTCCATGATAGCGTTCTTTAACTCAGCAAGTACGAATATTATATGATTCTAGACTGTTTAACAAAATTTGACCAAAATCGGATTACTATATCTTATAGCTGTCATAGGAACGATCGGTCGAAAAATAGGTCTTAGTGAGAAAAATCTTGTTGTTTTCCATGATAGCGTTCTTAAACTCAGGAATTAGAATATTAATGTTTTTAAACTGTTTAATAAGTTTGGTAAAACGGATGACTATATCTTGCTGCCATACAAATATTGGTCAGGTTAGTAAGAAAAACTTTGTTTTATAGCTTCACGTTTGTTTCTGTGTAAGAAAAACTTTTTTGTTTTCAAGGATAGTGTTCTTAAACTCAGCAGTTACGAATATTATATGATTTTAAACTGTTCAACAAAATTTGATCAAAATCGGATGACTATTTCTTATAGCTGGCATAGAACCAATCGGTCGAAGAATAGGTTTTAGTAAGAAAAACTTTTTTGATTTGAGTTCTTAAACTCAGGAATTATGAATATTATATGCTTTTAAACTGTTTAATAAAGTTTGATTAAAATCGGATGACTATATCCTATATATCGGTCGGAAAATGTATCGTATTTGTTTTGATAGTTCAGATTCTGAATGATTTTGAATTTATTTATATCTGACATCTATATCCTATATATTATATTAAAACTTCAGCACAGTCGAAATTCACGAGAATCTGGTCTATTAACAGTTGGTAGTTGACAAAAGTTGAGTTATATTCACTGACTTTTGAAACTGCTCTCGTTTATATTTTCATATATTTTTTTTGGTTCCTTTTGGGGCGTTGCCATGTTTGTGGTCTCCTAGTTGACCTTTTTAAATATTCAAGCACTTGCTGCAGTTTTTGGTCTCATTTAAAACAAAAGCATATTATACAAAAAAAAAAAAAAAAGATAAACAAAAAACCACCCGCTTAATTCATATTTTAACAGGCGCACTTTTAGTTGTGGTTACCAGCAGAAACAACAACAACAACAACAATACGACGAGTTGAAACCCATTTAAAAAGGTATGCAAACAATGCAATGTGCGCTGCCCCCCCACCCCTCAACTGTCTGGCTTACTTATGGATTTTATTCTTTATGATTTATTTCGACCAGGACAAGAGCTCAACCAAAAAGCTTGCCGCTTAATTTCATTAAAAATTTATGAATCAAAAAGGCGGCACAACAAAGCTGCTGGCGTATTAAAATTTGATAGTCTGTATGGAGTACGGAGTATCTCGTCTGGGTGCGTCAGTGCGGTTACGTTGTTTTTTTTTTTTTTTAACGACAAAAGTCAACCATTGGTAGACTTCAGCTGTGCGTATTTCTGCACTTTATTTGATGGACTTGTTTATGGGCAATTTTCATTTTCATTTCCATTGCCATTGCCATTTTTGCCCGCTACCTGTGTGAAAAAGGCAATTTTTGTGCGATTTTTATTAATGTTTATTGCACTGAAGCATTTAATTTGATGTGCATGTCCAAGGCAACAAAATGAAATTGCAATTTGAGGAGAAGGAAATGCAATTTACAAATGCGTATTGCGGTACGCACTTGGTTCGAGGGATGAAATTTCAGTTTTCTTGGTTGCCCGGGGTAAAAATTAATTTTATTTGAATTGTAACTGGCATGCCATTTTATGCTGTCACTAAACGCTAAATGAAAACTGTACATACTTGAGCACTTACAGGACACTTTTGACACTTTTTGCCATATTAATAACGCAGCGCAGTGAATAAGTCAAAATGCATTTTGATACTGCATATAACCCAACCCACTCTGTAACACTCTGTAAAAATATTACCACATGCTGACGCACTGACACTCATTAGATTAGCGCTGATTGCAGCGGCATCTCAGCCTGAGGGCCAGGGGGCGGGGCTTCTGAAATGTTGACAGCTGTGTGCCACGAAAAATGCCTCATTTCATATGCCTTGAGGGGGGCGGGGTGGGTGTGGGCGTGGGCCTGCATTGATTGTTTCTGCCACTGGTAATTTGAAACTTTAAAATATTTATGATTTATTTTTGTCATCTCAGAACAGAGCAGACACCCTGTCTGTCAAGTTTTGGGCTAGGCAAGGCCAGAAGGGGGTGGTAACTATTTAGAGATGGGGCGTGATTTGGGAATATGAAAGATTGCATACTGAAAATGTACAAAAGAAAGTTAATTTTAAATAAATTTCAAATTATAAACATAAATTAGCTGGTTTAAGGCAACTTGAGTTCATGTTAGTCGAGATTTACATGATGAAGCAAACTTCATGATGTTTTCTTAGACGCGACTTACATGACGAAGCAAACTTCATGAAGTTTTCTTAGTAGGCGGGATTTATATGTATTTCTTTACTTTTCGTTTAAAAGGTCTGAAAGATTTCCTTTAAATTCCACGACTACTAAGAAAACTTTATGAAGTTTGCATCATGGTGTAAATCCCGACTTAGTAGGCGAGAAATTTAGCGGAATTCTTTCAGACCTATTAAACAAATAGTAAAGAATCACATTTAAATCTCTCGTCTACTAAGAAAACTTCATCATGTAAATCCCGTCTTAGTAATTTAATTACCTGTTCCAAAAACCTTCCAGTTCTATCTTCAGAAGACTTCTCGCATAGCAGTTCTCAAATAATTGAAAATATGGATTACATATTGACTCTAAGGGCCGTTTTCTCATTTTCATGTTTTTCAAATTCAGGTTTTTATTCATCAAATATATGTTGCCTACTTTTAGGCAGCCATAAAAATATCTTTGGTTGTGTTTACAACGATCCAAGTACGATTTAAACTCTGCCTAAAAGTGGGCTACATAAATGTTCACAGAAAGCTCCTGGATTTAAAAAAACATGAACATGAGAAAACGGCCCTAAGTTTTAATCGTTTTATTTCGGTATACGGTTCTGTATTAATCCCCTGACTGATGCTTTTATTTTGGTGTTTTTGGAGCTTTCTTTTTTGCCAGAAGCTTGCCCAGAAGTTTGTAACGCATAGAAAAATTCATATCCGACCCCATAAACTATATATATTCTTGATCAGGACGACGAGCTGAGTTTTATTTCCTTCTGTCTGTCTGTTTCTACGCGAACTATCGAGCTGAAATTTTGCACAAAGTCTACTTTTTACTTCAAGCAACTAATATGTCAGAACTCGCCGGATCGGATGACTATATCTTATAGTTGTCATAGGAACGATCGGTCGGAAAATGGGTTTTAGTAAGAAAAACTGCTGTTAGTAAGAGAACAGCTGATATATATATATATTATATGCTTTCAAATAGCTGTGCAAAATTTGGACAAAATCGGATGACTATATCTTGTAGCTGTCATAGGAACGATCGTTCGATAAAGAAATCTTAGTGAGAAATTTTTTTTTGTTTTCCATCGTAGCGTTACCAAACTTGGTTTATATAAGTTTTATATGCTTCCACATAATTCTGGAAAAATTGATTAAAATCGGTTGACTTTAGCATATAGCTACCATAGGAACGATCGGTCCAAAAATAGTTTTAGTTAGAAAAACTTTTTTGTTTATCATCGTAGAGTCACCAACCTTGGTTTATATGAATTTTATATGCTTCCACAAATTTGTGAAAAAATTTATCACAATCGGTTGAATATAGCATATGGCTGTCATAGGAACGATCGGTCAAAAACCTAGTCCTAGTGAGAAAAACTCTTTTGTTTTCCAACGCAGCGTCAACAATCTTGGTATATATTAGTTTCATATTATTTCACATAATTCTGAAAAAATTGACCAAAATCAGTTAACTATAGCATATAGCTGCCATTGGAACGATCGCTGCAAAAATAGTTCTAGTTAGAAAAACCATTTTGTTTTCCAACGTAACGCCACCAATCTTGATATATATTAGTTTCATATGCTTCCACATAAGTCTGTTAAAATTTATCGAAATCGGTTGACTATAGCATATAGCTGCCATAGGAAATATCGTTCCAAAAACTAGTTGTAGTGAGAAAAACTCTTTTGTTTTCCATCGTAGCGTTCCCAATCTTGGTATATATTAGTTTGATAAGCTTCCATATTATTTTGGAAAAATTTATCAAAATCGGTTGACTATAGCATATAGCTGCCATAGGAATGATCGCTCTAAAAAATAGTTCTAATGAGAAAAACTCTTTTGTTTTCCAATGTAACGTCCCCAGTCTTAAATTATATAAGTTTTTTATGCTTTTACATTATTATGGAAAAAATGATCAAAATCGGTTGACTATAGCATATAGCTGCCATAGAAACGATCGGTCTAAAAAATAGTTCTAGTAAGAAAAACTGTTTTGTTCACCAGCGTACCATCACCAATCGTGGTATATATTAGTTTAAAATGCTTCCACATAATTCTGGAAAAATTTATCAAAATCGGAAGACTATAGCATATAACTGCCATAGGAACGATCGCTCCAAAAATAATTCTAATGAGAAAAACTTTTTTGTTTATTATCATATCGTCACCAATCTTGGTTTATATTAGTTTTATAAGCTTACACATTATTCTAAAAAAATTTATCAGAATCGGTTGACTATAGCATATAGCTGCCTTAGGAACGATCGGCCGGAAAATGTGTTTTACTAAGAAAAGTTTTTTTTATGGTAACGTGATCAAATTTTGTTTCTCAACGATTATGAGTTTAAAAATTTCTGATATCTATATCCTGTATATATTCTACCGGTTAAATCATTTGGCTTGAGCTTAAGCAAGTGTATTGAAACTACGACATAGTCGAAGTTAGCTTTGCCTTCTTGATATCTTTGTTTCCTGTCTTTGTCCTTGTATTTTGTCCTACATTTTCGTGCAATCCACGTGAACCAAATTGTCACCTGTCCATCTCTAACGCGTAACCAAGGCGAAAGACTGAAATTTTTCATTATAGAGCTATGCAGGCGACATCTAATGGACTCCCGGACTATGCCTTGGTTTTTGCATCGTGCAAGGCAAGTGGCCAAAATATTTGGCACGTGCAAGAGGTGGCTGGTCGTCGAGCTGGTGGTGGTGGGGGTGGAGGAGTGCCGAATTGAGTTGTCAGTTGTGCGAAAAAGTTGCGTTTTATGAGGGTTGATGTGCTGCGTTGTGCGTTGAAGAAAAGTTGCACAAACTCGCATTAAATATTAATAAAAATGTTGCCTCTGGGAGCTTCAGGTGTACGAGAGGGGAAAAGAACGTGCTTAATAAAAAAATCCAGACGCGGATTTTTGGCGCATTTGATTTGTTAAAGGATTTGCTAGAAATGGAGACAGGGGTGGATTTTCTTCGTTTCCCCCCCAAGAACAACAACAGCCAGAACATTGTCAGTAACAATTTATTATCAACCACTTAGGATCAAAATAAGCGATAGTCCATCGAGGCTTATTACAACTCAACCTTCCCCCTTTTGGTATAGTTTTTTTTTTTTTTTTTTACCCAGATCTATGACAAGTGCAACAGTGCGCCAACAAAACGAAAATCAACCCTTAAGTGTGGAAATTTTTATGGACCGTCAGCATGATATATGCATGCCAATATTATGACAGCAACAACATAACTGGCAACTGTTGAAATATGCCCTAGGCTGGCAAAGAAAATCAACAGCAACAACAACAACAACAACAAGAGTGACAACGACAACAACGGGCGTAAAGTTACGCGCGCATATGTAAGTGTCTGACTTCCGTTTCCGCTTGATATGCTCCGATGCTGCCTTTGCCGGGGGTTGGCCTTGTCGTTTGCCAAAATGCTAAAGGGGGGGCGGGGCCTGTGGGGCTATTACATTTTACTTTTCATATTTGCCAGGAATAACCGTGAAATTGTTTTTTCTGTCTAGCTGTCTTTGTCTCTGTGTGTGTGTGTGTGCCAACTACCCCTTTTTGTCAATTTTAGGAATAACTGAACCCAAGTATGTGCCAAGGCGTGTGTGTAAGAGGGGACAGTTAAAACTTTCATCTATGCCGCCTTAGGTTGGGGTGCCCCAGTGGTAAATGCTATTTAAATATATAAATTTTCATAAGCTCGCATTTACCCATTGGCCAGGGAAATCATAAGGGAAACAGTCAAATCCTTTGTGTCAAGTTTGCCTGACATTAATATTTAACAAATGACATACAACATGTAGTGGTATATATGCTCAAAACAATGGAAACTCAATTACATGTAAAGATTTTCTTGGTATCATAAATTAATAAGTTCTTAAAATGATTCTTAAGCATCCAAGGCTAAGTTTATTTTGTTAATAAATTATATTGCTCTACTGATAATTACTTGAAACAAACAAGACTTGGCATACTTAAATAAAGAACCTAAGGGTTAGTTCATAGACCAATTTCAAGTTGGCCTAAGCAACTCTAAACCTCCATATTTTATCTACAAATAGCAAAATTTTTTGTGAATGTGAAAATATGCATAATTTTTCGGACAAGTTACAAATGATCTTAGCTTATTGCTAGGCCCAAAACCGTTCTGGAATTAGCGTACGTAGTACGGAAAAATATTATTCAAGAGCATTGTGAAAACCAAGTTAGATAAACTGGGGTTGCTTTTCGTATCATATTTTTCTCTGTCCTCTGCTCTCTCTAGTTGGAACTATAAAAATTTGAAAATATGGGCAAGTACGTCAAGCTATTTTCTAGGAAGTTTTTTTGCCTAGTAACCCAGCGATATCAGTAGGTTTTGTAGTATAACTTTTGTACATCTTTTCTGAAGCCTAGTACTCAGACTAGCTAAATTTCGCTATGCGGCAGCTGTGCAGCTGCTTACGGTAGGGGTGAGATAAATGTTCAGTCTGACCCCTCTAAGGTAAAATACCACAAAATCGAAACGGTCACACTGTACTGCCAGCCCTTTGTTGACATTTAAATTTAGTTCTAATTGTTTTTTTTTATTAAAAATAGAAATTCAGGCATATTTTGATGAAATGCCGAAAGCAGAAGTCGATGGCAATTCCAATTCAGCTCGTTTGCTCCAAATTTTGCCAGTCATATCAAATTTTGCAGCAGAAAGGATTTATCATAGAGAGCCACTCTCAAACGCCGCTCAATTTTGATTGTGACTAATTATCATGTAGATACTTTTGTTTTTCTATAATTATCATAGGAAAAGACTGCGGTTAGAGCGAGACAGAAATGACAGCGAACAGCTGACTAATTTGAAATGTTAAGGTGGCGGCATCTCAAATTGTCTTTCCATGTTAACTTTTCTCTGCTTGCTGCTGACATTGATCCTGACGTTTCGATGGGTAGCGTCACAGACCTTAAATAATAGTCTCAAAGAATGGGTGCACATGTTAATACTTTACTTAAATTTAGAACGCATAAGGCAAACACGGTGGTGAGAGCGGGACGGACATTGTCATGAAATTACTCAGAGAGCGAAAATGACAACGAACAGCTGTTTAATTTCTCTGTTAAATGGTGGCAACCGTTTACAATTGATCTGCTCATACCCATCGAAATTCAATCAGCTGTTTTGGTCGCACAAGGTGGCAACCCCATGAACATTCCGATGGGTATGAGCGTACATATTTAGTTTTTCTGAAAACTGGCCCAGCGTAGAGGCTAGTCGAAAATTTCCGAAACCATTCCGACACCCTTTTTATACCCTGCAAGAGGGTATATTAAAATTGTCGCGATGTTTGTAACGCATACATAAAGAATATATATTCTTGATCAGCATGACGAGATGAGTCCATATAGCCATGTCCGTCTGTCCGTCCGTCTGTTTCTATGCTATTTCTATTTTGCAAAAAGTCTCTAAATATACATAGGCTGCACATTTGTCGGAATTGGCCGGATCGGATGACTATTTCATATAGCTGCCATAGGAACGATCGGCCCGATAACTATTTCTAGTGAGAAATTTTTTTTGTATTTCATCGTATCGTCACGAAAAGTGGTATATATTAGTTTTATATGCTTCCACATAATTCCTGTAAAATTTATCAAAATCGGATGACTATAGCATATAGCTGCCATATGAACGATCGTTCTAAAAACTGGTTCTTGTGAGAAAAACTTTTTTGTACTCCATCGTAGCGTCACCAATCGTGGTATATATTAGTTTTATATGCTTCCACATTATTTTGAAAAAAAATTATAAAAATCGGATGACTATAGCATATAGCTGCCATAGGAACGATCTGTCCAAAAACTAGTTCTAGTAAGAAAAACTATTTTGTTTTCCATCGTAGCGTCACCAATCGTGATATGTATTAGTTTTATATGCTTTCACATAAATCTGAAAAAATTTGTTCAAATCGGATGACTATAGCATATAGCTGCCATAGGAACGATCGGTCTAAAAACTAGTTTTTGTGAGAAAAACTTTTTTGTTATCAATGGAAGCGTTTTTAAAAAACTGCAAGGATATTTAAAAAATCGGCGGATTTTTTTTTTTTGCATCAAACATTCACATCACCCATCTAATCGAAGGTAACTGGGAATTTTGGAGTCGGGGTACTCGGCTGCATCTCTCTTCCTTGTTCTGCTTAACTTTCTGCACCTTTAATGCATAGAAAAGAGGTGCTAATTATAAGCTAGCCACAGGCAACGGAAGAGGTATACACTCAGGAAAAATCGGCAGATCGTGGATATCAAGCAGATTTCGTGTCAGAAGTTCGGCAGCAGCATTTTCTCGGTTCAAGAAGAAAATACTGGCAAAAGTGAACTGCATGGCACGATTCCACAAAGGGTCTTCGAGTGAAGGAAGGTCTTGAAAATTCAAGAGAAAACTAAATTGAAGCCGATTTCAGTCTGCCGAATCGTGCTGATTTCTCGTGGTAGTTATTTTGGTGCGGCGGAAAATGAATGGGAATAAAGTTCCTGTCAACCAAAAGCTTATGACCAAAAGTAACAGCATAGCCAATTCTATGCGAGTTAAGTGAAGGAAGGTCTATTAAACGTAATCGTTCCTTAAAAGGAAGGGCAAAGATCAGAAACTGTTTCAGTACTGATTCAATTTGATTCTTGTGTATCTGATACAGCAGTGACCAGAACTTATTTCTGGTTGCTCTGACAGATCACATCTTGTGGGGCAAATAAACAGAATTCAACGATGCGTCCTGCCATTTTTCCATCGAATTTTCGGAACCATCTAGTCCCTGAATGAGCTTATATATATGACCCTTGGAAGTTTACACTCTTTGTCCCTTAGCAAGCGCTTTGAACTCGGGTTAAAATACAAATATGTTCAATTGGTAAATAATTTATCTAGCATAGATTTTTTGATCATTAAATGGCAATGGAAAATGGCTCTCTATTGTATATAAACTTCGCTAGTGCAAATTAAGCTTTCCTACTTAGTCCCATTATTTATTTATATCCTTTAGTGTGGCTCACCTCTGTGGGCGGATTTAGTAAATTTTATCACACAGTGGAATGCCAACTCAATACGGAATTACAATCAAAATCAAAATATTTTCCATACATTCATCTACACAATTAGACTCAATTAAATCGGCATATTTAAACAGGGTCCAACACCAGCAAAAACGAGTCTAAGACCAATTCCCCAGAGTGGCTGCATCAATGGATAACCAGGGCAAGGGATTCAACGAACTTGAACCGCAATTTTTTGGCAATGCACACACACACACACACACATTTCTTTTTAGCTTTCTTTTTCTTTTTTTTTTTTGGCTACTTTGTTGCCGCAACCCTCATGAATATGTAAGCAGTTTTGCTGTGACGGTGGTTGATTCTACGGGGTTCAGGGATTTGGCTGCGGTATGTGGGGTATTGGGGGTGTTAGTGAAAGCCACAAAGCGCCAGGTAGGTAACACAACCTGCAGCGCAGACAAACAGACAAACATCAATAAACAACAAACCGTCGCGTAAATAATGCAGCACCAGGAAACGAAGATGTGGGGAAGGGCTTTGCCTTACGGTTTGACTTGCCCACTAGGCACGCACGGAGACGGAACGAAACATCAAAAGCAGACGACTACGGCAGACGGACGGACAGAGTTAGTGGTACGTGCGGTGCGCCAGACATTTCCCCTGTGCATTTGCCAACCAGCCATATACTTACCTTATAGTTTACCACTGCAATTGTCTTGCGCTCATGCATTTTACATTTTTAATAGATTGACTGGAATTAATATCACACGCACACACACACACGGCGCAAGTTCCAACAGAGGGTGCGTGACCCAGGGGGTTTGTTGGCATCTTCAAATCACTGGCTAACCGCGGCGACCGTGCGTGCAATTAGCTAAAATGCCAGCATATGACCACCAAAAATGGTACAAAAGTATTTCAATTCGAGTGGTGGAAAAGTTTTGGCGTGGCAAACTTTTCTTTCGCTCAGCCGTGCTGCTCTGGCCTCGGCCAAAATATGCTCCAAGTGGCAAACTTTGTGCTGAAGACATTAATTTGAGCCCTGATGATATTCAATTTAGGCACTCCACAGAGACCGGTGGCGCGGGCAACAACTGTAAAATATGAGCTGAATGGCCCAAGTAAGTGTACGGAACTTGGTGACAAAAAAAAAGAAGAAACACACAAAATAGCCTTCTGCTAAAAGAGAAAAGGAAATGTATATTTTTTGGCACAACTTTTTACATGCATTCGCCTGGTGCCCGGTCAACTTTTCATGTTTGGAGCGGCATTTTATTAAGTTGGCAACACTTGCGCAATTGGGGTCAGGCCAGAGCCTGTTATTTTTTTTTTTTTTTTTTTATTGTTAGTTATTTTAAAGTTTTTCGTTTAATTTTCAATTTGCCTGGAGCTGACATTTTTAAAATATGCACGCCGAATTTTTGGTAGGCTCTCACAGCTGTGGCAACTTTTGCTTACTTTTTTTTTTGTTTCCAATTTTATTTGTAACCAAAATTGCTTTTGTTTTGTTGGTTAGTGTTTGTTTGTGTTTGTTTGGTTAACTACCAATTTATGCATTTTGACAATTTTTGCCTGTTTATGGGTTACATTTTGTTTGCTTGAGAAGGAGTTTTTCATTTTTATAGCATACTTATTGGGGCAATTTCAAGAAATTTCCCAATTTTTGGCATAAATTCAACCCAAGTAGCTATAGAGCTGACATTTTGTGGTTTTAGATAATTATAGCTAGAATAACATATGGAAAAAATTTCGACCCAATTCGATCACGTCTAACCTCGCCGCCCATTTAAGCCCACATTGCGTATGAGTCATTTTTTTTAGGAGTTTCAAGTTTTTTATTTGACATTGTAATTTTTAAAAGAAAAATGGATTTTAATTACAATAAATACTAAACTCAATAAGACCACAATAGACTTCTTTTTGATTATTGGCAAGCCATACGTTTGACAAGAAAAATTACGGATAATGTTTAACATTTGTCAAGAAGTGTCAATTACAAGTGGAAATGAACACTACAAAGAACGCTTTGACATAATTACATTTTGACGTGTTCACTGGTTTAACTTTTGCAGAGCTGGCTTAAGCTCTGGTTATATTTTTGTTGTTTAAGGGGTACACTCAGAAAAATGGCTGCCAGTGTTCTAGAACGACGCGTCGCTTAAGTCACAGCGTTCGGCAAATTCACAAGAATGGCCCTTCAAGAGGAATGCATTTTCGTTGGCTGCACGAGGTAGGTCGACCGTTGGTGCATTATATCAACATTTTTGGGTCTAAAAGCTTAAATTAATACCGTTTCGTACTTCAAATTTCATGTATTGTTGTTGGTTGTATTTAATTAAAATACGAATCAGTCTTAAGTTTAAAGTTTACCCAAAATGTTCATAAAATGATAAAAAATATTCTTAACTCTAGTACGATATACTGAAATCAAGAATTTTTCGAACTCAAACGTTCTAGAACGAACGAGATAGAATTTATACCGTTTTGTTCTTTTAATATTAAGTACGAATCAATATAATAAGAAGGAATCGGAATTGGTTCAAGACCACTTCGTTCTAAGAATAAGGTTTAAAAAACCTTGGGAAACCCCAAAATGTACTTAATGTCTCACGAAGTATTTCCGGGTCTAAAAAATCGTACTTAAATCAAGTATTGTGTACTTGTATTAAGTATTTTTTACTTGTATCAAGTATTTTGGTACTTGTCGTACACTTGACAGCGTTTGTACTTGATTCAAGTACAAAGTTCTCGGTTTTTTTTCTAAGAACATGATACTTTGGACTTTATGCCAAAATTTTGTCCATTTTACACAGTGTAGAAGTAAGAGGTTATCGTAAAATGAATACATATTTTAAGCACCTTGACCAATCTTATTCAAAAAGTTATAAAACCGCTGAATAAAGTGTATTGCTTTAAGAAAAGATTATGTTTTGGATTAAATTTTAATTCTTTTTGATAGATTTTACATTTAACTTAATCAAGTATAATAAATAACTGGCATGACAGCTTCAAAGGGCTAAGCCGAGCGCATTTATCTCTTTTAATTTACGCAGTTTAACGCCAAATCTAAAAGGCAAAGTTTCAAAGTTTTTTTCATAGCTACTTACTTAACAGTTAGATTCTATATCAGGTGAAGGTGACCGAATGTGTAAAACTTTGAAAAATATCTTGTCATTAGATGTTTCAAGCAGGGACTGTATATATATATATACTATAACTATAAAAATCAGTTGTAAATAGTAAATTTTGAATTATATTTTTAAAAATTAATAAAAAAAAATTTATTTTTATTTTAAAAATTATTAATTTTTGGGTTTTTATTGTAGTATTTCGTGGTATTTTGATACTTTGTATTTTTTTTTTTAAGTTTTATTTATGGTATTTTTAATACCACTTTTTTCGGTATAAATACGTTTTTTTTGATATTTTTTTGCCAGGATATATTGAATCACATCTGACCGGTCTAGCCCTCTGCAAAGTAGTGCACTTCAGTTCCAGTTGTTCACAGCCATCTGGGCAATAAAGTTCCGCAGCTGGTCCTTTGATCTCAATCTAGGATGACCCTAAGTAAGAGAGAGCCAACCTACAAGAGAAAAATAATAATATTAATATGATTGGTTGTATAGTTTTTGTAAGGTGTTTATCTGTGTGGCAGTGTGTCAATATTATTCATCTGTTTGTGTGTGTTGTATTTGTATTTGTGATTATTGGCTGTATTGTATATATTATTGACCCTGTGTGTGCTTATTGTTTGTATTTAATATACAATAGTATATATGGAAAAATGCCCTCAAACTGTAAAATATCATCATAAATATGAAATAGATTGAACTCTTGCCCTGGCACAAGCTCGTACATAATTATCTTGGGCCCGAGAACAGGCGACTTGAGTAACACAAAGGTTTTTCGTTTGTGTCTGGGGCTATAAATTGTCAGCTTTTGTGTACACAGCAAGACATACTGCACGCACACACACACACACTTCTATGTATGTACGTATGTAGAAGGAAACTAGCTAGGGGAACACCAGCTGCCGTGCAAACTTATGGCATCGATAAAGTAATGAATAACCAGTTTTGTCCAATGCCGACGACATAAAAAATATAACTATAAATTCTATTTGTATTTTTATTACGATTCTGTGCGAGAGTCTGGCAATGGCGGCGGCGGCGGCGGCCGCTGATTACGCTGTCAATTGGTAGAAAGAATAGAAAATATGATTTTTCCGTGCGTGTCCGTGGCCCTGTTGCTTCAGAGGCGTCGTAGCCAATATTAAATTATGCTCGTCATGCCCAATGGCTGGGCCGCACAGTGGGCTAATTGAGTGCAAAAGGTGCTGCAAATTTTTTGACTGTTTTTAATTACTTTCGGAAATTGGAAAATATTCTGAAAAAAAGCTATAAAAAATGTTTTTAACTGGTTTCTAAGCGGTCATTGAAAAATCCACGTAATGGGCAATATAAAAATAAGAGTTTTTCTAAAAAACAGATCTTTTAAAAACAGAAAAGTCACTTCGTGAAGAACATGTATTTTTGTAAAAATTTTAAACAAAAATTAAAAAAAAAATTATAATAAAAACAGAATAAAAAAAAATTAAAAATATAAAAAAAAAATATAAAAATAAAAAAAAAAAAAAATATAAAAAAAATGGAAAATATTCTGCATGGGTCCATTGATAAATACAGCTGCTAGGGAATATAAAAATGAGAATTTTTCTCGATTCTTTAAAAACAAAAAAGTCACTTTGTGGAGAACTTGTATTTTTGTAAAAATATTCAGCAAAAATTATAAAATAAAAAAAAAAAATTAAAAAAAAAATTTTTAATTTTAAAAATAAAAAAAAAAAAAAAAAAAATTTTTTAAAAAAAATAATAAAAATAATAAAGAAAAACAAAATTTTTAAACAGATCCTTTAAAACAAAAAGTCTAGAAGAATTTTGTAAAAACCAAAAATAAAAAATAGAAAAAAAAAATTAAAAAAAATAATAAAAAAAAATTAAAAAAAAAAATAAAAACAAAATTTTTTTTTTTTAATAATGAAAATAAATTTCCTCGTTGGGAAATCCTGGCGGTGTAGAAAGAAGTTTTTTTAAACGATCCTTAAAACAAAAGTCACTTTGGGACTTGAATTAAAAAAAAAAATAAAAAAAAAAAAATAAAAAAAAAATAAAAAAATTATAAAAAAATATTAAAAAATAAAAAAATTTTTTTTTAAATAAATGAGTAAGAAAATAAATTTCCACGTTGGTAAAATCCTCCGCCCAGGTCGGAAAATGGGGGTCGGTGTAGGTTTATGGCCAAAAAATTCGGAAAATGGAGTAAAACATGGCCAAACATTATTTTTCAGCAGATTTATATGAAATAAGAAAATAAATTTCCACTTTGGGAAAATCCACCGCCAAGGTCGGAAAATGGGGATGAGGTAGGTTCAGTGCCGAACGTTATTTTGGGCAGAAATATATGAAATTAGGCTTGTAAGCTCCTTGTAAATGTGTATAATATCGGTGATTACTTCTACAAGTTGGGAAAATTCACCCCCAGCTCGGAAAATTAAATGTTCTATCCGTATTTTGAACCCATTGTAGTTATAGAAATGAGCACGGAATGGAATAAACCTGACGGGGCTAATTTGATTATCTAAAATTCGCAGGGATACTGATAATTTGGTTGGGTTCTGGATGAGTTATAAAATTTATTATGTGGTAACTCCTCCAATTGTCTTTCCTTTGTCTTTTTTCAATACCGGTCAATGTATGTTTAAAGAAATTTTATAGACAATTTTCCTGTTGTATAAATTAAGCAAAGCTTTTATAATCAATTACCCCACTGTGCGTCGGTTTGCCTATTGTTGCTGGGAGGCTGCTTCAAAGCTGTTGGCCTGTCTCTCTGTGTGTGTGTGTGTTTTTTTTTTTTTTAAGTTATTGCATGGGGAATCGGACGTAAGCCAAACAGAGCACAATAACAAATGAATCCAAAGCAAAATGTTGTTGTTGTTGTTGTTGGCTTGCGACAATCTGGCGCAGAGGCGGCTGTGCTATCGAAAAATCCCCTGATCCCTTATGTAATTTTTAGATTTCCTGCTTAAGCTGAAGGTTGAAGTTGAAGGCAGCCATAAAAAATAAATTAAACCTGTTGCCCGCAATTTGCAAATATACAAACTGAAGCTGTAGTAAGTATTTTTATTTTTTTGGGGGCTTAATGAAAGTCAAGACATTGAAGTAGTTGCTTACCTATCAGTTGCCAGCAAAATTGCAACTTAAACAAAGCTAACGAATCTAGAGGGTTGCGCGGGCCAGACGTCTAGGATTTCCGTCAAAACTAAGGCAAAAAAAAAAAAACCCCGAAATTCGCTGTGTGCACAGTGAAAGGGATTTCAAGATTTTCAAATGGAGGAGAAGCCCTCGCGAAGGGCTTGACTGTCAGAAGTCAAAAGCCAGCAGCAGCCGCAAGTTGCCTGTCGACAACGGACAAACTTATGGCTAAGACCACAAACAAATTTCATGCTGCAACAGCGCCAGCTCCTGCCACCAGCCAGAGCTGCAGCCGAATTAGATGTGGAAGAAAATTGTCTTCCTGTATGAATTTCATAATTTCCCAAGTTTTAGTTATGAAAAGCAAGCAATTTCCTCTTTTGCTGGCTTTGGCTGTAGGTGTGCTCGTGTGTGTGTGTGTGTGTGTGTGTATTGGCTTAAAGTTTAAACTCTTAAACTGGCGTATGCGAGTTTTTATTTATATATATATATATTTTTTTTCAATTTCTTACGGCCGTGTTGGCTGATGTCATCGACAGAAGTTTGTGTTGTTTTTCCTGCTCTTCACTTGACCCACTCGAGGGGTTGGCCAACCCTTTGTCACATTTGGCAAATTTATGTTTGTTATTGTTGTGTTCTGTGATTTCTATCAACAACTTTTACTTTTAGGCAAATCTGCTTGTGTCAGTCGGGGCGGTAGCCGGAGCAAGAGTTTGAGTTCTCTTGAAGCAGAAAGCAATAAAAATTGTTTACAGACATTATTTGCAAATCCTTTGCGGAAGCACCTTGTATGTTTTCCTTCGTTTTGTCGACCCTCAGATTCTCCATTTAAATATATTTATATATATATATTTTTAAACACAATAACATGAAAATTCCTGGTCAATGTTTATCTTGTGCCATCGGTCCCACTCTCACAAACACGCACACTCACACACACACACACACAAAGAATATTCCAATAAACTAATGTTGCTTTTTTTCCGGGGGGGTTAGTTTTTTCTTTTTTCTTCTTATTTCTTTGTCCCAAATCTATTGGCTGGCATATACACATACCTACATACCATTTGTGTATATTTGGCTGGCAAATTATTTGCAAATGTTTTTTAGGAGACAATTGTAGCCGGCTGCGGACACAGGTGTGGGTGTTCCATTGGGAACAGCTACGACTTGTTCTACGAAACTTTAAGCCACAATATGTTTAAGATCAAAGCATGGCTTTAAGTAAAATATGCCGAATACAAAAAGTTATCACATCTTTATGTACAAGAAATTGAGCTACAAATGATGTTTTGATGATTTTGTAAGTTAAACCTAAATGAGGCTATTAAGTGCTCGCCAAATTTTAGCAAAAATATGGCAGATCCCCAATTTTATAGCTAGAATCTTGAGACTTAAAACATCATAAATATCTATTCTGAAACGCTCAATAAGAGCGGTTAAAAAACAAAGAAGTTTCAGGGCAGTCACTGTACGGCGAACTAGATTATTATTGGTGGCGCCTGACGACAGAGCTATAATAGCAGCCTGGCTGTCTACAAGAATTGAAATGTTCCTTGGTGTTTCATCCGAAGTGTATATCAACTTCGCCGCCTGCCAGACTGCATAGATCTTTAACTGAGAAACGCCACAGCAAATCGGTAGACTGAATGAAAGCTGTGTCGCTAGTTCTTTTGACAAGATTCCCGCCCCTGTTCCTTCTTTCGTCTTGGAACCGTCCGTATATAAGGAAAGTTCGTTCTCCCTGATGGAAGTGTCTCGCTTTCAGTACTCACTCTCCGGGCAAATATTTCTAAAGTTGTCATTCCATTTCTAAGCCTTGATACTGTAGTTGTGAGAAGTTTCAGTTCCCGGAGTTAACTGCGCTTCTCGCTGCTGCACCTTTATTCGATCCTCATAACGATAGAACCTCCTTTTTTTTTGGGTCGGCAACTCTAAGAGACTTATTACTTATTTTGAAAGGCGTTTCTTCAGATCTGTTTAAGTCTCTGATTAAAATATAAATAATGGATCGTAGGAGTCCATAGCTTTATAAGTTGCTTTATATTTATTTGATTTAATTTTTCAAAATCCTCTAAATGGGTTTCTGTTTCTCATCTAACTAAAAAAAGACACAGGAAATCAGGTCGTAGAAATTACCGGTCGATTTTGCCTTCTCCAGTAAAAGTCCATCGATTTGACTGTTCCTGTTCAGGTTTCATAAACTGGTAACCACTCTACTTACATGTGGCATGTGGCAGCGTCTTGTTGGGCAAAAAAAAATCTGTAAAGACTGTTACGTTGCGATTTTCATTATTTTGAAAAGTGAACGGTCCAATGATGCCGCCGACCCACAAACCGCACCAAATGGTGCACTTTTCTGAGTGCATTGGCAGTTTTTGAACTGCCTCTGGCTGCTTTTTAGCCCTAATTTTGAAATTCTTATTGATTGAGGCAAAATGAGCTTCGTCCTTGAAGATAACTTTTTTTTTATAAAAAGTGGATTTTCATTGAACTTAGCGTTGGAGAATATATTTTATTACGCATCCTAATTGCTAATGCACATTCGATGGAATCCACTTGAGAAACATTATGTGGGAATTCCATGTTCCCTTGCTGTGCCTTACACACACTGCGTTAGATAAGATAGTTTTAAGAGGTGAAAAAGATTATGAATTAAAGGAGAATCGCTCGCTAGAGCGAATCAGTACAAATCATTCAATTATATAGTCGCATATGTTTCCGTATAACGATTCAAGGGAAGAAGTTTGAAATTATAGACTGAACTTACTAGGTGGGGTAAAATGTGACCTACTTGGGAATGAAAAAAATGTTTAACAATTTTTCGGTAGTTTTACTTATTCCAGTAATTTTTAAGCTTTAAGGAGGTTTTGTTTTGACAGCTGATTGTTTTTGTGAAATTTTTTTTTTTTTCATACTCAACATGATGCCAAACAAGTAAACAACAATCAGCTGTAAAAAAAAACTAAGGGCTGTATCGCGCTGTATTTGGATATGTCTGCCTAAATATGAATGGACTATGAGGCACCATAATCTTTAAAGTGATAAGTACGCACTCTGGCGATCAATGAGGTTACTTTTTATACCGCCTCGTATATCAAGAGCTTAATGATTAACACTAAGTAAGCAGGCTAAGCATAAGCTTAGGACGGATTTGTTCATTAAATTTAAAGTTGATTTTATTATTAATGAAATAAACCTTAATCGATTAAACCTTAAGCCGTTTTGTACATAATTCCGTGCTCGAACTTAACCTTATCACCAAAAAGCTGGATCAAGTGGTTTATGACAGCTTGATCAGAACGTTTTATGGTTTAAAAAAAAATTGGAAGAGAGCGAATCAAAAGATAATCTGTTGGTGCAAAGTCGGGGCTATACGGTGAATGTACCATCAATTCCTGCTTCTTTTTTAATTTGTAATCCAATTCGGATAGCTGACCACAGTACACACCTGTATTAATGCCATCTCAGATAAATATTATTTGATCTTCTGAAAATTAATAGAAATTGGGTATTTGCATGCCCAAAACATAGAACCAAGCGATTTTTTTTGGTGGATTGAAAAATCAAGGTAATGCTTTTTAACACTCTTTCCTTTGAGAAAACATGTTGAGTTGTCATTTGATTGTGCTTTGCAGCATATACATAAATTTTCCAAGAAGAATAATTGTGTGACTGAAGCTACTTGTAAACCATAATTTGGCACGTCTGATAAGAAGTCTGTAGACTGCTTTGCCATCATAATCAATTCTTAGAATTCTATTCTCCAAGTGTATATTCGTTTGTTGATATGCTTAACCACTTAGGAGACCCCAGTGGCAGTTTTTTTTGTTGTTCCTATTTTACTGGAAACAGCTTCATTTAATACACATAAAGCAAAGAGGGCAACATGTGTGTGTGAAATGCTTGGTGCCAAGCAAAGTGAAACTGTCACAGCCAAGGTTTTGCCATTTCTTTTTTTTTTTTGGTTACTTCGGCTAAGAAATGTAAAGTGTGGGGATGGTAAAAGGAAACACACACACAGTTGGGTTGCATATTTAAATTTATGATTATGTCGTTATGCTGTCTGCCCACATTGCTTAGGCGAAGAAAAAGTGACAGCGGCAAACTTAATACAAATTTATGTGCAACATATTTTTGCACGAAAATAGTCAGTTGGGTCAACATATGTTGCTGGTTCTGGACCTCCAGCTTTAACTTTAATGCGTCCCTTAAATGAGCACATTAAAATTCCCCTTGTCTAGGCTAAATTGCATTTTTTCCCGCCCGTGCTCAAAAATGACAAATTCTTACAAGAAAAATGGCCATCATTTTCCTTAGGTGAGACGCCGTGAAATTGAGTCGAAACCTCCATGTCTAACTCATTTTTAAATACAAATTTATGTTGTAAAATGCAGACAAAAAAAAATTTGATTAATTCACCAAGCCTAATGGCGGGCCATAAATTGTGAGTTAATAAAACCAAGTCGAGTTGGCGCGGTCTAATAACGAAATTTGTCACACAGCGTTGCCGCCGCGGCGCTGTGACAGTTGTGTGTCACAACTTCACACAAAACCGCAGAGCCATCACCATGTCAAGTGGAGGTCTGACTGAGCGGTTTCAGCTTTGGCTGCTTTGCATGAAAATTATATCACAGAAGAGGATTCTTTTTTTTATATTTTTTGTAAACGGCATAAAAAACTAGTTACTTAAATTTGTAAATAAGTTAGTAAGCGGCTTGAAGCATTAAGATTTGAATTTGGTTTCACAGACATTAGGTTAACATTAAATTATTAAGAGATGTTAATGGAAATGTAATAAGGTTCAGAATGCCTAAAATCTAACAAATGCCTAAAATCAAACAGAAATGTCAGCTTTACATATGCTTAACAGACTGTTAACTTAACATACTGTTAACCTAACAGACTGTTTACTTAACAGACTGTTTACCTAACAGACAGGTAACCTAACAGACTGTTAACCTAACATACTGTTAACCTAACAGACTGTTAACATAACAGACTGTTAACTTGACAGACTGTTAACATAACAATTCATATATTTAATTCCACTTAATTTTTATTTTAACAAATTTATAAACTCAATTTTGTAAATAAGTTAGTAAGCTGCTTGAAGCATTAAGATATTAAGATATTAAGACATTAAGTTAACATTACATTATTAAGAGATGTTAATGGAAATGAAATAAGGTTCAGAATGCCCAAAATCGAACAAATTTGACTAACTAATAAAGTTTATTTCAAAGCAGAAAAGTCAGCTTTACATATGCTTAAAAGACTGTTAACTTAACATACTGTTAACCTAACACACTGTTAACCTAACAGACTGTTAACATAACTATTCATATATTTAGTTCCACTTAATTTTTATTTCAACAAATTTATAAACTCAAAATTCCCTTTCAAAATGTAGGCCAACTGCCATCTAATTGACTGACATGCCCTTCGAGGGGCTAGAGGTTCGCCTTGTGTTTATTGTTGATTTATCAATATAACACGCACAAAAAGCTACAGTGTAATTCGATTAGCTAAACTTGACACCGGCCGACCCACCTAACTGTCAACGGCAATTTCCCTCTGAGCTCAGAATTTTTACTCACACTTTTCGTGCGGTTTCAGTTGTAATTACCCCGGCCAACGGTTAACGGTACTTTTGCTATGTTAGCCTGAGAAAGTGCATTCAAATTGGCTTAAACTAAGACGGTTAAGCGTGCAGCTGTCTAATTGTATTTAGCGCCTCAACCCTTTGTGCTTCCACTCCTTTGGCCCACCCCAAAAGAAATGTAGTAAAGTGCCAGGCAACTTCAAGATTTATTAGCATCAAGATTAAAGCATTAAAAAATTTGCAGACTGCGTGGCTCACGCAGGGTCTGGGTACGTGGTGGTGGTGGTGGTCCAAAGGGAAAGTGAGTGCAATTCTCGTTTGGGCTACTTCATCAATTTAGCGTCGGTTGCCGCTGCTGTTGTTGTTGTTGTTGCGGTTGCCGTTGGCTGTTTCCTGCGGAACAACAATAACAAGAACAACAACTACATTTCATTGCGCACTTTGGCGGTCAAAACTTTCGACATTAGCACTTAATTTACTGGCCCAACTTAATGAAGTCTACACTTGGCTAATTTACGCGCACAAAACACTTTTACCACTTACCAGCAGAAATGTATGTATATGCGTGAAGTAAGCAGGGGAAGGGGGGGGAAAATATAAGTTAGTTAACTAGTTCAGTAATCGCATTGCGTTGAAAAACAATTTGGGAATAATTTCTACAAAATATTTAACTCTATATTAACAAACTACACACCAAATGTCAAGTTTATAGCTGAAGTCATTTCTAAGATAAGGGTTTAAACCAATTTTGAAACGCTTCAAACTCGTTCGAAACCGGTTTTGATCTGGAAAAATATCTAAATCCGTATTTACAACCAACACAACAAATTTTTCTTTTGAACTGGACTTCAAAAGAATTACAGGTCGTTTCAACGACTTGGGACTCTTTTCTGATTGACATCAAACAATCTTACTATCAAAAATCTCCATTTCTGTATCGGGGGCGTTGTTGTAGCGCGCTACTCTCAAGTGTCCTCCGAGTTATTACTTGCCGCTCCCCGTGGTAGCGGGCATTTATACCCCGCCATTACGTATGATCCTGTCCAGGGCTCGCAGACTTTTTATTAAGCAGGCTGACATGTGAGCGACAGCGTCCCACTTTTGTTGGTTTTCAAGCATATGTTCCACTATTTTATCAGGTGTTGGCATTTCAGCAAGGCCCATGGCCAGGCAATCGCAGGCATAGAAATGATATTGTTGCCGCAGAAATCGCAATAAGGATCCGCCTCGTGCGAGCATTTCTAAGAGTCTTGAGCTCTATAGATTACATTTGCTCGTACGTTTCGTTATGTACGTTACATTTTTTTCCACTACTATAAAACGAGCCAACAGGGCTAAGGTAAGTAATCTCATCCACCTAATTGACTACACTGGGAAACTTAACAGCCACTCCCCCCTGGCTGACGACACTTTTTCCACTGATTGACCAGTTATGGTGCATATAACTGGCTTTACAGCAGAGTTTCTCAGCCATAGCCCCTGAAAGCCGAACACATACGGCAATTCACACAGACACGAGCCGAATACATGCCGAGCGCTTCGCAAAGAGAGTAAAAAAAAAAAATCCGTAAAGCCAATCAGTGGCTGCCTAGACTTCAACGAGGTAGGTCAGAGCATTATCTCAAGGTATTTTATGGGCTAGCTGGTTTATATAGTGTGTCGTCCGATTGTAAAGCTTACCTCTTTAATTTTTTTCCTTTCTTAATATGAGTAGTGCCTTCGGAGTGGACCTAATAAAGATCTCTGTGGCACTCCTGTAGATATGCTCCGTTTCTTTTGCCCTTCTAACGTTTCGTACAAGCAAACTAACAAATTCTAGACACTGTACACTATCACTAAAATTCCCTCTCATATTTAATCAATCATCATCACATTTAGGGCCATTTTTATATCTTGCTGATAACATTACAGGCTTCTTAAACTTGTCAATAAGCGAAATTTTGTTGTCCTAGGTGAACTTGAGCATGTCACTGGGTTGCTAACTAAGCGGGAATAATCAATCATCTATCTTTTAAGTTTCTGACTCCAAGTTTATTTTTTAGATTTTTAAAAAATTATAAAAAAACATTTTATTTTAAGTTCCAAGGTGGAGTTGAACTTGGGCCTCCCGCACTGTAGGCTAATACGCTATCTATTGCATCGCAACCGATCAAATAATCTGGCAATCAAAATTGTACTTTCTATTTTTCTACTTACACTGTCCACATTTTCGTCATTTTCGGCTCGCATTGGCAGCTCTTTCGAAAAGTGTAAACCATTGCCACGGAGTTGCCAGTTTTTTACTAATGTTAGATGATTTTCGTTTGCTTAACACAAATCAATTTACCAAACTGATCCATCATGTCAGGATTTTTGTCAATTTGAAACAATAGTCGGTTAAAGTGCATTTTAAAAAGGCATGTTTTGTGGGCAACCTATAGATTTGTTTTCACTTCCTTTACATTATCGGAAAGATATATTCTTTAGCTTTAAAATAAATCACCGCAAACATTTCTGCGCAGAAATTTTTTTGAAACAAATCGAACCGACCATATGTTTTCAAGCCCACAAGTATGCATTGGGTGTCGTTGAGAACCTTCATTATAATTTAATTAAAATTACTAGGCTATGTAAATATATAAGCTTAGCATACTTTTAGACAGCAAAATTAGGTCAGACATTTTGTAAATTCTTCATGCATTCAAAATGGTATATCTTTGTTTAAAAAAATCACAAAATTATCTGGAATAGTTTATTTTAAAGCTAAGGAATAGTACTTAACGATAAAATCAAGGAGATTCAAAACTGACGTATTGGTTGCCCACAAAACATGCCTTAAAATGGTAAAAATAGGTTCATTACCTATTTCAGACGGAGCATTTTGGATAAACAGATTCGTGTTAAGCACTCCACAGACTTTTAGAATAACCACCAACCATTCAATAAACTGAAATAATGTTCATTTTGTTGCCTTGGGTAATATGTTATTTGATTTCATTTTTTTTGCTCAAAAAATATCATTCTTAGATATCAAGCGCTCAAGTCTCACTCAAGTGCTACCTCCTTCGCTCTCCCACTAGCGCTCTCAGCAAGCAGCTTTTTAGAGTCACCTTGTTATTGAACCTTAAAGAATAAACTAGCTTTTTGTGCCGATAAAATGGAAACAATGTATTTGGAGCTGAGTAATATTTACCCCAAGATAAGCAAAATTGTATTAAGCTTGAGCTTTGAAGCTCTGCCAATTCCTCTATTAATGGTCTCTGAGGGGTTTCTTACCGATCACAAATAACAAAGAATTTCGCTTATAGCAATATATCAAAAGTTAAACAATTATTTTTTTTAAAAGATAAGGAAATGCTCTGCGCCGGCTGTGGCTCAGTTGGGTTTATTAGTTGATTTCCAGCTGTGGTAAAATGATGTGCGCATATAGAAGCAAATACGCTCTGCTTGCTATAGCTACGGTTACGGTGATTGTATCATTGATTTTTCCAGTGTTTTTCAATCAGGTGGTAATACCAGAGGATCATCAATTGATGAGGCACATATGTGCAGTACAAGCTCTAGCTGGCATAGTATTATTTGTGGGTTCTATTAAAGTTAGTTGGAATAGGTTAATTTTAATTCAATTTGAGTAAGTTTATTTTTTGAAGGAAAACCATTGGCTAATGCTGCCCTATTTGATGGCTGCCGCTGTATTTGTGTATGCCCTGTTCTCTATAAGTCTGTCTAATTGGTACTTACCCAAAAGCTGGAATGAAATTTTAATTGCTACGCCTTTGTTATATACGATGGCAGGTGAGTTGATATAATAAGTTATATTTATATAACTAACTTTGATTTTTGAATAGGTTTCTGGTGTTACTTTGCCTATGATGTGTTTGAGGTCTATCAGGAAGCAGGTCGCCAGTTAAACTCAAAACCAGGCATAGTAAAGGTGGACAAGAATTTGGAGAAGCACAAAACCGAGGCTGAAATTTTATTATAATAAGGATCTAAATAAATGGATTACTTCTTGAGGTTGGTTCGGACTTTTGAAAAACCTTGAAATAATACTAAAATAAGCCTTAGAATGTCTGAAACCGCACAGCAGGAGTTTTAGACTGGCACGCGTTGTTTTCATGCGTATTGCATTACCCTGGTGGTACGACACAAAGTGGCATATGAATAGAAGCAGGGCTTTGTCTACCCGCTCTGTCTGTCTGTCTGTCCAATAGTCTGTGGGTTGGTAGTCGTAATCCAACAAGCAGACAGGTTAAATACACCGCAAGGACAGGCCACACACGCATCGGAGGGGGTTTGCAAAAAAGTGCCAACTAGGCGGCTAACATGTGCACATTGTCGCGTCTATTGAGGGAAGGAGGAGGAGTGTGTAGCCACCAGACGCAGCCAACAAACAATAATAATGCAACAATAGTGAGAGCCGCAAACAAATTGCTTTTCTGTGTGTGTCTGTAGTGTGTCGGATGCGGGGTTCACTTGCAGATTAGTTTCGTTGTGAGTTTTTATTTTGGGTTTTCTTATTTTTAGACGCACCCAAACCACCATAACCACATGTACACAAGGACGTCGCTACCATTTGATTGTAAAGGGGTCTTGCAATTAGCTCTTCAACCACCCCCCTCCCTTCCCTGCCCTGATGACAAGCTTTTGTTGTCTGCAAAGTTTTTGACTGTGTATGCCACCTGACAGCCCAGCATAGAATCCATTCATTCAAATGTGAAAGCTTGTTCAACAAAATTGAAAATTAACTATAAATTCTGTGCAGAACATGAAGTTCATGTTTGCGGAAATGGCAAAACTGGAAAGTCCACTCTGCTTTGTTGCGAAATTTAATGCCTTGTGCCCTGCAAGAAATTTTTGTCACACCAAAAAATTCATTAAAAACCCAAATTGAATTGCCGAAATTCGTTGAGGTGGTGGGGGAGAAGCCCTGCAAAGGTGCTAAGTACTTGTGAAAAACACTGCAAGAAGGAGAGAGGGGCGGGCGGTTGCTTTGTACTGTTAACCCTTGTGACAAGTTGCTTTTGTGTTTTTATACACTTCTTTTTTTTTTTGTTGTTGGTGCCTTTGAGTGTTTGGCAGGGGGAGTGATCATAAGTAATACATGTTTTGTTTCGAATAAGTGGGGAGGGAAAAAAGGGTCGCTACATTTTATAGCGATGCTTACTGATACCCAGTTAAGAAGGGTATATTATTATTGAATGTTGTTTCATTAATGAGTATTTAAGTTAGTGGGTTCGAAGAGCTTCAAGAGCTCTGTCTTGTCTGATTGCTTGTCGCGGAATAAATCATAAGAAATCAAGTTCTCATAAGTTTGTACATAAAGGATTTTTTTTCTGTAAAGCTTTGTAATACTTCCATCAAAAACAAATACTTTGCCATTGCTTTAATACTCATGAGCTGTTCGAAAGCGATTCTATTTATATAAATCATCTGAGTACTAGGCTTAGAACAGAAATTTTGTTTTTTTGAAGATTGTTCCTCGGTGTTCAACATTTCCGAGTATCTAGTAGCCGTAGATATACTATTATACCAATATGATATTCCAACGAAAATCGACTTTAAATTCGGAACATGGCCGATATATTTGCCCGAATAAATACCAGCTCCGAACCAGTATTGGGCGATTCAAAAGTGGTTCAGAATAGAGTTGGGCGCGTGTCGTGTTTTTTTTCGTGTCACAAACACCACGTGTTCGTGTTGAGTCCTTAAAACACGAATACGTGCTTGACACGACTTAACACGACCAAACACGAAACAAGCCAACACTACTTGACTTAACAGTATGAAAAAATATTAAGTAAGTCAACCACACAAAATATTCTACATAAATATTGTTTATCGGCTGTTGGTCATACTTATTTAAAGTCGAGTCGTTTTAACAAATTGTATAACGAAATTCAAGAGGCGATTTGTCGGAATTCTTGGTTGCACTATTAATAAAGTCGTGCGTTTCGTGACGTGATGAAGTTTATTAAAAAAATTTTGACCGTGCGTGTCTCAAGGATGCTATTCGTGTCACAGTTGTTTCGTGTCCAAATTATATTCGACTCGCGCCCATATTTAGTTCAGAGCCATATCAACGTATCATTTTTCTGGTTCAAGACCATTTGCGAACCAGTTCTGATTTAGATCTTCTGAACTGGTTCAGAGCTGTATCTATATTGATAATATGGTGTTAGACTTGTTAATAGTTTAAGACCGGTTTGGAACCAGACTAAAAAGTGGATTAATTTTGTGTGAATATTTAAAAATTTGAGGAAAGATATTTTCCGTTTTTAAACTGGTTCAGAAACAGTATGACTTAGTTCAAATATAGAAAACTATTCCCAACCGGTTAAAACTTGCTTATAATAACAACTCGGTAAAAAGGAGTGGTTCGGTTCTGTGGTTCATTGAGAATTTAAACCATTGCACAGTGGTTGCTGCCATAGGCCAAAATTCAAAAAATGAAAGTCAAAATATCGAACCCTAACTGCCTTTATTAACAGCTATTTGTGCAAACGTTACAACGCCATTTATGTTTTGGTTTTATCCCAACTGTACCATCTTAAAATTGCACCGAAAGTGTGACTCTATGTTCATTGACTTTATACAGCGTCAGCAGCACGCAGCAGCGTGTTAACTTTGTTTAACTAAAATATAGTGAAGAATTTCTTTAAATGAATATAGTATAAAATGAATATTGTACATAAAGGTATTGACTTTAATTCTACAATTAAACATATTGATAATTCGTGTAGTATTCTGTGTTTATCGTTGTTTTAGCTTTGTAAGTTTTTGTGCATGTTTTGGTTCATCCTTCATGCGTTTAGTTAAAGTTTTAAGTGTGTTCCCCTCCTCGCCCCTTAATAATTTTTCTTACATGTTATTTATTAATACTTTAAGATTATAAAACTGTTTAGTTTAGCTGCGGAAACCTGCGGATGATCTTGTAGTTTTCCCAAAAGTAATCAAAGCTTTTTTGGTTTTAAGCAGTTTTTATATTGTGTGACACAGTTTCTATTCTGTTTTCTTGTTGTTATTCTGAGTAGAGGTGGGTGCGGGCCGGTCCCTACCCTCGCCCATCTCTACTTCTGAGTTTAATTGATTTGTGTTGTTTGCTTAGTGTTTTTCGCACTATGTTTTGTGTTTCTTCCGTTTTTTTTTTCGTTTTTCAGTTTTCCTAATTTTTTTTTTTGAAATTCGAAGACAGGGTGTTTTGTGGGTGTTAGTGGGTGGATAGGAGTATAAGCACGCCCATTTTTACAAAAAAAAGTTGTACACTGTAAATTTGTCGAAAATTTTATACAATATCCTTATTATTTTTATATTTCCTGTTTGGGAGTGGGCGTGGACGTGTCCAACCATGCCCATTCTATCATATATCAGTTTTTACATTACAAAGACCACACAGTAAAAATTTCAGATCGGTAAGTTCACTAGAAGTAATTTTGGCCGCTCTCCCCATACATATGCAACCACTGTGCATTGGTTCGGTTCATAATACGGTTATTTTAGCAATCCGAACCGCGGTTTTGGTTCGGTTCAGTGGATCACAGTTAATATATAATTTAAAAAGATAATAAGAAATCAGGTACCGCGCAGTACAGGTACAGTAATCAATGTACCTATTATTATATATAAAGACAGTCGTAAAGGCTATATCCATAGGATCAAGGATTTTCTTGACAAGCACAAATGTAATATATACCATAGTACTTCGAAACGGTGCGTATCAACTAAATATCTAGCTACAATGGCTAGCATAAGTAAGCGTCAGTCCATCCTCTGAATAAGAAAAATGCGTACTTATCATATTGTAATCATTTGATCGTTTGATTAATGAAGAAACTACTACTACTACCTTAAAAAAATGTCTAAATTAACAAGTGCAATATCGTCTTTACATCATTAATCTGATCGATAAACTGAACCCAACCGAACCTATTTTAAAGGCGGTTTTCGATTCGGTTCAGCATTTTTGGAAGAACATCGATTCGGTTCTTCGTTCGGTTTACGAGCACTAAAAAGCGGTTCGGTACGGTTTGGTTCGGTTCGGTTCAGAAATAAAATAAATTGAAAAGTTTCAGATTTTTGTGAAAGAAATATTTTAACACAATTCTTAGGACGCCCTGTATATATAGAGCTTATTATTAATAACTTTATAATGTAACACCTGTTTACTCCAGCTAAGAGAATACCTTGGCATCTTTTTCCAGTTTTTAGTTAGATCATTTTCACTTTTTCAAGGGTATGAAAGCGGTGTCATCATTTTTGCCTTCTAACTCTTTGCTCGGCTATAAGCAGTAAAATGTAAAAGTGTTAAATTTTACTGCCTTTTAAAATAAAAAAAAGGGTTTCGTATGACTGTAAAATGAACCAGACAAATATACAAAGTTTTTTTTGTTTTTTTTTTTTTTTTTGTTATTTTGTTCCTAACGAATTGCCCCAAAGTCAAGAAACAATGAGCGAGACTTGAAATAATAAATTTCATGAAATTCAACAAATCACACAAGCAAAGGCGAGGCGGAAATCATTTAAGCTGCCAAATCAGCCAACCAGCTGGTCCACAAAAACCTTTGGCTAGGAGAGCAAAAGAAAAGGATGAGGAGGGGGGGTGGGAGAATGAGAATGGCCAGATGCCAAGGCAAAAAGGGCGATTAATATTCATTCAGTGTCGCGCGTATATCACTTTTTATTTGCACAGTGCCGGCAAAAGTATGCAATGGAATTCGGCGCACGCAGCAGCAGGTGAGCGTATGTGTGTGCGAGTGTGTGTGTGTGTGAAGCGTGTTGATGTGTATGAGTAACGCACAATTACATACAACAATTTGTGCTTTGTTTCTGGTGCACGTCGCTTTGGGGAGTAGACCGAAAATCACCAAAGAGCAATCGTGCAGCTCCAAGGATGCGAAAGGAAAGAAAAGCAGGATGCTGCTGGCCTGCGGATAGTGTCGGAAATACAACTAGCTTTTGTGCGCGCTTCAAATTGGATGCCCAAACATCAACTCGAATGCCAGCACTTGCATCCTGCCTGTAACTTGAGCTTCAGTTGTGTTGAGTTTTCATGTGAAAATTGAGAAAAATTGCCAAAAACGACTTGGTAAGCGATATTCTGTTTTGACAAGGTTGCCAAGCTACCATTCACTCAAACGGACATTGAGTTGGTCCACTGCCAGGTGCCGTCGGCTCCACCCACAAAATTACATTGGCCAAAAGCAAATGACGCGAAACAGTCGCACGGAACATGGCCAAGTGAAATTTCTGGGGCGGCAACACGCGCCTTACATAAAAATCGTGCAGGCCATGCTAAACGTTTATCCCTTTTAGCCCAGAAGGATATATATACGGAGCCAACAATGGACGCTGAGCGCGGCAAAAGGCAAACAAGTTCTTCGTCTTTAGTTTCAATGGCCCAGACGGTATTTTGCCTTCTTCGCTTTTTTTCCCCCCCCCCCACTCCAGCTTGCTTTTAACTGAAACGTAAGCTGAGACTGATTGTGGAGCTTGGAGTCAGAGTCAGATAAATGCCGCATCATTGGTTATTTATAGGCGTGTGCAGCCCAAATGGGATGGAGAAGCACCTGGATATTTATACGAGTTTTATTGATGTATCTCTATACGTATGTATGTATGAGCATAGTTACATAAACTTGAGAGAAATTAATTAAAACACATTCAAATGATTGGCTACGTGCCATTATTAATTTGCGCATAAATTATGCACATGTCTTAATGCCCAATGATTTGGTCATTGAATTGGCCTCGTCCTCTTCTTTGCCTTTGCCTCTGCCTCGTTGAGGTGTTTTTGGCCGCAAATTAATCAGTTTCGATATTTATGTAAATGTTGAACATGTGTGTTAGTCAGTTTTAAGGCCGCACGTATTCCATTTGTTCGATTTGTTTGGGGGAATGGAGAGGGACAGCTTCTTTGGCGCTTTTTTTTTGTAAATGTTTTTGCTGATTTATAGCAATTAAATTGTAGTTTTCTATTTGCCAAAAATATTACCTTTATTTATCCTACTTACCGTGCAATCAATACAAAGATTTGGGCTTGGATTTTAATCAAATTATATTCGTAAAATGTTCAATAAAAGCTTGAAGTATCGGCAAGACTTGGGGTGAACTCAAAGCTACGACAAATAATAGAGTTCGGTGAAAAGGAGGAGCTGATGATACTCTCTGTCCCTCGAGGGAAAAAGCACCTATAAAAGATTCTTAAGATTCCAGAACGGTGCTCAAAGTTGTCTATATAAAAAATTAAAACTTTCCAAATTTGACAATATTTTGGATTTTTTACAGCACATGTGTCTTTCAACAATCTAGTTAAAATATTAAATTGAAGTGGCAAAATAAATAAAAAATCAAAAAAATAAAAACACTTTCTGGTGGTTGGTTCCTTACGTATCAACAACTGGAAAATCTATACGATTCTCAAGAAAAATTGGACTGCTGCAATTGTGCCCCATTATGGAGTAAAATCTGTTACCATTAACTGGATATTTAATTGATTTATATCCGCTGTAAATTATATCCGCTTCATATTAATACTTTCATATTCACACTGCAACTTCGCCAAGTAACAAATGGATTGCGAAAACTGATATGAACCTCCGACAAATAATCTTTAACTTTTTTAAACTTTTTTTTTACATTTTGCTTAAGCTAATTTAAGATTTGATCTGATAAGTCATGGTCACCATACTTGCTCAGGATATTTATTTTTGGCAGAATTTTATTATTGGCGGAGTCGCTGGAAGCATTCCTCTCTTTTTATATACGGTACCAAAGGTACAAAGAATATATTGGATTATAGGTAACAGCCAGAAGGAAGCGTCTCCGACCCTATAAAATATATATATTCTTGTTCAGCGTCAACAGCCGAGTCGATATAGCCATGTCTGCCTGTCCGACTGTCTGTCTCTGCGTATGAACGCTGAGGTCTCAGATGGTAAGAAGTGAATGAAACATAAACTCCTTATACTTGCAGGCAGATCAAGTTAAATTTTCTCTCCCTAACTTTTAAAAACGTCATATCTTCCACAATTTTTGAGTTAGATTGCTCGGACCTTTAAGAGACTTATAACTTGCATCAGTTATTACAATCGGATTTGGGACTCTTCAAAAAAAAGCTGTCCCCAAATGAAGAAATATGTAAAGTGATTTGCTCTCCACCTATAGAAAAATTTTGCTGTGCATAAAACTAATATTAATTCATTTGGTAGCGCCGCAAATTAAAATTAATAATGAAAAGAGAGGTATTAACAATATATTTTAGTTGTTATCATGTTGAAAATGAGTTTTTTTTCCAGTGCCATTATTAGTGTTGTACTTAGCCAAAAGTTAAATCTCAACTAAAGTAAAAGTGGTGTTGCCCGACATTCCCTGGAATGGAACTTTTTTCATAATATTAGTTAATGTTATTAGATTATAAAACTGTTTATTTCAGCTGCCGACTTTTGCCTACCTTATCTTGAATAACACAAAGCGGTCTCGCTGATTTTTTACAGCTTTTTACTGCTGTTCTGTTGTAATGTATGTTTTGAAATGTATTTGATTTGGTTATGTTTTGCCTATACACAGAGAAAAAAAAAACGTTCTAAAATCATGACCAAATGAATATCAACTCAACCATCATACAACAAATATAAGTAGCATCTTAGACATGTCGCAACGAAAGTGTACGATGGTACAGGGTGCTAAGATGCTTATTGTTGTGTTCCTAAGTTAAGCAAATTTTTTTTTTTTAAATAAGAAGAAAATGTTCATGAAACATGCCCAAACAGTTCAAAAAGCGAGCACAAATTGTTTATGAAAAATCGTACCCCAATGTTCATGACTTGAGAACAAACGTGCTTGATAGACTTTAGTCAACGAATGTTCATGATTTTGGTACTTTTAGAACGGATTTTTTTCTCGGTGTATATAGGCACCTCTCAGGCCACTTATCAATGAATGTGCGCACATTATGATTTGGGAAATTGTCCATTGCTCGGACACGGGCCTGCTTCAAAGACTCAATATTTGGGTGTGGAGTAGAGCAAGCCATAGCCTCGAGAACGGACCACAGTTTGTAGTCCAATGGATTCAGGTCTGGCCTACCAGCAGGCCAATCCTCCGTAGAAATGAAGTTCTGTAAATGGTTTTTTCGCCATGATTGAGTCGTTTATGCCCTGTGAGTCTACAGGACAGTTTGGTAGACAAAGTTATTCGGCATTCTTTGGTGAAATTTATGTTCTTTTTATCTTGGTCTTCTGATAATCCATTGCGGTGCCTTGGATCTCTCAATAAAGATTTTCATAGGTATGTATTACAGTAGGTAAGATATTTTATAAATGTTTCCGTTTGATACAAAGTATTTACTGATCTACTGAGTCAGGAGTGTCACATTGAGCTAAATCCCTTGGAAAGAACTTGCTATTGAATTTAATTTTATTTCTTAGAAAAAAAAAAACGAAGGACCGATTTCTGTCACAAATAACAAAGAAAAATCTAAGTGGCAGATAAGAAATCGGCCCTAAGTTTAATTCATCTTGCAGCTGGTTCTAATGATACGTTCAACATAAAACAAATGCTGCTTCCCAATCATAATAAAGTCATTAAACCAACCAGAATAAAGCCATTCGACTAACTACCAGCAGGGTATGCAATTTAGAGCCAAGATTTATGCTACCTACTACTTTGTGGTATTGAAATCAAGAGCCGAGTTGCATACATTTTCAAGTACCTAATAAATGTTTGAACATAGTTGCATTCATTTAAGGAATGCAATTTAAGGCTCCTGCACTTATATGAACTAATTGAAAGTGCCATGTCTAATCATGCTCTTGCCATATTGAATATTTATTGCATTTGCAATCAGAGACTAGATTTTATTGGCTAACATAAACAGAGAAGAGTCTAAAGAGAATGAGGATGGGTTAACAGTGTCCCCCAACCAAAACGCCTGCGCCTGGTCATGTAAACAAATGTTAAAAATGCCGGCACTGGCTGTGCGGCAAGTGTACCCAGTAACCAGAGAGAGACAGCGAGCATTGCCAGCTGCGAGAGATAAAAACGGGTTTCACGAAGCTGCCAAAAACGAAGTGACCGCGCTTCGTGTTTACCCCACGATGTGGCGAAAACAGTTTCAGTTTGTGCCACAAACGCGTTTGGAACGGTCTATGCTTAGCGCATTCGTCATAATACGCCGCCAAGTCAAGTTTGAAGTATTTATATTGAGCAGCTGCATTCTTGAGAACGAACTAGTGCGAATAGTGCAAAAAAAAATAAAAATTAAACTAAGGTGAATGATTTAATTATTTCCTTTAAAAATTAAAATACTTGCCCCGTCAGTTTTCCTCTTTTTTTTTTTTACCTGCCATTTGCCAGCCGGTTCAGGTCCAGGTCCCAGGTCCAAGCTTGTTTCAAGTCGTTTGCATTTATTTTCTGTGACCAGTTTGGCAACTCTTGGCCCCTTTGCGGAATTCTTCTTGGGCCAGAAGAAAGCTTTAACGTGAGCAGAGTCAAAACAATTTACAGCAAACAAAACCAAAACATAAATTGTAAATGCACAACAACCAAAATTGTTATTGCCACTTAGCTTAGCCCCAGCAACAACAAAAAAAAAAAAACAAAACAAAAAAGTAAGCAAAAAAATGTGCAATATCTTGGTGCCCAGCTGCAATACCTGGGGAGTTGGAGCAAGCACAACAAAAGCAGAGCGAGGTTATTTTGCATGCCCTTGGCTCCAACGCCGCGACGACGACAAAGAACTTCAAAAGCATTCTGCGTCTGTTTTTTGGTCATTATGAAAAGAAAATATGCAGAGGGAGAGCAAAAAAAAAAAGCGGCATGGCATAAAAAGAACCATTTCCCAAAAAACTAAAAAAAACGTTGGCTAGTTGCAGAACCAGTAAAAACGGCGGCTTGCACAAAGCCTTTAAGCGCCTCGCCTCGACTACTTGTTCTTCTTTTTACTGATGATCTGATGGTAGGCAATTTTCGTGCTTTTGTGCGCCTGGCCGACAGCTGCCAATCAATGGCCGCCACATTGTCTCGTTCATGGGCTGTCACTTTGTGGCTATTTTGCTGTTGTTGCATGTCGTTTCATTATTACAAAAAAAAAAGAAACTTTTCCTTATTCCCACCTCAATGCATTGATAATAGGCTAAAGTTGTTGTTTTTTCATAAATAGTTAAGTCACACAACGCCTCCTGCCTCCTGAAAGTTCAAGTTTCTACTTTTACCCCAGAACCTCAGCAGCAAATTGCTTTGTTATAACAATAATGAGTAGACATTCAATTACGTACGAGTATTTGGCCAGTCGAGCAAGACATTTGCTGCCTATTAAATAAAATTAAGTAATTTGTCGCTGTGTGTGTTTGTGTGTGTGTGTGTGTGTGTGCGTGTGTGATTACTGCATATTTGAAATGGTTAAGTACACAAGTTGAACCGTTGAAACGTTAAGTGACATTTTTTTACTCCATTAAAGTGAAGTGCGCTCAACCGGCGGCAAATGTCAAGTGTTTTATATATCTTAGCTGAAGTCTAGAGCAATCAGTAGAAAACTTGAAAAAAGTAAGTTATTAAGCGTTAAGCTAAATTCGATTGTGCTCAAGATTTAATAACAATTTTTCAATAGGTTAAATTTTAGGTACAAATTTCCGATGATATATAAATTTCACTTTCTAAGCTTTTTTGGTTCTTTCTTATAAAAAATGTATTCAACTTGTTCTTAGGGTTAAAAAAAATTTAATTAGTTGATACTTTCGAATATGTTTACAAAAAAATCCAAGGTTAATAAATTTTTCATAAATATCTTACGATATTATATTTTAGCTTTCCGAAAGATCAATTGAAATGGAGATGAGAAAACTTAAAATTACTGATGGAGAGTCAGAAGAATCTTCCCAACCCACACCGCAAAAAAATTGTTATACGATTTCCTAGGTTTTTCAGCGAAATTTAAAATTTTTTAATGAATACCAAACTGAAAACCTAACTTTAGGCTTAAGGTTCGGTTCTCAGAACGGTTTTCATAAAAATAGAACCGATTGTTGATCAATTTTTGCTGCTTTTTTCGTTGAATCTAAGATATTGATAGACTTTGTACATGAACTATAAATTTGGGAAAGAATTTTTGAATCGTACACCTTCGAAAGTACTTGAAATCAGAACATAATCTAAACCTTTTAGATTTATGATCTTCCAAATAAGATGTATCTTATAAGTCTTATAAGAAATAGACATGAATTTCCGTCTCTAACTACATATGTAGAGAGCTTGGTTCAGAAACAAATTTATCAATCTGAAAATTCTCATCGACTTAAAATAGAATTTAGAGACTGACTTCCAACCATTCATAAGATTCCTCACAAAATAATTTTTCAACAATACCTTTTTGGCCTGGCCTTATGAACATTTTCGTAAAGACAGCTGCTTTTTTTGCTTGGTTTTTGAAATTTGTGGATAGGAATTTTGTTCTATAGCTATCAGCGTCAAACTGAGAACTAATGTACAAACGACTAGTTCGTTAAAACGAATTTCGTTCTAAAAAGAGCAAATCGCACAAAATATAACGCACTTTCATTGTTCTAGAAATGAATTGGTTATATAGAAAACTCCGTCTTTCGGATGTCCGTAGAAATTAAGTTCGACTGTATTAATTAATTAATAAAAAACAATAATTTTCTGTACTTCTTTGTTGCCCGGGATTTCTTTTAAATTTGAATGGAATTTTTTTTGAACTTTTTTTAATTGTTTTTGTAGGATTTTAATTCGTGGATGTCGCTGTCGTTGGAATTTGGATATTTTGAAAATATCTAAAATTGAATTTTTATGCGGTTGATTTTTCGTTTTATTTGTCTAATAATCAAAGTACTTGACATTTTTCAGATATTCAATTTCCGGCGATTGTTAAGCCTATCCCGATTATCCTATATAAATTGAATAATATTGGTAAAGCCGTTCTCTCTGAATCATGGTCGTTAGTTCAAGTGCAATGGCCAAGTTCGAATAACTTTATGAAATTTTCAAATACCACTAATGTGCTATTCCTGACCCATAGAGTTTATTAAAATTAAGGGTTCGGCTAAGGTCCGGTGAAAGTGATTCATAATCCTTTGTCGAATCGGCTCTGTGGCGTTCGGTTGTGTATTGGAATGTAGACTTGATTTTAAGTAAGTGAGTTATCTTTTAAAACTGTTTCTTAATGTTTTCGAAGATTCCAGAGTAGACATCTTTCAATGATCGTAGATCATCTAGAAAATCGCATAAAATAAAAAGGAAAAAATATCATGGCTATGTCCTGAACAATATATTTACAATGATCTGCTGCACATGAAGAGATCTGCTCGATGAGTTTTACGAAAACCCTGTAAAAATGTGAAAAGTTTCGTTCGATGATGTAGAAGCTGCAGTTTGCACAATGTGATATTTAATATATTTGATCAGCTATTATATTTACCAGTTTTATTGTTTTATTTTTTCCACTATGATATTTAAAAATATTTATTAGTATTTTTGGACCGCAGTTTTAGGTATACAAAAATTTAAAAATAAAAATTCATGAGTGACTTTGCCATTTGGTTTTAAATAAGTTTCTCATATAACCAAATTCTATGTCGCATAGTTTGCTTGAATTTCAAATCCAGATCGCTTAGTTGTGTTTAAGATAACTAATAGTTTCATTTGTGAAGTCTTAAAATTGAAGCTTAATAATTAAACCAAAATGTTTTATCTAAAACTTGTCTGACTATCGAAAGATCTTACAGAATATATTGTACACAGAAGCAAAAATAATTTAAAATAAATTTAACTCTAAAAAAAAAACAATGTTTATATTTTATTTGGGAACAAAACAATAACTTTCCGATCTAAAACAATATCATTTACTCCAATCGATATTAAAAGTTTCAGAATGATACTCAAATTGTAGGATTTCTATGTTATTTTTCAAAACTTGAGCAGCAAAAAGAGACGTTTAGTGACAAATAGTGATACACACCGACAAATGTTGGATTTGATTTCTATAGTAAGAATAGCATGTGGTAAAAATTGTGAACCTATCCGACCACCTCATTTAAGCACACGCTGCGGATGCGTAATTTAATTAAAAGCTTAAAATTTTTAATAGGACAGAGCAACTTTTTTTATGGGAAAATGATTTTTCTGGTTTCTTTTATCTAAGAATTTGAAAGCGATTTTCCAGATATTTAATATCATGTGTTTTTGAGCTCAAGTTGATATGATATGATATGATGAGCTCAAGCGGATACGTAATTTTTTTTTTTTTTTAATTTTTCACTTTATTTTAAGAATATTTAAAAAAATGTTTTTTGTTAAGTTCTAAGTTCATTCGTAGCTACAAAAGACAGTTCAAAATACTACCAACTATTAACCTTTAAAACTCAATCGATTCACCCCCAGGCATAGTCAAAACTAAATACAATTGATTGAAATCCTTAACCTTAGTTTAATATGTTACAAATTAAACTTCAATCTATAAACTTTGAGGCCAATTCCACTGACAACGTAGAACAAGCCTCTTAAATTGTGTACGCTCATTAAACTGTAAATGGCCGCATTACAACGATTCACATTAGCCCGGCTCTTTAAAATCAAAAACGCAGACAGAGCCAAAAGCAGAGCCCAGACATGCACATCGATTAAATTGCGCAACAGAATGAAGCAATAAACATTTAAAGGGAGAAGGAGACAGAGAAGAGAGAGAGGAGGCAAAGGAGTGCAGAAATATCAACGGAGCCCACACAAGCCTGTGTTTGTGTGTGTGTGTGTGTGTGCGTAAAGCGGGTTAAACGTGTGCGCTTCAAATGGCCAAACGACGTTTAGCAGTCGATAAAGTCATTCAAGGCAGCACGTGAATGCCAACAGGGAGCGGGAGCGGGAGCAGAGAGGCGGCTACTCATTTGACGCTTTTGTGGTAAAAGTAATCAGCTGATGCCAGTCCACAAAAGGCAAAAGATAAATCGATAGAAAGATAGCTAGGCTGCTGGGACATGGGACATGTCACATGGTTGGTGGTGGGGCAACACTGACCAGCCGCAAAGCATTTATTGATGTTCGTTGTCTGTGTGGTAAAAATATTTATAACGCGCATATTTTATTCAACTAAAATGCAAAATGTTTTGCACAATTTGTGTGCCATCAAAACAAAAATCAAATAGTTGTCCAAACACAGAAAACAAACAAATGGCATTAGCCTGAGCCGGAGCAAAAGCAAAAGTCTAGACACGGACAGTGGAAAATATATAAAAAAATTAACAACAACGTCGACACGGTGCGAGAAAACGAATAACATAAACTTTGGTCTGTGGGTTGACAGGAAACAGCAACAGCAACTGCAAAAAAAAAAGTAGAAAACTGTCAGAGCCTGAGCTGGACTGTCGGAGTGAATGAATGAACTGACTTGGTTACTTAAATGTATGAATGAAAATCGGAAAATGCTAAGCAAACACAGGAACAAAAAAAAAACCGCAAAATGTAAAGCAAAACAAAGCCAGTCTGTACGTTTGACCACACTGAAATTGCATGTGTGTGCAGTGAAATAAAAACGCAACAATGCGCAATCATCATTATCGTTAAAAGCGGCGCTTACAAAACTAGACAAATTGCCACTTTAGAGGCCAGTCCTAAGCCAAAAGGCCCTCTCACACACACACACACACACTTACACAGCAGCCAGAGAGCAGCGGAAGTTGGCAGCGCGTAGAGCTACAATATAATGACCTTTGGGCAAATGGGGCACACACATAAAACCACAATGGCTTACATTAGAGACCGCTGCCCACAAAAGTATGCTACGAAAACCACAAAAAAGTTGCCAAGACAGCAAAAAAAAAAAAACGAAAAAGCAACAAGCTAAACCGGATACAGAAAATGCGATATATACTCTCATAATCAACTATAAGATGCGTGCTGATTTTCCAGCAAGTTCAAGGTTTTGTCATATAAGCATAGGCCAGCATTTTTGGGCTTAATTATAGACACGCACACACACATGGGAAAGAGGACTCCAAATGACCGATTATGTGTGTGTGTTTTTTTTCCCTAACATTTGCTGGGCAATTTGCAGCCAACCATCTAAACGCTTTTCGTGGCGCACTCATTACTGGGCTCAGGTTCTGTTGCCAGCTCTCTGCGGCCATGGCGACAGCAATTATTGTTACAATTAAAAAACCATTAAGCGTAATTTGGACTTTTTCTATGTTCATTTGATTTGGAAAGGGGCAAGACTTACACGGACACGACACTTCCGTTTCGCGGCTCAGGAAACGCAATGAAAACATTAATTTGCTTATGAATAGAGCCACATAGCAATCAATAAGCCAGAAACAGAAAAAGTAGTGGAAATGTTATTTCAGCTCTTTAAATAATTGTATAAATAATGGTCTGACCCTTTAACAAAAAATGGTTCATTATGGTATGCTGAAAGATTTCTATAGCATTGAAATAAATGTAGTAAGTATTGGACTAGAATTCGGCGAACTATTGGACTGACATAGAAAAGCAGAGCTCGGTTCTTAGATATTTAAACATTTTTCTAACATAAGCCAGCGTTTTTTTTTTTTCAAACCGCTTAAAAGTTTAGTCTTAGTTTTTGAAGCTAGTCTTCCCGTAATCTAATTTCTTACATTTTCTCTGGTGAAACCTCGTTACATTAAAAAGCCTTTTGAACAGTTGCTTAATAGAGAACTATTTTAATCTATATATTGCTTGTTTTAACACAGATTTGAATGACTGAAACGAAGGCAGAAGATGTATTTTCACTTGTCTGAGATCTCATATGAGATGGCTGAAAATTACCACAGAAAGTTGTGAGTTTACTGTCAAAAATTTCTAATGATAAACTCATATAAGAATTTTATTAAGATCTTACACTAAAATTTAACTCATTTAAAATTCTCAAATTAACTATTTCTGCGTTTATGCACAAATAAAAAAATCTTGATTTTTGCACTACAAAGTATGCTATGCTTTTAGTAGACTTAACATTTATTATTTTTGTATACCTTTGATTGGTTGTTACCATAACTGACTATAAATTATCTCGTTCAAAAAATAATAATTGAAAAAAATAAAGTTTGCATACCTTGTGGGGCAAAAATCATGACTTTTTATATTTTACTTTTTGCGCATTTAACCTGAGAAACTTATTTGAGAACTCAGACAAGTGAAAATACGACTTAATTGAAGCTTTCTTTCTTTTAATTCTAAATTTCCCCGAGTTATAAAAATCGTAAAAAATAAACCGATAAAATATTTAGACACTGAATGAATTCTCAAACTATTTCTAATACCTGCAAAGTGTGTAAGAAACTGTTCGTTCGGCGATCATATCTGAGAAATTATCCTAAAGTGCTTTTGAACCGGTTCATTATGGTTCAAAAAAGTTCTTGATATGGCAAATTGTTATCACAAGGCAACAATATTCAACTTTTTTCATTTTATTGAATGGCTAGTGGTTATTCGTAAAGATTTTTGAAAGCCTTACCACAAATCTGTATTCGTCTAGATTTTTTGTAATTTTTTGTTGGTAAAAGTGCTTATTTTGAGCATTTAAAGTCAGGTATTGTGAGCAACCAATACGTTTGTTTTAAATCTCTTTTATATTAGCGTAAAGTACTATTCCTTAGCTTTAAAATAAAATGTCCCTGATAATTTTGCAATTTTTTTCAACGAAGATATACCATTTTGAATACATGTGTTAGAATTTACTTAATGACTGTTTTATTTTTGTTGTCTAAAAGAATGTTAAGCAAAAAACAGTACATCGCCTATTAAATTATAATGAAAGTTTGCATTACATACTTATGGGCTGGGGGACATTTAGTCAGCACGAGTACTTGCATTCAAAATGTTATATCTTTGTTGAAAAAAATCGCAGAATTGTTTGGTATAATTTATTTTAAAGCTTAAGAATATATCTTTCCGACAATATAAGGGGCGGTATATGCCTTAAAATGCTCAAAAAAAGGCACTTTTGCCGACATAAGGCTCATTGTTTTATTTTATATTATTTTTGTTCCTTTTTATAATATTTTTTCTTTATCCTTTTTATAGTTTTAAGTTATCTTTTTTTGTTTTTCTTCTCTCCTTTTTTCCGACTTCAATAATATTTAAAATTATGTTAGGTCTGGTAACGTCTCTGGCTCCAATTGGCTGTGTATTGGGGCAAATAAAATTCCCCCCACCGTGTCGGAGTCGTTACTAGTCGTTTTGTAATTTTGTTAGATTTTCCTTGTTAGTCCGTTAAGCCTTTTTATAACGTATTTTGTTTTTTTTTCCATTTTTGTTCGACTTTTTTTCAACTAATAAATAAATTGCCAAATTTTGTTAAATACACAAAAATCATCTAGAATAACCTCTACTGCTTCTATAAACTGGATCATGTTGCCTAGTGTTATCAACCTACACACAAAAGTTTCAAGTTCCTAACTTAAATACTAAACTTAATTACTAAAATATTTCTCCGAACCACTTTTAAAAATGGTTCAAAACCGTTTTTCCTCCAGGAAAATATATAGCTGCATATTATCAATCCAAAAACCAAATTTCAAGTTCATAGATTACCAATTTCCTTTCACTTTTGAACCACTTTTTAAGACTGGTTCAGTACCGCTTTTGATACTGGAAAATAACTTACTTATATTATTAAAATAAATAACTTATATTATTTCTGAGAAATGGCCCTGAAACACTTTTGAACCGGGTTCAAATGGTTTGGAACCGTTTTTGATACAATAAAATGTCTTACTCCATATTATCCACCTACACACCAAATATCAAGTTCCAAACTTTAATAATTTCTGAGATATGGCTCCGAACCACTTTTGAACCACTTTTTAATACTGGTTCAGAACCGGTTTGTCTCCGGGAAAATAAATAACTTTCTTTTATCAACCCAAACACCAAATTGTAAGGTAATAGCTTAAATAAATTTTGAAATATGACTCTAAGCCACTCTTGAACCGGTTCAATCTGGTTCGGAACTTGTCTTGAAACAGTTAAATGTATAACTCCATATTACTCACCTATACACCAAATTTCAAGTTTATAACTTATATAGTTTTAGATATATGTCTCTGAACCAACCTATAAACCGTTTTTAATTCGATTAAGCGCCACCTATCGAGTTCAGTTGTGAACCTAAAAAAATCTAAGGACCAACAAAATATATTCACAGAAATCAGTGCGCTGTTTGGTAATCAGTGATTTTATTATATTTGTTATCATTCCATATTTGGGTCGTTTTGGTGAAAGCGATTTGTGGAACAAAATGGTATATTTTTTTGTGTTTCATTAATCTTTGTAATTAAGTTTTCTTAAATTAAGTCTTAAAATCAAGAGTTTCGTGATAAAAATTGCATTTGATTCAAGAACATGAAACTTAAATCAAAATGGGAGTTTGAATTTTTCAAAAAAAGAAAATGATAAATATATAAATAAAATAAAACAAATATATTAGATTTCGAGACCTAAATTCAAAAATTTTTCACAAAGACTTAATTGAATCGTTGCTTTATATATACTAATTCCAATATAATTTTCAAATTATTAAAAAAAAAAAAAAAACAAATTTAAATGGAGGGGGGATTTTTAAGAAAAATTTTGTTTTAAGTCATAAGCAATCATCTTCTTAATAGCCAGACTTTATCTTCAAATACTACATTATCCTACCTTAACGCTACATTTCTCCCCACAGGCTTTCTGTTCAAATTTAGCTTTTGCACGATTAAAATGTTAATACTCTTCATTAAGTTCATTCCACACTGGGTCATTGATTAGTTGCCACCAATGTTGTTGTTGTTGTTGCTGTTGTTGTTGCGGTTATGCTTTAAGCAATTATCTCTCATAACACAATGCGCCATCTCTGTGTATGTGTGTGGGGTCAATCTCTGCCGCAATTTTGCGCCAGAATGCGCTTTCAAAGTATTTAAGTACCTCAAGCCGTTTACGCCTAGGCGCCCAACAATAACAACAAATTCGTCTAAAGGGACAAGGGGGAACAGACACAAAAAAAAATAACAGAAACGCTTTAACCCCTTTGCCATTATTGTACGCCCTTGGATTATGTATTTTGTTTATCTACACGTTGTCGTCGTCGTCGTCCCCCTAGCAAAAACGTAATGAAATGCAAAATCGCTTAAGTTCGCTGGGGAACGCCTTCCGAAAAGCCGAACCATTTGGCGTCCCTTTTCAGCTTTGGCCGGGTCTAGGCTTCGTCCTACCTCCTGCCCTTTGTTGACAGCGTGTTAGTGCAAACTAAATGAATTTCTCCACGGGTTGTGGGTTTTTGTTTCGGTTTGCGCGTTTTTATTTGGTCTTATGTCTGGCTGGTCGGGTTCTCCGGCTACACTCATTTAACTGTGCTAATGCGATGTGTGTGTGTGTTGGTGTGTTTAGGGCGTTTCATCTTCAGTCTCATTATCATCATCATCATGGTAGTTGCTTCACATTCTCATCATAAACTGCTGTCAGGGCTTAAAGCGTTGCCCATTGTGTTGTCTCAGTGCATAATTGAAAGCTCACAGACACTCGTATATGTGGGAGTTGCTTTTCAATGACTTCCGCATAAGTGTTTAATTTCCTGTGTATTAACATGCTTAACACAAACACACACACAAAACAGAGCGCAACAACCAAATGCACCTTTCCACACGGCGGTTAAGGGTGGTGGCCAAAAAAGGTGCGTGCTCCGGGGGCCAACCCCCGTATGCACCCCCGGCGGTATACCGATTTGTGCCAACAAATTTATTTAAAAAGGATTATCAGCAGCTAAGCGCCATGCTGGCACACTTCAAAGGCAAATTTCCCCAAACCGAAACGCTTTGCACGTGAACAATTTCTGCAACATAGCGGGTGGGTGGGTGGTTAGGAAGGAAGGGAGGGCGTCGCTTGCAAACCCGAAAACAAACATGTAAACATTGATGGCATATGCAAATTTCAATGTCAAATTCATGCCACATATGAAAATACATATATATATATAGAATTTGACATTCAATTTCATTTTTGTTTCGGTTGAGGGGAAGATTTGGGGTTAAGTGGCTTTATTTTTACGTTTATGGCAGAGTGGGGATGGGGGGGAGGAGTGAAAGGTTACCTAGCAAAGAAATTCGATTCGCGTATCAAATGTAAAATAAGAAAGCAGAGTTGAAATTGGTATACCCTGACAAATGAAAGCTACAAGGTGTGTCCACACAGAAAACGAAATTTTTTTAAAATAACTACAAAAATTAACGACTATGTTGAATAATTTATACTTAATGTATAGACTAAATAGTGATCGTAATGAGGATATTAGAACCAGTTTATTCACAGCATTCTCAATTCCATTTTCATGGCTGCCAAAAAAGATTTCGACTTATTTTTTTAATATTTTCTTTAGCAACAAAGGCTTTAACAGATCTGGATGGTATTAGTTTTCCGTATCATTCTGACATTTTTGGATCGAGTGTTCAATTATTTTGAAAAATGAAAGAATGTCTGTATTTGCCTATCGATAGTCTTAAGGAGTCTTACACCATTAATGGATGGCAACACTTGATTATGATATTTGAAAAAAGTTGCGTCTATGTTTTTGGTACAGAGATCTTGATGGAAAACCGACCCCATAACCTCAGTTCGTCAGCTTGCTCTATTAAGCATTGTGCCACACATCAATTGGGCACCATGATCTTGAAATTTAATACGGCTTGACTTTCATTTTTCTTTATGTTATGCGTAAAAATAGTTGTAGGTATTTGGTATTGGCCCTCTGTACTATTAAAGCCAAATATATAATTTATTTCATACTTCATCATCAACGAAGAATCACTAATTATGAAAAAGATATTTTAAAGATTTCGAAAAATAGAATGATATGTTATTGTTTTGTATACGACCCTTCTCATCCTTAGTAGGGGGCTAGGTCTTATTCCAGTTTAACAGAAAGTTCACCAACTACCTATAAAGAGAGGAAGGAAAATATTATAAAAGAAAAAAGTTATGCATTTTTCGGAGGTAAAGACAAAGGACAAAAAACAATTTCTTAATATTGCGCCGCAGGCAAAAATTAAAAAAAAAATAATTGACAACTCTATAGTTTTTTGAATTGAAAGTAAAATGAGAAAGGAGAATAGTAAATTTAACTAGCAGCTTTAAAGCCTTGTCTGAGGCCACTGAAACTTGATATTTCGATCTATGATTTTCGATTACATTATCTAGAAATTAATAGCGAATTTTTTGAGCCCACATTCTTTTTAATTTTCGAATAGCGAAAATTTTAAACAGGGTTTTTCAAAAAGGAGGGGAAGCTGTTGTAAAGACGTTGTCAATTCACGTTAAATAAACAAAATAAAAACGAGTTTCCAATATTCATTTTAGACTCAAAATATTTTTTTTTATTAGATAATATTTTTTTTGTGTTTCATCGATACATTGCATTTAATTATCGAGATTGTGGTTTTCTGGCACTGGATGTTTTTAAAAGGCATTTGTGTGCGTTTTTGCGTGATTATATGGTCACACTAGGAGGATTCAGGTTAACTTTGAGCTCGCCAAGTTGAAGTCTGCGAAAGGCCGTGTTCCATTTTATTCGTCGAGGAATTGACTGCTTCGCATTCGCATCCAGCGTCGATGTTCTTGGCCGATCTGGTCGTTGGCTGATCACTTACCAAACTGAAGGGCCACATTGTCTGCCCTAAAATGGGCGCACTAACGATCTTAAATTTTAATAAAACAGTTTAATCATTTGTACGTTTGTACAAGGTTTTCTTCGGCATCAGTTTTTCAAAAATGAGAAACAGGTTAGACAGACGCCGCCAAGACAAAATGGCATGAATTAAAAACTCTGTATAATGGGCCTATCTAGACTCAACCTTACCTTTGTATGAGGAAAAAAATGTAGGTGGTATTTAATATAATGAAAATTATAAAAATTTTTAGGCAATATAACAAAAAGAAAGTTTACAATGGCCACATTGATTTTCAGACATGGCCCTTTGGGGCCTTTTACTTCTTCAAAGGTTGTCAAGGTTCAAAGGTTCACTGATTGGCTCTGTGAATGCATATTTTAGGCGTAATTGCGAAGAACATGATTTTTTATGGTAAAGAGGTTCATTAACAACTTTTCTGTGGCTATTAGTTTGGTCTTGATATCTCAAATACAGATTTTGTAAATTTTGATAGTTGATATTATAGATAACCTTAGTTGTCCCATTTCCCTACTTTATAACGAAAAAAAAATACGAGAGTCATTAGAGCATTTAATTGATTTATTCTTAAAACAAACTCTACACATTTTCTGGATTCACAATTTTCTTTATAACGGGTGATTCATTAATAAGTATGAACCTCTTTTGCAAAAAATACCCGAACCTGAACCTGTTTAACAAAAGGTACAAGTCTTAGTTAAGCGGACATTTTGGTGATTAAAGAAGAATTGTATACCCAAAATTGCTCGAAGAAACAATACATTATAATTTTAAAGAGAAAATAATTAAATTCGTATGTTCGAGTAAATAAAAATTCAGAAATTCTGAATATATTTTCACATTTTTAACAAATTTGGTAAAACTTGCGACGAACCAAGGTTCGAACCAAAACCTAAGCACAAAAACCTTGAACCTTAATTTTCTGAACCATTGGTAAATTTTGGTTCGAACCCGTAAGCCGGACCTACGAAAAAATTATTTGGGTTTGCAGCTCTGGAAAAAAGAATATTGGAAAAACTAAAATATAAATGAATAATATATAATATATGGCAAAATAGACCTAAATTGGGAATTTAGATGAACTATTTGAGCATACCTTTAGTTTAAAGTCCTGCAAAGTCTAAGGTAATAGTTATTTAGACAAATCTTCCCCAAAATGTAAGCAAATTATTTATGATCTTAGCTTCAGTGTGGCGAATATGCCCACCTTTCTCCAAGTGTATGCAAAAAGTAACCTGAAACTGGACTTGTTTTTTATAGCCTGGCAAAATGAAGTTCATGACATTTATAAAAATACAAAACTCAAAAATTATTTAGTAGGTCCATTGTCAGGCAACGGCCCCAAAAAGCGTGAGAAATTCAATTTGCAGGCATGTCCATCAGAGCAGGGTTGGCATTTTGTTGTTATTGAATACTTTAAAAGGATTTTCCACCCTCCCACCACTCTGCCCACCCCAAGCGTATTTTCCAACCTGACGCTTGCCGAGCTAGCTAGCCTAGTAATTGCCGGCGAAATTCACAAATGTGTCGGGTTGAAATCCATGAATGTCAGAGTGTTACAGTGAGATTGAGTTTTAGGGAAGCCGTGGGGCAATTTCTAGCTGAATTTGGAAATACTAATTGCTTAAATTTGTAAAATTCTGGCTCAATGAGTTGCTTTGGTTTGGCTGCTGCTGCTGGAGTGTGCATGTGCGGAAGTTCACACACGCCTGAACACTCCTCGCTGGTGCCCCTCGACATGCGTGTGCGCTGTCAAACGCACTCGAAGAAGGCAGGCAGCTCCGTAGAGTCGCAGCTTCCTTAACTTGCACAAAATTTCAAATTTCCGGCCTGGTCGGTTTTACCCAGACTTTGGCTGAGGATTTTAAGGAAATTGTATACTCATGTTCCTGGCACTTTAAATGCCTGTGTGTGTGTGTGTGTGTGGTAAACTATTTAGTGCTTTATTAATGCATGATTTCTGATGTTAACACAAATTTGCAATTTGCTAAACTTTGGATTCCACTTAGGCCAAGATTAGAGGCTGCAGCTCTTCCCAAGGCTCTCTTATCAACTGCGTACATGGCCACCATATGCCGCCCATTCATTTCCGTTTCCGTTTGTCCAGCCAGCGTGCCGTATCGCGCGCTGTCTGATGTGATAATCCGCAGGAATTAATAAATAAACCATTAACAAATAAACTAGAGTAAATCCCTGTGCAGCATTGCATTGTGGCTCGAGGCGTGTGCGTGCCGACCCTTATCAAGGACTCGCCACCATCAGCAGCAGCAGCAGCAACAACGGGGTGGGGCGACTGGTGGTTTGACTTTCCGCAAACATCAGCACGCCACCCCAGGCTTCTTCTTTTGCTATCGTACATTTACATGTATATCCGTATGCATTGTTCCTTCTGCTTGTTTGCTGCCATGTTGTTTTTACTTATCAGCAAAAGGTCAAATGGTAGCCATAAATTTCACTTCAAGCCAAGCTTCAAGCCCCCCCACCCCTTCTCTCTGTGGGCGTTGCAGCAAATGACATTTGTGCGTGTGCGATGTGTCAGACATTGAAATTTTTGTGTCAATTAAATGGAAATAAATGAATTATTGATAGTTTTAAGGTTTGGCCAAACGAGACAATGGCAATGTAATTAAAGGGTCCGCCTGCCTCACTGTCTCCGTGTGGAAAAATGTCATTTGAATTTTTAAAATGGGGCGGGTTTTGGTTCAGTGTCAGGTACAGAGGCTTGACACTGGCCCTGACTAGTAGTGCCCCCCCTTCTTTCTGGACAGCCACAATGACGTTAATGACAGTGACGAGCAAACATAACATACAAACAAACAAACAAACAAACGCACGTACGCAGCCAACAGCGGCAGAAGCAGCAACTAAGCAAGGCAAAAACAATCAAATGGTCAGGCAGAATGCAAAACGGAAACGGTATCGCAATCGACCATTGCACACAGTGGTATAAAATTGATTGTGGGCAGTCGTTTTTTTTTTTGCAAATACTCGATATCTGCCATGGTATATTGAACATAATTCTTCTTCTTTGAACTGATATATATTTAACACAACTGATTGAGGGTCTCGGCCTCTTTTTTGTGTGAGCTAGCTCCAGTTGTTAACACCCAGCTGGGCAATGTCTTGATGCCCTTGGTTTTCCCATCTCATTCTCAGCCATTCTCTTCTGCCAGCTTTCCCACAGTCTTTCGCTTTCTAATTGTACATCTTTTTAACTTTTTTAATTCTTAAGCGACTTTTACTACGATTATACAGCCAAAAGACACCCTTATTTGCTTTAATAATTACTGTTTGAACACAAAAATTTATCATGATAAATGTCCTTAAAAGTATGCACCCTTTATTTGCTTTAATAATTATCTATTTGAACAATTCGGTTATGGTAGCTATGTCATACAAAATGTACATTGAGCATTAAATCATACATGGCAATTGTGGAAACTCAACGTGCATGTCCGATGAGCCCTTTCACTTGAATGGGACCGTAAATAACAAAATTGCCGTATTACGCCCGAAAATCCTCAGGAGATTCCAGAAGTGCCTCTTCTGAAAAAGTCACAGTTTGGTGCGGCGTTAGTGCAAAACGGTCATTGGGCGGTTTTCTTCAAAATGAAAATGGCCGCGTTACCATCAGGAGCGTTATCCGCACAATCCAATTATTCGGATATGGGGGGTGGTTTAGGGGCGCCCGCCGCGCCTCTAGCCGGGCCGTTGTGTCGGTGGTGATTTGGCGCGTCCCCTCGGCGGGTTCTCAGTCACCTGTTATAATCAAGGTAAAATATAAAAGAAAAATGTTCTATAATTATTCCAATTCAAGGCTATAGCATACTTTGACGGGCATTTATCATGATAAAGAGACAGAAAAAAACGTAAACATTTTCTACATTAAGCATCATTCCTGTTTAGTTCCCCCCTTTTTCTTAACCTTCATTATTTCTCATTAGTGTTGGGTAAAGGTTGTTCCTTTTACGGAACATGTTCACTTGTTCCTCTTCTTTAAGTGAGTCAACTCACTCCAGTCGCTCCGTTGTTCGGATGCTCTGTTGTTCCGTTGCTTCGTTGATCCCTTGCTTCGTTGTTCGGTTGTTCCGCTGCTCCGTTGTTCAGTTGCTCCGTTGTTCGGATGCTCCGTTGTTCCGTTGCTCCATTGATCCCTTGCTTCGTTGTTCGGTTGTTCCGCTGCTCCGTTGTTCAGTTGCTCCGTTCTTCTGTTGTTCAGTTGTTTACTTGTTCCTTTGTTCAGTTGCTCAGTTTTACAGAACATGTTCACTTGTTCCTTTTTATTTAAGTGAGTCATCTTACTCCGATTTCTCCGATGTTCCATTGCTCCGTTGCTCAGTTGCACCGTCTTCTGTTGTTAAGTTGTTATTGTTCACTTGGTCTGTTGTTCAATTGCTCAGATTCAAGGAACATGTTCACTTGTTCATTTTCTTTAAGTGAGACATCTCATTCCTATCGCTCCGTTGCTCTATTGCTCCGTTGCTCCGTTATTCCATTGCTCAGTTGCTCCGTTGTTCGGTTGTTCTATTGTTCCGTTGCTCAGTTGCTTCGAACTTAAGTTGTTCAGTTGTTTTTATTCACTTGTTCTGTTGTTCATTTGCTCAGTTTCAAGGAACATGTTCACTTGTTCATTTTCTTTAAGTGAGTCATCTCATTCCTATCGCTCCGTTGATCCATTGCTACGTTGTTCCGTTGCTCCGTTATTCCATTGCTCAGTTGCTTTGTTGTTCGGTTGTTCTATTGTTCCGTTGCTCAGTTGCTTCGATCTTAAGTTGTTTAGTTGTTGTTGTATACTTGTTCTGTTGTGCAGTTGTTCAGTTTCACGGAACATGTTCACTTGCTCCTTTTTTTTTGAGTGAGTCAATTCACTCCAATTGCTTCGTTGTTTCGATCATTGGTTGCTCCCTTGCTCTGTTGCTCAGTCGCTCCGTTGTTCTGTTGTTCAGTTGTTGTTGTTCACATGATCAGTTGTTCCCCTTGCTCAACATTTTCGGCATCGGTGGCGACTAAGATTGCTTTGTAAGTTGTAATACGGAACAAGAGTCTCAGAATAAGGGTCACGGAACAAGAGTCGCGAAACAAGGGTCACGAAACTAGAGTCACGAAACGAGAGTCATGGAACAAGAGTCACGGAACAAGAGTCATGGAACAAGAGTCTCGGAAATAGATTCATGGACCAAGAGTGATGGAACAAGAGTCACGGAACAGGAATCACAGAACAAAAGTCTCGGAACAATAATCCCAGAACAAGAGTATCGGAACAATATTCCCAGAACAAGAGTCTCGGAATAAAAGTCTCGGGACAAGAATCACGGAACAAGAGTCACGAAACTAGAGTCACAGAAAAAGAGTCATGGAACAAGAGTCTTGAAACAAGAGTCAGGGAACAAGAGTCACGAAATAAGAGTATCGGAACTAGAGTCACGGAACAAAAGTCTCTGAGCAAGAGCCAAGGAACACAAAAGACCAATTATAGAGGAACATGTTCACTTGTTTCGTTAAGTAAACAACCCATTATTGTTGACTCACTCCGGAACAACCCAATTTTATTTATTATTTAGAGTTATCTTTTAATTTATTTTAGTGTTCTCAGTTTTGTTTTCTATTTCGTGTGGCGCCACATTTGAAAGTTATAAGTTATATAAAAAGTTTGACAGGTAAACCCTTTATTACAGTCGGGCTTTTACTTGTTATAACTTACCTCTTGTTACCTTTGGTTCTCAACAATCAGCTTTTTTAATATTCCGCCATTTCTCTTTATAACAACCCTTCAATCCTACAGCCTTTTAAACATATTCATATTCATATCTCACATATTCGCAACGGTGTTCACACAAAATTGTATAGTCACATTTTACGGTCACACTATTTTTATTTGCCTTAGTCTCTAAAAATATATGTAAAGTATTTTTTATTGTGCTTAAAAACGGAATGGGTGGAATGCCGACGGTCACACAGTACCATGGGCTTTTTGTTAAAAACAAAATAAAAAGAATATTGATAAATTTTTCATTATTAGAAATTGCTTTCTAAGAAACGCCTGGATTGATAGTAAAACATTTTATTAATCGCTTCAATAGCTTAAGCTTCTATAATAAAAAAAAAAATGATTGACAAACAAACATTCATTTATGTATATATACATATTGATATGTGTACATATAGATTTCCGGCTAGATTAGTCATTAAAACACCACTGTGAGCCCTTGGTTGGGTGATGTGTGCGTGAGACATGCTCTAGCACCAGGCGGATCAACAACAGGCACACTCACAGACACACACACAGACAAACGTCAACACAAATGGTTCCTGATTGCAGGAGCAATGCAAAAACGGGCAATGAGTTTGTCTGCGTGTTTGTTTGTCTAGCCCGCCCCTCACCTTTCTCTCTCTCTCTCACTCTCCCTGTCTGTCCGTTCAGTTGGAATTCAGCATTTTGCCGCCATTAAAATCAAATTGCGCTTTCGTGCAGGAGGTTTAGGCCATTTCGGCATTTTTTTTTATGATTAATAAAAGCAAATGTAAATAGTCAAAAACGAACAAGTGAACGAACGGCTGCTGCACTCTCCTTTGGGCGACCTTCAGACAGGGTGGATGGATGTTTAAATGGTGCAACCAGCCAACCATCCACCCATCCGGACTCTGTGCAGTACTTTCGCTTAATTTCTATTAGCGTTTGCCTCGGCACGCGGCGCTGGTTGCTGGGGTTACCAAGCGGAGCGGGGGAAATGACGGAAATGCAACTGTCTGCTCGGCTTGATTGTTTGTATTTCTCATGGCACTCGATGTCAGTCAAAATCGTTTCCATTCCCAGTTGGCCTAACCATCCATTTTTTTCGACTGTTTGTTTAACAGGAGTTTTAACTTGTTTTTCTGTCAGGATTAGGCCATAAAAAAAGCGCTGAACCTGCCCTACCGTGTGACTGCATTCAGCCACTTGGCCACATAAAATGCATCGAATTACATTTTCTATTAACCAGCGGGGGCCCAGAAGCTCACTGCGGGTCGTGGCTACTTTGCGGCTGTGACTGTATGTGTGTGTGTATGTGTGTGCCGTGGCTTGGAGCAAATGTTGCTCGTTTGTTTGTTGTTTGTTTTACAATTCATTTTTTAACGCTTTCGTGTTGTGATTCCTGTTGTTTTTTTTTGGTTTTTCTATGTAGCTGCCGGGGCTGACATTGTGTTGGGCGGCGCCTTGAAATTTAAGTCAGCCTTCGGTCTGGCTGTCTTGATTGCATAAGTTTTTTTACTCTCGTTGTTTTAAGCTTGGGCTAAGAAGTCGCCACCGCACAGTGGTAAGGATTAAGGGAATTTAAGAACCAAGATTTGAAAGTTAATCTCGGCTGCGCCAAAACAATTTTTTTACTAAAATTAATTCTTTGAATTCGTTGAAAAGATAAACAGGCCTGTTCCCGTTTCCGATTTCGATCAATTTCCCTTTTTCAAAAACCGATCATCTTATTCTGCGAATAACTTCAAATTTCCATTTATCTTCTTTCGACTAATTTAATGCCAAAATATATAAACCGAATTGTCTAATCGTTTCTTGAAAATAAGAACCTCCACCAATTCCAATCGATTGGATTCGAAAACGAGAACAGACCTGATAATCATCCGATTTTATCAAACTTTGTGGAATTATGTGAAAGCATATAAAATAAATAAGAGCAGAGTTCAAAATCGTTTCCATTAAATACAAATTATCACTAGAAATAGTTTTCGAACCGATAGTTCCTATGTCAGCTTTATGCTATAGTCATCCGAACCAGCCAGTTCCGATAAAAGTGCCGACTATATACATATGTATTATAAGACTTTGTGTAAAGTTTGATCAAGATATTTTTAAGACTGTCGGAGGAAAAAGCATAGAAACTGACAGACGAACATGGTTATATCAACTTAGCTTGTCATGCTGATCAAGAATATATATATATACCTTACGGGGTCGGAGATGTATCCTACTATGCAATAGACCAATTTTATAATACCCTCTGCAATCTAAAATTCTTTATTTATTAAGCCTATAACCGTCTCAGGGGTACATTTGTACCCCAATATAATTATAAAGCAAGATTTAAGAATATTCAAAAATTATATAACTTATATAGAAACAGACAGATGAACAGGGCTATATCAACTTAGCTTGTCATGCTGAACAAGAATATAAGTATATACCTTGTGCACTCTTCTATGCGTCAGACAAATTTTATTATAACCTCTGCAAGCTATTGATCCTTAAAATTAACCCTAGAAACGTCTTTGGGGTACATTTGTACCCCAATAAACTTTCAAAGCAATTTTTGGGAATATTCTTGCTACTCAGAATTTAGGTTTTTCTGCTTTGTCAATAATTCTATAAATATAGCTCACTGTGATAAAAATTTTCAAATTTTTTAAAGATTTTACGAGAATACGATATGTTAACCTCAATAAAAACTTAAATAAAAAATTTTTATGAAGCCTTCGTGATAACTAAAAAAAAGTAATGATGCAGTTCGATTACTAGGGTCCAAAAAAAGGGGAAAACCGATCTCTCTTTTCGACTTGCACAGTGTAATTTAGGAAATTTTGATATCTACGAATCGAAAAGCCCCAAGGCTTTGATGTAAAACATGTAAAATGAAAAGAGTTTAAATACCTTGAGAAATGCCACGATTGCTTGGAAAACAGAGTTGGAAACAGTGTTGGGAAACAGTGTAAGAAAACAATGTTGAAAACAGTGTTATAAAATAGTGATGGAAAATAGTGTTGGAAAACAGTGTTGGAAAACAGTGTTGGAAAACAGTGTTGGAAAACAGTGTTGGAAAACAGTGTTGGAAAACAGTGTTGGAAAACAGTGTTGGAAAACAGTGTTGGAAAACAGTGTTGGAAAACAGTTTTGGGAAAACAATGATGAAAGCAGTGTTATAAAATAGTGTTGGAAAACAGTATTGGAAAACAAAGTTCAAAAACAGTGTTGAAAAACATTGTTGCGAAAAAATGTTTTAAAACAGTGTTGGAACAATGTTAAAAATCGTGTAGGTAAACAATGTTGGAAAGAAGTGTTGGAAAACAATGTAAATAAACAGTGTTTGGAAACAATGTTGAAAAGCAGTTTTGGAAAATAGTGTTGGAAAACTATTTTGAAAAACAATATTGAATTGCAATCTAATTTATATTTCGCTCTTAACTTCTCTTAGAAACGGAGAAATCCATTACGGTATATTCATATATTTTTTATTACATTAAATACAATTATTTTTTCTTTTACAAAATTATAAACACATGGATTAATCCATTTTAATTTGATTTAGTTTCATACAAATTTACTAGGGGTAAGAATGTACCCCAAAGACGGTCCACGTTAGTTTTTACAAAGGACGGTTGTGGCATTAAGGATCAAAAAACTACTAGTTGGGTTAACAAAATATTTTTTGGCGCTGTTCGGGGTCGGTTTAGTGATTGCGTTGAATATATTAAAAAAAAAATGTTCCCGTTTGCAAAATTGATTAAAATTTACTTAATAATTTTTTGGCATCCTCGAAATCAAGGTACAAAATTTAAGAGGACAAAATGCAAAAAAGTACAATCCAAAGAATAGTTCAACTTGCCGACTTGCAAATAAACAATAATATTTTATATTGTTGAATAACCTTTGATTCTTTTATTAAAAAAATATTCTTGGCTACCCACTGTGCCCCGCCGGCTGCATGCCGTCGCGTCTACTTTGAGTTAAAGTTATGAAAAGTTTTGTCGTTGTTTTTTGCGCCTTTTTTCAGGTATTCACTTCCTCTTTAAGCGCACATTAATCAAAGTTTTTTATACCGATGATTTCTGAGAAAAGTCAAAAGTTTTAGGGCATTTATAAGGCAATTGTTGAGCTTGTTACGTTTTTTTTTTCTTTAAGCCAAACAGGTGCCTGGTGCCACCAAAGTCAGTTGTGGAGAGCATCCAACTCAGTGCAGAAGGCCGGGCAAAAACTTTGTGGACTTTGTGGTCAAAGCTGGCTTGGTCTGAAGGTTACACACAAACTGCGGCTACTCTGCAATTGTCTTTGTGTCTGGGCCCTAAGGCCTGAGTGACTTATGTCTGCCGACTTGAAAATTGTAACACGCCAAGTAGAACGAAATAAAAACTGTATTCAGACAGGCATATGCATAAATAATCAGGCACGAAAATGCTTTAAGTGCAAGCCTCCGGTTCAAACTCTCAAACTCCCAGTTTCTGTAAATGTCTCGTCGTCTGGGCTGGTCCAGCTGCAGCAGCATAATCGGGGGGTATGGTGGGGCTGGCTTTTTGTATGCACTTCAGCTTGAATGTGTCTGCAGTTACCCTTGAAAATGTAACCATTGTTGTTGTTGTTGTTGTGGTGCACATTGCAAGTTGCACGTTGCATGCTGCAAATGAGTTCAATACACTTGGTGTAAACATAAACATTAGTGGGAAATTCACTCATTGAAAAAGTACTTTTATATGCGCCTGCGCACCATTAAACTAATCCTACCCTCTCTCGTCTCTCTCTCTTTCTCTTTTTCTTCTTTCGCACAGGTGTCGAGAACAGCCGAGCTGGCTTCGTCGTTTCCTTGGGAGTGTGTTTATTTAACACACTTCCTCGTGCCGCACACACTTAGTTCGTGTTTGCCACTCGTGCTTAACAGTCGAAGAGACTTTCGTCGCTGATGTGTGGTCCATAAGCCCAAAATTCGCGTGTGTCGCCTTGGCCCAAGTACTAACTACCATGTGAAAACGATCAAACCAACACAAAAAGTTGTTAACAAATGTTGCTCAATATTAAACAGCTGGCTCAAAACGCGAGTTGAGCTGCATTTTTGAAAGCCACAACAAAAAAAAATACAAAAATATAAAAAAAATAAACAATATGTGCTCCATGGCGAGCCTCAAAGCCGCCGCTGCCACAGCCTGGCTGCTTGTGCTCGGCCTTCAAATAATTTATGTGGATTATGCTCGGGCGGATTATGAGAACACTTGGAATTTATATTACGAGCCACCTTGTTGCACCGGAGCAGCTGCTGGACCTCATTTAAGGCATCACAAAGGTAAGTCCAAGAAATCCAGCAGGATTTACTTACATCTATGATATATTAATATGTTATTTTCTGAAGCATAAAAGTTATTTTTGGTTAAGCTTTAGCTACCACTTTTACAACGTTTTTATACGAGGTGTAGTCCAAAGAATACGAAACGTTTTGAATAGTTAATTTTTTTTTGGGCTAAGTAGAAGTGGCAAATAGATATAAAAACAATAGCAAAGGAGGCTTATGTGTTTAACTAAAACAAGTGTGCAGTTAGTGCAAAGGTATCGGCTACCTCTGTCTTAGAGGTATTTGAAAGACTTGTCTTACCCTGAGCAGAAGTTGGGGTATCATTAGTATCGAAGTGCTTGATTCTTTGAACTGCCTAAAGTAAAAGTTGAATATTTTTTCCTAATCAACAAAAAACATTAAGTTCTCCACAAAGGGTTCTGGACTTCAAATGCTAGAAATATCCATTAATAAATAAGAAAAAAAAGAAAATCTTATAAAATTACAAAATAAACTAACAACGACTTTTTCTTGCCCCTCCGGCCAGCTATGCCTCGATTCATAGCTAATTTCTAGTCAGAGATGTTACTAGACCTTAAATAATTTAAATAGTTACGAAATCGGAATAAAATATAATTTTTTTTTAATTTTAAAATGATCTAAACTACATATCATATGGAAATTGGGTCGATTTTGGGTTGTAAGCAATTTGTAGAACACTTGGGCATATATGAAATTTAAACAAATTTTTTCAAGATGGAACGCAGCATGAGAAGATAATTCAAGGGAATTATTTCTTTTTTATTTCAAGTTTTGGTTTTTATTTTTTTTTATTTTTGAAACATTCACAAACTGTTGAAAATTCCCAAAATATTTTTTAAAGGGGTACAAATTGTGCTAAAAATAATTTTCCGAGGATTGATATATTTTTCTTCACGAAAGTAGACTTAATCGCTAAGCCAATCCTTTTATCATACTTACTTTTTACTAAAGTCTAGAACTCAGACCGACAAAAAAGGAATTTTTACAATCAGCCATTTTCTGAATTTCACTTTCACAAAAGATTTGTGCTTTAAAGACCAAATCTGGTCCAAAAACTGGTTTCAAATCACAAGTCTTTTGTGAAAATGGAGTTCAGAACATGGTCGAATACATTCATATAAATCTTCTTATCTCGACATACGCTCCGTTTGATTTCGCGATTTTTTCTGCGATACTCTTCTTGGAGACGTCTATTAAGCACCCAAGGTATCGGCGTGAAATGGCAAAGTGGTCTATTTGGTTCTACCCAGAAGACTTTATGGACAGTTCCAGTAGCCAGGTGATTCGCCAAACAAAATTCCACAAAGCGTTCTTTGTTGTCGCACAGTGGCGCTCGTAAAACAAAGTATTTTCCAAAAATTTCATGAGCGCTTACGAAATTTTGATTGAACCTATCTTTTAAGAAATTGTTCAACGATTTTAAATATGCAACACTTAATTAAATGCGATTTTTATTTTAGAAGATACAACCCGTCAAAGTTGACCTATTTTTAGTTTTAAAAAAACACATACTTTTTAAGTAATTTGCTCCGCTTTTAGGTAGAATATCTCGAAAACTAGGTAACATATCGTCATAATTTTTTGTTCTACTGATTGATGTATTCATTAAGTGTAAAAATATTTACTGTTTGCTTTTTGTTTCTCCAAATAAATCGCTTTTTAAAAACTAGCCATCTTTTCCCTGTTTTTCAACTTTAATGTAAAATAAAAAATATATGTATTTTTGTGTATTTGCCATATTTTCAAAATACGTTCTTTGATTTTAGCTTTAAGTATTTAAAAGAGTTCTAGCTGCCTTCCGCTGCCTATTAGACTATCAGAAGTGACTATTAGAGGTGAAAAAGGTATGCCAAAATGATGAACTTTTTCATCTCTGCGGCATGTGAAGTCACGAATAGAATAGTTAGAATCCACTGGGCTTAGTTCAAAAATTATAAATCTATTAGAGATACCATGTCTTATGAATAGTAAAAATTATTTTGGTTATAAAGATATAAAAAAATAAAAAAATAATTTAATATTTTTGATAATAATTTTAAAACATAGAAACATTAATAAAAGAAATAAACAAAATTATTAAAGAAAATACTTATAAAAAAAAAAAAAAAAAAAGAAAAAAATAGAAAAAAAATAATTTTTTTTTAAATTTTTAATTTTTTTAAAAAAAAAAAATATTTTGAAAATACTTATAAATTTAAAATAAAAAAATTTTTTTATTTTTGAAAAGAAAAAACAAAAAAATCTTTTTTTTTAATTTTTTTGGTAATAATTTTAAAACAGAAACATTAAAAAAAGAAACAAATAAAAAATAAAAACTGTTAAAAATAATTTTATTTTATTGATTTTTCCACGAAGATTTGACTTTGATAACCCATAGGTAAGCATCTATTAGGCGTATCACTCCTTTCAAACATAGGTTTCATAGGTTGAACAATTATGTATCATTTGTCATTTAAATTATTCAATTATCTCATTTGGTTCAAAAGTTATGATTTTTGATTCGAAAAATCTTAAATGACGCCACTGTCCATCGTTGCGGTCTCCTACTTCAAACTTAGGTGAAACCGATGTTGTTATATTCAACTTTCGCATTTAGATTGCCTATCGCCATGATGATGATATCTTATAGGCTCAAACTAGTTGACTGTTGAAAATATACTTTTCCTCTTGAGATGCTTGCTCAGTTGAAGCATTGGTTCAATGCTGATATTTCTCACTTTCTGGCATATATGATTCGTTCAAAAATTGGTTTCCAGATCATCATACTTTCATGAGCAGTGTTGGATATCATTGTCCCTACACATCATCTTTGTTGATCCCATGGTAGGCCACTACCTGTCCAGCGGTTTTCGCTCACTCCAAGAATGTTCAGAGAATGATTGCCGAATACAGCCTTAAGTCACTAAGTAGACATTAAGAATGGTGCAAACCGAATCCTCGGTGAGAACATCATGATTATGTACTAAACTGCCGCAAAGGCCCGTATCAGCTAAGTAATAGTGCGTTTCAAGGCTGATATCGTATTTGGATCATTCACATAGACTTTGTCCTTTGGGTAACCACACAGAAATATGGCTAAGACTCTACGTATGCTGTCTTAAGAATCACTTAACAGAATCGACTAATAACTATTAATTCTGTGCTGTGGGCACCAAATACTTTGTTTTTCATATATACAAAAGATGTAAGATTTAGTGGAAAGTTGTTAATTGACTGCCGAACTGTTTTAGTTTATCTATAATTTTGTAGAAATAATAAAACGATTTTTGTAAGCGTTTTAAGGGAGCGTGAAATGCTCATTGGCTTAAAGCTGGCTAAACTAAATACAACAAATCGAACTTTAGCAAATAAGTCAGAAGCTTACACAGCCGCGAATGCTTAGAACTTGCTTAGACAGTTTTCCACACACACACACACACACACCCACACACTCACATGACTGGGACTGGAATAATTTTCACTTTAAGCGGATTTGTACACTGGCAGTGCTTTACTTCCGTCGGCGACGACGACTACGTCTGTTATCCTTTGGCCATTTGGCATCCAATACTCGTACTCGATGCTATTGTTTTGCCATTGTTTTATTTCAACAGCAAGACATGGGGCCGGGGGATGTGGGTACCAACTTATAGACTCATTCGCGCGCAGCAGCCTGTGTTTCCTGCACTTGGAGTAAAATTAAAAACTTTTGCCTTCTTTGCCCAAGTCTTTGGTTTTTGTTGTTTTATTTAATTGCAGACTGCGTCGTCGGCTGCTGGTTGCTTCCGCCACTTTATCTGCTGGTTGCTGATTTTCTTTTTCTTTTTTTTTTTTTTGCTATTAGTGTTTAATTAGTTTTCAAGTGGCCGTTTTATGGACTTAAAGCTGGACTTAGCTTTAGCTGAGATTGTGGCTCATATGTATGAACAAAAGAATAAGCTTATAATGTTTTAAAGTTTTTTATATTTTCATTTGCATAAACAATTAGACAAAGTATATTCCACTCGACCCTTTTACCGCAAAAACTGTAAACCACCCCAAAAGAAAAGTAAACTTCATAAAGGTGCGCAACGCTTAAGTAAGCTACAAAAACCAAAGGCAAAGAGTAGCTGCTGCTGCCGCTGCTGCATATCAGATGTTTACATTGTTAATTAAAGAAAAACAAGCAAAAGTTTAATGGCGAATATTAGCGAACAGCTCTCTCTCCTGGACCAAAACCAAAGTTTGCGGCCATTGCGTAAATAGAAACAGCCACCCAAAAAAAAGGGGTGTAAAAATATACAAAAAAAGAAGAAAAAAAAAAACAAACTTGCTACCGCACTTGGGGGGCCCTAAATTTCGTGCACGCACGCAAAGTGAAAAAAAAACAACAACACGGGAAAAGTGGAAAAGAAAGCAAAATGAAAACTGCGCACAAATGTTTTTCCCTTGTAAACTTAAAGAATTTGGGGCATTTAGTCCGGTCAAAGTTTTTGGTTGAAAAGTTTGCCCAACGTTCAGGTGTTTGCAGGGGGTAAATTAGCCAGGCCGCCTTGGCTAGCAATTAAGCAACAATTTTCAATACTAAAAGTTTTCATAAATCCAACAGAAAATTTACACAATTGAATTGTAGGTGTTCAACATCAATCGATAAATTCAGTGTACGCCTAAAAGTGGGCAACAAAATTTTTACAAATCAATATGTTGAAGAACTTTGCTCTTTTTTTTGGGTGTGTGTGTGTTAAAAATAGTCAACCTTAATCCTTAAAAAGCCTTAGTCATAATTTATCCAACTGTTGACCTAATTTGGGCGCGTTTTTGCAGCTGTTGCAGCTAACAAATTCATTAGGCAGTTGCAGTGTCGTGAGCCAAGTGCCATAATTCAAGTTTCGCCACAAGTACAAATGCTTGTTTGACACTCTCCAACACACACACACACACACGCATATGCGCTGCTCAAAATGTAATATATCTTCATACACACACAGGCTCAGCCTACTTAGCATCAGCTGTGTAACACACCACACTTGTCGGTGCACCGCAGCGTCTGTAATACATTTGCTGTGTGTGTGTGGTTTCTTGTTGCCTAAACAAAGCCCTAATATGTCTGGCTGTGTGTGTGTGTGTGTGTATTGACACCTACCTACAAACATAACGAGAGGGCAAACACTGAAGACAACCCATTTGAAACCAACTCAAGTTAATGACTACAAATTAATTAAACCAAAAATGTGTTTTGCGGCACTAAATTTCAGCATAAAAAGTTTGTTCATCTTGCCACACATTAAAACTTTTGGTATTTCCTTTTGTTTACAATTTTACATTTGGGCTTGCATTTATTTAATTTATTTACATAAAACACATGTCGCTTGATTTAATTAACTCTACATGACCGCTGCGGCTGGTTGCAGCCGGAAACCTCTGGGCAGATGCCAGAGATGCCATCGATGATGACTATTGTTGTTGTTGTTGTTGTTGTGGAAACAGTCATGTTCTGTTTTTAATTAAACGCTTTAAGTGTGAAAAATAAACATATTTTATGTACCAAACCCCTTGCTATTAAAACCTGACATATTAGTACTTACACCTCGCAGGGCACTTATTTACACTCAATTCAATTATCTGTTAATATTTAGGCACACGGACAATAGCAATATGTCCATTCATTAGAAGCAAAAGGCATTTCTAACAGGGGCAAGTTAAAGTTGTAGCTGACAGTATTAAACACGCTAGGCAGTATATATACACTGTGAGAAAAAGTGGTTAAAGTTTGAATATTAGGTAAAATTCTTAGATAAGAGTTTATTTTAACTTTAGTCGGCGTTAGCTGTTTCCATAACTGTCAGAGACCAAATTCCTCACAAGAAACTCTTTTAGTTGATTTCAAACCTCTCGTAATTTGGGAAAAGACTTTGAAAATTAATTTAAAACACAAAAATGCTTTTTGAAATGGAAACAACATTATTTTTCTAGTCATTTTGCCTTTATTGAACTCAATACTTTATTTGTTTAAATTATAAAATATTTATTTGTTTTAATAAAAATTCTCAAAACCAAAAAAATTAATTTTATAAAACAAAAATTCTTTTTGAAATGGGAACAACATTATTTTTCTGGTCATTTTGCCTTTATTGAATACAATACTTTATTTATTTAAATTATAAAATAATTATTTATTTTTTTAATAAATATTATCAAAAATCAAACCCACGTTAAAAATTAATTAAAAAAATCAAAAATGGTTTTTAAAATGAAAACAACATAATTTTTTCGAACATTTTGCTTTTATTATTGTTAAATTATGAAACATTTATTTTAATAAATATTCTCCAAACCAATTCAAGGCTTTTATATTGGCATGTCAATCAGCAGCTTCAAAGTATGACTTAAAAATTGGTGCATAGGGTTGCCAAGTAAATATTTATGATACTTACTGAATTTTGCAGTTAAACTTTTGAAGAAATCAAATTTTATTTTATTAATGTATATCAAATTTTAAAAATAAATCAAAAAACATATAAAACACTCAACAAATTTCTATTAAACATAAAAATAACTTTTGACTTAAAAATTTGAATATTTTGTTTACCTGAGACCCAACCCTATTTGATGTAGGGGGGATAATTATCATAGACACAAACCTTCTAGATAGACTTTCTTATAGAAAAATCAAATCTTTTGAAGTTCTGTGATGCCGAAGAATTTTTTTTATGCAAACCAACTAAGCACAAAATCTCCAGAGATTTCTGCGACACCTCGTAATCAGGTGTGCCCTGGAAATTTCTTGAGATTTTCGTAGAAACTACTGCATTTCGATTCAAGTTAGAACTGCTTTATATGTGAAATGACAAAGATTGGAAAGCTAACTGGATTAAATGAAAGGAAAACCGTGGGAATAAAAGATGGTTGCGCTTAATTTTTGTCATCTGATCTAATAAACGGTCATATTTGCGACACTTTCCAGATAAAGTCAAACAGTTTTGGTTCGAAAAGATTATGCAAAAAAATCGGGAGTTTACTGGGAATTTTTGCCATCATTTGCTTGCAATTCCCAAGCGATTTGAGTATTTTCACAGTGGTTAAGGGTCGCCTTTTCTACTTAGAAAAAAAAAAATTAAAAATTCAAACCATGGAAAATCAAAGAAAAATGGTCTCAAACAGTTTTGGTTAGAAAAAATTTTGCGAAAATATCTGGAGTTTTCTGGGTATATTTAGAATCATTTCCTTGCAATTCCCAAGCGATTTGAGCTTTGTCGTACTGGATAAGGGTTGCCTTTCCTGCTCAGAAAAAAATTTCAAATTTCAAACCATGGAAAATCAGAGAAAAACAGTTTTGGTTGAAAAAATTTTGCGAAAATATCTGCAAATTTCTGGGAATTTGTACTATCATTTCCTTGCAATTCCTAAGCGTTTTAAGATTTTTCGGGTGTGGCCTCCTACGCAGGAAAATTATTTAAAATTTAAACCACGGAAAATCAAAGAACAGTTTTGGTTCGAAAAGATTATGTAAAAATATCAGGAGATTTCTTGGTCAGTCGAATTTTTACCATCATTTTCTTGCAATTCCCAAGCAATTTGAGCTTTTTCGTCGTGAATAAAGGTCGCATTACCTACTTAGAAAAAATAATAAATATTCTAACCACGGAAAATCAAAGAAAAAAGGTATCAAAGTTCGTCTAATACTGAAAGCAGCTTCATAAAAAGAAAAAAAATTGAAGCTATGGTAATTTTTTTTTTTAAGAAATAATGAGGATGAGTAAAACGTCATGCAACAGGCACATCATTCAAGCCGCGTCGCTGCATTCAATAGAGTACCTGCAGCTTTCGATTTGGAGTTCTTTTGGCGATACTTTGCATTGTCAAAGCTGCGAGAACCTAGTGCATGCATTCAAAAAGGGACAGCATCAACATTTCTGGAAGGGAGGTTATTGAAACAACTGTATAGTGGACCATCCTTTGTTGTAGTTTTGTTTGTGTCCTGATTCATAGTTATTGTTTAGCTTGTAGTGGGTGGGATTAATCGAATTAGTATTTGACACCTTGGGAAGTACCAATAAAAAATTATTCTGAGACTTGTCCTGTCTGTAAAGACATTTATCTTGCGTTGGTTTTTGATGTCCTCTCATCCGTTAAAGGTAATCCACAGATTATTTGTTTGTTGATTCACCTGTCATAGAAATATTAAGCCGATTCTCAGGCCTTCTTGTACCTGTATAATGCAGAATCTTGAGTAGATGCAGGCCATATATTCAAACAGACTTTCTTCTAAAACTGTATAAAGTTCTGTTTGAATAAGTCATGATCCACAATTTCTTCTCCAATTGATTTTGTTTCTTTCTATAATTATCTCTTATTTATGTGGCATTTCTTCTATTAGCTTCTGCCTGCTCCTCATTTCCAGTAGTTTGTTCTTTCATTGCCTCTTTGTCAATTCATTTCTTCTTCTAATTTTTCCTGCACTGCTTTTGTCCTTCCTTTAATACCGTCTAGACCACATTTTATGGTAGCTGTCTTTTCTTCGAGTGTAAAAATTCGTTTCCTTATGGTTTTGGTCTGGGCGGTGGTTGAAAAGTCACTAAAGCAATGTCCAGGCTCTGTTATTCTAGTTCTACCCTTCAGACACATTCTACCCCACTCACACATTTCGACAATTGTCGATTTTAAGAGTGGACGCCAAACTATTTTTCGACCATCCGCATAATAATAAACCAAAAAAAGGGGGGTTGGTCCGGTCTGTGTGTTTGGTAATGCCAAGCATATTGCAAAAGTTAAATTGGTTTATTGTCCGTTGTTGGAGTATTTTTATGACATGAGAAGTTGACCGTTTTCGACCCCCCCAAAAAGCATATGAAATAATTGCATTGAGTGCAGTATGTGTGTGTGTGTTTGGTCATGCATGCGAATGACCTGTTAAGCAGTGGTAGTTCTGCTTAAACTTATGCCTGTTTGAAAGGCAACAGCTGTTGGCATTCCTCTGGAATGATCAATGCCAATTGGCCAAACAGTGGCACAAAATTAACACATCATTTAATCGTCGACACACACAGACAATGAAAGCCGATAACAAAGCAATCACAACAACAAAAAGTCCAAATCCCCAAAAAAAGGAAAACGGAAAACCAATTTCTAATTAATGTCTGGCCATTGAGGAACTTTTGGTGGGATATGCGTGCGTGTGTGTTTGAAATTTGTGCACCCAACGAAACGCCTACAAAGGCAGGCGAGAGAAAAAAAAAATCGATTGACCTGTTTACTGATAGCCCTGATATACTCCCCTACCTTAGCCAAAGCCCAAAGACAATACTGCCGCTCAATAATATTATTTCATAATGAAAAGGCAAGTTGAATCTTCATTTTGGTATGTGTGTGTGTGTGCAGTCATTTATAATAAATAATAAACGGAAGACAAAAGAATGGCATAGAATAGAATGTATGGACGTTTTTTTTCTATAAATAATCAATGGGTTTTTGGTGAATTTATTACCTACAGTCATCGATATGTTAATTGGCACGCACACCATATACACATAAGCCAGGCTGACTTATGATAAACAAATATATTTTCCTTAAATGCACACACTAAAAACTAGGGCTGAGGAAGTCTTAAAATTCGGTTGTGGTTCTATAAGCGAAGCTCTATTCGAGAGGGGTTCAGATTCTAAATTCTTTGTTAAGCACGCTGCCTTAGGCTGTGCATAGGAATACACATAGACAGCATTCTACACTTTTTAATAAGAAATACTCAAATTATTTGGACTTTATTATTTATTATTCAAAAAAAAATTATTTTTAAGTGAGTAGAAAAAATTCCTTGTTTAAGAAAGGCCTATACTCAGATGAGATGAAAATTTATTTTTTATACATTTATTTATATTTATTTTTATTTATATACAATACTTCAATATAAATAGAAACACTTTTAAGCAGCTTTGAAAACTGAAAAGTTTTGAATAGCTTCCTTATTTATATGAAGTATTGTGCCGAACTAAATTTTTATCTCATCTGAGTTCTGGCCTTAAATCACAAATTCGTTAAAATAGAATTGATTTTTATTTCGCATAAAAGGGTAGCGAATTCGCTAAGCAATTAAAAATATTTGTTACTATTTCATTAAGGGTCTTTACCTATATGTGGACATAAGTCATATAAAATTCTGACACTTTCATAAGACACATTTTAGCAAATATTTTTAACGGGGCAGATAAGAATGCAATTCTTTGGCCGGCTATATATCATTTCTATATCATTATTTTGTTGATTCGGTTACTTCTGGGAACTAAAAAAGCGTTTTTATTTTTGGGAGTAAGAAAAAGTTCGAACTCACTTCAAAAAGAATCTCATTCGTGCCTGTATTCGTGCCTGTATTCGTGCCTAGTGATCTGAATCCAATGAAACATATCGCTTTAATATTGCTTGTAAACTTAAAATGGGATACTTAATTATGTGTATAGCAATATTATTGTCAAATTCTTTCTTTAAAATGGCCTCTAACGGGGCCACAAAATTTTTATATAAAAATACTCATACGCCTAGTAAGCCTAGTGACCTACTTCAGCCACCTGCCGGTGTGACCGTGCTACAATTGCACACTGTAGTGGGATTCCTGACACTAAGTAAGATTTGATTTAGATTTCATTGCTTAGCTGTTCACAGCGGCTCCATAAAAATGTGTTGAGGAAAGTAGGGTCACACTTAATGATTTACCGAAATCGTCTCTGAGGCTGATTTAGATATGATTTCGATTTTGCTTGCTTGTGTGATCGCATACTTTGTGTTTGTTGACTTTCTGTCGTAGTTTTAATTCACACAGTTCTCAGTTTTTCCAGAATGTTATATGTCATAAATTCTTTCACATGATCTGCCTTTTTTTTCTTCTGATATGCCAAAATGCATAGGGGTTTTCACAAGACCTTAAACAAATAAATTATTGAACTCACCTTTGTAAAGTAGTAAATATATTACAACAGCAAAATATTAATGCGTCATTTCCGACCTACCAAGCGACAATAAGTTGTTAAGTCAGTCTGCTAGTTATTCACGAAATCTGAATTAAATCAGTGCGCCTAATAGGTCACTCCTTCAACTAATTTGGATTTGATTTCAGGAAATCTAAATCAGTTTGTGGAATCCCAATAATTTGTAAAATTATAATCCACTAACATGTGATATATATTTGCGCAAAATCTACATGACAAAAAGGCTATATAAGTTATATTCTATTCTCTCTTCCTCATTATTTTGTTACTTCTATTGCATCATTAAAAAAATATTAATATTGTTAGTTGCATTGACCTATTTATGTTATTTAGGCCTGTTCTCGTTTTCGAATCCGATCAATCGAAATTGGTAAGATATTTGATTTCCAAGAAAGGATTAGATAATTCGGTTCAAACTAATTGTCATGAAGACAGTTGAATAAAGATAAATAGAAATTGGAGGTTAAAAAAGGAATCACTCAATCGGTTTATGTTATAGGGAACATTTACCAATTCTGATTCCGCATATTTTGATCAAAATCGAAAATGGGAACTGGCCTGATTATAAAGGTTTTTATTTTGACGAATATATTATTATTTTGTCAAAGTTTCTAAATAATTGACCCATTTACAATTTATTATTAAAGTTCTTCAACTTCCTTTTGAGTGAAGAATCACCTTTTATTATTTATCAATATAGTGTAGTAACATTTTTAGCCATTCTAGTTCCAACTTAGACTCTAGTATATAACTTAGTCAATGAAAAAGGGTTCCTAAGTTCCTTTTCTCTTTTAACACTTAGTGTGGTTTCTCTTTTAAGAAATTAGCTGGCCTAAAATTGACCTTAGTTGTCTTGATGGCACTTAGTATAAGAATCCTGAAGCATTATTCCTAAAACTCCCCGGAATTTTGAAATAAAATGTGGAATAAAGTTGCCAATCCTCTAAGTATTTTATTTCCAAAGTCTTCTGAATTGATGGTAATTTTAAGCCACATTTTCAATCATATTTTGATCAACAAAATTGGATATTCAAATGTAGGCAATACGATAAAGATAGGATTGTGATATTGATATATTGGGACAAAGAAAAAGAAGAAGTATGAAAAAGCTTAAAAACTCGAATTTAGGTGTGAATGAAGTATTGCTATACTTTGTAAAGGGTTATTAAACCTTGTAAAAGAGTTAAAATCAATTTCCAGCAGTCACGTTAAATTATGTCATGATTTTTTATAATTTCTAGGAAAACATTTTTCCATTAAAAATCAAACAAAAGTGTTTTATTCTTTTCTCTAGTTCAGCCTTGGGTAGCCCAATAATTTAAGCTCCTGTCTTAGTTTCGTTTCGGACTTCCATAACTTTCCTTACAAATTGTTTGTACATTTCCATTTAGAATACTTACTTCAAAATTCATTTCAATACATATATATAAATCTCAACTTGCCACTTGGCAAGCGAAATATTTCAATTGTTATGCCAAAATTATGCGTAAAGCATGAAACCGCATTTGGAACGCATATGGCAGATGCGGGGGAGCATTAAATTGCAATAGCGCACAAAAGTATGCTATAAAATTTGGCTAATGCGCACAACAAGCCAACAGCCACGTTTGCTGTTTGTGTGTGGGTGGGTATATATGTATGTATGTACACATATTAGTCATGCCACACAGACATTTAGAATTGCACATAAAACCGCCAATTTAAAAATGAAAACTGCCGACCATATTGTAACTGGGTAACGGCGGTTGGCAAAGCGAAGGGCAGGGCTGCCGCATAATTCTCTTTTTGTTACCGCTCAATTTCTGCTGCACACATATGGCGCCACCGCCTTTTACCTACTCTAGCAAGGAGCAAAAGTGAAATTTAGCGGCTACAATTACCGCGCAATTTTGGCCAAATTTCCTTCGGGCATTTGTTTGTATGTTGTGGGGGGGAGGGTGGGTGCGGTGGGTGGTTGTGCAATTTGCCACACTTTCAGGCCAGCAATCATAAAAGGTAAACACATAAAACCTAATGCGAGGGGCTGCTGACGCCTGCAAGTATGCAGGAAATTTAAATTCTCCAACCATAAATAAAGTGCTGAGGTGTTGCACAAGTGCGGCAGAGGTTTGTCTTTGCCGCCAGCTGTCTACGGTCAGCTGCAACCTTGCGACGCGTCGTCGCCCTAGCTCTAATTTATGCACCCTTCCTAGAAAACCGACTGCGTCTCCATCTCCCTGGGGGGGTGCTTTCTTTCCTTTTTTTTTTGTATATATGTGCTTGGCCAGACGTTTTTACTTCTTTTGGTTTACCCAATTGAGGTGAAACGGAAATGAGCTACCGGAAATACCTAGAGGCGTATACATACATCTAGTTATGCTATGTACGAGAGGATTAACGAGCACGCTTCTTGTAATTTAAAACAATTTGGGCCCCGGGAAGCTGCCTGCCTGGCCACCAGTTAAAGCTGCGACTTAAAGTTGTCTGGACGAGGTGCCAAGTTATGCGCGTATATGAAAACGCAAAAGCCGAAGGCTCTAATGTGCGTGCCATAAAACGTTAGCATACTTTTTCCTTCTAGGTGTAAATACATGTTGGTCGCAGAAAGTTAAAGTTACCTTTTGTCACGAAATAGATATACGCCTTGGTAAGCGGCAAATTTCTTGTGCTACTTCAGTTTCGTCTTCAGGGCGTGTTTAGGCCAAAAAAAAAGTCGAGAAGAGGCAAACGTGTTGAAAATTAAGAAAATAACAGGCCAACGCTGTCGCTCCGATTTGTGGGTTTTTGTCCACACACACACATAACAAAATGCTGACACAGGCAGCTTTCGTTGACACAAAAGGTGTATCTGGAAATAAGCATATTATTATGTGCTGTATTGTGCTCGACACACAAAAACCAGCAGAATCTAATGAGTAAATGAAGAAGAAGGCGACAAATGATTTATGTGCAGGGCTTTTTGGTGTCCTGAAATAATATTATGGTTAAGGCAAGAAAATCGTTTGGTGGCACACCTTACCTCAATGGGTTTATTGTTGCTGTTGTTGGTTTGTCTTTTATGATGATTATTTTTCCACAATTTTACGATTTATATGACATAAAGAAGACGGCATGCAATGACCAACAAAATGCAATTATTATAGTTCGCACGCAGGCGCCCAAAAGGGGAAAACATAAAAGACGGACACGCACACAACGACAACACTGAGCAGGTGTTGAAAGGTGCGAGGCATGCGAGGGGGGTGGGGGGTAAGTTCACAATAAATGTATCCTTTAACTGTGCCAGATGCAACGAGCAGCAGCAAACTGAATAAGTTTCCATTTGTATGACAGCCATTCACTGTAATTATATTTGAGCTTCTTTATTAAAAGAGAGAGGATGGACTGAAACGAGGGCTGCCTGTTGGTTGTTTTAATTACATACACATATATAATTCTACTCGCATGTGTAAGTAGTTGAATATGCATACAGAAATTGGCTTTAAAACATTTTCTGAACGATCGAGCTCAACATAGTTGCCAGTATATGCACAAGCTGCTTCTATATAATTTATTAAGATAATCGGTAAATATTTGACCAATTGCAACATAAATGGCTTAAAAATTCGTTTCTGCTGAAAGAGTAACTCATTAAACTTAAACACTATTAGACAAAACTGGCTAGCGATTCTTTTACACCTCTGTATGCTCTTTTCTTGATTCTCTCCATTGGTCATCAACTTAATTGATCCATTATGTTTATGCAGTTCTGTGTGCTCATTAGTGGGCTTGAAAAGCAGTTTCTTCAGTTGACTTTTAGCAATTGTTTATGAAATGGGTAAACAGTAAATCAAAAAAAGATTTCAAACACTATCAAGATAATGAAAGTTAGGCCTAAGACTGATTGCATAAATTCATCTGGAGACTTCAAAAGAATTAAATAAATTTAAGAACACAGAGAAAATCATCACAGTCTTAACATCCCCAAAAGTTCAAGAATAGACAATTTTGTTTAAAAAGTCAACAAACGAGAAAAAATACATTTAGGAGTAACTGTGCAAGCAGGCATAGACATAAAAGTTTTTTCTTTGAACTACATAAAAATGATTTGAGAACAAGCGTGATTCATAAACTTTCTTTAAAGAATGTTCATGATTTTGGAACTTTTATAACTGACTTATTTTCTCGGTGTACCTAGAAACCATATTCACGCGATCTAGGATGGTACAACCAGGAAGCAGAATACTGATGTTGGACTAGGTACCATTGGGTGAAGATTTCCCAACTTTAAAAAAGTTGATAGAATAAAAAATGTATTCATCAAGAAAATTTTAAGGCACCCCGAATGATTCCATCAACTGGATACAGGAATTACCTCTGGAATTCCTAAAGTGTGTAGAAGTGGATCTTATCGTTGACTTGGTAAGAATGGATGAAATAAACATAGGGCTAGAACGTAGAGTAAGGTTCTAAAGGTCTTAGATTTTAAGACAGAAGCGAAGATTAAGATATTATTTATAGATATATGTGATTTTTTAAAGAATGATGTGATCTGATAATCTTAAAAAGCATTTGAGAAATAATAGATGAATGCTCTTTTGTCAACTCAAAGAATGCGAGGACTTAGAAAATTTGTAAGGCAGATCTCCAGTTGTCAAAAACATACGAGAGATACTGCAAATCAGAACTTACGAAGAGAAGACTGAAAAAGGCGAAAAATGCAACTACACAGAAGGCTAAGACAGAAAACTGATTTTTGATTAATATGATTTTTAACCCAACAGAAGATTCCAAATAAAGTAATGTTGAAAAAAATTAAATTCTTTAAAACGTTCCTTCAGTCTGTTACATAGCAATGCACAACTCTAAGAATACCTTTTTGATACCCATTTTTATGGGAACAGGGTATAAAACAATGAGCTGAAAATCTATTTCTAAAACGTTTGTAAATCAATATTTAAGACTTTGACCACCCCCTAAAAATTTTTAAATCTGTAAAAAAGTGGGAAATGTAGGCGCCATGCATTATTTTCAACTATATCTTGATGATCAGGAATACAGCAGAAGTCGTTAGCACAAGTCATTTAGCTGAGAAGAATACGCGCACAATATATTTAAAGCTCACCAGAAAGTCTTAAAAAGATTTTTAAAGAAAGAGAACGATTTACTAAAATTTTGTCCTAAAGTGGTCTAAAAAATTGTATGCCTTCTGGGAATAGGCCTTTTAGTAGAAAATACTTATCAAACTTATCTGTGCCCGCTTATCTCAAAACTTATAAGACAACTCTCTCTCTTACCCTCTTTTCGAACAAACACACACACACACTCACCTACCTACCACCCTATTTACATTTCTTTAAGTACAACTCCTGCTACAATGTGGGTAATTAAACTTGCTTTGTGCCTTCTACTCAAGCATTTTCATATACATATTTATGTGTTCAGCTTTGTTTGTCGTCTTGTCTTCCCTTTGGCTGGCAGCTACTTACTACAACCAGCAGCATTATGCCGTGCAGCTGTTTCACGCATAGTTTCAGTTTGGCCAACTTTAATAATGCGCCATATTTATGGACGACAAAAAAAACAGCAGAATAATAATAAAAAGGCTTAACATAATGCCAGCCGCATAATTGCCATATTAACACAGGTTAATGGAAGAAGAAAACCCTGGCAGAAAAGTGGAAAATGTGATTGAATTAAAATGCAGAATTATATTTCAAAAAATTGCGCACTTAATTAACAGGGCAGGGCAGGGCAGGCATATGGCCCACCGCCCTAGGGTTAAACACACATTGTTGCAGTTATTAAACTATGCGGCAGATAGGAAAAGTTGTATAACCACCACCAACAAGCAACCCCTCGTTTTAAACAAGGGTGGAGGCATAGCTAATAGCTTTATGGATGCGGAGTGTTCATTGACTTGTGTTGTCCTCAATAAAATGCATGCAACATTTGACGCTGCATTAACATTTAAATGAGTTTATTTCAGAAACAAAAATATTTATAGCAAGTCCCGCAAGGGCACTAAAAAAAGAAACCCGCCTAAGTTAGACATCGTAAAAGTGAGGCAGACTGATTTATGTGCTTTTGAACTTTTTTGCGTAATTTAATTAATGACGGAAATAAGCTGCCACAATGCGCGCCAGGCTACGCACCTGGCCGGGTGGGGGGTTGCCTTAACGAGGGCGTGCACTTCATAGCTGGCGCCTAAGATTAATTAGTGCTTGTAACGCACCAAAGCACACACACACACACATGATACCGTACAACAAATTGCTGGTCGGTGAGGGGCGGCGCCCAGGTGTGAGGGCCTTGGGAAATCAAAGCAAAGTGCACAATTAAAAGAACATTTTTGTGAGCCGGGTTCTGTCAATGTCATATGCAACGGAGTGAAAGTGCCGAGCCATTTGACTGCCCAAGCAAGCGAAAGCAAGCACAGCAAATAGAGGAGAGAGAGAGAAAGAACACACAGTGACACATAACCCCAGGGATATGCCAAAATTTAGTGCTCTCTAAAAAACAAAAAAAAATCACCCTTAAAATATGCAAAGGTAACTCCACTGACTTTGTAGTTGCACGTTTAGTTTTCATAAATTTTACACCATAAATATTTATGCTTGCGCGTTTGCTAGCAAATATGTAAAATTTGGTAATTGGAAAATTTTTATCATTCCAACCCAGTTGAGGTCACCCTCTGCTGATATTGAATTCCAATTAAGCCAAAGTAATTAAAAATTTAACGAAACGATAAGCAAAACACATGCATTTTTCTACTTAGTCTTTTTCAGCATATTAAACAAGCCAAGGCACAGTTCAAATGCCACGAATCCGACTGTGGCAATGCATTTTCCATTTCCCCATTTGCCTGGCCCCAACCTCACTCACTGTCTGGCTGCTGTCAGACCACGTCGACTTCGTTGTCCTCGTTGTCGTCTCTGTTTGACGTCTCATTTTTTTTCCAGCAGCGTGCACGTTTTTTGGCCAAGACGAAGGTGTCTAGACTTGCTAATGTTTCCTTTTGCCGTTGTACTCCAAAAAGCGCATTCTGCTCACTCACATGCATTCGCCCAGATGAAGATGAAGTCATAAAAATTTTCTGCTGAATTATGCAGCTTGTTTCTGCAAGGGTTTCCTTTTTTTTTTTTGTGTGTGTTTATGCCCTGGCTGTGGGTATTTTAGTTTTAGCAACAGCCGAATGCAGCCTCGACCCAGTAAAGTGTAGATTTTTATTGAGTCAAACTTGACACTTGAAAAAAATAGTTGCACGCGACATTTGTTAACACTTTTAAAAGGGAGGCCTTGAAATAAATTTTTATAAAAAATGGAAAATAAAATTTTTGATCAGTATTAAACAAAACTTCTTTTAATATAACGATTACATAATTAAACGAGTATATATAAGCTATATACGTACCCGTGATTAAGTAACTGTGATTAATAAACAACGAATCACACTATTACTAAGTTTATGCACAAATAAAAATTCATGATTTTTGCCCTTCAAAGTATGCTATGTTTATGAATATAAATAATTAAGGAAATGATTTATTTTTTAGTAGCCAGTAAGTAACTGTGATTAATAAACAACTAATCACACTATTACTACGTTTATTCGTAAATAAAATTCATGCTTTTTGCCCTTCGAAGTATGCTATGTTTATGAATATAAATAATTAAGTAAATGATATATTTTTTAGTAGCTTTCACACTCATTATTTTTGTATACATTTGACTGGCCCAACAATCTAAGTAAATGTACAATGTGGATTAAGTAAGATGCCATAACTGACTTTGTATTATCTCGTTTAAAAAATAATAATTGAAGAACATAACGTTTGCATACTTTGAGGGGCAGAAAGCATGCTTTTTTTATAAGCATAAACGTAGTATAAGACTGGATATTTAAAATATGGCTGGGTTTACATTGAGACATGATAATTTAGTAGGCCCTTAAGCTGTCATTTTTTCATTGTGACATTTGACATTAAAAACAAGGCAACATGATATCTTGTCTCAAGCGTGGAACAGTTTGAGTTCAGCCTAACAGTGAGATTTGATGTTTGTCAGTCACAGTGACTCAATCACAGGTACACAAATATGGCTCATCTCTTATTTAAAGTGTGGCCGTACGTCTAAAATTTCTGAGAATTACTGGACAAAAGAACAGAGAAGGAAGTTCTAAAAGTATGTTACTTGTTCCTAGGTAATGAAAATTAAAACATTTAAATGACGTTCAACTTTACTCTCTTTTCAAACTCTCTGCAAACCGGTCCGAAACCGAACCCCTAATAACCGATTCAATTTGGGTTTTATGATGTGCCCGAACCGAACCACGAACCGGATCACTTATTAAAATATAAAAGGCTCCTTTTACATTTCTGACCCCTCAAACCTTAAACCAAACCGGATCACTTATTAAAATATAAAAGGTTCCGTTTCCGTTCATAATATTAAATAATTTTTTAAATGAATGAAATTTTGAATTAATATGTTAAGAATAAAGTTTTTGACTGCAGAAGAAAGCAAATAAAATTTATTAAATAAAATATTTATCACTGATGATCAAGATTTTTTGTAAAATTGTACAAGAGAACTTACATATATCGACCAATGTTTTCAAAATTTGAAAAGGTCTTAGAACCTGTTCCAAATATAATTTGTAAGAGCATTTTCCACATTATAGTTTATTTTTTCTACTCTAATCCTGAATAAACAGATTTAGGAAGAAACAATGTCTAAATAGAAAAAAAAACCCGAGATAATCCCAACTGATGCCAGAAATAGGTCGATTCCACATTTATCCAAAGGAATTATGAATAGATTTTCCAATCCTGGAATTCTTGTCTTGAAAGAGTTAGAAATATGTTTATTTCAAAATCTTTTGGTACTTTTTTGCGACCTCTGGTTTTAAATTCGAAAAATCTTCTCGAAAGAGAAAAGAGTTTTAATCCGTATAAGCAAAGCGTAATTTCTTTGCAACCGAATTAATTACAAAAAACCATTCGAATGAAAACTTAAAAATACATTAAAGACCAAAGTTTTATTTTTTGTCTAAGTAAACCGAGGTTTAAACCAAAACCTGGGGTTCAGGGGTTTCAGGAACCGGTCTTCGAACCGAACGCAAAATATTCCCACTCACCGAACCTCTTCTAAAATTTGAGAGGTGCACACTGTGCTGCCTTGATTTTCATACCAACAAAAAATACCTAGAAATACGGCTTCAGATGAGATTTTTATTTCCTTGCTTAAGGTTGTGTTAATTTTATTCAATCTTTTGTTGGTATAGGATATTTTGAGGTTCGTAAACTAAAACGGATATCATTACCAAATGATATTAAAAAGCTCTACTAGATTATCGGATAAAACCATAGTAAATAGTTTTTAATCTTAAATTAGCTCTGCCAAATTTTATAAATTGTGGATGACTATATCGTCTAGCTTCCATAATCGGATTGGGACTCTTAAAAATTCAGAATTTAGCTTTGTTTGAAATTCATATACAATAGCGTATATTGATGGGCGCGGACAGAATTCCCGCGGGTTCCCATAAAATTTTTTTAAATAATTGGGACGTCACAAGATGAATTAATAATTCCTCATTTGAAAAATTTCCATGAGATTTTCTACTGAAAATAAATCTTTTAAGGTTTGGGATTATCGGGAAAATTCTGCATTCCCGAGGGAATCACGTCCCTCGTCATCTTTAATAGTGTATATAGATAGTGTATCCAAAAAACTTAGTATTTGCGATGGTAGCTTTCCCAATCAATCATATCATATCATAAATAAATACTTTTCATAATAAATAACACCCTAACGCTGGATCAATATCGATTGAATATATTATCAAGCAAAAAATGATCCGGAAAATAGGTATTTTTTTTGTTTGCTTATTAAGATTGTACTCATCAAATGTGCAATCCATTATTTTGTTTTGCTTTCACTTTATGCTGCCAAGTTTAATATAAATCGTATGATTTTTGCAGTTGTGTTGCCTGACCCAAAAGGTGCCGCCACCTAACGGCAGGGTATAAGCATTTCGTCAGGCTAAGGCTAGCTTTTCTTTTTATATATTTTCATTTATATATATTTTTTTTTATTGCCTGATCTTAAAGTGGTGTCCAAGTGGGGATTGTGTACATGTGCAATTTGTGGTATATTTCCCTGGTGCTTAAAAAATTTAGCTGGCTTTAAGTTGGCACTGCCATTGTCTCTAGCCCAGGCACTGACATACTTCTGGTAATGGCGGCAGCCAACTTGTAATATATTCCCACGCCATTCCGTGTCGAGAGCGCGCGCTCACATACCCACACACACCCACACAGGCATACGTGGCCACATTTACAGCCAAAGGAGGAGAATTGCACGTTTGTGCTTCCTAGATTACAGTATTGTCTAGCTTCTTTTGGACTACATATACCAACCAAGAGCACAGAGCACAGACCCAGACAGGCAGACAGAAAGACAACTCAACTTGTCTATGGCTTTATTTTTGCTATACATTTCTCTGTGTGGGTCGCCATCATAAAGTGGCATAAAGAAACGAAGAACAAAATGAAACCAAAAGCGCAGTGTAGTAAAATGAAGTCTAAAACTAAATCCCACATAAGGTACGAACGTGCTCAACACAAATGCCAGGTGCTTATATGTCAGTGGCGGCCTGTTTACCTGACTGGATTTTTACGGTGTAGCAGCTATTTGTACTTACAAACACACACACACAGATATATGGCAGCCACGTTGATGTACTGGCACAAAGCGTTGAGCAAACTTGCCAAAGGCAAAGCCAAATTTAAGCCCGCAGGCAGCTGGCATACACTTTGCATATGGACCAGGCCCACACACACCCCGGGGCGCTCAACTGGAAGCTGTTAAATATCGAACACTGCGATAGCAAAAGCAGACATTGGTAAATGGCTGGAGATTTGTGCGACAGTTACGGGCTGCAGGGCCAGATAAGCTTGATGCATGGCTTCTACCAAGTGCAACTTAAAGCCGTTTGCCAGTTAAGTTAAGTTAAATGCTCAAATCATAGAAGGTAGGTCAAGTCAACACCTGCTGCTGCTTAGACAACTTTTAGGGCATTTTGTTGTCAGCTCTTGGCATGACAAAATTGACTGCAAAAGTGCAGGGAAAACGAATGTCAAAAAAGTGCTTGGCTTTGAATTTCTCTAATTAGAAATCTAATATACGAGTCACATTTAAACTGAAGTATATTAGATATTCAAGTATGGACCCTTTTTGGCCTGTTGCCTGTGGTTGCTATTAATGTAAATGACATTAGTCGCTCTCTAACATTGATGAAAATGTAAAGACTCTGTTATTCAGATCAAAAAGCAATACAAAGCATTTACTGTTTCGCGTCTTGGCTTAAGAAGTAAAACTAAATAACAAAAAAAACACAAAAAAAACAAAAGCGGGTTACGTAAAAAACGATTTAGGGTTTTTTTTTTCCTTAATTCTGTAGAGAAAACCATAAGAGATTTTTCAATTTGGTTTTTTGTTTTGTGTTATTTATTATTACAATAAAAAATAAAAAAAAATTGTTTTGGAATTCGAGGGCTGTCAAAGAAGTTATTGGTCTGTCAATTAAGGTCTCAAAAAAAAGGTGCAGAGGTGGTAGCCATGATTCCGGGACTTCAGTTTATTGGAAATGAAAATGGTAAATGAGGTTATGATCAGAATTGATGTATTTCTGGCCCGTAGCTCAATCATATTTTTCAATAAATTTTTTTTAAATTTCCTGCAATTTAAAAAAAATTATATTTTTCAAGTTTTTTTTCTTTTTGTAGTTTAGTGTAAAAAAAATAGTAAAAAAATGTTTTTCCTCTTGATTGAGGTACGAGCCAGAATTACATAAATTCTGCGTCGATTGCAATAAGGCTGATCAAAATCGTTTCAGTAGAACTGGCGCAATCAAGGCTACTAGGTCAAAAAACGTGGATTCGAGCAACGTAAAATATTCTCACTTTAGCTAGAACATTGCTACACTTAAATGGCTATATCTTTTAAACTATTTTGAATTTTTTAAAATGGTTTAAAGGGGATGAAAGGCGAATGGCCAAGCTATAAAAATAATGCAAAACAAAAAAATCGAAAAAAATTTTTTCAAAGGTAGAAAAACATTTTTTTAACAAAAAAAAATTATTAACAATTTTTTTTTTCATTTTTTACTTGAAACAACCAACAAGATTAGTTTGAAACCCGCCTTTCGTTTTTTGCATCAGAAATAACGATGTCTGATGGTCTACAACTTGTTTTATTCATTAATATAGCATACTTATAAGGGCCATTATGTATCCGCCTAGTTATACTTGGAATATTAATTAAAAGGTGCTGCAAAAGTCAGCTTGCCGGCTTTAACGAGCAGCTGTGCTTGCTTATATTAACATTTAATATCTTACTCAGATATTTAAAGTTCCGCAGTTTTTTTTGCTCATTGAACATGGTTTTTTGAGTGTTTTTTAAATAAATTCTGGAGAGAAAACCATAAAAGCTATTTCAATTTGGTTTTATGTTTTGCGTCATTTATGAATTATATAACAGAGTAAAAATAAAAAAGATGTAAGAATTCGAGGGCTGTTCTACTAGTTACTGGCCTGCCAATTAGGGTCTCCATAAAAAGGGTGTAGAGGTGGTACCCATGATTCCGGGACTCTAGGTTATCGAAAATGAAAACGGTAAATGAGGTTATGATCAGAATTTATGTAAATTTAGCCCGTACCCCAATCAAAAAAATTTAAATATTTTTTTTTAAATTGGCGGAAAAAAAAATCGATTTAAAAAATTTTTTGATTTTTTTATGTCAACATTAGCCCCTAACTAAGGCTATATCTTTTAAACTATATTGAATTTTTAAAAATGGTTTGAAGGGAATGAAAAGGGGAATGTCCCAGCTATAATAATAATGCAAAACAAAAAATCGGAAAAAAAAAATTTAAAGGACCCCCTTAAGCCAAAAAAAAGTCATGTCTACACCGCAAAACCATTTAGGCATTTAGAAACCGTAGCCCTGCCTGCCATTAGACACTTCTGGCCTCATTTGCAACAAGGCTGGGCAACCTTTATTCTTAATAGAGTTCAAGTTACTTGATGTGGTTGCAAGTGCTTGAAACTCAATCATTGTAAAATTAACGCCATAAAAAATTACGCACTCTCTGCTCGAACGTAGAATACAAAAAAAAAACTGACGCAGAATCAAATAAAAATTAAGTGCTGACTCAGCTCGTCTGGAAAAAGAGAAGAAGGACGAGCAAAAAAAAAAAAAAAAAAACACAAAACAGAAAACAACACCAAAACAGTGTGCGCGGCATGCAAAGTGAAGATAAGAATATTTTCCACTGTGAAAAAACAACACAAGCGTGGAGCTGCTTTGCGCGTGGAGGGGGGTGGAGGCGTCCGCCATTTACATGGCCACAAAATACAACAATGGAAGACGCAGCAAAACAAAACTGTTGACTATGCGAGCTTAAGATAGGAATAGGAAAAGCAAAGGAACCCAAGGATGCGTACACTTGACTGCTGAGTGTGAAAATGTGCCTGTTCGACCAGAAAGGCGATTTGGGCAAATGCACTGGAACAACACACTACATATGCAAGGCAAAAGACCAGGTGCGCGGCGGCTGAGACAAATGATGCAAATACGTTAAAAAAGAAAGAAAGAAAGAAAAAGAAATATAACAAAGAATTTCTCATTGCACGGTGAAATTTTCGTTGGGGCTCCGTTGCCGTTGGAAGTTAAGTATACGTAACGTAAACGCAAATTTAATGCTTGAAAAATTCGCTTAAATGGATTTAAGTGCGGCTTTTTTTTCCTTCTCTCTCTCTCCCTCATTTCTGTGTGTGTGTGTGTGTGGGGGCCAGCTTTATCTTTGCCGGCAGATAAATGAAAATCTTCAAAAAGATGAAGTAGCGGTCGTAGCCTCCTGCAGCTGAGCAGGCTTTTGTGTTTATTGAGGCTACTTATCGACTGTACACAGTCAAGTGCGCTTTGGCCTCAACCTCGAGGCTTTGACCCATTTTGTTTTTGGCTTCTGTGCTGCTTTCTGATCTCAACAAGTAAAATCAATCAACATTAAACTGAACATATTTTGCTTCATAATAACTTTAGTTTACTCGAATGCAGGTCCAGCTGACCTAGTTAAGGCTTATGAGGAAGCCTAAAAGCAAGCCATAAGTTACAGTTATGGGCAAACAAATAATACAAATTATGAAATTAAGTTTGTAGTCAAGCAGGGGCTATATTATTTAGAATATATTATGTCAGAAGTTCGTGATGAGTTTTAGTTAGGCCAGTGATTCAAGTATTAATTACACTGGGATAGTTTTTTTTTCAAAAAATAAAAAAGACATGACCAACTTGAACGGTTTTCCCCTAATTCGGGCCTTAGGAAGCGAACTGCATCATTACTTTTTTGAGATGGTTTCAAAAAAAATTTTTTTTTTAAGTTTTTTACGAAGTTAACATTTTTTTTTGTAAATTCCAAAAATATGATATTTCATTCTCGTAAAATCTAAATAAATAGATTTAAATGTACTCTAATTTAATACATGCATAGTTTTTCGATATCATTGCGCATTCAAAAGTTATAGATTTAAAATCTAAAAAAAATTACAAATTTTTTTACATAATTTTTTTTTTACCAAAATGACATTAAATTAGGAAATATTTAATTAATTCTAATAGAAATCAAGTTATTATTGGAAATCAAAGGAGAAAGCATTATGATTTTATTGTGGTTTTACTTAATATTTGAAAATTTTGAATAATTTGTTGTTTAAAAATTTTATCTTGAAAATCTTATTTTAGTTTTTGGTTCATAACTTTTGAAAGCGCAATGATATTGAAAATCTGTGTATGTAGTAAATTAGAGGACATTTAAATCTTTTTATTCCAATTTCACAAGAATCAGATATAATTTTTTTTATAATTTAGAAATATTTTTAGCCTCATGAAAAATTAAAAAAAAAAGAATTATTAAGATTCAGTTCGCAGTTCGATTCTCAGGGCCAAAAATAGCGGGAGACCGTCTAAGTTGGTCTTGTCTTTCTTTTCGACTTGCACAGTATTATTAAATAAAGATTTTAGTCAAGCGTTTCTTAGTTCATTTGTTAATGAAGAAGATATGTGTTCGCAGTTCGTGAAGAATATTAGATAAATTATCTTTTATTTATATAAAAAAATGCAATTATTTTAGTTTTCGGACCATAACTTTTGAAAGCGCAATGATATCGAAAATCTGTATATGTAGTAAATTAGAGAACACTTAAATTTATTTATTCAGATTTCACAATAATCAGATATATTTTTTTTTACAATTTAGAACAATTTTTAACTTGATGAAAAACTTAAAAAAAAAAAAATTTAATATGAAGTCATAGTTATAGCTCATAAAACTAATGATGCAGTTCGATTCTCAGGGCCCTTAATAGTGGGAAACCTCTAAAGTTGGTCATGTCTTTTTTTCGACTTCCTCTGTGTTATTAAATAAGGATTTTAATCAAGCATTTCTAAGTTGATTAATAGAATTTTAGATAAGTATCTTTAATTGTATTCGATAGCTGAATTTTAAAAGAAAAGAAACCTTACTATCAAAAGAAGCAGGTCAACTATGCAGCGGTTTCAAGAAGCTCCCGCTTTCATTCTAAAAAAATTACTGTACATTTCAAAATTATGTGCTATTTGCCTGTCCACGACTGTTTTGCCCAGCAGCCAGTGAATTGGTTTTGGTTTTTGTGACAGCTTTTAAGCCGTCCCACTTTTATCTTTGTTTCCATTTAATGCACTTGAATTGTTGTTTTTGTAGTTTGTTTACTTAAAAGCAAAATGCTTTTATTATAATTTATTTAATGCTGAGCCATCACATAATTCAGCTCAATGCGCTTAAACTTTGACTCGTACGGGATTTAAATTTTTTTTTACGAGCGCGTTCAACAAGCCACATACTACTACAACATTTTATGGGCAATTAAATTCTATAAGCCATGGCAGCTAAACTGAACGTAACGAAACAGATTGTCTTTAGGCCAAAGGCGTGTCACTTGTAGGAGGTTGACTCCATCTGGAGGAGATGTTATCCCTAGTAAAGTCTTTCTGGTGGTAATTGAAGTAATGTAGATCAATTCCAGATTGGGTCACTGTGCGAAGTGAGAAGAGATGAATATTAAAATGCACGAAGAGCACGTTGACAGAGAGCAAATATTTTGACAGCTGTCAGTTGAAGAAAATGATTTCACATTTTCTTTCTTCTTCTTTTTTTTTGTTGATGTTGATGTCTGTGTAGGTATGGGGGGTAGCTGATAGACAGGCAGACAACGTGCGACTGCTGCCTGACTGCTCTTTTAACACCAATTGCTTTTTAATGCATGCACGTCCTCTTTCACTCGATATTTTATATGTATATGTGTGTGTACAGAGCGTTTAAAAAAAAAAAAATTGATTGACATTTTTGGTGAGCAGACATTTCGTTCTATTTTATATGCAAACACACACACACACATGTCAACCACGCATCGACAGACCATAATGACATTAAAATGACATGACCTTTTACATTAAATGAAACTTATCACTGAAATTTTATTTGCTTATGCTTCGCTTTTACTTTGGGCAAACAGGAAAATCTGGATATGGCCAGGTATTGGGCAGCGCTTGATCGTATTCCAGTCGATATAAATATTTCTTAATATACTCGCATATATTATCAGGCTTGGGACACAAATTGGACAGATCTGTACAGAAAGTAAAATCCCCGATTTAAATATGATTTGCATAATTTCATAACTTACCATTTTCAATCAAATACTCAGCCACGCTCACGCCCACATTAAAGCTAACACTATTGGCATCCTTAATCAAAGGATACATATTGCCCGAGGCCAGGTTTTCTTTAGGCGTATAATCAGCTAGCGTATGAGCCACCACCGAGTAGATCTCATCGGGCAGATACTGTGCCCTTGCACAGATGGCTCCCAAGGCAATTCCCGGATAAATTAGACAATTGTTGGCCTGTCCTGACTGCATGCGCTTCTCATTGATCAGCACAGGGGGAAATGGGGATCCAGAGCAAAATATGACGCGACCCTGTAATGGAAAAATGTATTATATTTGATAGCTGGAAGCAGGTAAGGCTCGTTATGACAAGACAGCAGATTTTGTTAAATTTTCAAGTGGGATTTAATCGTAGTAGGCCGGGATAAAGGTGTTAAAAAGGCAGACAGAAATCATTAAAGAGCCTTATCAAATCACAAAAAGGTTTTTATACGCATAGAAGGAAGCATTTCCGACCACATAAAGTATATATTTTCTTGATCAGCATGACGAGCTGAGTTCATTTCCGTCTGTCCCTCCATCTGTCCGTCTGTTTCTATGCTATCTCCTCCCTCAGTTTTAAAGCTATCTTGAGCAAACTTTGCAAAAAGTCTTTAAATACAAATACGCTGCACATTTGTCGGAATCGGCCGGATCGGATTACTATATCATATAGCTGCCATAGGAATGATCGGTCCAAAAACTAGTTCTAGTGAAAAAAACTTTTTTGTTTTCCATCGTAGCGTCACCAATCGTGGTATATATTAATTTTTAATGATTCCACACAATTTTGGAAAAATGTATCAAAATCGGATGCCTATAGCATATAGCTGCCATATAAACGGTCGGTCCAAAAACTATTTCTAGTGGGAAAAACTTTTTTGTTTTCGAAGGTAGCCTCACCAATCGTAGTATATATTAGTTTTATATGATTCCACACAATTCTGGAAAAATTTATCAAAATCAGATGACAATACCATATAGCTGCCATATAAACGGTCTGTCCAAAAACTAGTTCTAGTGAGAAAAACTTTTTTGTTTTCCATCGTAGCATAACCAATCGTGGTATATATTATTTTTATATACTTCCACATAATTCTTGAAAAATTTATCGAAATCGGATGAATATAGCATATAGCTGCCATAGGAACGATCGGTCTAATAACTAATTCTAATGAGAAAAACTTTTTTGTTATCAATGGTAGCGCCTTTCAAAAACTGCAAGGGTATTTTTAAATCGTATTTACCCTGGAATACTAGAAAAAAATTCTGTATGAAATTATGCTAAATATGCTATGTAGTCTTGACCAAGGTATCAGAGAATATGGATTCTTCAAAGAAGAAGAACTGTGACATTTGTACCCCTTATCTCCCCAGTTTCTATGGACTTCAAGCTCCTATAATCTATTAGCTCAGATATTAACCAAATTTGTTAGTGTAAGAATAAAAAAAATAAGATTAATAACAACGTCACAGAAAAAACATACGTATAAAAAAAGGATTTTTTATTATCCATTTGAAATGAATCCTAATTCATCTTTTTTCCCCTGTGTAACTAGAATTAATTTCTAGAAAACTAAAATGGATCTTCTCTTGGATAGAAACGATATTAAAAATCAAGTTCATATTTATCTCAAACATGCTAGAACTTCATATATTAGTCATGCATAAATTTGTATGGTTTAAGGCCTCATTTCTGATGGAATAAATATTTATTTCGGCACTATGCTTCATATGAATAGACAAAATCTTGAAAAGCTCTGAAAGCTGAATGCTTTTGAAAAGCTGTCTAATTTATATGAAGCTTAGAACCTAAATAAATAACGGGTTAACTTAAGAAATAATTGAAAAGTTTACTATATAAAACTTGCTGATCGACAGTCCAATAAAAATGTTTCAAAAAAATTTTCGTTTTCAAGAATACCTTAAGTATTCAACTCTCAACTTCCTAGGCCCGCCTCTGGGCAATTTTCTTTAAATACGCGTGTATTATCGCTACATTATTTGTTCCTTTTTTTATCGAATTTATTTTGTTTCTTATGGGGATATTCCCTTTTTTATTGGATAGAGGGTTAACGACTCGCTGACTTTTTGCTATCCTTACTCAAAACTCACCTCAGTATGTTGAAAGGCCTGCTCGGCTGTGCACTCTGCCTTGCTGGTAGGATTCGATAGTGCAAATATAGCCGGACGCTCATTATGCTTGGCCATTGAGTTTAACACTTGCTCGGTAAACAATCCACCCACACCTGTGGCACCCACCAGTATATGGGGTTTAATTTGTTCAATTGCTTGCTCCAGCTCTTTTATAGGTTCCATTGCCTGGGCATATTTTTTTAACGACTTATGCAAACCCTCTGATTCCTCGGTGACTATACCATCAATGTCAAAAATATAGATATTCTGGTAGGCCGCCTGCCCGTCGAGACCTCGCCGATTTAGCTCCGTGACCAACATGTTGGCAATACCCATAATTGCGCTGCCAGCTCCCACAAAAAGGAATACCAGATCCTCCAGTGGGCGCTTTAAGACACGCGCCACATTCAGGAAGCCAGCCAGACCAGTGGCGCCCGTGCCCTGAATATCGTCGTTAAAATAACAAAAGTTTTTCTGGTATTTTTTCAAAAAGAAAAAGGCATTCGGCGTGGCAAAGTCCTCAAAGTGTATAAAGGTGTCTTGACCAAAGCACTGAACAACTGCCTCCATGAATTCCTGCACAATTTCATTGTATTCGGCTCCCTTGAGGCGGTGAGTGCGTGCACCCACATAAAGCGGATCATTGAGCAGGGTTTCGTTGTCAGTGCCCATGTCCAAAGCCACCGGCAGTAGCTGATTTGGCGGTAAGCCGCCAAGTGCGGTATATAAAGCTATTTTACCCATGGCTATGCCCATGCTATTGGCGCCCATATCACCCAGGCCTAACACACGACCACCATCTGATACACAGACTGCACGTACTTCTCGCTCACGCCAGTTTTTTAGGACATCGATAATGTGGCCGCGATCAAAGCAGTTTATGTACAAACCAGTGGGATCACGAAATAGTAGACCATATGTAGAAACCACATCGCCTACAGTGGGTGTATAAATAACGGGCAGCACTTGCTCGGTGTGCTCTCTTAGGAAACGATAGTACAAACGTTCATGCCGACGACTCAAAGACAAGAGATAGGTGTAACGGCCAATGGCATCGATGCGTGAGAAAAAGTTGGCTTTAACTGCTTCCAGCTGATCCTGCATATTGCGATAGGTGGCGGGCCACAAGCCATGAATGCCCAAAGTCTGACGCTCCTGAATGCTAAACGCCAGACCCTAAAGGGTAGAAAAGTTGAGAAAGAGTTGGGGTTACGGGGGTTACTTACCTTGTTCAAGCGTCCCTCCAGAATGGCATGCAAATCGGGTCTTACAATATGACTGTGGCTATCTTCATTATAATAACGCACAACTTCTACTACTTTGGGAAGTTTTACCACCAGTCGCGGTAGTAAACGTAGCTTAAGCAAATCCATAAAAAAAAACTAAATACTTAAAATTTGTCACTGTTTTCAAAGAGTGAGAGATTCATTTTGATTCTTTCGGAAAATTTACGCAAGGCATTTGGGGATACTCCCAGGTAGGTGCCAAAGAGGAACCATATAGTGTTTCATACAGCTGACTCTTAACAAATTCACACACATTCTCGGGCTGGGGATGGACACTGCTCAAATCTAATTTAAAAGATAAAGTTAGTTCTAGCTAGTCACTGGAATAGAAGACTTACCCGAGTCAAACAAATACTGCGCCACGGCTACACCTATATCAAAAGCCAAATTGGGTGCCTCTTTGACACTAGGATAAATGGCCCCGCTCTCTATCATCTCTTCGGTGGTATATTCGGCCAGTGTGCGGGCTGCCACCATGAATACCTCATCAGGTATGTGACGTGCTCGGGCACAGATTACGCCCAATCCCACACCCGGAAAGGCAAAACAATTGTTGGCCTGTGCGGGCACTATACGACGTTCATTAATGACCACGGGCGGAAAGGGTGAACCCGAACAGAATATGGCGCGACCCTGTTGATTTGGTATAGCATAAAACGAGAAGGCAAAGCTAACTTCGACTGTGCCGAAGTTTTAAACTTTACTCCAACTGATTTAACCGGTAAAATATATATAGGATATACATATCAGATATTTAAAACTTTAAAATCATTTATAATAAAAATTTGATACCATAAAATAAAACTTTTCTTAGTAAAACACATTTTCCGACCGATCGGTCCTATGGCAGCTATATGCTATAGTCATCCGATTTTGATAAATTTTTTCTAAATTGTGTGGAAACATATAAAACTAATATATACCAAGATTGGGGACTCTACGATAGAAAACAAAAAAGTTTTTCTCACTAGAACTAGTTTTTTGACCGACCGTTTCTATGGCAGCTATATGCTATAGTGGTCCGATTTTTATAAATTTTTCCTGTATTATGTGAAAGCATATAAAACTAATATATACCAAGATTGGTGACGCTACGATAAAAAATAAAAACGTTTTTCCCACTAGAACTAGTTTTTTGACCGACCGTTTATATGGCAGCTATATGCTATATTCATCCGATTTTGATAAATTTTTCCACAAATATGTAAAATCATCTAAAACTAATATATACCAAGATTGGTGACGCTACAATGGAAAATAAAAAAGTTTTTCTCACTAGAACTAGTTTTTTGACCGACCGTTTATATGGTAGCTATAGGCTATAGTAATCCGATTTTGATAAACTTTTTCAGAATTATGTGAAAGCATGTACAACTAATATATACCAAGACAGGGGACGCTACGATGGGAAACAAAAATGTTTTTCTCACTAGAACTAGTTTTTTGACCCACCGTTTCTATGGCAGCTATATGCTATAGTGGTCCGATTTTGATAATTTTTTCCATAATTATGTGAAAGCATATACAACTAATATATACCAAGATAGGGGACGCTACGATAGGAAACAAAAAAGTTTTTCCCATTAGAACTAGTTTTTTGACCGATCGTTTATATGGCAGCTATATGATATAGTCATCCGATCCGGTCGGTTCCGACATATTAGTTACGTGCAGTAAAAAGAAGACTCTAGGCAAAATTTCAGCTCGATAGCTTTAAAACTGTGTAGAAACAGACAGACGGACAGACGGAATTGAACTCAGCTCGTCGTCCTGATCAAGAATATATATAGTTTATGTGGTCGAAAATTAATAATGCTATGCATTAGAAACTTCTGGGCAAAATTATTGTACACTTTTCAAGTGTATAAAAACTCTTCTTTATTGAAAAACTTCCCCAACTTACCTCAGTTATACTGTAGACCTGTTCGGCCGTACATTCCGACTTGCTGGTGGGATTGGAAAGCGAAAAGATTGCCGGTTTATCATTATTCTTAGCCATATTACGCAATATATTTTCCGTAAACAGTCCAGGTATGCCCGTGGCACCCAAAAGTATGGATGGCTTGAGTTTTTCCACCATCTCCTCCAGTGTCTTAAAACTGGGCATGTCCTTGACAAAAGGTCTTAGATTTGGCATCACATTTTGTCGCTCTTTGGTAAGCAAACCTTCAGCATCCGTTATATAAATATTCTTAACACACTCTGCCTCATCCAGTCCCCGATTCAGTAGCTCTTTGTACAATAACCCGGCTATGCCTGCAGCCGCACTGCCCGCTCCCACAAATATAATCACATGCTCATTCAACGCTTTCTTGGTGGCCCGCTCTACGCAAAGGAAACCCGCCAAACCTGTGGCCCCTGTACCTTGTATATCATCATTGAAACAAACATAACTCTGCTGATATTTCTCTAGAATTTTAAAAGCATTGGGCGTGGCAAAGTCCTCAATGTGTATCAGTGTCTTGGGTCCCCAAGTGGCCACCACAGCCTCCATAAATTCTTGCAAAAAATCATCATACTCCTGACCGTACAAACGCTTATCGCGTATACCTATATACATGGGATCATTCAGGAGCATCTCGTTTTCCGTACCCACATCCAAAACAATGGGCACCAAGTACCGTGGATGTATGCGAGCCAAGGCCGTGTACAGTTCCAGCTTACCCACCGATATGCCCATGCCATTGGCACCCAGATCACCCAAACCCAGAATTCGTTCGCCGTCCGTAACACAGATGGCCTTTACATCCAATTCTGGCCAATTTGTCAGTACATTCTGCATTTGTCCGCGATCGAATTTAGACACAAATAGGCCCATGGGATTGCGAAAGATCATACCGAAAGTCATGGCTGCCTCACCCACTGTGGGTGTGTAAATCACTGGCAACACATCCTCAATGTAATCGCATACGAAGCGGAAATAGAGACGCTCGTGACGATCGCGCAGTGCACGCAAATAGCGGTAACGACTTATATTAGATTTGCGAGCCAGAAAGTTGGCCCTAACAGCTGAAAGTTGATCGTCCATGGAACGAATTGCGGCAGGAAATAAACCATTAACACACAAATGCTGGCGTTCTTGCATGGTGAAGCCCAGACCCTGAAAAAAAATCGCTAATGATTTTCGAATGTATAAAGTAGATGGCATATCTGAAGTAAGCGAATCAGTTAAGGCCGACTTTAATATACGCAAATATATTGGTAAATTTTGGTTCGAACCCTTGAACAGGACCTCCGAAAAAATTATTTGGGTTTTGCAGCCCTGATATATATCTCTGTAATATATATAAAATATAATTTTTAAATGTGGCGCCACACGAACAGTGTTAAGTGATGCCCAACGTCGGCGCTTGCATATACATACATTCCCAGTTTGGAATCTTTAGCACTTACCAGCTCTGACTGACGGACGGACATGCCTAAATCGTCTCAGCTGTTTATGCTGATCAAGAATATATACTTTATAAAGTCAGAGATGCGTCCCTCTAACTGTTACATAAATTTTCACAAACTCATAATACTCTTTGTACCTTTGGTAAATAAATTTCGAACTTTGTTGTGGCAATTCATGATGCGCTGAGAACGCTCTTAAGGGCTTTACACGCTGCTTCTTTGATATGAGATAAGCCCTCTATATATTATATCATCTTTGGAATTACTCACCTTATTGTATTTGGGATCAAGTACATGGCGATTAGATATTTGTATAGTGTCCGGATGCTTGAGCCGTGTTTGGGACTGCACATTTCTATGTTGAGAGCTAAGTTTAAGTTTGAAAAGTTGGTGAAAGATTAAAGAATATCTTCACAGCTCACCTGGTTGGGCGTTGAGCCCATGTTGCTAGAAATTTGCCAAAATTCATTTCAAAAAATTTGTAAAAGTTTTATAAAAAAGAGAATGACATGCTAGGAAATGCTTTCTGTTTTTTTTTAAACAAGGTTACTCACTTAAGCTTATGTAAGCCCCAGTTGGATATATCAGACCAAGAAAATTTGTCATCACAAAAAATTTTGCAACAAAAATTAACTTTATAGAAAATAATAAAAAGGCCCGATCTGTACTACAGATATAAGTGTTAACCAGGTTATTTCCTCTTACTCAGGGATAGAAGTATATAATATTCTTTTCTTATATCAGTTTATCATTAGACAAACCAGTTCGGACTCGAGTCCTAAGTTGGAGTCTCCGGGATTTTTGAAAAATCCTAACAGAACCTGAACCGAAGCATATTTATTCTAACTGTCTGCACACGAACCTGAACTGGAGCAAGAAAAAATATGTTTATTTTCTTATTGATAAAAAGTTGTATTATCACATATATGTGTGATCTGAGAGATGGTTAGAGCTACAGGTTTTTACTTGAAGATAGATTAAAATTATTTTGATTTTTTCTACGTTCCCTTCCTCCCCAGCAATAATATGAAAAATCCGCTTATCTTCCAAACTGATTAAAATTCTTGAAAAAAAAATCCACAATTTAGGAGTAAGAGTGTTCGGTCCAGAAAACATCGTTTTCCCAGCTATTACAGTGTGTGTGTGGTTCCACACATAAAATTTATCAGTTTTATACAAACTTTGGCAGGTACAGGTTGTAGGGGGTATTATAATTTTGTTTACATGTTTGTAACGCATAGAAAAACGCGTCTCTGACCACATAAAGTATATCAGGGCTGCGAAAGTTCTAAAAATTTTATAAAGAGACTGACATGCCCGGAAATGTTTTTTTTTTTAAGTGTAACTCGTTTAAGCCATTGGATTGTGTAAGTTCAAGTCATAGCGCAATGATACGAGATTATCGTTCAAAATATCGAAACATGCGTTTCCACAATATCTTCCACTTATGGTGAAACCTTTTTTATAACGTGTATATCTTTTGAGTATTATCTGCAAAAGAGTATAGTTTTTCCGGATTTTAACGGTTTTAACCTAAGTATTTTTCTAGGACTAGATCTTTGCCCATTTTTACCATAGTTTTCGTGATCGGTCAAAACAAATATATTTTTGTAATGTCGGACGTTATGACACTCTTATCACTTGATATATCGTTCTGAAAACGGGCTTTATAACACTTTTGAAAGTGTCATAAAGCCCGCGGGCGTTATTTCACCGGGCGTTATTAAAAGCACCCATTGAATATCCATCAAGTCAATCATTTAATATATATAAATTATGACAGAAGTATAACTTGTTATATCTCCACAAGATCATTTAACAGAGCATTAACATTTATGTTAACTTTAACATTGAGTAAAAAATATGATGACAGAAGTTTAACATTCACTAAACAATTGTGGTTGCTCTGGATCTTTTATTCTGTGGGATCTAGGAGTTCATATAAACAACGTTTATGCACAAATAAAAAATCATGATTTTTGCTCTTTCAAGTATGCTATGTTTTATAATTAAGAAAAATATTATTTTTTTATTGCCTTAACACTGTTTATTTTTGTATACCATTATCTGGTCCGACAATCTGAGTGAATGCACAATGTGCCATAACTGATTCTAAATAAATAAATAATTCTTTAAAAATAAATAAATTTTGCATACTTTTAAGGGCAAAAAAGGATGATTTTTTAATAGCATAAACGTAGTTATAGACAAATAGGATCGCAAATGTTTCGTTCTGTCTGTTACATAAATTTGAAAACAACTTTATGATATCCTTTCTAGCCATTTTAAAGATGCTGTTGCGCTCTAACTTTAGATGTTGGAACCAGCTATTTGATGGTTTATATGTAGTCATAAAATGTCACCTAAAAATGTTCAATTAAGAAACTCTCTGATCTGCATTAGCCTGAAAAGAGGCAATTCCTTTCTATATACTTCTTTATATGCAAATGACTGAGGCCCATGTTCGCCGGCTATTGTTGTTGCTGTTGTTTTATTTTATTTGAAAGGTCCGGCGGACAGTCAGCTCATTATCTGCGCTTTCATTTTGGTCACCAGAAATGACTTTTGGCGCTGCCATCAAAGGATTTGCGCCGTAGCTTTTGGCTGAAATAAAAAGTTGTCGACTTTTGTTTACTAATTGGGGCAAATTAGTTGACAACTTAATGTCGTAAAAATTTCAGCTAAATGCCTCAATCTTTTGTTAATGACATTGACAGCGGTGCCACCTCTGTCTCTCTCTCTCTCTCGCTTTGGAGAGTGCACGTGACATTGGCTTCGCTGAGTAACTACGTGACATTGTGTCCTGCTCCAGCTACAGCTGCTGGCGCTGTCAGTGTCGAATGTGCAAGGACATACTTGGTGTTTTGCTCTGTGTGTGTTTACTTTTTGCTCATAAATTAACTTTGTGCGCTAAATTATAATAGTTTAATTAGTTTTTTTTTTTTTTTTGGGTTTTTCGTACATGCTGTAGCTGACAGTTTTGTTAAGCTTTAATTAACTGTATGCCTCATTTGACTTATGGTACTTCCTTTGTATTTGTATAGACATTACTCAAGTGAGCCCCCCCTTCTCTTTCACTCTTTTTGCAGAGCATGTCAAGGACTTTAGCTGTGGGCCGCTGCACTACAAAACTTTCTACATGGATGAGCGCAACAATGCGCTTTATGTGGGCGCCATGTAAGTACCTCGCTTAGATGTAAAGATGCCAACTTCATTTTTTTTTGGGAGGGGGGGATAAGCATATAACTATGACGACCAAGTTGTGGGAGCAATAACTCAGCGACATACCATTATTATAAAGTTCCGGTCTGACTGTGCGAACTTCCGGGCACCTACACACACACACGCATTTAGGGCTGCATATTTCATTTTCGGGCTAGCCGAGAGTTGGCTACACTGTCGGCATACATAATTATGAATTAATGCTTGACGTGCGGTTGAGAGTCCGGGTGGACGGAGGTCTGCATTTTGACAACCAGCGTTCGTCTGCTCATTTGTCTGCGGCAAGTTGAACATGGCCGCATTTTAACGGTTGCGGTCGAGGGAGCGGGAGAGAGCCTAAAAGCAGGCAAACAAAGTAACCAAAATTACCACTTGACTCGAGCGCCGCTTTTCCTACGCAACCACAGTGCCTGCCTGGAGCTGGAACTGAAACTCCCGCTCGAACCGGGCAGCAGGGAAATGAAGATTAATGGTTTGGAGTTGTCGTGGGGCGGGGGGCGGGAGGCGGCAACTACATAAAACACACTTTCGCACAGGGTCGAGTTGAGTGTCGATGTTTGCCCCTTTTTTTTGCCCCATTGTTGCCAGTGGCGGCGGAGAGAGCGTTGGTGGCAACTCAAGTTTCAAGTGGCCGCTGCCGTTTACAGTTTAGGCATCTTTGCCATATTGCCACATCGATGCATATCAATCAATCAAGGGTGTGACAGAGTCAAGGCAATAAGCATGGCAGCAAAACGACAGGACACAGCAGGTGCGCCCAAATCCTTAAAGTATGCTGCCTTAACAAAACAATTTTTCAAAAATGTCAATGAGCAGCAGACTACGGGCTGAGACTGGGGGTGGGCGGAGATCCATTGTCACCAACAAGTCGTTGTCTGTGTAATTATGCCAACAAATGCCAAACAGTCTGCAACTGTGCTTTTTTCGATATATATATAAAGATATGTTGATGCGTGGGGCGCCTGATAAGTAATCGAGCTGAAAAAGAGAGTAAAACATATTTTCTAATTTGTTTAAAAAACCATTCGCTTTTTATACTCTGTATCAAAGGTACAAAGAGTATGATGAGTTTGTGCAAATGTATGTAACAGCCAGAAGGAAGCATCTCTGACCCTATAAACTATATATATTCTTGATCAGCATCAACAGCCGAGAGGACGTAGCCATGTCCGTCTGTCCGTATGAACGCTGAGATCTCAGAGATGGTAAGAGTTACAGGTTTGAAGTATATGAAATAATATAAAAATATATATAATTATAATTTTTATACTTGCTGGCAGATCAAGTTTGATTCAAATATTTGCCACACCCCCTTCCGCCCCAGTAATATACAAAAATATCATTTCTTCCACAATTTTGGAGTTAACATGTTCAGACCTTCTAGAGAATTATTTCGGCATTTTTACGAAATTATTTCGCGCATCATTATTTAATCGAACCAAAAAACAAACATACAAAATCTTTAGACATTGTCCAATTAATACTGAACGATAGGATGAGTTCGCCCAGACCACTTTTTTTTTTATATAAAAAGATCGTATATTTTATCATACAATAATCTCGTCATATTTGGAAAAATCTCATATGACTCCCATTCAATTTTTTTCTTGTAGAGAGTTCCCTCCTGAAAATCTCCCCAAAATTCAAGACAGATTGTTCAAACCCTCTAGACATATATTTTAATCATCATTTCTTATCGATCCACTGAACACCGATTCCCGATCAGATGAACGATAATAGAGTTGTCACCCTCGCAATTTGAAACACCTCGTATTTCCGCCTAATTTTGAAGACAGATTGTTTAAACCTTCAAGACATGTATTTGAATCATCTTTACTTATCGATCCACCATACTTCATTTCAAAATCAGACGAGCGATAATAGAACTGCCACCTCCGCAATTAAAAAAAAAACTCCATATTTCTCACAATTTTGAAGATAGATTGTTCGAACCCTTATTTAAAAACAAATATTTAAATTATCATAACTTATCTATCCGCCATGCATCATTTCCCGATCAGATGAACGAAAGTAGAGTTGCCACCACCGGAATTTATCCTCATATATTCCAAAATTTTTTGTTGCATAAGATAATTGAGCGTCTTAGCTTAAGTTTTGCAGATTTTCCATATTAATCGTCCAACATGTCTTCAATTTTATTGTTTAAATAATTTAAGGTTCTGTTCGGACCTTAAATTGAATTTTTAAATTGATTTACTCTTCACAATCGACTTAAAAACTTTTATACGAGCTTGGGATAATTACACTGATCGACAAAAAAATGCCCATTTTAAATAACCCAACTTTTTTAGTGTATTTTAGAGCGCTGAGTTCAATAACGTATACTAAAAACTACCGAGTCGTTCTCCAGATATCGGCGAATATTTATTTTTAGATAATAATATATCATCTGAACCAACTAATCCCAATTACGTTTCTATCCATATAAAAGATATAAGATGTTCCCACACATGCTTCGTACATTATATTTTGATTGGACATATATTTAGGTCTGTACAGTTGAAAGGCTGCATAAACAACTTTATTTTCATCAAAAATTAAAAATGTAGTGTACATTAGACTAGTCCAAATTTAAACAATTCTTATAATGTTAAAATGTCCCGACGGATTCGAAAAGGTTAACCCACAAAAACATTTTAAATAAAAATATTTGTTATGGAGAATTAGAAAAATGACTCCTATGCTAAGATTCAACCTTTTATCGTTTAAGCCTTGGCCTTCAGAATTAAGTAATTTTTACGAACTTAACGAGCCTCTTGCCATGGGTTTTTCCACAATAAAAATTCCGGAAAAAATTTTTAAAATATTTTTGTCTGTTTTTTTTAGAATCCGTCGGGATATTTTAACATTTCAAGAAGTGTTCAAATTTGGACTAGTTTAGTGTACATTTTTGAATTCAACATTTCAAGATACTTCAGAAAAAGCTATTAAATCGAAATGGGCAGACACTTTTAATTTAAATTTGTCAACCAGTGTTATTAAAGAAGTTTTTTCTAATTTAACGTATAGTTAAATTTGAGTTGACATATTCAAATTAAAGGCTAAAGTAGGAAGATACGAATATCTTAAATAATAAAGAGGATGGGTTGGTTCATGGTGTGTAAATGGTTCTAAAAACCGATCTGCGTACCGAGCTCTGTAAGTTGTATGAGGGATTTGAAGAAAAGTTGAAATCAGCATGCCCAGTAAGTGCTCTAAAAAGCATTGAGATGATGTATTTGTCTGCCATTTGATCCCTAAAACAACGTAGTTTTAAAGAGCATTCCAAAGGTTCATTCTTGGCATCCCTGGGGCATCCCTATAGACTTTCTCTCAGAAAGTAGCTGGTTGATAGTACCTAGACTAGCCACTTGAGCTGTTGCTTCATTGCAATATCCTAAGATATGGATTGAAAGTTTGGCCTCATTTGTGTTTGAGTCAAGCCCCTTAAATGCAGCCTGTTTAGGGCTTTAAGGGATTTCAATGTATCAATAAGTTTATTGCAAATGCAAACTGCTTAGGCAACCCCCTTATGCATGTCTGTGTTGAGTGGCATAATGCCACGCGCCGCTGCTGCTTGCTGATTGAGTTTCACTGACTGGCGGCAGCAGCCTTAACTTATCGTTTGTCACGGCACGAGTTTGGGATTAGCTCAAGTGTCAAACAGTGTTCTCTGTGTGTGTGTGTGTGTGTGTGATGAGTACTAAAGTTTTTCCATTTATTTCTATTTTTTTTCTATTTTTTTTGCAGGGATCGCATATTTCGGCTAAATCTGCGCAACATTAGTCAATCCATTTGCGAGGTAAGTGAAACTGAAAAACTGGACTACAACAACTTGTCACTGCCAGCCCACAATTGCACAATTGCACTTTAATGATTTCGTCTTCAGCTATCAATATCCGTTTCCGTTTCAAGTTCAATGGACAAACCATTCTCTGCCATTTTCTTTTTTCTTTTTTTTTTTTATTTTATTTTTGGGGCCAAATGCTTTTAAGAGCAATTATTTGTGCTGACTTCTGGGTCGAACGAATTGCATTTCAAGTTGACTCCTCTCTCAAGCACTCAAGCCCCACACAGCTCAAGGAGGAGTGTGGCACAGGATATTGGTGTTCATATGCCTGGCAAAAAGTGTCATTGATGAGATTTCTAATATAAAGAGTAGCCAAGAATTTTCACCAATTTTTCAGCGAAATCGAATTAAATAAACAAATGCACAACGTGAGGCAAATACCAATAATAACCACACATCAAGTCAAAATATTGCCACACGAATTGGCGCTTTGTTGGTGTACGTGTTGATGGCGCGCACACACACAATTGTTCCTTTCTCTGTGTGTTGTGGCATTTGATCACGCTTTCAATAACATTCAGACGCCAACTTAAAGCTTGTCAAATTCCTAAATGTACAAATTCAATTTAACCAATTACAGCGCGACGTTTTAATACTGGAACCCACTGGCTCCGACATACTCAACTGTGTATCCAAGGGCAAACGAGAGGTGTGTATAATCCCAACAGTTAATCAAGAATATCCCTCATGCAAAGCCTTTGCCCTCTCCGACACACGAAACACTATTTTTCTTCTTTTTTTCCTAAACTATTGTTTTTCATTTTATGCATTATGTGGCATCCTCAAAGAAGGTGGAATGCCGCAATCATATACGCGTCATCCAGCCCATGAACTTCAATGGCCATCGCCTCTATGTGTGCGGCACAAATGCGCACAATCCCAAGGACTATGTCATAAATGTAAGTAGCGTAACCCTTCTTCTGCCTAATTCCGCATGTCAGTCAAGTTTCTAGTTAATTTTGCCTGCAAGCAAATGCCCAAATTAAAGTCAACTAATGCCCCTCCCTTTCTCTCTCTCTCTCTCGCAGGCGAATCTAACACATTTACCCAGATCCCAGTACGTGCCCGGCATTGGCCTGGGTATTGGCAAGTGTCCCTACGATCCTGCTGACAACTCAACCGCCGTCTATGTGGAAAACGGAAATCCCTTTGGTTTGCCCGCCCTGGTAAGTTCAAGTCGCAATGCCGACGGAAGGAAAAATAAAAGAAGAAGCTGAACAAAAAAAAAAGAAAAGCGAAAAATGTCAATTGTAATAAAATTACAAAAGTAAAGCGAAGACGTGGAGAGGGGCCAAGTAGGAAGTTGCTGTCGAGCAAAAGTTGTGTGGCACACAAAAAAAAAAAAAGGAAAAAAATTTAAAAAGTGTAGCAATAAAGCAGCTGAAATTAAATTAGAACGAGGCCAAAGCTAAAACTGAAGCACGTGCGTACACTTCATGCGTAATTGTGTGCGTGCTCTGTGCCCGCCAGCTAGGCGTATATATATATGTATATACAGGGTGACAAGAAATAACTGGAACACATATAGGGAGTGTTTAAAGAGGTTACTCATAGTTGAGATAGAGTTGAAATTCCCTAGGTCGGAATTTTGGTCTATTCGGGCCTGTTCCCGTTTTCGATTTCGATCAAATAATGCGGAATTAATATTGGTAAATGTGTCTAAAAACCAAACACTTCATATTTCTATTTATCTTTATTCGACTGTTATCCTGGCAAAATTAATTAACCGAATTCTCTAATCTAAAATAACAACCTTTACCAATTCCAATTGATTGAATTCGGAAACGAGAACAGGCCTGATTTATGGTATTTATACCGTCACAAAAGGAGTTTTAAGAGATTAAAAAAATTTTTTTGAATCAGTTTGTTACTCTTACCTATGCCTACTTGCAATTAAGCACTTGATTATTTGATGCCTCAAAATGAAAACGCGAATTGTCTGCTAAATACCAAGCAGTACGTTTGCTTCCTCCTTCCTCCTTCTATTGAACGGTCAGCATCAGGGACTAATCCCGAAACTAATATCGGTTCTGGTACGTACCCAAATGAGAATTTCGGTTAAAGGTTCTATTTCGGTATTTAGATTATTTCGGTTTTCGGTTCCGCTACGGTACTCAGATTTTTATTTTGGTATTCCTTCACTTCGAAATATTCCGCTCTAAAATCTGTCGTAACTATATCAAAATAAGAGATCTTTAGCGATAGATGTGAACTCATACTATAAGACTTCGGTCCAATATAGCTCATAATACGCTGGTGAAATACTTAAAGGGCTATATTAACTTTAAAACAGAATGAAACGCATAATCTGCCTTATTAAATTTTCAAAAAATTAAAACAGAATTTTTTTAAGGTCTAAATTCGATGAAAATTCAGAAACTTAATTTTTAAAAATGTATATTATCATATTTCTTACATTTCTATATATAAGGAAGGATTTTTAAAGACTTAGAAATCTTTTACATTTAATTAGAGGGTTTATATTTAGCAAAGAAAAGTTTTCCAGTTTTTAGAATTTTTTTCTATATCTTATATATCTTAAAAAGAAAATTTTATTATATTTATTTTTTAAGGGCGAATTTCTAAAATATAAGACATTTTTTTGAGTGTATATTATTGAATTTTATATTTAATATAATCAAAAATAAATCTAATAAATAATAAGAAACCGAAACAATACTGGTATTAGCGTTTCAGCATGGTTCCGGGTTTTTTCGGTTCCTATTTTAACGGTTAGTGGTTTTCGGTTCTAAAAAAAATTTAAATCGGTTGCGATTTCGAAACCGGTAGCTGGCTTTAAACGGATTATTCCGGTTAACGGTTCCGATTCCGGTTAAGGTATTATTCCCTGGAAAGCCCAACTTCATCGGAGACTGCCCAAGCAAACGAACAACTTCACATTTTACTTGCTGAAACTGAACTAAAAACGCACTAAGGACCGTTTTCTCATCTTCATGTTTTTCAAAACTAGTAGTATTTTTTTTTTAGTCCGCCTTTAAAAAATATTAATTGTGTCTATAACGACCTGCGAATGATTTTAAATACAGCCTTAAAGTAGGCAACATATATCATAACCTAGATTTGAGAAACATGAAAATGAGAAAACGGCGCTTGGTGCGTTTTTATTAAAGTTTCGGAAAGTGCCCTAAGTGTCATCTTTAAATAAATTCAAAAAAAATAATCAATCACTTCTTTCTTGTATCCAGTAAATTTACAGCTTTGTTTGGTTTATTTCTCGTCACCCTGTATGTATGATTTCCTCTCAACTCGTCAATTTCTTCTTACAGTACGCGGGTACCAATGCCGAATTCACCAAAGCGGATTCCGTCATATTTCGCTCGGATTTGTACAACTTGACAAATGGACGCAAAGAAGCCAACTTCAAGCGAACTGTGAAATATGACTCCAAACTGCTAGACAGTAAGTATATTTTATAGATTAGTTTACCTTTTATAAAAACAAAATTTTTCTCCCTTCCCAGAACCCAATTTTGTGGGCTCCTTTGACATTGGTGACTATGTATATTTCTTCTTTCGCGAACATGCCGTGGAGTATATCAATTGCGGCAAGGCGGTCTATTCGCGTGTCGCACGCGTTTGCAAAAATGATCGCGGCGGCAAATACATGATCAGCCAGAACTGGGCCACCTATCTAAAGGCCCGCATGAATTGCAGCATCTCTAGCGAGTTTCCATTCTATTTCAATGAAATACAATCCGTTTATAAAATGCCCAACGATGACACCAAGTTCTATGCCACCTTCACAACGAATACAAATGGCCTGATTGGTTCGGCAGTCTGCAGCTACGATATACGCGATATCAATGCAGCATTTGAAGGTGAGTCGAGGAGTGGGTGGGTGGGGCTTTCTCTCTCTCTCTGTGTGTGTGTGTGTGTGTGCGTGAGATTTATTGCATTGGCAATAATTCTCTGCGGCGTCATTTTTACGTACGTGCATGTGGCCAGGTTTGACTTCTTCCTACATTTCCTCTTTGGGCTTCCGTTTTGGAATTCGAGCGTTAAATGGCGCGCATGGAATTGATGGGCTTTTGTATGTTGGTTTGGTGATTTTAACCTTTATGTTAGCAGCATAAAACAAATGTACTAATTTTATGTTTGTGTATTGCGCGCAGCTTCTGCTCAGGGTTTCACGGATTTAAAAAGAGATTTAGTTAAAATTACAATGTAAACTTAGCATTTGTGGTGGATTTGTGGGTAGATAAAAACAAAAAGAAAATTATTTTAATATTACGGCATAAGTTTAGACAGTTGGGACAATCGTTCATATAAGAAATGCATATCAAGAAGTGATTTATATATTTCTTATCACGCCTAAATGATATGACAAAACTAAATTCCAATTAGCGATTAGCAAATGTTTTAACAATAATCTGTCAGAATAGAAACATTTGCTTTGTGTAAAACTATTAGGAATAAATTAATGATAAAGCCCTATTCTCAGATGACATACAAATTATTTTCGTCACAATGCTTCATATGAATAGAAACACTTTTGTTGAGCTATGAAATCAGAATGCTTTGAGCAGCTGACTTATTTATATGAAATTTATGTCATCTGAGATTAGGCCTTAAAGCGGATTTTCATTTAGGAAAGGTACCGAAAACAATGCAAGTCATAAAATTAATGTCAATATTTATTTTCATCATCCAGATTGTGTTATAGAAGTCACTCAGACCATGGTATTATAATATATGGTCGAGTTATCACAAATTCACCATGCGAGCGGGGTACCAATGAACACTAACTCATTGACAGTCGCTGCTTTTCACCACTTCATTGGTACCCCAAAAATAGGCAGCCTTTTTCACCTTATATAATTCCACAATGAGTCAGACTATTACTGAATTTTAAACAATTTATTAATTAGCATAGATAAACAGTTGAGTAATGTTAAGCCAGACTTGTTCATAGCTACCAGTAACCCAGCGCATTCGTATAAAACTAGATTTTAGAAGTGAGTCGGCGGTTGACTGCAGCACTTACCAACACAATCACAATTTTCTGTCTTCCTCTGGACGGCTCAGGTTTAGCTCAATTAGCTAGCTCAATTGCCCAAATTGTTATAAAAAATTAGCCCAAACAGCGAATAATGCGATTTTTTGCAGTACTTAAAAAATAAAGCTCGTGAGTACTAAGTAGATAAATATTGCCGTTATAAAATTTAGGAAAATTTCACTGTTATTTTTTCAACAAATAAAAAATGACCAAATTGAAAGGTTTTCCCTAATTTAGAACGAAACGGCATTATTTATGTTTCGAGTTATCACGATGGTTTTATAGAAAATTTTTTTTAAGATTTATAGAAATTAAAATTTGTTTGGTAAATTGCAAAATATATATTTCATTCTTGTATTATCTAAATAAATATATTTAAGTGTCCTCTAATTTAATACATTCACAGTTTTTCGATATCATTGCACATCTAGAAGTTATAGATTAAAATCTCAAAAAAATTACACATTTTCTTATATAATTTTTATTACATTAAATTAAAAATCAAGTTATTATTGGAAAACACAAGGGGATGACATTAAAAAAGATTTTATTAAATAAAGTGATATTACATAATATTTGGAAATATTTGAAAATTTACAATAAAAATGGTTGCAATTATTTTAGTTTTTGGACCATATCTTTTGAACGCAATGATATCAAAAATCTGTAAATGTAGTAAATTAGAGGACATTTAAATCTATTTATTAATTTTTATTTATTTTCTATTTATTTTAGACTTTACAAGAATCAGATTTAATTTTTTTACAATTTAGAGACAATTTAAACTTGATGAAAAACTTAAAAAAAAAATGTTTTATGAAGCCATCGTTATAACACATAAAACTAATGATGCAGTTCGATTCCCAGGGCCCAATATAGAAGAAAACCGTTAAAGTTGGTCATGTCTTTTTTGTCGACTCGCACAGTGTTATTTGTTAGCTTTAGTAAAGAAAGAAAGAAAGAACTGTGGTCAGAGCCCCTTTATTCCTTAGATTACGGCGTGTACTTAACGTAAAAAATTAAAAAAAGTCCGAGTAGCGACAAGGCGCTAAAATCACTCATACGTAGTGTTGCCTTTGATCAAGATATGGGATATTCCATAGCAACTTAATCACCCCATTTTTTTTTTGACTTTCAAAAGGTCATTGATTTATGTGTTATCTGCGATACGAACAATTTTCTTGTTTATGCCAGCGTCAAGTTCAGACACTGCGGTCTACCCGCTGTGCTAAAGACTTAGCGTAAATTTATATTTCAACAAATTCTGGAAGCAAATTTAAAATAATTTTTTTTGATTTCCAAAATTGACATATTTATGCATGCTTACGAGGCGTATGAGTAATTTTTTTCTAGTAAAAACTGTGTGGCCTCGTAGCATCAATTAAAATTCATCCCTGATTGATCTGTTTGACATTTTAATTACTATATAACAGATATAAACCCAAAAGGGGGTGGAGGTTCCATTTTTGCATTAAAATGTCTGCTCTAATGAGCAAGCATAATTTCTTGACCACGAGGCAGAAAAAATGCTTAATAACAATGGAAAAGTCGCCAGATAAATTACAAACCTAATCTAAGTTAAAGATATTTCTTTTAATCTACAAAATTCATGTTTCCAAATTTTGGAAATGTCTTGAACTTGTAATTTTTCCCCCAGTGTAGTATGAGCAAGGCTTAAAATTAACCTTTAACAAGAAAACTTTTGGTTTTAAAATTTTATTATTTTATTTCTGCATTTTTTGACTACGCAATATAACTGATATCCTACCTGATCTCCTAGGAATGCTAAACTGTATAAACACTTACCCATTTATGTGTAAAAGTTCATTAACACCATAAACTTGGTTGTGGCATGGAGCAAAGCCAAGTCTGACATAGAGACAGACAGACAACTGGCAGACTTAGCGCCACCAGGCAAATGGTGGGCAAACAAACAAAAAAAAAATCTGGCATACACTTAAAATTCATTACGAAAAGTTGGCAAATCCACACACACAAAAAAATGTTGAAAGCCACAGTAATTAATTATGAAAACAAATGATTATGCAGTCACACTTAAAGCTTAAAACTCGATGATCTTTTTGCGGTATGTGTAGCAAGTAATTAGTAGTTTTCCATGGCCACAAATCAGCGCGTTGTACGTATACGTAATTTATCTTGGGGCAACACATAAATTTAATGTAGCATACATCTGTGCGCTGTATTTTTATGCACACTCTCTCTCTCTCTGTCTCACTCAGGCAAATTCAAGGAGCAGGCCACCTCCAACAGCGCCTGGCTGCCTGTGCTGAACTCCAAAGTGCCGGAGCCACGTCCGGGCACATGCCACAACGACACCGCAACACTGCCGGATTCGGTGTTAAATTTCATACGTAAACATCCGCTAATGGACAAGGCGGTCGATCATGAATTTGGCAATCCGGTCTTCTTCAAACGCGATGTTATACTCACCCGTCTGGTGGTGGACAAGTAAGTAGTGAATGTATTCATTAGCGATGGCTCCTACTCTTGGCACACAGCCAGTTGTAAAGGGATGTAAGTTTGTGTTGACATTTTGTAAAGTTTACACAGCTTACGACGACATTGTTCGCGGTGGCTGGATTTTTTGGCCGCAGGATATGCTTTTAGTTAAACGCCTTGTTTAGCAGCAACAAAAATAAAACTAAAAAGAAAACTTGTGCCATTTTCTCTTCTCTCTCTCTCACAGGATTCGCATTGACAAACTGAACCAAGAGTTTCTGGTTTACTTTGTGGCCACCAGCTCCGGACATATCTACAAGATTGTGCAATTTATGCACTATGGCCAGCGTCAATCCAATCTGGTGGATATATTCGAGGCTTCACCGCACAATGAGGCCATACGCGAACTGACATTAAGCCAAAAGACGGGCTCCCTATATGTGGCCACCGATCATCAGGTGAAGCAAATTGATATCGGCATGTGCGCTCGTCGCTATGACAGTTGTTTCCGCTGTGTGGCGGATCCCTATTGCGGCTGGGATAAGGAGGTGAATGCCTGTCGACCCTATCAGCTGGGCCTGCTGCAAGATGTGGCCAATGAAACGTCGGGCATATGCGATACCAGCGTTTTACGCAAAAAGGTCACCTCATCCTATGGCCAGACACTGCATTTGTCGTGTTTCGTCAAAATGCCGGAGGTGTTGCGCTCAAAGCAAACCCGTTGGTATCATCATTCCACGGAAAAGGGACGGTGAGTGTCTGTTATTTTTTTTTTCGTCCTTTTTGAAATGGAATTCGTGAAAATTGAAAGCAAATAATGAAATCGGAAGTGTACGCGAAACTTCGCTTCATCTCACTTATCGTTGGCGTTGGCGTTGCCAATGCTGCGGTAAATTGACACTTTAAAATGCTCTTGAAGTCTGCTTTTTGGCGTTTACGCTTATTTGACGATGCGCTTGGCGGGAGTAATAGTCGCCCGCCCGTAATGGAAAAACTTTCTGCTGGGACACGGCTAACGCTGCTTGTGGCTGAGACTGTCAAAGTTTCCCCCACTCACACATACTCTTTATATTGATTTTTATTGTGCGTTTCCAATGCTAAAATAGAAAATCTCTTTATCTCTATCTCTTTCTCTCTCTCGGTTTGGCAGCTATGAGGTGCGCTACACGCCCACCAAATACATTGAGACCAATGAGGGCGGACTGGTACTGCTGGCGGTAAATGAGGGCGATGGCGGTCGCTATGATAGCTACTTGGATGGCACTCTGCTTTGCAGCTATAGCGTTAGCGTAGATGCACACAGGTAAGTTTGATGACTGACTAGTCCATTAATATAAAATATTTGAAGAAAAAATACGTGGCAAGAGGCCTCTGAAATTGTTAAATTTTGAATTGGTTGGAATTCGAGGGCTGTTCTAGAAGTCTCCAAAAAAAGGTGTATAGATGTTAGCCCTGATTTTGGGACTCCAGGTTATCGATAATGAAAACAGTAAATGAGGTTATGATCAGAATTGATGTAATTCTGGCCCGTACCTAAATCATATTTTTCAATATTTTTTTAGAAAATTTTCGGCAATTAAAAAAAATTCGATTTTTCAAACTTTTTTTTTTTAGTTTAGATAGTAAAAAAAATAGTAAAAAATGTTTTTCCTCTTGATTAAGGTAAGGGCCAGAATTACATAAATTCTGCGTCGATTGCAACATGGCTGATCAAAATCGGTTTAGTAGAACTGGCGCAATCATGGCTACCAGGTCAAACAAAGTAAGAAAGTCGGTCAAGCCCGACTGTAATATACTCTGTACCTGTTTGTATGTAACTGATAACTTTAAACTGTGAGGTTTTTTCAAAATCTGAGGGTGGCAACTGTTTCGCCTATCGTTCATCTGATTGAAAAACGATGTATGGGGCCTCGAAAAGTAATGATGAGTAGAATTACCCTAGTACATATCTCGTAAAATTATAAAATTTGTATATATATATTTCTGACCACAGTCCATCTCAATTGCATCGCTTCTCTCATACGTGGTCTTTGCCTCCTTACACAATTAACTATGGGAAAGAAGGTAGGGGGGAAACTGAGAGCAGCGCAGTCCAATTAGATACTGCCGTCAAGAAAAGTCCAGTTGGGAAATTACCAATCGCTGCGACGTTGTTGTTGCTTTAAATTTTCTTTTACGTATAGCTCTTATATCGTTCATCTGATCGAAAAACGTTGTATGGCGAATCGATAAATAATTAGTAGTAGAATATATGTCTAGAATGTTCGAACTATCTATCTTCAAAATTGTGGGAGTTATTACGTTTTTTTGAATTTGCGGGGGAAGCAGGGGGCGTGGCAAAAATCCAAAATAAACTTGTTCTGCCTGCAGGTATAAGAAATATATGTTCCATACACCTCAAACCTCTATCTCTTACCATCTCTGAGATATCTTCGTTCATACGGACAGACAGATGGACAGACAGACAGACGGACAAGCGGACAGACGGACATGGCTATATCCACTCGGCTGTTGATGCTGATCAATAATTTATATAGTTTATAGGGTCGGAGATGCTTCCTTCAGGCTGTTACATACATTTGCACAAACCCAATATACTCTTTGTACCTTCGGTACAGAGTATAAAAACGTGATTTCGAGAAAAACGCGCTTAAAGTTTTGAGCAACGTAAAAAATACTCCACTCCAATGGCTACATCTGCTAAACTATTTTGAATTTTTGGAAATGGTTTGAAGGGGATGAAAGGGGAATGTCCAAGTTATAATAATAGGGCAAATCAAAAACATCGAAAAAAAAGTTTTTTTAAGGTAGAAAAAAATATTTAAAAATATTTTCCAACAACTTGATTAAGTGGTGATTTAATGAAAATTTATTGATTCATTATGGAGAGAAAAATTAAAATTTAAGAATTTCTAAGGTCTCTTGCCTCCAGTTTTTTTCACAACATAAATGACAAACAAAATATTAGGGGTTCATGCCTTCAATTTTCAATAAGGTTCAAACTCAATGATATATATTTTTCCCCTATATTTTTCTAGATGTTCGCCGCCTTCACAGAAGCAGGATTATCAGAAAATCTATTCGCATTGGTGCAATGAGTTTGAGAAATATAAATCCGCCATGAAACAATGGCAGGCCAAACAGGAGGTGAGTGTCGCCCAGAGCAGCAGCAGCCACGCCAGCTGCTGTTGCTTTAATTGTCTTAATTAAATTTTCAAGTAATTTGCTGCCAGACTAATTTTCAATTTATTTGATCGGCGGCAGCTGTCTTTTTTGATGTGATATTAATTATTGTTCTTTTATTTTTAAAATTCTTCTATATATCGCCATAGCAATGTGGCCTCAAAGATAAATCAGCCGCCACCACGAGCAGCAATGGAAAACATGTGAATGATGTGTTTAGCAACGATGCTTTGGTCTGACCCAGAAGTAAGTATTAGAATCTAAGTAAAGTGTAGAATCCATTTAACATCTGCCCTTTTGTCCATTTTGTGCTGCCCCCTCAGAGTACTTGTACAGCTTTGAGTTCTTGTCGTCGTCGGCGAGGCGCGTTCCTCAATTGTACATTTTCGTGTTTGTGCTTACCCTAATAATATTAACTAGTTTCTAAAGTTTCTAGTTAAATGTAAGTTGGTGTGGGCAAGAGTAAGCCATTAGCAATTCTCTATATTTTCTTCTGTTTTTCTCTCGCTTTAATTCTAGGCCGACCCATTAGCACCCAAAGCAGTGACAAGAGCCGAGCAACCAACTACAAAGACTGAAATTTTTAAGCTTTTAAACGACAATATTTCCATATATTTTCAATGCGTTTATTTTTGTCTTAAGAAAATTGGTCATGCTTTGCGTTAATTCTATAATTTATGAAAAAATCACACACACACACAGACAAAACTACAATGCATACATGAAGAGTAAACGATAAAAGTTACTAACAAAAGGATCCTGCCATCATGAAATGGAAAATACGGTTTTACACACAGAGTCTCTATTTCTATTTCGATTTCGAATATATGTACGAGTAAATATGCTAAGCAAAATCAACCACCAGAATGAAAAAAAGAAACAAACGAAAAACAAAAGTATTTAATAGTGCAGCTCACAGATTTTCTCCTCAGTTGCATTTATGTTGAAATTAAAACAATTTGAGATACAGCGTCGCTTGGCCAGAAGGGGGAAGATCTTAAACGAATTTGTATTATAACTAGCAATATTTGTTTACTTAAACTAGTATTTAGATATACATATAGATATATTATATATACTCATAAATATGGCGTGCATATGTTTTTATATTTGGAAATAAATCATTTACACTGATGAGCAAGAGGTGAACAAAGAGTTTACTTTTTTAAAGAAATTCGAATTCTAATACAAAGCTGCCCCAAAAAACTAATTTGTTGTAAACTTTTTGTGTGGGTTTTTTTTTTTTTTTTTTTAATTATGTTAAATAAGAACTTAAAAGATTTTTTGTTATGTTCAAATTTTAAAATATTTTTTTAATAAATTGGTAAATTTTTCAATTTATTCTTATTGAATATTAAAACAAATTATTTGTCCTTGTTCTCAATTCCACTTCCACAACCCGAACCAGATTTGGTATATAAATCACAAAAGTGTTGTGGAAGTGTCTGCGAGGACAAGGCCTATAAATCGATGTTGGTGAATATTATTTGGGAGAGAAGCAACCCTTTTTTTACTCCATAATCTTGGACACAAACCTTCTAATTAGACATTCGAATTAGAAAATACAATCCCTTGAAGTAGTCAACATTAACCATTTATTTATCATTTATTCTCTCACTAATTCACGTACAATGTTAGGCTGTGTTTAGACCAGGCCCGGCCAGCTCATAGCCATTGGGGGCCGAGCGCGTTCGAGCGCGAGCCGAAGTCATGTCTGTGTGAATCGGTGAGCACAGTAAAACTTGATTTTGCAAGTGAGTTGGCTCTCTACTGTGGCAGTCACCAACACATGCTCATAATTCAGATCTCTCCATTTGGCCGGCCCTGGTTTAGACTGTTCGACGCATGAGGCATGAAAATGTAGTAGGCCCTTATTTTGTCTTGTTTTCATTGTGAATAGCTTGTCATTTGACATTCAAAACAAAACAACTTGTTAGCTTACTATATATATATCATATACGAGCTCTATTATCAATATCAATTTATACTCCCGATCAATCAAATAGACTCGAGGCTTTGAAAAGAATATCACCTTTTTTGAAATCAATGACGAACTAATCGTTCAAATATATATATATTTTTTTGTATTATTCAGTATGCGTTTCTCAAAGAAGTCAAACAAAGTTTTCAGTTTTTTTTTAATGACAATGTTTTATCGATCAATCAAAAAGACTCAAGTTCTTTAAATTAATATAAATAGTCTTACAACGTGTCACTGAAAAAAGGCATTTGTTTAAATGAAAGCAGCTCCGCGACAGGTTTTTCTCAATGAATGAATCAAATAGAACGCACAAATTCCAAATTGATGGCACACCGCCTGCAAGTGCGTTGGTATCTCTTCTGTCAAAGAGACTTTTTGCTATGATAAGTGATTCAGTAACTGGTCAATGCAGTGCACTGGCCCTATGCACTTCAGTCTTTTCAGGCATGTCTGTAAGTGACTGTAGCTCAATAGCCCATTCAATATTGTCAATTTTTTAATATCTCATTAAAATTTCAGTAGTTTCGATTTACCAATTTTTTCGCAGCAGCTGTGTAGTACATTGTTCGGTGTGACCGTATGTGTGCCTGAATCAAAATACCTAACATGCATTGCAATGTACTTGGTTTTTAATCAGATATCTACAACGAGCGTACACGAGACAGCTCGCTGAGCATTTCCCAAAAGCTTATCAAGAAAAACCTTTAAGCCATTTCAAACCCACACACAAAGCTCAAATCTAAAAACTAATCGGGTATGAGCGCATCATTGAAATTGCGAGTATGTTCAATCAAAGACCTTGTTTTGTGTAAAGGCATGTTTGACTTATAGCTCATTGTACGCGAGTCAGAGCGAGCTCGTTGTTCTCAAGTCACGAGTTCTATGTTTCAAATCCATGGGGTTGAAGTAGTTTGCTTCAAAATCCATCTAGAGGTTTTTTTGTGTGCCTGAGAAAACCAAATTCAGTAAATCCACTTAGAATTGAAAAACATGAACATGAGAAAACGGCCCATAATCTAGTTTTTTATATACTGGAGCATTATCATGTAATGGCCCAAAAACGTTAGAAAAGTATGGAAATGATTTTAAGATCCGTTTCCTGTAGCTTGTGACATTCTTCTTAGTCGAGACTTAGTCGGGATTTACACCATGAAGCAAACTTGATGAAGTTTTCTTTGTAGGCGTGGAATTTAGAGGAAATCTTTCAGACTTTTTAAACAAATAGTAAAGAAATACATTTAAATCTCTCGCCTACTAAGATAACTTCATGAAGTTTGCTTCATCATGTAAATCCCGTCTTACACGATGAAGCAAACTTTTTGAAGTTTTCTTAGTAGGCGAGATATTTCAATGTATTTCTAAACTATTCGTTTAATAGGTCTGAAAGAATTCCCCTAAATTTCACGCCTACTAAGAAAACTGCATGAAGTTTGCTTCATCATGTAAATCCCGTCTTAGATAATCCGAGTTGGAGTTTGATGGCACCCCTTCTCAATGTAATTGTGACGGTAATAAAAGGGTTATTTCTTTTTCAATTCATGGAAACAGTAGTGACTTTAACATCTGAACCAAATAGGTACCACTATGTATTCCATGTTTGGTTAAAAGAGATCGAACATGCTTTCGATCGTCAATAAGCGGTGTTTTTTTATAATCTGTATCTCTTTATATATTCTGCCCTGCTTCTTACTAGCCATAAGTTTCACAGTAGAGAACATTGAGTCTAACTCAACGCTTCTCCGAGAATTCATAGCATTTCAAGGGCTTTTCCAAGTTTTTATATTTTTTTTTTTTGAATAATTTGAATTGTTTCTTAAAATAATTTATAAATAAATTCTTTTAAATACTTATTTAATACATTTTGAGTATTGCTTTACAAATCTTTGTTCCTTTCAAAACTTTATCCATGACCAACATAAATTCCACTTGTTTCACCTCTGTCTATCAGTGTAAATGGAAACTTTCATAAAAAATATAGAACAAACAAAAAAACTCACATGACGCACAGCAGCAGAATTTAAGGCTACAGAGGAGACTTTAATATAATGCCACAATTGTATATAGAAAATAAATACAAAAAAAACGCCTTAGCTGTAAGTTTTGTCTTGAAACTAAATTGATTTAGCTTTTGTATTGTTCTTTTATGGCAAATTCAAAGCGCACTCGGCGTTTCGGACGTCACTCTTGTATAGATAGTGCGTGGCCCTGATGTTACGATAAGCAATATACATATATATATATATACATATATACATACATGCATACATAAATAAACATACATAATGTTACTGCATTGAGACCAACATGCTCATAATTGATTAACCACTAGCTTAAGGTAAGTTGGTGTGGCAAATACAATTTTTTAGTAATGTTAAACTTAAATCTTAAGACAAAATTTCCCCCGCAAAAAAATAAATTCAATCTTAATATGCAAATACAAAAATATCAAACAAACAAAAAATAGCAAACAAAACCATGGAAAAACTAAACGCTTCTCAGAACAGTAACAACAAGTAAATACATCATATTTTTCTAAATTTTTAATGTTCCCCCTTCCCCCCTTAGAAAAACAAAACCAAAATCAATTTTTAGCATTGTAAATGAACTAAAATATATGCATTTTGTCAGCTACTAATGCTCTGAGCTTCTAAACTTATACTAAAAAAAAACAATAACAACATTTGCGTTTGCTTTGCCTAGACCATTTTGGTTTTCAGTTTATTGTAAATAATTTAAAGATTATGTGAAATGTTTTGTATGACAATCACATGATGTTGAGTAAATAAATAAAAAAATAAATAAATCAAATTGCTAACATACAAATATCTCTACGTATATATATATGGAAAAATAACAAAGAACAAAAGATCAAGAAATTCGTTGTAAAAATTAATTAATCGCCTAGTAAACTTTTACAAAAGTATTCAAACCAACAAACAGACAAAAGTTTGCGCTTAAAACAGTTTTCTGTCTAATCATCAAAATTTGAAAAAACCAGAAACCCCGAACGATGAAACACGAGCTAAGTAAAAACTAAAATATTTCATTAACAAATTAGCTGTAAAAATATAAATGATAAAAAAAATGCAGTAAATAAATGTGATAAGATTCTTAATAAGTAAACTCCAGTGTGGCATACTTTTGGGGTGGGCTTTAGAATTCTCAGTGAGAGCGACAAGCTGCCTCTTAGTTCTCAGTGATTAAGCAGACGCTCAGTCGATGAGTTCAGTTCAGTAACTCAGCAAACGTGCATTAAACACAATGTCCAGACATTTATTTCTCCTCAATATTTTCATGGCCATTTTCCAGCTAAGGGCTGGCAGCCAGGTCAATGAGCCGCCAGTTAAATACTCACCCGAATTGATTAGTGATTTACGCGATTTTATTAATCTAATACCAAGTGTAACCATTGATGAACTGGTGACGGAGCATATGATAATGGATTCGGGTTTTCGCAAGGCCATCAAATTTTTGCGTAGTTCTGATTTCAAGATCTTGCAGCATCAGGCCGAGCAAATACCCGAAGTGATTAACATCATAAACTATGTGCATCTCAATGATACGGCGTCTAATACTATTACTACGACTGTGAGACACAAAAGACGCCAATATTATCAACGTTATCAACGCCTGGCGTTACGTTACAATAACATGGCATTATCAGCAAACCCGAGAGAAAATGCTGATGTTGTGGTTGTGGTATTGCTGGAGCCCTCCTCCTCCTCCGCCTCCCCTGCGGTTAATGATCTGCGCTCATTTATCAGTTTTGTGGAGGAATTATTGACACATTTGCCGCGACAGCGTTTTGTTGATTTAATAAATGCTAAGCGGCAACACAGCTCACTATTTGCACAATTCTATGCCGCCTTGCGTAGTCCAGACTTTAAGACTTTGGTGGATTCCGCCATGGTAAGTAAACAGAAATAATTTATTTGCAAAATTTTATTTCCCCCAAAACAATTTCAGACCACGCCGAATGTAAAGAATATTTTAAAAACATTGGGTGACCATGCCATAGATCCGCAGAGTTTAAAAAATATTGGTTATGAAGTCATCTCCTGGGGACCGGCCTGATGAATTTATTTAATTTACTTTATTTTGAATCAAAATGCCTCTCCGTCTTTAAACAAAATTAAAGCTGTGAATTTTACCTGCCTGAGCATCAGTTGTTCATTATTTTAACGGCTTATGCATAAGAAATTTTCCATACCTGCAGCTGTTGACCAAATCAATTTGGGGTGGTTGAGTCAGGGGTTGGGCCAACTTGAAGCGGGTTTAAAGCAAAACAATAATGGAAAATTATACGTAGGCAAGCAGGTAAGTAATAAGCCCAAAGACAAATACTGCAGGCAGGTAAAACAATTTAACAGAGTTCGATTTTTTCAGTACCTAATTGGCCGGGATGATTTAGCCAAATTTTTCCCAAAGATTTAGACTGTTTGTAGGCTGTTGCTTAGGATCCGCTAATTTTAAGTTTAAATTTCAGCCGCCATTTATTTGTTTGTTTCTATAACCGTTATTTAGATAACGATAACAATTATCGAATGTACCAGTAAATTGCAACACTCAAATTCGATAATTCAGTCAGTCGAAGTCACCAGAGGAAACTAAGCGTAGGTACTTACGACAATTTGAGTTCAAATTTAACTATTATTTTATATATCTAGGAAATAAAATTCTTCATCATCTTCTCACATACTATTTTAACCACGGCGTGCTGTAAACTGGAGAATTTCGACTTAACAGGAACGATCAGTCCAAAATCAAGTTCAAGTGAGAAAAACTTTTTTCATGTTTTGTTTTATTTCTGACTATTTTTATTTATCTTTTTTTTCAAGCTTTAAAGTTTACCAGGTAAGAAGAACAGGAAAATTCAAAGAGCCAGCTGGCTGAGAAAAAGTTAAATTACTATTAGAACACGAGCAGCCATTTTAGGGTGAGCCAAGAAGACGACCTGTTGGTCGCCAGCCATAAATCCAGAGATCCGATGGATGACACTTTTTTAGCCGTATCCTAATTGTAACCAGTTCATTGGCGAGACTTTTTGTGTGGGCGAGCATTGGGTCTCTGTATCTGCTGGTGTGACGGTTGATTTGGGAACAAACTGGCAGGATGCCGACATGTCTATTTAGATGGTAGATGGTGAATTAACACATACCAGGGAGCACCTATATCCTGCGCGGAATTTTGTTTTGTTTCGTCTCGTTTTGATAGAAGTGTCACAGGCAGTACCCCCAGAGGCAGATGCCTTAGGTTCAGGACGAAATGATAATTGATTTTATAATTAGAAGTTTCGCACGTACGGATAGCCCTGATGTCGCTCTCAGAATCCAGTTCAATTTGTCAGCTTTGGCATAGGTAACAGCTAAGTCTCCTATCTAAGGTTATGCCCAGATACCTGACAGAAGGCTTATATGGTATAACTGAATCGTTCAGCTTGATTCTCGTAGTATTGCCTCTTTTCATTAAGAATGTGCAATGTTGGCTTTTCTCCGGATTTACAGCAATGTTCTAACGGAAAGCCCAGACACTGAAGCCATCCATAAATTTGCACGATTGCACGTAAGCAGATGCTCGGCTGGCGATGGAGTTAGAAGCTAGGAAGGTTGTATCATCCGCATAAGTGACTATTAGTGTGTTTTGGGATTTGGAACAGGCAAGTCCGCGGGGTACAAGGTGTTGAGTACTAGGCCTAGTACACTAACTTGAGGTACACTCGCTCCAATGCGGGGGATTCGATCGCTCGTCTCTCGACTTGACCATGAAACACCGTTCTTTAAGGAATGAGCGCAGAATAGCAAAATACGCATATGGGAGGAGGGACTTTTGCTTAAAAAGCAGACCATCGTGCCATAAGCAATCGAATGCCTGCCGGATAACCAGAAAGACAGCACAGCATCTAGAATGTGGTTGCAAACCCTGTGTACCTGTTCTGGCGCTCCATGGATACTGCCAAATCCAAATTGATGTTCTGGGAGGGCTTAGTTCACTGCCACTAACTTCCAACATTCGTTTCAAAAATACTCTCTCAAATATTTTGGAGAATGTTGGCAGTAGGCTGATTGGGTGGTAGGCATCAGGTGTGGAGTCTGTCTCCTTCCCCTTTATTGGTACCATCACATTTATTGGGAAGTGATAGAATCGAGTCATCGAGTTGAACAGCATTACCAGAAACAGGACTCCCTTCTCTGGAAAGGCTTTAACTACTCTGCCATCAACCGCGTTGTAACCAGGGACCTTGGTTGGATTCAGCTGTCTGATTTGCTGACGCACTTTATCCGGCGAGATGAGCTCGTATGGGGGATAGAGGCCCTAGGACAGCCTCGACAAAGTCTCGCATATGCCTTGAAGAAAATTGTTTTATAAAAGGTAAGTTTGTTGTTCGACTAGTCGAACAGCGGCGTAAAATGGGTTATTGGTAGCGTCTTTATACTAGTTAATTGTGAATATTATCTGGTATAACACATTTTTGGGAATTTAATTGAAATCGTATAAATAAATCTTAAAGCTTTCATACATCAATCATCTACTTGCTTGGCTTACAGAAAGCTGTGTTAATTGTTGATCAGCTTGAGAAATCACTTAACTAGCCTTGTTCCGAGCGAAAATTATATTTTTTTATGAAAATCAGATAACCTTTGCCTTAAAAAGTTAAAGAAACTGCAGGGGTATATTTACAACGTTAGAGTCGATATTAGCTTTTCTTACATCAAGCATGGAAAATACTTCCCAAGTTTAAATTTTCTAGCTCTAACAGTTTGGGCAGTGCTTTGATGATCTATAAGAAATCCAAACGGAAATTTTGTTATATGGTACAGCAATACTCTTTATAAGTTATTTGACAAGCGTTCTCTAACTTTGAATACAGTTCCCCGATCTTTACATCTATTTTCCTGGATGCATGAAAGCAAATTCTTCTCATAAATCTTTAGGACTAAGAAAAAATTAAATAAATGATAAACTTTAAATCAGTTAGCGACTTTGACTACATTTTCTTTTAGTCAAACGCGCATTGTCTCCTCTAAAATATTTTTCAAATATTTGAATAGTCGGTATTGATGTGATATATCTTAGACTTAGACGTCACAATGTGTCATATGAATAGAAATCCTTTGGTAGAGCTTTGAAATCAGAATGTATTTGAATGGCTGTCTCATTTATATGAAGCATAGTGCCGAACAAATTCTGAGAATAAGCCTTAAGGGGTAACTATAAGAAAAAAAGCGGGGTGTGTTTTGATTTCTGAATAAGCCAAACCAAATACCGGCACCTGGTTTCAACTACCTATTGAACCAGCTTTGAGAAGCTGAACACTAAAAGTTTCAGGGTTTTGCACCCAGTAGTAGTCCCTTCACAATTTTTAAGAGGTTTGCAGCCTTGATTTAAAACTACAAACGTTAGTCAATGTTTTAAATTCAAATTAAGCTGTTATACAGTTTTTTTTTCACCACGTAATTTAGCAATATTGTGTAGCCATCTTAGTTCTTGTTGTTTGTTCAGCTAAATGATTTGTGGCATCTTTTGTAATTGGCAAATGTCATTTTTCAAATCGTCATGACCAAAAACCAATGTGTGTGTGTGTGCACACTCGTGTCTCTGTATATATGTATATATACATATAATCCAATGCGACAGACATTTCATTTGCCATATTGATAAATGAAATGAAATAAATGAAATGCATTTCCCATAGCTGCGCGCACCTGTCAAAGCCAGGCCTGGTCTGGCAGAGGAACAAGCTGGTACATACATACACACATACATACATACAAGCGTACGGTTGCCTGTTCTGTTGTGGCTTTGTTTTATACCATTTCATGGTGGTTGTTTCAATTATTTTATTGCATATGGCACTGTTGTTGTTGTTGTGTTTAATAGTTTTGACTTCATTCACTGCCACCAGGGAACACTCACACACACACACACACACACACACATGAGTTGACACATGAAAATTGCATGCAATTAATTGCCTGCTGCCAGCGACTTGTTATACCCAATATATATGCAGTTATTCAGCAAAAGGGAAATCAATATGCTTAAAAGGCTTAGACTCAAGACTAGACATTTAATTATTGCTTTTATATATTTTGATTGTAGTAATTCCGCGACTCGCTGGTGCCAATGGCCTGCTCTGTCAGGCAATAGGTTTTCACATAATCCTTACGATACTCCGAATCATATAGCTTGCTTTTGATATAGTCCATGGGATTCTCTGGTTCTGGCCAAAGACTGGCCAAACGGCGACGATAGGCATAGGTGAATACCGCCTCAGTGATCTGTAGATTGATGCACTGCACCTTGCGCATGGGTGGGTATACATCGCGCATGGCCAAATCATTGGGCCAAACCAGACTGGCCAATCGACCGGCAGCCACACAAAACATTTCATCCGGCACCGTGGACATGCCAGACAGCATGATGCCCATGGCCACGCCAGAGAGTAAATAAATGCTGCTGCAGCGTCCCGGTTGATACCATTTGTTGGCATATTTCACGCGCGGCAGCGTTGAGCCCGAAATGAAGATGCAGCGTCCCTTGGTATGCACAAAAGCCTCTTCAGCCGTGCATTCCGCCTGTTCCAAGGGTCGCGACATGGCGTATATAATGGGTTGTTCGGCACAGCGTTCCATGGCATTGAGCACTGCCTTGGTAAAGGAATGCGGTTGCGAGCAGCCACCCACCAAAACATTCGGCTTGAGCACATCTATGGCCTCCACCAAGCTGTCAATGGGATCGTGTCGCTGCACAAACTCCAACAACTCTGCGGGCACTTTATGCTTGCGACGATTCTCCACTATCAAACCTTTATCGTCACAAAACCAAATACGTTCCCTGGCCGAATTTTCATTCAAGCCCTCGCGCTTAAAATTGGCCAGGCACAGGCGAGCCATGCCTATATTAATGGCATCGGCACCATAGAAAAGCAAAACATTAGACTTAAATGATTGGCGTTTGGTCTGATTGGCCACCATGACTCCGGCCAGACCGCAAGCGCCCAGGCACTGAAAATCCACATCGAGAAAACATAAACGATCACGATACAACTCCGTTTGTCGTATAGCCGAATAGGCATCAAAATCCTTGCACTGAATGACAGTGCGACATCCAAATATGCGCACCACAGCCATAATAAATTCCTCAAAGAATTCCTCATATTCCTGGCGCGAGGCACGTCGTTCTCTTAGGCCCAAATAGCTAGAATCCTGCAGCAACTCTTCATTATTGGTACCCACATCTAGGACAATGGGTATGCAGTAATCCGGATGCATGCCACCAAACACCACATTCTGCTGCAATTTGGACAACATGACGGCCATGCTATTGGCCCCATAATCGCCCATGCTCAATACCGCCGCCCCATTGGTCACAAATATACAGCGTGCCTGTCTTCTCGGCCAATTCCTGAGCACATCATAAACATGTCCCCGATCCTTAATGGTTATATACATACCCTGAGAATGGGTAAAAAATAGACTAAAGCTTTTAATTATTAGATCCGATGCAGAACTATCCAGTATAGGCATAAAGGTATCAATATCGCTTAGCAGCAGGCGATAGAACAGCCTGCGATTCTCATATTCCAAGTCCGTCAGATACAAGTACTTGTGTGTCACAGTGGTTATACTATCAAAACAGAGACGGCAACACTGCACTTGCTCGTCCATGGTACGAACAGCATAGGGCAACAGGCCGTGAATGCGATACACTTGACGTTCGTAATGGGAAAATGCCAGCGATTTGTTAACCATGGGCATGCGTAACATATTGTGTCCGCTTAGCGAACCCGGAGAAGCGCGAGTGTCACTGCCCCAAAATGTGTCATACTCATGGGTAAGTAAATCCAACCTCTTATGCTGCTCATCCTCATTGACGCACTCCTTAATTGTGTGATTCTTTGTGGATTTCATTTTGATAAAATTGTTTTAAAGTATATTGTGTGCTTGATAGATTTTGCCTGGTTAAGTATGTTTTCTTATCTTTTTGAATAGGAGATACATTCAATGTTGGTACGGAAAGGGCACAGCTAGACAGCATTGTGCCGAAAATAATTTGTATGTGATCTGAGAATAGACCTTTAAGTATTAAATTTTCCATAATACATTAAGTATCAAGTTGATATTTTCGAAGTATTAAAATTATCATTTCGACGATATCAAGTTGATACTAATTTGAATCTGGATGACATTTTATTGTAGTAAAATTTTTGTATCAATTTGATATTAGCCCTTATTCATTTGAAATTTTTGTTTGCATAATTTTGATACTGTCTTTTCACAATTTTATATTTTTTCTTATTAAAAAAAGTACTAATTTTGTATGTGACATTGTTGGAATTTTTTAGGCGGCTTTATGAAGAAGCGAAAAGCACACGAAGGAGATTATTGCTTAATTAAAAGTTGGAGTTACACAGACTGTTTCAAGATAACAAGTTGTAGCATTTATGCGAGTTGCTTGGCATAGAGAAACGAGCATGACGATTCCACTTTTCGAACTAGCATTCGTTGACAATGAAAATGGGTCAGTTTCTAATTGATTATTGATTAATTCTAAGTTAATACCTTAAAAATACAATTTTGATACTTTATTGTATTATATTGATACCAAAAAAATTATACTGGTTTTAGTAGCAATTTTAGACTGCACTCAGAAAAAAAATCGAGACCTTTTTACTTAAATCAAGTACACACGGATTCAATAGTACGCCAAGTACGAAAATACTAGATACAAGTACAAAAGACTTGGTTCAATGACGATTGTTTTAGTCCCGAAATAATTGATTTTAGACCGTTTCATGATAAATTAAGTATTTTGGACTATTCCAAGGTTTTTTCAACATTATTCTTAGGACGAAATGGTCTAGCCAAGCTCGATTAGTTCTTACGATAGAATTGAAAAAGAGAACTATATGTTCTTAAACCAAGAACTAGCGTACTCAAATTAAGACCAAAATGTTCATGATATAAGTATTTCGTACTTGATTTAATAAGGAACAATTTGAGTAAATTTTAAACTTAAGATTGATTCGTACTTAGTTTTAGAACACCCACTTACGAGTCTTACTTGGAATATTATTTAATGTACAACACGGTATAAATTCTATCCTGTTCGTTTTAGAACGCTTGAGTACAAAAATATATTGATATAAGTATATTGTACTTGATTTTAGAATTTCGTTCTCATTTCAGAAACATTTTGGGTACATTTTAAACTAAAGACTGTTACGTACTTAGTTTAAGTACACCCAAGTACGAATCATACTTGAAATTTGTGGTACAAAAAGGTATATATTCTATCCAGCTCGTTCTTGAACACTCTTAGTCGGTTTTTTCTAAGTGTACGCTTATCAAATTAAATTAATAGATAGAAATGCTTCTTTTCTTTTAAAACAATATTTCCTATTTAAAAAAAAAATCGTTTTTTCATTTCTCAAAAGGAACTTTATCTTATCCTCAGGATGATCCTCTTTCATATCTCGAAGAATCGCCTTCTGATCTTTCTTCAGCAAAATAATTGTTTGCTGGGTTGACTTAAATGAGCCCTTAATTATGTGTTGGAAATAGTGAAAGCGAGTTTACCCCATACCGCGTTGATTTAACATTGACTTTATTTTTCGCACATTTATTTTAGTGTTTTTGCTCTTGTTCTCACTAAAGCCAAGTAAAAATTTGAATATGTGATTGCAATTGCCCTGCCAAACTATAGATCTAGTTGTAGTTAATACCTTCTTTTTACTAATATTCCGCACCAGCTGCACTCCATAGTTTGTTATAATTTGGTATTTGGACCACGTAGCGTATGCGTAATATTGCTCAATGTAAAGGTCTCATGTCCAGCATATAAATGGCTTCGTTTTTTTGGGCTATTTTTCAAAAAAACACACAAAAAGAGAACTTTTTGTCACTGAGGTGCAAATTACTTTTGTTTTTTACGCTTGACAACTGTCCAAATAGCCAAGCGTCAAATGGCCAAAGCTGACTGGGGTCCATTGCCTAAGCGTGCGTGTGACTGGACCAGAAACTGGACACACACACACACACACACCATATACAGCAGAGAGCCAAAGGAAATCAATTTCCATATGCAAAACTTTTTTAGTGGACGTGCCGGCCTGAGTTGAAATCGAATTTCGTCCATAAAATATTCAAATTGTTCGGTATAAACGACGCATAAACATTTTTTGTGCATAGAGTAGGATCGGTTTACCTTTTGCTTTGGCATCAAATTTAATGTGTAAAACGGCCAAAGCCGTAGGCGCACACATACAGAGAACTGAGCTCGAACTCTTAATGTGTCCCGCGGCAGAAATTCAATTTGTAGCACATCCGTAACCCTGGCAAAAAAAAAAGAAGTAGTTGCCGCCTTTAATGTGAAAAAAGTGCAAATGTGTCTGGACGATTGATTGAAAAATAATTTCATTATGATGTATCAGCCGAGCGCTCTACTAAATTAGTTGTGGAATTTCTCTTTTCTTTATTTAAATTTCTGCTGGCCTCAAGTTTGGTCTGTTTGGAATTTTAAAAGCACCCCCAAAAATTAAGCCGCTTATGGCCAGAGCCAGCCAGTCGTTCCTTTTGTTTTTTTTTTAATGCTTAGCAATGCGTTCTGTTTCCGTTAGCGGAACTCTACCGAGGACCCCCTTGGCCGAAATTGTACTTAGTTGCCGTTTCACTTAAGGGTCCGCTGCCCAAGTGCACTTGTGCTTTGCCACAAAATAGCTGTGTTGTCTGCCTGGCCGCATATTTAGCATAAAAGGTGCGGGCAGGACTTTTCCAGTCTGGCAATTGTTGATATTTGGCATTCAATTCCTTGAAAAGTTAGTGGGAAAGATCTAAGACGGATCGTCTTACTGAGAAGGCCACCCTTTGAACAGCGTTTTATGATTGTTTTTTTTTTTTTAATTCTGGATCGCAAATCATAAGAGATTTTTCATTTTGGTTTTTATACATACTCTGTACCGAAGGTACACAGAGTATATTGGGTTTGTGCAAATGTATGTAACAGCCAGAAGGAAGCATCTCCGACCCTATAAAGTATATATATTCTTGGTCAGCATCAACAGCCGAGTCGATATAGCCTTGTCCGTCTGTCCCTATGAACGAAGAGATCTCAGAGATGGTAAGAGCTAGACGTTTGAAGTGTATGGAACATATAATTCTTCTACCTGCAGGCAGATCAAGTTTATTTTGGATTTTTGCCACGTAATAACTCCCACAATTTTGAAGATAGATAGATCGAACATTCTAGACATATATTCTACTACTCATTATTTATCGACCCGCCATACATCGCTTTTCGATCAGATGAACGATATTAAAGCAATACGTAAAAGAAAATTCAAAGCAACGACAACAACAACACCGCAGCGATTGGTAGAACTTACGAGAAAGAGAGAGCGAGAGGGCAATTGCTAACTGGTAATTTCCCAATTGGAATTTGCTTGACGGCATTAGCTAACTGGACTGCGCCGCTTCCAGTTTCCCCCCTCCCGCCTGCCAATTAAGTCCTCAAAAAAAAGGTGTAGAAGTGGTAGCCATGATTCCGGGACTCCAGGTTATCGGAATTGAAAACGTTAAATGAGGTTATGTTCAGAATTGATGTAATGCTGGCCCGTACCTCAATCATATTTTTCAATATATTTTTTTTATAATTTGTCGGACATTTAAAAAAATATTTAGATTTTTCAAGTTTTTTTTTTGTAGTTTAGTGTAAAAAATATAAATATTTTTTACTCTTGATCGAGGTACGGGCCAGTATTACATCAATTCTGCGTCTATTGCAACATGGCTGATCAAAATCGGGTTAGTAGAACTGACGCAATCATGGCTACCAGGTCTAAAAACGTGGTTTCGAGGAAAGCGCGTTTAAAGTTTTGACTAACGTAAAATATAGCCGCTTTAGCGGCTATAATCGCTATATCTACAAAACTATTTCGAATATTTGAAAATGGTTTAAAGGGGATAAAAGGGGAATGTCCAAGCTATAATAAGAAGGCAAAACAAAAAAATCGAAAAAAAAAATTTTTTCAAGGGTAGAAGACCCCCTGAAGGGTTAACAGAAAATTATTTGGCTTACTTAATATTTTTGTGTGCCCATCATATTCTTTTGTCAGGACTCCCACCACATTTTCTAAAAGGCTTTCAATGTAAGTTATTTATTTATTTATTATTATTGTTTAAAAACTTGACAAAAAGAAATACGACTTCAATGACTCCACAATGCGGTCAGTGTAAATGCTATTGTTGTGCATTACAATTATCAAATTACGCAGCTGTACCGAGTTCTGAAATCAAATAATATAGACATAAAATAAGAATCACAACAGGAAAAAAAAACCAACCCCCCCACATAAATCCCAAACATATTCAATTAAAGCTCTACGCTGGAATTTATGGCAAATCAATTGGCATATTTTCACACATAAACATAAATCGAAAGGAAATTCGATAAATAAATAAATATGTGCCGCACGTAGGCCAGCTCAATTGCCAATTAGAAGAAAAACGCCTCGGCACTTGGCAAGTTGATTTTAAAATAAAAATAAAAAAAGAAGAAAACTTAGCCCAACCTTCGCCGGAAGTTGATTTGTATGTATACAAAAACCTCACAATAATAAAGCATATGGCCGCATTGAAATGCTGCTATGAAATTTTGCTCACGTCTGCCAAGGAAAATTATTAGGCTGCTGTTTCCTTTAAAGAATTTCCCCCAAAAAAAAAAAAAACACATAATTACGTGCTTGGCGAGAGATTTTTTTTTGTGTTACCTGCAGATTGCTTAGGATCTTGGCAAACTGGGGTGTACCAATGCTGTTGACAAGCTTAGCGAACTGGGCATCCGATTCAATTTTATCAAAAAATGTGGCCAAAATTTGATCCTGCGGCAAGACATCAAGTATGCTGTCCACCAGACCATGCAGTCCCTTTTGATGTGGCCGGGAACTGGCCTCGTCTAGGGGGAGATACTGTCAAGACAGTGATGGATCACCTCCAATCAGCACCTCTTACCCTCCATAGCCAATTCCAAATGTGTGGGCCGGCTGACCTGGATCACTGACTGCATGAGCTTGAGGACATCCAAGCCGCTGGCGTTTAGGTAGCGTGTAAATGCATAGACTTCTGGTAGTTGCTCTAGTTGCTGTTTTAGCTCGGCAAAATAGCTGCTGCTCAGGAAGGCATAGGCACGTTGGACCTCCGCATCATGGCGATAGTAATTGCTGGTAATTTCCTGTACCGCTGGGGCGGGTATCAAAGCCACAAACATGGTCATATCAATGGCAGGCACAGGCTTCACCCACACCTCCTCCTCCTCCTCACTTTCCACCACTGCATGCTCCTCTGACTCGGAGGCATCTGTAGCAAGCGGTTTAGGTGTTTGAATTTTATGCGTGGGTAAAACCAAATCATCCGTCACATAAGGCTCCTCGCTACTCTCTTCGCCGGACTCTTTTAGGGTGATCAAGGCCACACTGGTGTTATCCTCCGGCTGAGCATTTACCCTAAGTATATCCTCAACCAGCACAATTTCCTCTGAGTGTAGATTTCGAGCTAAACAGAAGGTTAAAGCGCAGAGCAAGGAAATTAGTTGAAAGTGAAAAGATTTCATTTCAATCCGCGTTTATGTTTCGTTTTACTCGGCAACTGGGTAAAGCATGGACTGGTCTCCATTTCAGTGGCAGCTGCCCCTGTGTACTTGGTCACACTCATGGTGAGTGATTATTTAATTGAATCATTCAAAAACATTTTCAATTCAAGAAGCGACTGGGTTATATATGTACATATGTCAGAGATTGAGCTTATCTAAGCAATTTCTAGTACAACTCGATTTGGATAAATTCAACATGATCCCTCCCCCAGGCCACAGCAAAGGCAACATAAATTATGTTCGAGCGGTTCGTGTGCTTCCTGTCCACTTTGTGGCCCAGTGCATTTCCGCATATATGCAAATTGAAGGCCAGTGGAAGAAAACTCAACATCCCCACCCTCCTCCCTCTCTTACTGTGTGTGTGTGTGGAGGAGAGTGTGTTTGTGTGTCATTCACACTTTGACAGCTGTGGCGATGTCACTCAGTTAGTCACTGGGTGTCACTCAGACGCTCATTCAGGTTTCATTTCGCTGGCATGTCAAACTGTGCATAAAATATCTACAAGTATATATACACTCCGTGTCACTTGAATAGCGCTCTTGGATTAAATAATAGACTATTAAATGAGATTTAAGTAAAAAACAATCAGAGATACCGAAACCATTATTAAATGGTATTTCAACAGTTAACTGTTATTTCTTAAAAAATCTAAAATATCAAGCCAACCGTGTCGTGTTGTAATAGTTTTACAACAACAAAATTACAACAACAACCAAAATTGCTTTAAATTATTGCACTTAATTTGTGCAAAATACGTAATTTCTCGGCTATTTTAAGGACTATTCGGATGCGCTTGGGTCAGCAGAGAGTCCTTGTGAATTAACATTCGATGGCATTACCTAATCCTGGATTATCCTTCAAACAGCCGAGATAAAAGATTTTTTCTCAAAAACTAAAGACAGTCATATCTCCCATATCCTTGCCCGGATCACAACCAAAATGATATAAAAATAATTCAAGATGAAAGGACTATCATCTGGGTAAAGGACATGCGAGTCGTCCTGCGGATAGCTGAGTTATTAAGGATTTTTTTCCATTTCCAGCGTTGCCGAGCCTGTAATACTTCAAGTCCCTAGATGACACCCCACAATGTCCTACGGCAGGACATTAGCAAGTTAATAAAACAGATTAAGGATTATTTTATATTATTTCAATAAACATTTTATTATTTCAATAAAGTTTTTGTTTTGCATTTGGTTTTGGGTAAATTACAAACGTTTCGTGGTAAGCATTAAAAATATAATTAATATAAGGACTTTACGAACACCGGATGAGCTTTTAGGAGCAACGTATCCTCTGCAAACAGTCGAAAGAACTACTCAAGATGATCTAGATAAAGCCATGTGCTGTCCTTGTGTTTCAAAATATGCCAGTCATCTGAAAATATAAGAAACAAATTCGATTAAAATTTTTGGAAGGGGTTGGGTCACTAAAATTTTCCTAAAATCATAAAATACGCCTTTACTCGGCTTTGAAGGATTATAAGAATTTTCTTTAACCAGCAGATAGTCTTTGTGAATTAACATATTAAGCATGAAAATTGATTAGAAGGGGACTTTTTCATGGTTTTTAAATTCTCCATAGTTCATAATGCATTATAGATCAGACGTTCTTTTGAATGTCTTTTTATATTAATAATAAATTGATATTTTGTAAACTAATTTTTTTTGAATTTGGAATTTAGATATTTTCAATCTTAAAATTTGAAAAAATTTAATTAAAATATATTAAAATTTAATATCTCCCTCGTTCTTCTTATAAAAACATTTGTTTTAAATGGAACCGGGGAGGCTCTTACAATGTTTTTAATCACTCATACGCAGTGTGGCCTTTACTTAATTATTTATTTCATTTATAAATTGATTTGAAATTTAAAATTACAATCAAAATTAGTTAACAACATTTCCTTAGTCTTCCCAAGGCCTTTAAAAATTTACAAATTTTGATGAGGTGTACGTGTCGTATGAGTAATTTTCTACATAACTTCAGAGCCACATTGCATCTATTTTAACTTGGGATAAAATGCTTTACTTTAGCAGCACTTCTACTTACTTTTTTTTTAAGTTTGCCTCTTCTATGGTCAGGTCTAGCACATAAATCCATAAAAAGGGGCCGAAATCTCCGAATCATCCGAATTCTCCATTTACTCAGGTTCAAAATGTTCTGAAATTAAGAAGAAATGTAGCAACATTTAGTAAGTGGAAAAAATTTATTTTAGATGTTGCTTAATATCAGGACTGCAAACCTCCGAAATTTTGGAAAAGGTTCGGTTCGGAGGTTCGAACCAGTGAGGAATCTTTGGGTTTGGTTCACGGACCGGTTCCTGGATCCTCTGAACCACAGGTTTGGGTTCGAACCTCGGTTCACTTAAAAAAAAATAATATGAAGCTTTTATTTTCGATTAATTTATACGATTCAATTAGTTTGATCATCTATTATTATATAATATAATATAGCTTGCCTTGTTTAAGGTAATTCAAGTCCCGAACTTTGGATTACAATTTCAAGAAATTTCATAAAATCTGGAATCCACCATCAACTGACATTTGTTGGGATTGATTTTAGTCCGGATTTCCTGGAACTGTTATTTTCAACTAATTCTTACATTATAAGAAACAGATTTTCTTGTTGAAAATGCTCGTACAACCAAGTTAAAAGAATATTTTTAAAAGACCTTTCCAAATAATTAAATTTTTCGATGTATATTCTCTTGGGCAATTTTCGAAGGAATCTATAACTTCATTGCTTTCTATTCCCTTTTTTATAGTCAGTCGTAAAGTCATTTAAAGATAAAATTTTAAATAAACATATCAAGAATTTCCTCCGGCTGAAAAATTACTTAATATTGTGAACCGAACCTTTTTTTGAATAAGTGGTTCGGTTCGGGTTCAGGTTCGAGGGATCAAAAATGTTGAAGGTTCGGTTCATGGTCCGGTTCGGCCAATTTAAGAAGCCCGAACCGAACCGGTTCTTAGGGGTTCGGTTCAGGACCGGTTTGCAGCCTTGCTTAATATTAAATTCTTATTAAACTGAATCAAATAGTGGCTGAGCAATGAACAAATTGTATTTATGGCTTTAATTGTATGCTGAAAGTGAGTCTCACAAAAGTAATGCCATTACTTAGCAAAGTAATGAAAATGCTAATAACAAAACAAAGCGGATAAACAAGAAAAGTTTTACACTTTGAGAGAGTTGAGCTATTCAACTGACGCGCAGTGTATTGTACACTCAAAGCCTAACAGCAGCATAGCCGCCCCCCCACACACACACACACACATACGCTTGATATATTCATTTGCTCATTCAGCAAGTTAAGTAGGAATAAAATTGTCAATTTTCATGTCATTATTTCATGTCGCCGTTGCCGTTCACTTTCCCATGTGTCAGCCGGTACTCGCATGTATATATGTATGTATATATATATACGCGCACAGATATGATTTATTCACTTGGTTTGATTTATTACAAGCCACTGCCGACGCCGCCGCCCCCTGCCACAGTCTACAAACTACGACTTCCACTTGCCGCTGCTGCGTGTTATGCGAATGTAAATTGTGCGCATACAAACCAATAATAATTGTATCATTGTCAACGTCGACAGGGAGGCAATTTTTTACATAAATAATTTGACTAGGCTTAACTTTGTTAAAACTTGGCCAGGGCAGATAACATATGACACTTGGGCAAACTTTAAGCGCCGCAACTTTGGTGGCGTTACCGCGTCGCGTCGCGTCGCGAACCGAAACTTATAAATTAATTTTGCCAAGCACTTGGCATACCTCAGCTGCCTGCCATAAAGCCGCAGGAAATGCCGGGACGCCGGCAAGTGTTGCGGTTGGTTATGTGCTGGCGCTGCATTGCCCGCCGCCCAAGTTACTCCTGGTAGTTGTTCTCGTAATTAACTGCACCGTCCGGTCCAGAGGGCCGCACGATGCGCGCACACCTGTGACAGCCGACGTTTGCATACTTTTAGGGGTAGCTCAAGTTGTTAATTTCAAGCCGCTTCGGCCACCCTTTTGTTTATGTTGCGGTAAAGGAGCTGCGCCCCATTTTACCGCAAGTGTCAACATTTATTTCCAACTTAACACTTTGGCGTAACATTGCGCTTAATCCGTCGCGCCAAGAACTTGACTAATTTTGTGCAAAGTTCAGCATTAACATTACCGCAAATTAGCAAAAGTTTTCGCACAAACAACTGCAACAAAAGCACGCAAGCGGCAAAAAGGAAGAAAAAATATATTGTGGAGAACACACAAAATAAAATCCGTTTGAGTTGTGGCCTCAGCAGCCGTTGTCTGGAATCTGGGTTCGAGAATGGTTCACTGACTGCCATAAATTAACTTGCCAGGGCGACGCATTTTGCCAAACTGCTGGCACAAGCAATTCTCACTAGGCATAGGCATATTGTATGCGCTTGGGTTCGAAAAGGTGGCGAATAGTTTTAATTGAAGCCCAAAAGCAAAGCTCAAGAAACATTTTTTTATGTATACACTGACGTGAAATTTTGCGAATTTTTTTTTAAAAGGGAATAGGGCTCAGGGGAGACCAAGTGTATTAGGAATTCAGGTGAGCGTTCTTTCAAATACTAAGTGATGACATAAATCTTTAAAACTTGCGCCAACTTGCGCTTATTTTCAAACTTTAGTTTGTATGTCTACTATTTGACTCTCTCTTTAAGTAATTATAATAACTGTCAAGTCAAGTCATTGCAACAGGCATCACATCATGTTCTAGGAAATCCCAACCTTCAGTTATGTATGAATTATCATTAACTTCCTGTTCGCGGTGTCAATGAACGCGTTGCTCGAAATCTCAAACTGAAGTGATTTTTGGTTACATTTATAGCTTGCTGGTCTATTTCTGGTGCCAGGCTAATCGATATTGTTCATCTCTGAGCACTTATCTAAGTTCACATTGACATTGCCGCATCGCCCGTCACTCACGTGTGAGCCACAAAAAAACATACACAAAATGTCAGACATCAGCGATGAGTTTTTGGCTTTGATTTGGGGCCATTATTTGGCCCAACAATACCAACCGAAAGATGTCGTTCAATTCAAAACAATGTTACCTGTTTCAATCATTTCGTCCTGCTGCTGCCCGTGTCTGTTCCTCTGTCTGACCGACCGACCGACTGTCTGTCTTATCATTTGTTTGCCTGACCGACCGCCCCAGTAGGCCGCACCTGCATATTCTTCTCCTACCCGCACAATGTACCATCAATTGTTCGAGCTTTGGAGCGCAAAATTTGCGATGCTTTTGACACGTTTGGCAAATATTTGAGCACGTCTAAAAGCGCGTAACGTTCGCGAGTTGGTGATGCTGCTGCTGCTGCCCCACGTTGAGATCCCGGCTTGCGTGCCAGCCCGTGCTTTGCCCTTGTCCGTGGCTTAATTAATTTTCGCTTCCGTTAACAATTTTTATGTGTGCGGATTTCTTGGCGTGGTGGTTGCATGCCCCTGATTTCGTGTTTATGGTTTCCTAAATTTGCCATATTTTTGCTTTGCCATTTGTGGTAAAAATTATTTGCCGGATACATGCGATTAGTTTTGGTCAGATTGGCAAACGAGCGTGCAACAAGTTAATTACATTAGACACGTTCTCGTATTTATGATTTGTCGAATGCAACTCGCTGGAGGGATTTGCGCCTTACGCTGAATAAATAAAATATATATATATATATACCATATATATATATAATGTATTGGTTAAATAGGCAACAGCAAAAGACTTGAAAAAATAAGCTAAAAGTCTTTTGAAGTTGGCAAAGTAAAAGCAAACGACGACGAACGAGCGCGATAAAAAGTTAAGGCTTTTTGGCTTTGACGCACGTAGCAGCCGATTTCAAAGTTTTCTCTCTCGTGTGTGTGTGTGTGAGTATGAGTGTGTGTGTGAATCGACAGCAGAAAAAGTCAGCAAGTCCCCGTCCTTGCTTGCTGTTGCTGCAGCACTTTTATTAAGCTTATAAATTTTTTATTTAAGACTTTTCACTTTGAGCAGTTGTTGTTGTTGTTGCGCAAGCCGCTGGGCCAAAAAAAAATACAACCGCGTTTATGTGACATTTATTTGAGCTGAGGCAATCCGCCTGCATTTAGTTTCAGCATTTGAAATTTTTTGACAGCTCCAGTGGAATTTCGTAAATTATCAAATCGTTAATACAATTTTGATTATTTTCTTTTTAAAAAAGAATTCCATATAAAATGCCAAACTGCTAAACCATTGGGTATTGCACCTCGTCATTCGACACCATAATGGAATCAATGCCAACAATGCGCTCCGTTTGGTATTGGCATTTTTCGAGAATTTTCTATGTTTGGCTTAATTTACCATTCATTTTGTGGTGCTGCACTTTATTTAGCGGCACAAACGTGGTGTGTGTGTGTGTGACTTTGCATATTTAATTTTTCATAAACAAAAAAGTGTGGGTCGTTTTCCCCTAGAGAAAAAATCCAATGGATCATGAATATGTCCAATGGAGTTTACTCTCGATTTAAATAAAAATTATTTTACGAAGCGAGTGAAAAAAAAATTCTAGGAAGACTTGAACTTTTCTGTTAATTAAGGCAATAAATTCAGTATCAGACGATAATCCTGAGAAATCCAAGAAATCAAATCGGAACCCAAAGCGGAACCATATACCAGAAAGAAACGTTTAAAACTCAGAATCAGAATTGGAATTGTAACTGACACTTTGATTTCGAGCTCCCGATCACCAATCTGAAGACTTGTTCATAAAATTACGCAGCCGCAATGTGGTCCCTTATGGGCGGTTAAAATATTTAGGCGTGGTTGGATCGTTCCAACATTTTGCGCAAATGTTATGCCTGCCATGATATTAAAATGTATCGAATTTAAATTCCATTACAACATTTTTCGAAGTTAAGAGGGTCTTCTTCCTTAGAAAAATTATATTTTCGATTTTTTTGTTTTGCAATATTATTATAGCTTGGATATTCCCCTTTCATCCCCTTCAAACCATTTTCCTAAATTCCAAATAGATTAGAAGCTATAACCTTTTTACTGGAGCAATGTTCTTGCTAAAAAAAATTTTATTAAATCGAATTTCTTTTTTTATAGCCGCCAATTTTAAAAAAATATATTTAAATTTATGATTCGGGTACGGGCTAAAATTACATAAATTCTGATCATAACCTCATTTACCGTTTTCATTTCCGATAACCTGTAGTCCCGGTATCATGGGTACCACCTATACACCCTTTTTATGAAAACCTTGCCGATAACTTGTAGAACCGCCCTCGAATTCTAACATTTTGTATTTTTATATTGTTTTATAATTAATAAATGAAGCAAAACATAAAACGAAATTGAAATAGCATTTATGGTTTTCTCTCCAGAATTTTTTTTAAAAAACACTAAAAACCCATGTTCAAAGAGGAAAAAAAACTGCGGAGCTATAAATATCTGAGTAAGATATTAGATGTTAATACAAGCAAGCACAGTTGCTCGTAAAAGACGGCAAGCTGACTTTGCAGCACCTTTTAATAAATATTCCCAGTATAACTAGGCGGATACATAATGGCCCTTTTAAGTATGCTACATTAATGAATAAAACAAGTAGTAGACCATCCGGCATCGTTATTTCTGATGCAACAAATGAAGGGCGGGTTTCAAACTAATCTTGTTGGTTGTTATAAGTAAAAAAAGAAAAAAATGGTTAATAAATTTTTTTTAAGGAGGTCTTCTACCTTTGAAAAAATGTTTTCTTACTAATCTTGTTGGTTGTTTCAATTAAAAAAAAAATTTTTTTTTTAGATTTTTTAGTTTTGCATTATTATTATAGTTTGGACATTCCCCTTTCATCCCCTTTAAACCATTTCCAAAAATTCAAAATATATTAGCAGATATAGCCTTTTTAGTGGAGCAATATTCTTGCTAAAGTGAAGAACGTACGTCGACCTGTTAGCCATGATTCCGCCAGTTCTACTGCACCGATTTTGATCACCCGTAGTGCAATCGACGCAGAATTGATGTAATTCCGGCCCGTACCTCAATCAAGAGGAAAATCATTTTTTTACAATTTTTGTACACTAAACTACAAACAAAAATATTTAAAAAAACAAAAAAATTAAATCCGCAATTTAAAAAAATATGAAAATTTGATTGGGGTAGGGCCAGAATTACATAACTGATCGTAACCTCTTTACCGTTTTTTCGATAACCTGGTCCGGAATCTCACCTCTACCTTTTAGGAGACCTTAATTGGCAGGCCGATAACTTTTTGAACAGCCCACGAATTTTATTATTATTTTTTGTATTTTTTTATTTAATTATTAAATAACACAAAACAAAAAACTTAATTGAAAAAGCTCTTATAGTTTTCTCCCCAGAATTAAAAAAAAACTCGAAAACCAGGACCCCTGGGTCCCCGATATTTGAGGATTTTTTACCCTATATTTCTATACTGGATAGCATAATCGGCATAAAATGGCATAACTAATTGCTTTTATTAGACCGCTGCGGGTTTACCCAGAAGCAAACTCTGGTAGGGCGGGTTTAAATGTATTTTTCAATATTCGTTTAAAGGTCTGAAAGATTTCGTCATCATGTAAATCCCGTCTTAGTTGGACAGCAAAATCGTTGTGGGTGAACTGTCAATGGCGAATCAAATGACACTAACCTGCTTATTCATCAATTTTTATAATTTTACAATTTAACATTATTCTTATTTAAAATAAAAAAAAATTTTTAAAATATCAAAAAAACTTGTTATTAAAATTACGCAGCCGCAATGTGGTCCCATATGGGTGGTTAGAACACGCTAATTCTAAACAGATCGTTCCTAACATTTTGTGCAAATGTTATGCCTGCCTTGAAATTGAAATGTAATAAATGGCATTCCATTTTTGCCAATAAATTTGACCATTTCGCCCAGTGTGCAGTGGCTCACTTTACATTTGTTTTTTTTTATTTCCCTGACTCCCCTTTTGCTTTTCCGAACAGTTTTGATTATTTGTATTGTTTATGTTGTTAAGACACAGCTGAAATTGGTACTCCAGGACCCATTCAACCTAATAGACAGCAACAAGATTTCTCATATATATATATATTGTGCAACACAACCGCATACCCTGGCCGATTCAATATGCAAATTTTTATATTGATTTACATTTAATCGCTTTTAAGTGCAGCAACATACTATATAGCCATAGCTACAGCTCTATAGCTCCTGCTTGGCATGGCAGATGATGCCATCAGAATGGAACTGCAGCTGGGAGTGAGTGGTTGTTCAATGTGCACTCATAAATAAATATTGTGGAGCACTTCGTATGCAAACAAAATAAAAAGAAAGAAACGCCCAACTGTAATCGAAAGAAATGGCACGCTTTAAGTTGCACATGCATCCAGTGCTGCATCCTTTGTCGTTGCCGTTGTCATCGTCATTTAACATTTTTCCTTCAAGTTGGGTTGTCTGGCGCATCACTCACTCACTTAGTGGTGGCGGCTGGGCGCGTAATACGCACTCTGCCACAAATTACATTTCAGCAGCTGGCGACAAACTCCAACTCCCATGTAATATATGTGGCCTGATGAGCTTGGCTAGCGTTGCATAGTTGGTGGGGGCGCAGACTTTTTAACCTGTCGCCGAGTACTCGTAGTTCGCAGAGCTTTCTTTTTTTTTTGCTTTATTTGCTGGTGGTTTGCCATCACTCATTTGTCTTGCACGGCATTGTTTATCTAGTTGCTCAGTCTCTGTCTTCGTCTGTGTTTCTCTGTGTGTGTGTGTGTTGTTATTTTAATGTGTTGGTAAATGTGACAAAATTAAGTTAACTGCCAACATTAACGCGCATGCAACGAAACTTTGTCGCGGCTTTTGCCAACTTTTTTTGCCCGAAAGTGCTCTCTGTGCTCTGCTTTGTGTGCTAACTAAATTTGCTTCAAATAAAATTTTGTTAAAATGTCACTCACAACACAATTTGGCGCTTTGGTTACTTTAAGTAAGCCAGTCAATGCAATCACCTAGCGTATACGTAATTATTGTTAATTTACCAAAATTTTGCCGCTGAAAGAATTTTCAATCAATGCAGCGAACCCAATTCAATGAATGGAGTTGGTGAACATAAACAGCCACTCGTTGACCCTTTGTGGTATTATCTACATGCGCACTTAAGCGAGTCAAATGGGCACTTTGATCTGTTCAACACATGTGGCCCAGCAGTTGTATTGGTTGGGTGTATATGCCAGCCGGTCACTAAGCAATGGACACCCAACAGGGACAGACAGACAGAGAGAGAGACAGGCAGGCAGCTGGAGAGGGGCACTTGAAGTTTGCACATTATGGCGGACGTTGCTAATGCACTGATTGGTTGGTCAGCGCGTCCTTTGAGGCAACTAATTCGTGTGGCTGGTTAGTAGAATGTGCACAAGATTCTGACCCTTTACACATTTCCAATAATTAAACAATCAGATAATTATTCGGGCGTGTTGGGTTTGTACCACCACTTGAATCAATCAGCATACGTTTGTACCTGAAGCAGGATTAACTGCAAAGGATGTTGCTGTTGCTGGCCATTGGAAGGTATTTAAGTTGCTCACATTGGCAGAGTTTTGTGGACAAATAGAAATGGCCTGAAATACTTTTACAGAAGGTTTAATTAAGGGAAACAAAAGAAAGAATTAAGAATAAGGCTCTAATATTTTTTTTCGAATCACTCATACGCACTGTTGTCAATTTTTTTTTAAATATTGAAAGCTTAGTCCCAAAGCCTAATAATTTGCCCAAATACTGGGCTAAATCTGCCTAAATAAAAAACTTTTCGGCAATATTTGAGCATGCTATTTGCTTGTGAAATCATAGCTTAAGTTTTAAGTCCTGCAAAATCTGCGGTAAGCACTATTAAGACAAATTTTCCTGAAGGGCCTTCGCTATATTAACTTATACTCTGATTATAGAATCATGATAAATGCTCTTCAAAGTATGCAAACTTTATTTTTTTCATTATTTATAATTTTAAACGAGATAATTGAGACTTAGTTAAGGCAGCGTCATATCAATCCACAATCACTTGGACTGTCAAACCAGTTATAGGTGTACAAAACATATTTCTGTTAAGGGGAGATTCTCCCTTCTTTGGCAAAAAAAAAACCATTTTATTTTTTCACAAAAAATGAAAGCTATATGTTTGAAGAATATGTGTACAAAAGGATTTTTCGACACGATCAATATTTATTTAATTAGAGCGTCTTGAACACACCTAAGTCACGAGCGCTAAGTGACTTTCTAAAAACCATGTTTTCCAGCCGAATTTCAAGCACAACTATTGATCTATTGTTCCTTCCAAACTATATTGAAAGTGTCTAGACAATATCGAACTGGCCCACCAAGTCAATTATTCTGCGCGTCTAAGCCATAAACTGGAACTTTTGTCCGTCCAACTCTTGAGTATGGATCATGTGTGTGTGGTCTCCACAATATTCGATTCATCAAGATTGAATTTAATCTGTGCAAAAACTATTTTTGTTGTCTTCGTGCTTGAATTGGAATTCAGATGTCCGGCTACCATCGTATTATAGTAGACTTCTTTTAATTAACCATACAGTTATGCTTGGTGTATTCTTTAAACAAAGATTAATAAATGGCGAAATCGAATCATCAGATTAGTCAAATTAATATTAGTGTTTCTTTAAGACCGACTCGTAACTTTATCCTCTTATCTTTAAAAGTTGTTATGATTTACGAGCGTCTCCTGTGCTAATTACAATAAACTCTACCGAGAAATTAGCCAAGAAGATTCTCTTCCTGCTATAAAAAACTCTATTGTAATTTATTTAGCAGTAGCTAGAATTAATAAAGTGTTTTCTAAGCGTTTTTGAGTCACACGTTTGTGGCTGTGCCACTCGTTCGATTCGGTGGGCTGCTATTTTGCCTGAGGTTCGCGCGTAACAAACTTCGGCTTGGTGTCACTGGGGCCCTTAAACTACTGCGCATTGTACGTCCAAACATAATAAATGCCGCTGCCTGCGTCGCCAGCTGTGAGAGCAGCGTCTTTGCGCAGCAGATGCAAAAACTGATACGAGTTGATTTTTGTTAATTATACACAATCCTTGATGTGCACATTTAATTGGAATAAAACGAACTTGATTAAAATCAGAGCGCTACCACGAAACTATGGGTTTGATTGAATGAAACTCAACAGCGAATATGTGAATGTATGCAAGTTTGATCTCTTGAACGCAAAGGCTAGTTTATTCGGGTGGTGATTGTGTACGAGCGTTTTGCAATCGACCGAAGCCATTCTCTGTGGCGGACTAAGTTTCGTGGTCGATTATTATGGACTTTTCATGAGAACGTTCGAGTAACTCATCACTGTGTAAATGTATGTTAATCATCGGAAGACAAATTCAACTTTGAAATTGAACAAAAAAGCCAGAATCGCCAAAATGTAAATTGAATTATGTACTGCACTACATAAAAGAGGCAGCAGCAGCTCAGTATGCAGACACACATGCCTGTACGAATGAATTGAATGCATGCTGCAGGGCAAAATCAATCATTTTTATAATACACTTGCAAAGTGTATATCCATTCTGTACATTCATTCGGATGGTCAAACCAATTTGGTCAAAATCGCATGCCTTAGGAAATCGGATCAAAGTGAGTCCATAATTTTTGTGTTTGTTGGATATTGCTCAAATTTAGAAGTAAAAAAGTAGATATGTCATAATTTTGAATTAAGATAAGATCTGACATTTGTGTCCAATAAAAAAAAAGATCAGCTGCAAGGACCATTTGAAAAAACGAAGCTAGGTTTGCCTTCAAGTTTTTGGTGCCACAGCTTTATGGATTTTATACTTTCAGTGTGTAAACGTACATGAATGGCAAAAGATGCTGCTCCCTTGTTAAGGTAGAGACTAAAAGAGTTGTTGAAAATTAGGACCAGAATCCAGCAAATCTTACTTCAAGCTATAGAAAGAGGCATACCGATAAGTGTAATGGGGAGCTAGATTTTTGTATTAAGACAAATAGGCGTTGAACCTAAGTATTCTTCGGTATTTTTAAAATTTCCACAGTTCAAAGCATAGAAATAACGACCCAAACCCTGCAAGAGTATCTAAGCCTCGTCCAGACAAACTTAGTTTAGCACAATTTTTTTCATCGTTTGTTAACTTTCTGCCAGGGTTTTTTTTCTCACCACACAGTCGGACACTCGGATACAAATCAATTTATGCCTGGGTAACGTTTGAACAATTTCTGAACCGCTTTGTGCAATTGACGTGCCGATAATTAAGCCTGGGAAGCAATTCAGACTCCACAAAAAAAAAAAACAGGGTAACTCTTTGGGAAAAGAGCATAGAGCATAAATTGCCCATTCGTTTATACATTCATATACATATAAGTTAGCTAAAGAAAATCAGCGCGGCAAAGTCAATTTCCTTGTTTATATTTAAATTTCAAAGCAATGACAAACTACAAAGCAAAAGATTCTGATGCCATTGCCGGCAAAGTGTTGCGTCCTGTGCCGGCCCCATAAACTGGATTAAATTTCGTTTAAAATGTAAATGGAAAAAACCCCAACACAAAGTGATAGACAGGCGGTTTGTTGAAACATCAAAAACTAAATAAACACCTTGACGGCGAAAAAAAATAAGAAAAAACATCAAAGAGCTCAGAGCCTAAACAGGAAAATTGTGCCAAGCACAAGGGAGGAAAATCAAAAAAAAATTGAAGAAGAAAATAAAATCAAGAATTTCACACCTTATCAATTTTGCTAGATTAACAAAACGAACAATGGCGCCAGCCAGCCACTCCACACCGAAAGAAGCTCTTAAATTGCATCATCAGCGCGGTGACGTTGCGTTGCCGTTGCCATTGCCGTTGATCATCATCATCATCATCCTCATCTTGGTGTAGCCACAGTGTCATTAAGGAAGTCAGAAACTTCGACCCCAAAATGCCTGACAGGAAGCACGAGGGTTGGGACAAGCTTTTTGTGTCAGCAGCGTTGACATTTATTTTGATTTCAGTTCGAGTGCGTGTCCTGAACCTGAACTCTGCTGCCCTCCTGCTCCTGCTCTCGAGCTCATGCTAATGTGCAGCCAGCCTAAGTAAGCCCGGCGGAGGAGGGTGGCTGCCCTCGAGTTGAGTAGTTCTTTTGTTGACACTAAATTGAATTTTATGTACTTTGATGTGTGCGCTTATTAATGGTTGTGGATGGGGTGAGGAGGGGAGGGGGGAGTCACGGTAATTGCAACACTTGCACCACCGGCATGTAAATTCAATGAAATATTGTTTACACAAAATTCCATTGCCTGCAACCGGGCTGCATTTTTAAATGCCAGCTATGTGCTGACCATCTCAGGCAACAGCAGCAAATTCCAGGCATAACTTGTAACAGCAACGAGACGAGCATATGTAAAAAAAAAAAAGAAAGAAAAAGAAATGCCAAAAGGGCCACCCAGACATACAAACATACATACATAGTTGAGGTCGCCATAAAAAAAATCTAGCCCCCGTCCAAGTCACTAAATTGTGCGCCCTTAAAAGTGTCCGGCAACACATAATGCCCCAGCCCTGAGTCCACAGTCCACAGAGTCGGAGAGTGTGTCTATGTTTTCACATACACAAATCTGTCCTGTTCATGTCCTGCTTTATGCAATGTCGCACAGTGGCTTGTAGTACACATTTTTGGTTCAGAAAAAAATAAATAATTTATATTATATTATTAAGATGGGACTTGTCAGAATCATTTCCAGTTCCGAATCAATCAAGTTCATTTGATATTTTATTAAAAAGATGCTCCCTCATATAACTTTCACTGCGAAGACTCACCTTTTGAAGTCTAATAGGCCAATCCACAATTTTTACTCCACTCCATTTTTAGAGAGCGGTCGCATTTCGCATTTAATAAAAATCGCTGTAAATAAATATACAATATAAATTAATATATGCTAATGCGAGGTCTTACAAGGAAAAATACATGAAATGTGAATTCAATAGCTTGTTGTTAGTATTTTTTTATGATCATAACAATAGACCGACCAATAAAAATTTCAAATTCAATTACTCCCAAACTATAAACTTTATGCTGTTAAGGACAAATTTTCTGGGCATATTTAAAGGGTGATTTTTATGATATTTTTGCGGATTTCGTAACATGTGGCAACGCTTAAAATGGTCAGTAAGGTTTGCCGTTTCACCATGAATAGACTAACAAACGAACAATGCTTGAAAATCATTGTATTTTATTATCAAAATTCGTGCTCTTTGAGAAATATGTTTCGCATCGATAAATGGTCCTCAGCGACGAAGCTCATTTTCAAATTTGGCCTGAATAGCAGCCAGAAGCAGTTCAAGAGCTGCCAATGCACCCCAAAAAATGTACTGTTTGGTACGGTTTGTGCGCCGGCGGCATTATTCAACCGTACTTTTTCACAAAATATGAAAAATCGCAACGATACAGTCAATGGAGTAAGGCACTGTTCAATGATTACCGACTTTTTTTAGACCAAAATGAACAAATTGGACTTGGTTGACATTTTGGACCAACAAACGGTGCCACATGCCACACAACACGCTAAACCATGGACCAGTTAAGAGGCGAAATTGGTGAGAAATTAATCATAGATTTGGCAACACTAGAGCATTTCGTTAATGCTTTAAACAAGTTATATCCTATGTCATTACACACATATTTCCCGGCTTTACGTGGGCTTATTTCAAGAACGGATTGTGTAAAAAAGTAAGAAATTTGGTGTCACAAAAACCCAAGATTTTTTAAAAATGGGAATAAAACCAATTTGGCATTTTATTAAACTTGAAATAAAAAGTCATGATTGTCTTATAGTCGAATAGTTTAGAAATACATTTAAGTCTCTCGCTTATAAAGAAAACTCCATAAGTTTGCTTCATCCTGTAAATATCGATTTAATCTTCAACGATTGAATTAAAAAGAAAATTAAAACTTATTTATAAAAGTTTGATATTACAGATTTATGCGATGGGTAGGCGTAGAATATTTACCAAAAACTACTATTGTCATTTATTAAAATCTGGGAAAATACTTGGCCAGATTGCATCGAAATAATAACCTGAATTCAAGACGAAATTATTGAATTAAGGCTAAGGCATGGGACGTTCAGTGGCTTCATGTTGTATTGTTTTGTGCAAGCTTCGCAATGTTCAAGGATGATAATCTAGTAGGCCTTCATGTTGCCTTGTTTTCAATGCCGAATGACAAGCTATTCACAATGAAAACACGACAACATAAGGGTCCACTAGATTATCATGTCTCATGCGGCGAACAGTGTGAGCCCAGTCTAAAGGTCATTTTGACATAGTTGTTGATGTTGATGAAGCTCCATCACTTTAATGGCCTATTCTCAGATGACATAAAAATTATTTTCGTCACAATGCTTCATATGAATAGAAACACTTTTGTAGAGCTTTGAAATCAGAATGCTTTTAGACAGCTATCTTATTTAAATGAAGCATAGTGCCGAAAATAAAATTGATGTCATCTGAGAATAGGCCTTAAGAAGTGAAGTTCCAAGAAGAAACTGATAAAAATCTTCCACGAAAATCACGCAACTGCAGAATTCTTAGAAAATACCTGTTAAATGTAGATTGGCTGAACTTAAAAATGTCATAAAATAGAAATGGGGAAAAAATTCACTTAATGGATGAAAGGACATTCTTCTGATGTTCAAGTTTTTTAATCTGCATTTAAAACGGAACTAGGCCAGGCGGTTCAGAAAGTTTGAAATGGGTGAACTACCAGCCCCTAGCACTAAAATATTAAAATTATACCAAATACAACATTTTTCACGATTTTTGTATTTGATTGGTTTAAAACAATTTAAAGGCTTCATTGCAGATGAAATAAAAGTTTATTTAGGCACTATGCTTCATATAAATAAGACAGCTTTCAAAAGCATTCAGCTTTAAGAGCTTTCCAAAAGTGTTTCTATTCACATGAAGTAATGTAACGAAATACTTTCTTATGTCATCTGAAAAGAGGCCTTAAATGGGAAGTTAACGACCCTCAGGGATCTTGTAAGCGAATCCTAAAACATTTTAATCTTAAAGAACAATCATCAAAATTTCGTGCTCATTTCGTGCCGCACGTGTGTGTAAAGATGCGGTTCGTGCAAGCTGCTTTAAAACTCTATATAAGTACATAGTAATTAGTTTAGCGTCCATTCTTCACCCTTTACCGTTGATATTATTTAGATATTCACCCAGTAATTCCCATACTTGAGCCACTGTACGTCTGCTGGTTTTGCTGCTGTCCATTGGCCGCAAGGAATTTCACACAATTGCTAGAAAAATTGCAGAAAATTGAAAATGTGCGAGAGCGTATAAATTTTTACTGCGTCACTTTGTAATGCTAAATTGTTGTTATTTATGGCTGCATGTGGTGGCGGGGCAGCTGCCCTTGACTAAACCCTAAACTATGTGCGATTCATTAAATTCATATTTATTGGCCCGCCCCCCCCACCCCATCTTTCAACACTTCCCTGTCCTGGCTCCTTTTGGCAAAGGATTCACAACAAGAAAGCGTTCATATTGGTGTGCGCACACATAAAGTCAAATTTTGAGCAAGCCCCTCTTGAACACATTGAGTCCGGTGCTGGCAAAGCTATGAAAGAAGCCACCACCCGTTTTGGACATAAAACACATGATCATCAAATAGACACCCATGGAGACGGCACACTTGTTGGCATCAATCCACTTGAGTAGTCGCTGACCGGGTTGCTCCAGGGCGGCGATATGCTGTCCATAGCTCTGGCCATAGAACATTAAATAGGATATTTGCAGGCAACTGGCATCCTTGATATACACCTGACGATTGCCACTGGCGACGGTCACATAACGGGGCACATGCACAAATTCCACCACCACCACACAGCGCACCACCGAGCCACAGCGAGAGCCACCCCAACCCGCACTGGGTGTACTCAGCTGCAGTGCCTCATCCACATCGGTGGTTAAGAGCAAAGGTTCACCGTGGGGTAAGCTACCTGCATAGAGCAGAGAATACAAATGCTCTAGCTTACCACCATAGAAACCCATGCGCACCGGATATTGTCCCTGTGCGCGTAGATTTCTATAGCTTTTGGAATGGGCACACTTTAAACTTGGTGTCACCTCAAAGATGTGGGTGGGCGTGTACGTAGGCCTGGGCATTTGGAAGTGATCATATAACTCATCAAATTCACAGGCACGTAAAGTGCTCAAGGCCACGCGATCCGCTTGTTTCACCAGAATGGCATACAAAAGTTTCATTGCATTGAGCGGAAGATGCATTTGATTGCCTTGCATCAACGTTTCCAATCGCGGCACATCTCCTATGGTATCACATATAAGTTCAATATTCGGCTGTTGAGCACAATTCAGGAAACTCTTGGGAAAGGGACGCAATAGCGTCTCATAGCGGTAGCTATGGGCAGCGGCCACAAACAGCGACCAACTTGCATCACAGGACAATAAATCGGCTTGCAGACGCTCCCTTAATTGGTAAAGACGCAGCTGCAGTTGACCAGTTGAGGGAGACAGCTTCTTTAGCATTTTGATGTGGCCACTGGCATCATCATCATCAGTGGCCTGTTCCGTAAAGGGAATGAGCGTCATGTGTAAAATTTTGATTAACCGAAACAATTGAGCTAAATAACGTACGAACGGTAATTGGAGTGCAGAAACTGAAATTTTTTATGTACTCCAAATTTTGTTTAACTTTTCATTTGATTTTTTTTTTGGCAAATGTCAAAGTGACAGTTGTGATTGAAAAAGATTACATTGTGGGCTGGTCTGTGTAATTGATTAATGGAGCTGACATACGGACTCGTAACTTATGCCACCGCCCGGAGGGTGGCTTCAGCTTCCCCCTCCGTTAATTGGACATTTTTTGCTCAACTTTTATCTACTAGTATTTACCACCCACCCCCTTGCATATCTGCTTAAAAAACTTCCCAACCCCTTGGTCTGCGTAATTTATTGATATACTCCCGCTAAATTATGAGTCTCCTGGGGAGGCGCGAGCACATTTTTTTCGGTTCTTTCGGCTGCAGGTGTCTGTGTAGAAATCAGTTAACCGAAAAAGTTTGCAACTTTTTTTCCATTGGAACTGCCGCTGGGTGCCCTGCGAAATCAAAGTTTGAGTTTATTCAAATAAACGCCGACATTAAGAGAGTTGCAACTGTTGCTCTGTGCGAAGCAGCGGCACAGCCAGGCGTAGCGGCATAAATCAGAGGGCAACTTTTATTTTTTTGTTCGTAGATAAACTTTTTGACGCACCCAAAAAAAGCTGGCAGCAGCCAGCCGACGGCACCTTCATTTAACCCTCTTTTTGTTGTGTGTGTGTGTATGTGTGTGTATGTTATTAATATGCGCAAGTTTCTTTTGTCGAGATGGAGACGATGTCTTCTATATATGCCCCAGGGACTAGCGGCTAAATAATTGCCTGAACACATGCTCGAAATCGAAAAGGAAATCGCTGGCAACGGAGCTGGCCAGCGAGACGTAACTTAACAAATCGCTAAACAGATGTAAACATAACTTACACATCTGGTGGGGGAATGTGAAAGACGCGGAAACTAAAAACCAATGTTTCGTATTTACTGCCACAAGTTGATGAGAGCGGCACAGAATTTAAAATACCCTGAGGTTTCACATTTAAGTGCTTTATCATTGCTCGTTGATTAACTGAACAATGTGTATAGGCCTGCAGTCCACCTTTCAGTTGGTTATTGGAATCACAATAACCCGTTTAATTAGTACGTAGTCGATTGGTTTCCAATCTAGCTCAATCACTTATCATCTGCTTAGTTGCCGTTTAATTTAATTTTAAATAATACGAATGTATGCTTAAACACACTTGAATGGGTAAGTTGGTTGCGTAGCTGTCGCTGAATCTGCATTGCTTAAGCATACCCATAAAAAATCGGTATTTTTAAAAAAAAAATTTACTTTTTAAAATATTTTTTTATTCTTATACGATTGCATTTCCACATCGCTTTCATTTGGGTGTTCCCCTTGCAGAATGAAATTAAAATCGTTTATATGATCCGTTTACAATTTTATCAATTAACAAGTAAGAGCACTGCAGACGAGTGCCCCGACTACGTAATACCCTGTTCCCTTGATTTTGTGTGTGTTTTAAACGCATATACCCACCCGACAATTGTTAGCGAAATCATATTCGTTTTCGATATTTTCTCGAAATTATCTCTTATAAAACTATCGAGAATGTGTTCCGATTTCGGTCCGAAAAACTATTACCTGTCGCTCAGTTTGTGGCAGCAAAACGTAAGTTCTCGATACTCGTTTTCGAATCCGTTCTCGACACTTTCTCGAAAGCGAAAACGGATCGAAAAATGATTCGTTTTCGATACGTTTTTGCAGTCATAAAAGTGTAGAGTACGGACTCGAAAAGGTTTACTTTTGCGATAATTAAGAAGGAGGTTATGTTTCATTCCATTTTGATTCCCATTTAAACGAGTTTGCTTTTTCTTCGTTTTGTAGGATCATTTATTTAAAATATTTTTCATAATAATTAAATATAACATTAATTATATTTGCTTACTTTCCAAGCGGCAACGATTCCCAAAAGTTAAAGCTCGCTAATATATTTGCAGCTTCTTCTCATAATTGGTATATGTCTTGAATAATTTAATCACCTTTTATGCACAACATTTTAAATGTTAATCTATTGACAAACCTTTCCACGCAAAATTGTTTGAGAAATGACCTGACGGCGACGTGTAAGTTCGAAAAGCAACAATTCAACAAAAACAACACGTGATTTCCGCAAAGTGTATTGTTTTTGGATAGCCTGCTGAGTTTTAAACATTTTTTCTTTCTTTTTTTCCTGCTGCTACCAAAATAAGAGAGAAAAAGCAAACGCCCGTTTGAAAGCCTGTTCTCTAAAAAAAATCGGATTTCGATTTTAAGAGAAACTATCGTAAATCTCGTAGGTCCGTCTACATACGTTTCTTTGTCGGGTGGGTATAAACATACACAGACACAAACACGCAACTGACGCTTTTGACAAGGCAGTCGCGACGCTGGCCCCTCGATGTCTGTTGGGTGTCTGAAAAGCAATTTACTTCCAAGATTTCTGTGTTTTTTAACTGATCCTATTAAACGTTTCAGATTAAATATATATTAGGAATAAATAAATATGGGCATTTCCAGCAAAAGGTCTACTGTGACCAAAAAAAAAATTAAAAATTCTTCAAAAACTTAAGATATTTTTGTAAAAAAAAACCATAAAATGTCAGGAATGTAAACCAATTTTACATTTGTTTAAAACCCACTTTGGGATTTTCAAAAGCATATTCACGCAAGCGCAATTTTTTTTCATTTTCATATTTCTTTGGATTTTGGTTGATAAAAGTTCTTAAGTGTCTATCTTTATTCATTGACTTTTGCCTTCTAAAATTGTTCCAGGGGTACAAACAGTCAAAAAAAAAATGCCTAAGAAGACTATGCGATTGTGAACACCCCTAATATTTTAATTTCCATTATCGCATATTTCGATGTCCCGTTCGACATTGAAAATCTACATTTGTTATCAGTGCGTCAAAAGAACATGCAGAAAGTTAATCAATTATTGATTACAAATAGAGATTTTTTAAACAATTCAAATAATAACAAGTAAGAAAGTCGGTCAAGCCCGACTGTAAAATACTCTGTACCTGTTTCAATATAACTAATAACTTTTAAGTGTGTGGTCACACAAAAAGTGCAAGTGCTGCCCAGCGTAATTATTTGATTTGCTTATAACTCGAATATCGTTCAACTGACCTGGAAACGGTGTATGGTGGATCGATAAGTAATGATGAGTAGAATATATGTCTAGAAGGTTCGAACAACCTAATTCCAAAATTGCGGGATATTTCAGGTGTTTTTCAAATTGTGGGGGTGGCAACTCTACCATCGTTCATCTGATCGGAAAACGATGTATGGGGGCTCGATAAGTAATGATGAGTAGAAAATATGTCTAGAAGGTTCGAACAACCTAACTCCAAAATTGTGGAAGATATGGCGTTTTATTTAATTTTCGGGGAGGAACCAGTGGGGGCGTCGAAAAGTAAAATAGAAAAAGCTAAACGTTCGAACTGCCTGCAAAATTGTGGAAGATATGGCGTTTTTTCAATTTTCGGAGGAGGCAGTATAAGAAATATATGTTCAAACCTCTATCTTCTACCATCTCTGAGATCTCTTTGTTCATACGGACAGACAGTCGGACAGACGAACATGGCTATATCGACTCGGCTGTTGATGCTGATCAAGAATATATATAGTTCATATGGTCGGAAATGCTTCCTTCTGGCTGTTACATACATTTGCACAAACTCATTATACTCTTTGTACCTTCGGTACAGAGTATACAAATAAAAATTCACTTAATTTTGACTAATTTTTTAAAAGTGTTCGACGGTCCCGTTTGACATAACAGAAATGCCAATATGTTTTAAGTCATAAGGTTCATACTTTAAAATTGTGGCTCCGACAGTTTTTTACGATTTATGGGGGAGGAAGTGAAAATTAAAGAATTCTGATGCAAAATTGATTTGCGTATGGTTTACACCTACTTTCATTCCAAAGCTCGTGGCTCTTTCTCTTATAGTTTCTAAGATTGACGCGTTCTTACAGGCAGATATACGAACAGACAAACCGACAGACGACAATAAACTAGGCTGTTGATGCTGATCAAGAAACAACCTGACGAGCAGAGTGGAAACAACCTTTTACATTAAGTAAAAATACGAGAACTGAGCAGCGAGAGGCTGAGAGCGAGCGCCGCAACCATATAATTACAGCACAAGCACGCATCTTTAAGTAATTAAAATGAGATCATTTGCACATGCAATTATTTCAATAAGGTTTCAAAAACGAGCGTTTTTTAATTAAAATCCTGAGTTTCTAAAACTTGCGTGAGTTTCGAGACACCCTTTATAAGCACCTACGCATACCTTAGTCCTCTATCTCTCTCTTTTCTTTCTCTGGTTCACTGTCCAGTCGCAGTCTCTGTCCCTGGAGGCGTTCTCTGCCTTTACGTTGGCCAAGCTAAACAAGATAAATGAGAAATGTGAAAATGAAACATCACCTTGGCCCCTGTAAGACGTCAGAGGCCAGGACTTTGCTGTAGTTGAACTATTTATATTGGTTGGCTTCAAGTAGAGAGGAGCAGCAGAGTAGAAGATAACATTTTAATATGGTAGGGAAAATCGCTTGTTAGTCAGCCACAAGTTCTTGGCACCTAAGTGAGGACTTGCTCTTACCCCTGACTGGCTCTCGGCTTGCCTCTGCTCTCGTGTCTGCCCATTAGGTTAATGTGCACTTCAAACGAAATTAAGATGAATTGATTAAAATTACCAGAGGGTTTGGGCAAAAGTTCAGGCTTAAGATTAAGCACTTTCATTTGCCTCCGCTTGAGAAATGATGCAGCAGCCAGCAGCCCCCTTAAACTTTTGTCCATAAGTGCAGGTCTAATGAATGGTTCATGCATTTATTAATGCTCAAGACAAAACGCTGGGCAAATTAATTGGCATTTAATTTGTTTTTGCGGCAGAAACAAACTTTGTAATTCATCTACGTGAATATAAGCATATTCCGCTCTCAAAGCTGACTTTAATTAAATTGTAAATGTAGCATAGCAGCCCGCCAGCGCACGAAATTGCAATTAAGATAATTATCTAGCAAAAGCAAAAGTGTGAATCCTTTTCCCTTTTTCCAAAAAATAAAAGGATTATGCAACTCGCTGTGCCATTTCTCAGTTCATTTGCATAAATTTCAAATGAATTCAATGCCAAAAGCGCAAGCAAAACAATTGCCACTGATGAGGCAGCAACCCAGCTTGAGGCATTTACTTAGACCCCCACCCCCACCCCTGCCCCTGCCCAGTGCTTGTGCAGGTGCAGCATAATCGAAGAACACTTCCACCCGACTTGTAAGAGTGAACACTATTTTTTGTGTTATTCTTTCGGATTTTCTACTTTGTTGGCAAAGTAAGCACTCGCCCCCACTGCCCTGCCCTGCTCTCTCTCTCTCTCTCTGCTTTCATTTGCTCACTGCAAAGTTGACGGTTTTGTTTGACTGCTGACCGACCCCCCCTCCCCTCCCCATCAGAATTATGCAAAAATGTCAAATGAAATTCAATGTTATGCTCAAGTGGCTTTTCTTTTCGAGCTGAGCACTTGCTGCTGCGTCTAAGTGAATTTAATAATAAATTCCGCAACTCATTTAGCCGACATATGACACACAGAGCCTGAACTTTTGAACCAACCAAGCATAAGCTGAAGGCAAATGAAGCTACAATTATGTACAAAACGCAAACGGACACAAACACACACAAAAGGAAGTAATTTGCAATTAAATTACGGCAAAATGGGCAATAGAAAAGAAATTAATTGTCCACGAAATGCAATTATGCTCCGGTTGCACAGAAGTTGCAGCTGAAATGAACGAAACGAAACGAACGAACGGACAAACTGGCGAATGGCAACGGCAACGGGGATTGGTATAAAGAAATGCGAACTGCCAACTGGGGGCCAGTTGTTGACAGTCGCCGGGAGTTTTGGACTCAGCCAACCGGGACCAGTTTGACTGGGGAAGCGGCGAGCGCTTAATGAAATTGCGCATTAAGAAGTTGTCAAAATGATCAAATTTATAAAACTAAACATAAATTGCAATTTACTGCAAGTTTTGATTTTACGCTTAAACTTAATGAGATCTCTCGCATATTTCAATGGACTGCAAATGAATGAACTTGATACAAAAGTTTAATATATTTAATTTAGTTTATTTAGTTGGCTTTTATTGCAACGTTTAGGCACAAATAAATAAATTCATGATTTTCGCCCTTGAAAGTATGCTATGTTTATTAATATAAATAATTAAGAAAAAAAATTTTTTATACCTTTGACTGCTCCGACAATCTGAGTGCATGTTCAGTGTGGATTATGTAAGATCCTGCCATAATTGACTTTAAATTTTCTTGTTCAAAAAATAATTATTAAAAAAACTTAAGTTTGCATACTTTGAGGGTCAGAAAAGCATGATTTTTATACTCTGCACCGAAGGTACAAAGAGTATATTGAGTTTGTGTAAATTTATGTAACAGGCAGAAGAAAGCATCTCCGATCCTATAAACTATATATATTCTTGATCAGCGTCAACAGCCAAGTCGATATAGCCATGTCCGTCGGTCCCTATGAACGCTGAGATCTCAGAGATGGTAAAAGCTAGAGGTTTGAAGTGTATGGAACATATAATTCTTTTACTTGCAGGCAGATTAAGTTTTGTATTAATTTTTGCCACGCCCCCTGCCGCCCCCGCAATTTGAAAAAAACCTCATATCCTCCACAATTTTGGAGTTTGGTTGTTTGAACCTTCTAGACATATATTCTACTAATCATTACTTATCGAGCCCCCATACATCGATTTCCGATCAGATGAACGATAGTTGTCACCCCCACAATTTTAAGAAATCCTCAAAACTCCCACAATTTTAGAGATAGATCGTTAGAACCCTCTAGACATATATTCTACTCAGCAAAACTCATTAATCCCTTATACATCAGAGAAACAATAGCAGAGTTGCCACCCCCATTATTTTAAAAAATTCCTCAAAACTCCCTCAATTTTAAAGATAGATTGTTTGAACCTTCTAGACATATATTCTACTCGCAAAACTCATTAATCCCTTATACATCGTTTTCGAATCAGATAAACAATAGCAGAGTTGCCACCTCCACAATTTTATAAAATCCTCGAAACTTCCTTAATTTTAGAGATAGATCGTTCGAACCTTCCAGACATATATTCTACTCAGCAAAACTCATTAATCCCTTATACATAGTTTTTCGATCTGATGAACAATAGCAGAGTTGCCACCCCCACAATTTGAAAAACTCCTCAAAACTCCCTCAATTTTAGAGATAGATCGTACGAACCTTCTAGACATATATTCTATTCATCAAAACTCATTATGTTCTCATACATAGTTTTCCGATCAGATGAACAATAGCAGAGTTGCCACCCTAACAATTTAAAAGAAAACGTCATATCTCCTATAATTTTAAAGATAGATTGTTCAAACAATTAAGGCATATATTTTAATCGTCATTTCATATCGATTCACCATACACCATTTCCAGATCAGATGACCGATAGTCAAGTTATAAGCAAAACCAATAATTACGATGGGCAGCACTGGCCGTTATCGTTTTGGGCAGCACTTGGCCAGTTTGTGTGACCCCACACCTTAGAGTTTTCATTTATGTTCAATCTTTGACAGTTACAGAGTATATTATAGACGGGCTTGACCGACTTTCTTACTTGTTCATAAGCATAAGCGTAGTATACGACATTTTTTAAATGAGATTATTTGGCAGGGTTTAAAGAAGCAGAGAGATTCGATTAATACGCAAAACCCAAAACCAAAACAGAAATTTTAACATTTTTTAAAAGACCGGAAAAAATTTAAAAATTGAGGTCCTGACCAATTTGAATTGCTTCTACAAATTATAGCCATAAAATAGCCAAAACCGCGAAGATGACTCATTTGGCAAGCTGTTTCAGTTTTATCCTGCGGAACTGGCCTGAATTTTGTAGCATCCTTAAATGTTATTGGTTGGAAATGCTTAATCAGAGCTCGATTTTCAAGTATGTACACAGTATTTGCATCTGCGGATGCATTTGCCAGCAATAACAAATCATTTTTTGATTAACTCATGCGTGTCAATTTGACGTAAATCAAATATTTGCTCAGCACACACACACACACACACGGCTAAGAGAAAGAAAACCCGATTTCATGCCAAGGAAATTGCAGTCAACAACTAACAAGGCAAGCACTTTGCTATTTGCCTTACGTCTACGTCTGCTTGGCAGGGTACTAACTCCAGCACCCAGCACAGAGACACACACACACACACACACCATACTCATACATACACAGACATACACTCGTATGTATGCAAATGCAGCATAAACAAAATTTAGCATATTTATTTCTGTTGTACAGGAAAAAACGTATTTTTACGCTTCATTGAAATAAAAAATATGCATTTGATGAGGCAAAGGATGCTCTGGCAGCCAGAAATCCCCTGCGGAGCATAGAAAAAACATAATTACATGTTTAGCCAAAATACACGGGGCGTGTGCAATTGCAAATCAAATTAAATATGCGCTGATTAGATTCAAGAAAGACAAGAAGCCGCTGAAAAGACATAAATGGCAAAAGCCAAGAAGAAAGTTGGCCGAGGGACAAAAAGTCAGCGATACGCAAGCAGCAGCAGCGGCAACGTCAAATCTAAATGAGGTTATAATTAAAAAAGTTTTCTTATTTGCTGTTGCTGCTCCCACTCCGACTCCTAGTCCTGGCTGCAAATGAAGAAACAAGTAATTCGCCTAATAACGAGCTTATGTAATTAGCTCATAAACAACAAGAAGCAGTCCGGCAATTGCAGCCAAAAAAAAAAAAAACAAAAACAACATCAACAGCCAGAAAATTGTACAAGTCAAAATGTAATGAAAAAGTTGTGGCAATGGAAAAGTTCATAAAACCGAAGGTAAAAACGGCAAAGCTGACTGCCTGCCTGACTACGTTCTCTATCAACCAAAAATTTCATGTGTATATGTGCCTGTGTGTGTGTGTGTCAGGAAGCTGTCATCAAAATTTTTAACAGAAATTTAATAAAAAATCAAAATTACAAAAACAATAAGACACATTTGAAAGAAGGCTGATTATCTGTATGAAGGTATTTCCGGTCATCTTTTCAATAAAACATTTAATGTGCAATCAATTTTTTACAAAAAAATGTTATATAGTTCAAAGGCAACATGACGTATGAGTAATATCAATTACTTTTGAGCCTTGTTGCTCCTTTTAAAAACTGAAAATTTTTAACTTTTTTTTCTGTTAAGTAAACTCCATAATCTCAAGATTAAAGGAGCGTAAGTGTGATCTATAGTTTTCCATACAAAATATGTTCTCGCTAATGCTCATGCATAATTTGCCCTTTTAAGTATGCTATGTTTTTTAATAAAACATCTATTAGACCAAGAGACCTCGTTGTTGGTGTTGCCAGAACGAAAGGCGATCTTTTAAACAATCTTCAGCTTGGCTAGAAGGTTGTTTCAGAAAAAATATTAATAAAAATATTTTTTATATAAATTTGTGAAAAAAATTAGATTTGAAAATTTTTTTGGGCCGATTTCTCATTTTATACATAGCACTATCTGTCACATAATTTTACAAATAGAAGAGTAAATTCTTAAATTTTCGGACACATGGCTGCTTTATAGTAGAAGAGAAATCGGGCCTTAAAGTTATTGATTCATAACTGAAAAATAAAAAAATTATCTTATTGAGGACTGAAATATAATTTTTTCCTATTGTAGACCGGTTCGATTTAGCAGTTCAAGAAGGCCCCAAACCATCGGATTGCTTGACAAAATGGTTAAAGTTTCTTACAAAGATTCATTTCTTTTTTAATTCTCAAAAAAATTATATCTTATTCTCGTGAATTCTAAAAAAATAGCCCTAATTTCATACATTTACGGATTTTTGGTATTAGCGCTGAATCAAAACTAATTATTATAAAATTTACAAAACTTACAAATATTTTTAAATTTAGGCCTGTTCTCGTTACCAAATTCGATCAAAGCATTCGGAATCGGAATTTTTAAATGATCTTGCATCCAAAAATCCGTTTGTGATGTTCGGCTTTCAACTTGAAATTTCCATTCACTTGACTGTCTTGAAACAAAACGATTTAACCAAATTTTTTGCAGATGCAGATCGATTTCTAGTGTGCGAAATAGGGAAAAATGGTTGAAGATGGTCATGTCTTTTTTTTGAATCGTTGAAGATCTTGTAAAAGTCAATTATTCGCAAAATTGTTGATTGAAAATATAAAATATTTAACAAAGTTTATGAACCTCAATAACTTTTTGAAACTGCCTAAAACAGACACATTTTTGCTGACTACATTCTTAAATGGCCCCAAATACGAACGTAAAACGCTCTTTGGAGACCTTTAAAACGCTCTAAAACCATCACTGACCCAAAATCAGTCATATCTCCGTCAAATCTAAAACTACATTAATGATCTTCGGATTATTGAATATACTGAAGTTCGCACTTCAAGACTTTGTAACAATATGATCCCAAATTAAAATCGTATTATTTCAAAAATTGGCTGTTACACAGAGAAACAAAAGTTCAAGACTAATTTAATCTTTGCTGGTTAAAATGATCATTTAAAAATATCAATTTTTTCATACAAATTATAAATAGTCTCTTAGATGTTTGCCCATAAGTGTGTGCATTGGCTCATTGCGTTGAGACGTCATTCCATTCGGTCAAGTGCAAGGTCCCGAGTTCGGTGCCCAGACAAGGAAATGTATTTTATTTTTTTTTATAGAAAAAGATCGTATTGATATTTTCAACATATTAACGATATGAAAAAATGTGGAAATGACTGCCATTTCATATCAATTTTTTTCTCTGTGTACAGCCCCAAAGGGCAAGTCGAGTTTCTCTCAATCTCTTGGCGTGTAAATGATATTTGTATTATTTTGTCGAACCAATACCTTGGGTTTTATGCTTTAAGCAACCGGTTTGCAGTTTGAATTTACGGCAGGTTTAAAATTCAAATAAAGAATGACTAAGTAAGTACTACAAAAAAAAATGCAGTTGGCTTTTTTATATATTCCAAATTTAATTACAAAATCAACCCCCTTGTAGCTTGTTAACGCACACACTCAGTGTTCTGTGAATGATCGGTTCGGTGCTGCTGCTCTCCCATCGTCAGCGGAAGGATTGTGAGGCCAGCAACACTTCCGCTGACATTTCAATTACCTTTACCACTTCATAAAACAAAAGAACAGAGTGGACTCTGGCCAAAAGGTCCATTTGGCATGTGTGAACTCCAGCTCCTGCATTTGGTGACTGTGACCAGTTTTTGATTAATGTGTCTGTCTGCAAATTACAAAGCGCAGACAATATTCGAAACCAAAAAATAAAGGGGGGACAGGGTAGCTTTCCCGCTGTGCGCGACGAAATGAAATAAACATGGCTACTAATGTGACACTCCGGCACGCATATTTTGCTTCCATATGGACACTGCAGTTGTGAATTTGTGAATTTGCAATTTACTTTATTAATTTCACAGCCAGACCGCGAAAACTGAGCACTCGGCACTTGGCACTTGGCAAGTGGCAAAGCCGCAGTCAAAATCATTTTCTAATTAAATTCAAACCAAAGTTTGGCAGGCGAAACGAAAACAAAAATTTCTTTGGCTTGCCGCAAACTTTAAAATTCAATTAAAAATTATGCCAGGCAGAAAGAAAGCTGCTGACAGAGCCCCGGCCCATGCAAAATGAAATACAAGCAGCAGGCGAAAATGAAAATTACTAAAAAAAAAAAAAAAAAAGCAGGAAAAAGAGACTCGGCAGCTGCAGCTCTCGCTTTAGCTGTCGCTGTAATTTTGTGCAAAATTTTACTAAAAATTACTGCTAAAGAAAATTTGCACATAATTTGATTAAAAAGTTACACGCATTTGCAGCAACTTTGTAGCAAAAAAAAAAAAAAGAAAAGTGCTGCGGCTGCTGCGGCTGTGGCATGTGCAACTCCTCCTACTACCACACTTTAATGCTGCAGACAATCTCAGTTGACTGCATGCAGTCGGTAGTTTGTGCCGGAGCGGTTTTAACGCTTGAAAAGTTCAAATGCTTTTCCTGTATTTCGGACTGCTCGATTCATGTCTACTTACTTAACTTTGCAGCAATTGTTTTTGATGGGCTGCCAGGTGTAGGTGGCCACGGAAAACGGCAGCAGCCATGTCAACTTTTTGACTAAAATGTAAAAGTTGAAAACTTTTACACAGCTAATCAAATATTTGCAGCCAGTGCGACGACAGAGGCATTCGTGCACAGTACTGTGAAGGACTCCCAAATCCTTTTTAGACACGTGTGTGCAGAGTACCGTTAATATGACAGAAACACCAGGCTCAGGCGTGCGTCTGTGTGACATGCAAATCTTGTTTGTCAAGTGCCACGTCACACACCGAAAACAAAAAGCGAAACAAAATGTTTGTGCCGGGGTTGAAGTGCGTTTTTTAATTGAAAATTATTATGAAAAGTTGTAAATCCCTCCCGAGACACACTCGACGGGCTTATTACGAGTATTAGAGCCAACTGTGGGCCAAAAAGGTGGTCACATACAACGGATTGATGTTGTTTAATTAAATTAAACCTCTGGCGCCGTGTCTGCTCTTTGTTGTGGCATAAAGGCGTTATTAATATGCTTATGTGTGTGTGTGTGTGTGGGCACCCCAAAAAAAAAAAAAAAAAGGGTCAGAGGGGATAATGCATAATGTGACACATAAAATGTACAATAATGTCAATGGGTGGGCGGCTCACTCTGTTGTCTTCATTATGTGAATCCTTTAACTACAGAGCTGGCTGCAAATACCGAGCTGAACCCAAACGGAACTTTGACACTGGAAACTTCATTTACTTAAGTAAATTTTTAGCACTATTATAACCGAGCTGCAATGCTATAAACGGCCACTGTGGGTTATTAAAATAGTTTATTTTTAAAAGAGATTTTTGGTCTTAAATTATAGCCTATAAAATAAGTGAGTTTTGACTTAAATTCTGTAGATCATATGTTTTAAATCAACATTAATTTAAAAGGAATGTCTCAAAACCGTTTTCTCTAGAATAAGGAGCTATCTATAATATCACCATATCGCGAAATGGCGATGCCTATACAAAAAAAATGCTCCCAAAATGGAGAAAAGCTACTTTACAATTCAAAAGTTTCGAAAAGATCCATTCGTTTCATGTGAATAAAATATCATCAAATATCATCTACTTCTTTGGCATTAAGTTGTCCTTATACACTTTAAAGAGAAGCGTGAGTTTTGGTCCTTAAAGCGTTAAAATATTATCTTAAGTTATGAAAAAAATATATTTCGATGTTCCAAATAGTTATCAATGTGATTATTGAAATATTGTAACCCTTAAAGAATTTATAGTCCATCACTATTATAAAGGAGGGTTGCTGATGGCATGGGTTCTATTTGGAATTAATGGAAAGAGTCTAATATGCTTTGTAACACATAAAATCAATACCGAAAAATATGTGGATCTATTATACGAAGTTCTCTTATATTTTACAGACGAATAATGGGGTGACCCTTTGACATTTTAACAGGACCATCCTGCATCCACTTTCAAAACGTTAAAAACAAAATTCTGAAGAAAAAAAAAATACCGGCTTTGATGTGCCCCGGAAAAATTTGGGGTAAGAAACTAGTTTCTGTAGAAATTTGGGGTAAGAAACTAGTTGGCCTCCCATTAAATGAAATATGTGTTTTTAGTTTAATCAGGCAGTAGCTTCGCCAAATAAACTGGTACAAATGCAAAAAAAAATTCACATAATTAGAATAAATGTCCGACTATATGCTGAAATGAATAAAATAGAAGTCCACCAACCTCTCTAGCTTGAAAAGGGATGATTTAATTTGTAAAAATAGCCATAAATTGAGAAACATCTGACTTTAAAGACCAATTTGGACCCTTTTGCATGATCGAATAACGCGCGTTTGATTTTTTACAGAAGCATGTGAGCTCTGTCGAATAGGCCAGATAAATCCAGAAATTTTTGCTTATTGTGACCACAAGAAATTTGTGAGGGCAAAATGTACTAGAATCCCGTTTTTCTGCCATATCATAGAAACATGAGCTGAACCGAGGATGCAGTTCTGTTCAGTGCACTCCATACTTATATAATCAGTTAAAGATAGGGCTGCACTAAAAACACTGTTGCTCTGTGTTATCAGTTCACTTATTTCGTTCTGAAAAATATATATTTAATTTTAAGAAAAATGTTTGATGATTCAGAAAAATTTCTATGACTGGATTTGAATTGTTATTTTGTTATCTTTAAATTTTGAAGAAGTTCAAAACAAAAATACAATTATACAAAAATATTTTAAACTTTACTATAAATTAAGGACAAACATATTTTGTAAGGGGAGTTATTTCGCACACCTTATAAAGCACACTTAGCTGCCGAGTCCATCTTCCTGATCGGACTTTGAACTATATGAACAAATCTAAAATCGTGGATACCTTTTGTGGGGTGATTATTGTTGCCGTTTCAGATTTGGTGACGTCATTCGCCAGCCTTAAAGTTTATCTCGCTCTCTCTTCTTACTATTTCAGTACTCCAGATGTACTGTAAGTCATAGGCATGTTTACATGCGACGTTCCCTTACGAAATAAGGCATTAATCACCCATGACTTTCTCAGGCCAAAAAATGTACTGATTTATGTCACCACATGCTCTAAAGTCCGACTGGGTTGATGGCAATGATGTAGAGGTTAAGGTCTGAGACTAAAACTCTACAAGACATCAGTTCAAACCCATTTACAATTGCAGTCACATGGAATTTTTGACCATTTCCGTAAATTGTATTTCAAAAATACTCTTACGGACATTTTTCCATATACTTGCCTCTTCAAATTTCATGAAAGATTTTTAAGTATTGATTTCTGACAAGGTTAACCTGTGATAACAAAGTTGGCATAAATATTCTATCTAATTATTTTGATAATGCTGAAAGAGGCTAAATTCCTGCAAATTCAGATAGAAAAAAAATATTCATAAATTTCCAGAATAGTTATTCGTTCAAGCTTTGTTATTGGATTTTTTCAAGAAGAATAATAAGGCCATAAAATATTAGCCCTTTATTCCATAAGCCATTATTTCATATATGCTTCTAAAGTCAAACTTCTACAGCAATGCAGCATGCCAAGTTCATATTTTAACTTTAAAGGCCTATGCTCAGATGACATAAAATTTATTTTCGTCACAATGCTTCATATGAATAGAAACACTTTTGTAGAGCTTTGAAACTAGAATGCTCTTGAACAGCTTTCTTATTTATATAAAGCGTAGTGCCGAAAATAAAATGTATGTCATCTGAGAATATGCCTTTAAGCTGAACAGTTCTGAAATGAAGGTCAAACCATCACTACGTTCTCATTATAAGTTGGCGATGTATAAATATCGATATATCAATAAGCAAAATTTGTCAGCCAACAGTAAATTTAGATGTGAACATTCCGATGGGTTAACCCCTGACATGATCCATCAAAAAATTGGCAAATAGAATTGTCTTCTTTTGTTTCTAATTTGGATTTGCAGTGGCCACAAATTGAATGAATATTTAAATGAATTGTTGAACTTTGCACATTGCTTTGTGTTTTTTTTTCTAATGCAGGCTGCATATTGGTCAAATGCCCACAAATGTTGTCGTTCACAGAGACAACAATTTGGTTAAGGCGACCCTCTTGGCTGTCCTCCCAGTATCTATTCACCGTTTTGGTGTTTACTTCAATTTGCTGCTGTTGCTGTTGGGGTTTGTTGTTGTCCGTCCGTCTGTCTGTTTGTTTTTGTTTATTTGTGTATTTTGATTTATTTCATTTGGAAATGATGCAACCCTCATGATGCTCGTCCCCCTTAATAGTGGTTTATATGCACCACCACAGAGTTCTAGTTGACGTATGGCTTACAGCTATTTTTATTTAATTTTTGTCTCTTGCACTCTTGCGTCACCCTCTTTTTTCATTTCTCTTTTCTCGTATTTGTTCATGGAAATTGCAACTCTGTGTCGTTTACTTGAAGTACCGAGTACCTTGCTTTTTACAACAAATTACATTTTCAGCTTGGCTATTTACTTATTCGAGAGGTCGAGTGCCTAGCAATAAGTACATGTACTTACTTACTGGCATGCGTCCTCCAAACAACTTACAAGTTTCATTTTTCTTTTCCTTTGGTCAAAACTTTTAATTAGCTTGATCTTATAAAAAAGCTAAATTTTAATTACAGTCGTTACAAAAAAAAAAGTTTCGACAGGTTCTTTGTCTATGAATGTTCAGAAAAGTTGATCATTATAACCTCGTTGCATTTAAAGCTTCGGCCCCAAAAAGTATGCTCTGAGCCAGGGAATCGGGATCACTCCCAAAGGGACAGCAATTTACAGTTTTCACACGTTCATAAATTACGGTCATTAAATTGCAAATTTAAATTTAATTAGTTATTTATGCAATTTGATATTTTTCATAGTTGCCAAATGTTATTTGTAGCCATTTGTGGCAATGGCATGTAAATTGCATGACGATTTGTTATGCAATTGAGTTTGGCGGCTTTTTTTTTATTGCGCCAGCTTAGTTTGCTGTCTACACACACACACACACAAATAAGTGCTATACCCTTGCTAAAATCAAAATATATAAATTTAATCAACTATTCAAATTCACAAATGCACTTAAATGAAAATTCAGGTTGCACAGATATTTTTATAATTACATTACTTTGAATTTAGCAAACCTTTTTGGTGCTTGTAAATTATTTAGGTGCTTTTTTGGACATTTGACAGTTTACATTTTCTCGTTTCATCCCAAAACATTTACAAGATCTTGTTAAAACCAAGGCTGGAAGCTTTCAACATTTTGAATGAGGTTGAGTTCATATGAGGAATCTATGGGTTCGGTTCGTGGAACCGCTGAACCCCAGGTTTTGTTTCGAACCTCAATTTAGTTAAATGAGACCAACGAGACATCCAGAGCAACTGAGAAGCAGTCAAACTCGCCAGGCAAGGCTTTACTGCCAATCTCGGTCCAGATATAAAAAACTTAGGTATGCCTATGGCAACGTGTAGGCTCATTTTACGAAATATCTTCGAGCTCAAAGTAAACCAGAAATGGCCAACTCGATGAGCAACCAACAGCAGGCCTCAAGGGGCACAGGCGACCAAAAAAGATACAATTTGGAGCAATGTTTGCGCGAACATGATCATTGGACCGTATTTTTTCGAAAAGAGTGATGCAGCCACGACAACCGTCAATGGTGACCATCATCAAGGACACAGGTACCAGGGAGTGTACCTTGACAGACGTTTAACATTTGGGACACACATTTACCATCTCACAAAGTCCCTTTAAACTGGGATGGATACTTAAAAGCCGCAGTAAAAGGTTAAAAAAAATCGACTAGACCATTTTACCTTTGATCTATGGGGAGTTTTTCAACAATGTATGCCAACACTTTTTCCAAAACTATTTACCAACACTATTTTTCAACAATGTTTTCCAACACTGCTTTTTAACGATGTTTCTCCAACACTGTAGTAAACATTGTTTCTCCAGCACTGTATTAAACATTTTTTTCCAACACTGTTTTAAACATTGTTTATCCAACACTGTTTTAAACATTGTTTCCAACACTATTTTACATAGTTTTTAAAATGGTGTCGGATGCATACATCGTATTTAACATTGTTTTTCAACACTTTTTTAAACGATGTTTCTCCAACACTGTATTAAACATTGTGTTTCTAAACTGTTTTAAAAATTTTTTCCAACACTGCTTTTCAACAATGATTTTGAACATTGTATTCCAAGACTGTATTCCAAAACTGTTTTCCGATACTATTTTCTAAAACTGTTTTCAACACTGTTTTTCAACTCAGTTTTATAAGCAAGATTCCTGGCCAACTGTGTCATTTCTCACGGTATAAAAACTCTAACCACACTCACACTTTATTCTTAAATAACAGGTTCTAATTGGGTTTAAGTTCGAGGGGTACAAAATATAAGAGGTAGAGGTTATCCGGTTAAGGCAATCCAGAAACCCCGAACCGATCCGGTTCTCAGCGGTTCGGTTCCGGACCGGTTTTCAGCCTTGATTTAAACATCAAAAATATACGAATAAGGCTGAGTTCACATTTTTCGAAGAATGAGACATGATAACCTTGTAGGCCTACTTGTTCTATTGTTTTCAATGCCAAATGACTAGCTATTTACAATGAAAACAAGACAACATAAGGGCTTACAAGATTGTCATATTTCGTACGTCGAACAGTGAGAACGCAGCCTTACATTGGATTGACCTTAAGCTGGAGGGATTTTTTCATTTATCTATATGAAGTATAGTGCCGGAAATAAAATTTATGTCATCTGCGATCTTGAATTTAACCGATATTTCCGCAGTTCCATTCAATTTTTTAAAAATTAGAGTATACAAAGTGCGTTTCCACCTGAAACCAACTCTCTCTCTCTAGTTTTCAGCAGCTATTAAATGCAGTTATGCATATTAAAAAGTTGCTTTTTATGTGGCATATAAATATTAAATTGCATATTTGTCACACATTCTGCGAATGTAATAATAAATATTAATGAGTTTTAATAAAAATGCACATTTAAATGTCATTAGCTGCTGTGCGTCAATCTCAACTTAAATCCCATTCCCACACCCTCTCCATCCCCCTCTCGCGACCACTCTCGTCCTGACTGACTGCTTTTACTTGTCATGTGAAAATTTGTTTGCGAATTTGTAAATAATTCCATAGGCATTCATTCGCGTTTGCTTATTTTTAGATACGCATCAAGTTGATTTATTTGCATTAAACTTTAGCCGCTTTTTCACTCTCGTCGTCGTCGTCGTCTGTCTGGAAAATGATTTACATAAGGATAATAGAAAAAAATAAATTGATTTTAAATCATTTTCGCCGAGTCAAAGGCAAAGCCCAAAGCCAAAGCCAAAGGAGAAGCGAAAGTCGGCATTTGTATGCAAATACGCGTGAAAATAAGCAACAAAACACAAAAGCCAAGTTAACGAGTATTCAAAAACGAGATTAAAATAGGAGTGTTCGGGCAGGCCGCCGCATGTTGTGATTTACGGGCATGTGATGACAGCTCCAACTCCACTTGCAGTCCATTATGAAAATGCCTCACTTAGGGTAAAGTTCCCGGTTGGCCAATATGAGAAAGAGAGAGAGCTGCTAAGAGTTCTGACATCAGATTGTCAAATTATGCAGTTAAACAAAAGCTGCTGGATCTATGGTTAAGGGATAGCTCTACTACATTATGGTATGTCACATGCCGATCTCGCATTCTTAGTTCACGCACACAAGCACTTTGATTGATAGGGAATAGGAGCTAGAGATGACACATACTTCGTTTATACACACAACTTTTTTCATGATAAATGCCCATTAAAGTATGCAAACTTTATTTGCTTTCATAATTATCTATTTGAACAAGTCGGTAATGGAAGAGTCATACATAGTTTACAAAATAAATGAGAGTAAAGGCAAATATGAAAGAATGTTTCTTAATAATTCCTATTCATGGACATAGCATACTTTAAAGGACATTAATCATGATCAATTTTGTGTGTCTAGGAAACAGAATTGCTCAATTATGTGAGATTCCTACTGCGTTTGCGGCACTTTAATCTGGATATTCTGCAGATTTAATAGTCTCTTTACACTGACCTATGCCTTACTGGACTCCTCACAAAACCACCGAACCAAAATACACCGTTTTTCCGATCGGTTGCATTTTTGCAATGATTTTGTTGTCTAAAATTGATAAGATATGGCATCTTCTGGGGCTATTTTCTCATGTTCCCTTTTTGTAAATCCAGGTGCTCATTGAGAAAATATATGTAGCCTACTTCAAAATCGTCCTAAAAGTAGGCAACCTATATTTTCTCAATAAGCATTGAGAAAATATATGCAGCCTACTTCAAAAGCGTCGTAAAAGTAGGCAACCTATATTTTCTCAATGAGCACCTGGATTTACATAAAGGGAATCTTAGAAAATGGCTCTTAAGCATGTAGATATGATCGTAGGAGTCATTTATTGACTCATTTCATTACTAAACTCCCCATAAAAAAGAAAAAAGATTTCTATTAAGCCAAAAGTTATTTGCATAGTTGAACTGCTCTGTAAATAGCTACGAATTTGCTCAGAACTTACGGCTAGCTATAATTTACTTGCCCCTCTTTGCACACCCTTTAGCAAAATATGGAAATTGCACATGTCTCTTTTGGGGCTCTCTCTCTTTCTCTCGGGCTAGGCCATGTCCTTGTTGCGGTTTTTGTGACATGCCGCATCAATCTATCACCATTCTGTTGCTGGCTTGCGGGCCCCCGTTCGATCCCCGACTGGGTTTTGAGCAGTGCAATGCCTTCAAAATTGAATAGATTGGTAGGTGGACCAGTCACAGTCGCTTGCCAGTTGGCTGCCAGCATTTTACCCGAATTTTGCATACATAAATATTTATGAATTTATTAAAAGTGAACCACACGGGCAGGCCGGCGGCTGGCGGCTGACTGCTTGCCTGCCTGGTTGGATGGGTTGGATGAATGCATAAGTCAGGCGGTCTACGGGGCCGAGTTACCCTGCAGCTGCTGCTGCCATAGCCCGCCTGCACACATGCCGCCATCATGTACATTTTTGGAAAATTTGCACCACATGCCGGGAGAAAAAAAAAAAATGCACAAACTACCGCGCTGACTGGGGCTTGAACTGCACTGGGGGGTTGGGGGGTCTGGGGGTTGGATCCCATTCATTTGCACGAGAACAAGGCAATCGCATATTTGCGGCAGGCGAACGAGATTGTCAAGTTTTTGAATGCTGTTGCTCCTGCTACACAGCCCGGGCAGCGCGGCTGTCGCTCAAAATGTGGCCAGGCCAAGCCCCGGGCACTTGCACACACACACACACACATACACGCATTATGCATGAAGTTGTCATTATCAGGGCCAATTCAATTGAGAATTTCATGTCTAATTCGGAGGGGGGGTGGGAGGGTCTAAAGGGGCAAAAAAGAAAAACGAGAAATGAATTTTGCAAAATTGAAAATATTTGGTGGCAGGAGGTGCTGGGCCAAACGTTGATTGCAAATTTTTCGTTGTTAGTCCTCAGAGCTCGTTGACCCAAGCGGCTGACGCCTGTCAGTGTTGCCACTTGATTATACGCTACCGGATTACATACATACACGTATGTACTACCCACCTACTCTCCAGCTGTCCGTCCGCACACCCAAGTAATTTAAACTTCATGTCAAATTCAGCATCGTCATTCAATTTCATCGACGCATAATTTTACAACATTGTGTCTGCCCCACTTGAGGCTGCCATGGCCCATGTAATTACCTGGGGCAATGTAATTGCAAAAACTCCTCGGCAGGGCACAATGACGCGTAGTTTTGGAGGAAGATGCCACCCGAAGAAGATCAGCCCCTCTAACGAAATTTATGCAAATTTCGTTGACGTTGTCTAGCAGCCGCATGGCAATCAGTAAAATGTGTTGACAGGCCACCATCCACCCACCACTTTGAATCCTCCTGACACGTCCAGCCTTGGCACATTTAACAACGCAAGCCGCATTAAAACCCACACGATTAGCATAAACGCATTAAAAATTTTGCCAACGTCTGGGAAGAGGAACAGGAGAAGGAATGGGGTCGCCAGCGGAGAAGCAGGAGGAGGAGGAGGAGGATTATAATACTGTTTGTTTTGACATGCTCGATGACAGTCTCAGGGCAGACTCAACCCAAAACCGCAGCCCGAAGACCCAAGGAAGAGGACGAGGTAATTTCGTGAAATTTCAATTGCCAAAACATGTTAACAGCATTTCCATGTGTGTTTAAGATGTCAGGGAGCAAGGCGAAAGAGTACACTTGACGAAAAACGTAAGCCAATACTAAAAGAAAGCACCGAAAAGTAGGCCACAAAAAATTTGCTTTATATAGTGCTAAATCATTAACAGTTTTAGTGGATTTCTAAGAAAGGAGGATCCACTGAAGAAGTGAGGCGGAATTGAAGAATTTAGGCTCTGGATTTAAACATTAGAAGTATCAATCAAGACATTATTGTATATTGAGAAGATCGGAAATCACATACTAAATTTATTTTTTGTAGAATTTTTGCTTATCCGGGACGGGAACTCATCGTCATGTGTTCCTAATGAAAAATTGCCCAAAGGTTTGCAATAACTCCCATTGTTAAGAATTTGCATTTCAATTTTATAAAAATGAAAAACTAACAGAATTTAGCATTTCAAATTTTGAGACACGAAAATTAAATAGTACTTTAAGTGACAAATATGACACTTGCATGGAAAAATTTATCCTTGGGATAATTAATTTTGAAGCTGAGGCCTAGTTCTTTATGACAAAATCAAAGAGAGTCAAAAAACAAATGTACAGGTTGCCCACAAACATGCCTTTAAACGATGAAAATATGAATGGCTTTAATTACCAAAAATTCTGACACAATGGAACATTTCGCCAAAGAGATTCGTGCTAAGGACAAGAAAACCACCTAGAATCACCACCTCTCCTTCTATGAACTAAAAATGTAAACATTTTGTTGCCCAGGGACATCATTTTGTCATTAAAAATTATCTATAGTGTTATGAAAAAATATCATTACCAACTTAAGGACAGTTGGACTCATATACATAGAATGTAACAATAATATTCAACATGTAAAGGGCATATCAGAATGAGCATTTCAAATCTACCCCCGCGTTTAATAGCACAAAATTTTAAATGTTTGATTACCATCAATGATGGAAGTTATGAGGTCGGAAAGCTATATCGAAAAAATATTTTAATGGGTAACCGATTTTGATGCAGGACTTGCAAACCTCTAAAAAAAATTACCTTTTTGGCTCACTTCAGTTTTCGAACCCGGTGCGGGTTTATAAGGTCGGAGAACCCGGGTTAAGGTTAATTTTTTTGTTAATTCAGAAAACAGTGGAATTTAAATCACAAAATTTTCCAGAAGTAGTGTAATGTGTTTTTAAGGGGGTAAATTTCCCCATTAATTTATTTTAAAATACTAATAAGTATCCTGCTACCAAAGCATTGACCGCCTTTATCAATAGGAGATGTAGAAAATTTACAAATTGGGCAGGATCCAGTTGGGTCGGAATCAAATAAATTTTTATAAACTCTAATTTTCAATCTGATACTACGTTTTTGCACAAATAAAAAATTATAATTTTTGCCCTTTCAAGTATGCAATATTTATGAATAATTATAATTAAGAAAAATATTAAACTTTTATTAGCCCTGACACCAATAATTTTTACTGAATCGACTGAGTGAATGTACAATGTGGATTATGTGTGATGCTGCCATAACTAACTATAAAATATCTCGCTTAAATAGACAATTTTTAAAGAAAACAAGTTTTGCATAGTTTCAATGGGCAAAAAATCATGTTATTTTTAAGCATAAAAGTAGTATGAGAAATTAAAATTTGATTAATTTTAGTGTTAAATCCGATAAGCCAGTTTTTTCACAGCCAACTCACAAATAACTGAGGTATTTTTCAGCCATCTCATATGAGAACTCAGACAAGTGAAAATACAGCTTAAGGTAAAGATAAGTACATACATTTCTGTATCAAAAAATATTTGTTTCATAGATCTTAAAAATAAAAAAGATGTTAGAATTCGCATTCAAAATTCGAACACGTTTGTCGAAATACTCTTAAAAGAAATTGTTGTTGCATGTAAGTCAGGTAACAAGGTGATGCCTATGTTATAGTCTATTAGCTGCAAATATCAATGTATGAGTGAACATATTTAGACACTCCGCACAAAAGAAACGCACTGTTTCTGTACATGTGGCCTCCTTTGGTCTACATTGCTTCCAACCAAAATCTCAAAACTTTTAATAATAGTATTATTATTTAAAGCTTATGTTCTGAATTGCAAATCTCTTTCACCGGCTTACAAGAGCTCAGTTGCTATGCCAAAATTAAGCGAACTAAGTTTGGGACCACCCCAACCATCGTGTCTAGCCTTTGGTGACTATTGACTTTTATCAAATTGGATGAAATATTTTGTATTTCGCAAAGCTTTAATATATTGAGGGAAATTTATTTACACCTTTTCGCCATGTTGCGAATAGTCAGTGAAAATTTTCCTGCTTGACTGTAAAGCAAAGAGCGGAGGGTTTTTGCAAAATTAGCATTTGTTCCTAGAAGTTAGTGGTTACTTAAAGGAAGTAATAATTCGCAAAAAACAAGTTAGTGCAAAACTTTATTTTTAGTTGATATAGTATTTTATTTTTTTTTTTTTTCAACTTTCAGATGGCAACCAAAAATAGAAACCCAGCCATTTCGCCCGGGCAACCCTAATAAATTACAAATGCTCTTTTATTGAACTTAATTTCCTTTTTTAAACCACATTTTTTGGGCTAGCCAATGTTGTTGCTGGTTTGGGCAAGTAAACCGCCGCAAAGAGATATATGGCCACAGTCAAAGATTACATTTAGTTGCCCACACACACACACACACATAGACGAAAAGATTTTCCACTGATTTTTGTTCACAAGGTTGACTGGCCGCAAGAAGGAAAATGCAATGCCTTTCAAGCTGAACTTAATGCATGTGCCCTTTCCAACATATGCAAGTAAATGGAAAATGGAGGGGGGGGAGGGAAATGGTCACTTCGAGTGCTCCCCAGGCTCTGAGCTGGGCACGCAGCAAATGCGTTTGCATTACGGCCAGAGATGTTTGCGGCTTTCCACACACACACACATACATCTCAGAGTTGTTTGCGCCTTTATGGCAGCCAAACTTTGACCACATTTTACTAACAAAAATATTACAACAATGCCGTCCGTCCGTCCGTCCGTTCGGTATCTGCTTGTGGTTAGAGACCACAACTTTTAGTGATGCTCACTCTCCCCCTCCCCCTCTCAGTAGGATGCAATTAATTCTGCCCAGGGACAACTTCATCTGACAGGAATAATATATATAGCAAAATACTCGTACCCCATGCACCACATTGCATAAATTTGCTCGGCCTAATAAGTTGCCGCCCGCGACAGCAAGTGGCAAGCAAAGCCACTCAAATGGAAATTGGTAAAGGATTGTGGGGCGTGTATTAAAAATTTCCTCAGCATTGGGTCACCAGCTTCTTGGGTGCGGTTCAATGTCGTCCGGCCAAACTTTTCACTTTGCATGAACATAAAATACATACAAAAATAGCACAACAACAACAGCAGTAAAAAAATGAGAAAACTTTTTAATTTATATTTAAACTTTCTCAAAGTGCTGAAAATGGGCGGCGTTATCTACGTTGGCCTCGTCTGCCTCGAATGCCAACTAGTTTGGGGGGGCAAACACCAAAAGGATTATCCAATATGTTGGACATGCATAAATTTAATCAACTGACATTCATTTGTCAATATTTTTATATATCATTTAATGTGCCATTTGCGTTTTTCTTAATACAATTACGAAAATATAAATCACATTTATTATTTGCACATTCCTTGGATCCGGGCATCCAAATGGCGAGCATATCAATATCATTCGCCAACGTAATTTACGCTTAATTTGTTGCCATTTACCACAAAAATGCATTATGCACTGCGGAGGCGCCTTTTAAATGTGCTGCAATTATTTGCAATGCAATTTTAATTGAGTGTTAAAATATTTGCGGCCAATTCGCTTTGCAATCAAAAAAGAAAAAAAAAAAAAACGAAAACCGATACGATTCGAGCTATCAATTAGGGATCATTGATAGCTTATCGCACCTGAAATCTTTAGCGAATGGAAAATTAAAAGCTGCCAGGTAACAGATTGCATTTGATTTAAGAAACATTATACCAATCTGTCTGTGAAGCTTGACCGTTATAGTCTACCCGAAGTGAAGTATTGGTGATGAAAGATAACATCTTCTTGGCTGCTCTTATTCTAATTAAGCTGCAATGAACATTAATCGTGCTTTAAGCAAGAATATTACTTCATCTAAATTTTCGGTTAGTATAATTGTCCATGGTGAAATCTTACATAGTGTGGCGAAGACGGACATTTTTAAAAAAGCGCGAGAGTGAAAGTTGTGTGTGGCTGAGCGCTGCTAAAAAACCACCCCCAATCTTTTATTGAAGATCGACACAATCAAACAATTGACATTTGTGGATAGACCTTACGCATCAAGTGTCCTAAAACACAGACGAGTTAACCTAGACTGCTAGATTTCTCAGTCCCTCTTCACTGCCAGCGATTTTGGCAGCAAAGAGAGCTTTGAACGGTATATGTTCAGCTTTAAACGGTTTATGTTCGATGTTGTATACTAATTTGAACTGAAACCCTATGCAACAGCTTTTTGGAACCTCAGTTTGACGCATTTTCTATCTCTTTAATACATCGAAAGCAAACGATCAGTCAGTGATTTCCTAGTCTGTGCTTAAACACACTAAAGAAATGTGAAGTATTAATTTAGGGCACACACATTTTGTTTGTTTGTGTGTTTATGTGAGTAGTATGTGCGTAGACTGCAATCATGCGTTTACATTGCACACTGATGATATGTGAATTATAATTTCATTATTAAATTGTCAGCTTATGACGATTTTTTCGAGCTTAAACTGCAGTACTGCCCTTTAACAGTAAAATACTACAACATATCAAACGGTCACACTGTTTTTATAGAGAGGTATAATTTAAAAAAATTAAAAAAAAAATTTAAAAATTTTATTTTAATTTTTTTTTGGTAATAATTTTAAAACATAAAAACCGGAAAGTTAAGTTTTGACTGAGAATAAGACCAATGGAAAGACTAGTCGGAATTTTACGAAAGCTTTCCGGCACCCCTATTTTGTATGAACTTAATGAACAGCACCAGCTGGTTGTAGTCAAGTAGAACGTCCACATCTAACAGAAGTGGCAGCAGGATCTCCTCGAAAACGAAAGCTAAATAGAAGACGAACTGGCAGATCGCTAAGAAAATGAACTTAGCCATTATATTCAAGCAATTTTGGTACTTTTAAGACAAAATTAAAACTATTTAAAATATAAAAAAATATATATATGTGTAATTTCGACCGTCATAAATATGAAAACTTTTAAATTAAATTACGCAGCCGCAATATGGTCAAGGCAAGGGAAGACGTGGTCGGATCTTTAAAAAATTTTGTCAGAATATTATGCATGCTATTTTTATGAAATGTATCAAATTTCAGGTCCATTACTTTAATTTTCGAGTTTATATCAAACATTTGACCATTAAGCCCAGAGAGCAATATAATTCCATATTTTTAGTTTCCAGTTATCGCTCATTTAGGGGACTTTAATTATAAAGCCTTTTAACTACTCCAATGGAAGCTGTGCAATTTTAGAGGTATGCTGTATTAGCGCTGTTACTGCAGGCTTCCCCGATATCGGGCAGCAAATTTTATGATATGTATGATCTATTAAAAACTGTGGCGAATTATGTGTCTTATTCCAAGTCATGATTCAAAGTCGTCCAAACGTATAAAAGGCAAAAGAGCTCAGAAGAAATCCTACTATTCTTTTAATTTGTATTTAAGGAAAGGGTTTGTAATGGAAGCAGTGACAATGGGCGCGTTCAGCAGAGACACTTGATCACTGATCAACTGTATAAAACTACTTTTTTAAATTGACGTTTGTTAACGATTAATGTAAATATCACATTAACAACAAGAGGAAAAGTAGACTATGAAAATTACCATAAAGTATATCATTGATCAGGGAGCAAGTTCCTCTGCTTAACACGGCCAATGCGTTTCTAATTTTCCCTAAAACAGATAATGACGTATGTATGATCTAACAGCAAACTGGTACAAAAGCATTGCTGGTTTGGACTTCTGCAAAGTTCCACTGGGCGATCCCTAGCTTCAAATTTCAGCTTTTAGTTGAGAGACAGACATAGACATATCTTCCTTCTGTGAATTGCCCGAGAACGGAATAAGTAACATAAGTGCACACACACACACACACACAGTTGCTCTATTTGAAATTCTAGTCTATCATGGAAATTTCAGGCGCCATGTTGAAACTATGAAATTATCAATTAAGCCAAGGGCGGCTATCAATTACACGCGTGCACCAAATTGAAACCATAACGCGGAATATGCAGCATGAACAACAACAGCAATGGGAATGGGAATGGCATCGAAATGCCAGTACAGATGCGGCTAAATGAAGTGAAACAACATCGAGACATACTTACACCCAAGGGGTTGGGGTGTGTGGGGGGGTAGTTGAAATTTATTACAGTGGCACGAAACAAAGCGTAAAATTTTTGCTGCTTAATTGAAAAATATAAATTGTGGCAATGTGTGCGTATGTGTGTGTGTGTGGGTGCGGAAGTAAAGTCAAAAGCAGCACAACAACATTAATAATGTTGCCAACGGAAATAATAAAAGCCATTTTAACGATGACGCCAAAAAAAAATAAAAATAAAAATAAATGAATGATATATACATAAAAATGGCTCAATATTGTGGGAATTGGCAAAACGTTATGAAGTTTTGCAGTCGTAACTGTTAAATAAGTTTAATGTCTCCGCCTTCTGATGGCCAATTAAGGGTAAGCAGAAAGTGAAACTGCGACAGCAGCGGGTGACCCGGCAATTTACAAGCGGAAAAACGACAATCAATGCGGGTCAATATTTGTCAGTCGTAAACAGTAGCGGCAGCAGCAAAAAAAAAGGCACAAAATCACACTGCCAAAAGGCAAAGAAACACACAAAAAGTCAAGTGCAAACAACACAAAAAACGACATGCAGGTAGCGTGAATGGGTAAAAAAAAAATATACATACTCTCACCCACCCACACACACACACACAACAATTATCGAAGCATCCTTTGATGATGAGCTTCCTGCACATCAAAAGCCAAAAATAGAGCAACGAAAAGGCACACCACATCACATAAAAAAATATAAAAAAATAGAACCGAAAGGAAAAAGGATTGAAATGGGTAAAAACGTAACGAACAAACAACATGCTGTGTTGTCAGCCACACGAATTCCATTTGGGTGTATGGACCAAAATCCATTCCCTCTGCATAGGTAAAAGCAAACACACCTTGACTTTTGGTCAGATATTCTGATTTGTTTGAGTTTCTACTTGCCGAGCTTAACAAATTAAGCGCTCAATCTGTAGGCCACCAACCAGACCTGGAAGGCAACAGCAACTAATCGCCAATCTACAGGGCACACACACACACACACACTTATAAAGCACTTCTCGAAAAAAACAACAACAAATGTATGTTTATATGTACCGGACCCGGTAGGTAGAGGCAACTCTTCGTTAGTTTTGTTTGTTAGTTGGCAATGTCAATTCACGCCAACTGCGTGGGGCGGGCGGGCGGTCTGTCGTGTTGACGCCATTGTTTGCCTTCTCGAATCAGGCAACGGTCACCTCGTTAGTGCCTGTCGTCTGTCTGTGTATGAAAAGCAAGTTTTGATGAATTTATTCGCTAAACATGTTTATTATTTGCTAGTAAATCACACAGCAATTTGACAATTTTAAGCTGTGTGTGTGTGTGTGTGTGTGTGCTTTGTTGATTAATGGCCACACACAAAACTGACAAACAATTCATTTGGCATGCGGTGAAAAGTGACTGCCGCCTGGTTTGAGGCAACTGTTGCATACCTACAATTGAATCTAGCATTGAATCTTCAAATACTTTAAGCGGCATAATTAATTTAAAACCTTTGTAATTAATAAATAACACCAGCTTGTAGTGGGCGTTGCCACGCCCCCTCCTTCACCCACAAGCTACAGCAGATAAGCGGGCATCATTAACACTGCGGCCAGTTGGGCTGTTTAATGGATTTCATTCGTCTGCTTGCCGGCGGGCGGAAACGTGCTTGCCACAATTAAGCAACATGCTTTGGCATAAACCGCTTTAAGCGCTTTTCCTGTAACTAACCATAATCATAATAATAACGGTAAATCCATTGCGCTTTATGGAAATCACAGTTAGACCACACCTGGCTATAAATAAATACGTACGCATTAAATGGATTCGTTAATTTTCCTTACGTTTATTGACAAATTAGAGAAAATGTAACTTGAAGGTTGTAGCAAGAGTTTTGCCTTTTTCATTACATCGGTCACCATACTGTTTTAATTTATGGGACAAAAATCATGCGACAAGAAAAGTCTTTTTATACTCTGTACCGAAGGCACAAAGAGTATATTGAGTTGTTGTGCAAATGTATGTAACAGCCAGAGGACGCATCTCCGACCCTATAAAGTATATATATTCTTGATCAGTCCGTCTGTCTGTCCGTATGAACGAAGAGATCTCAGAGATGGTAAGAAATAGAGGTTTGAGGTGTATGGAACATATATTTCTTATACTTGCAGGCAGATCAAGTTTAGTTTTGATTTTTGCCACGCCCCCTGCCTCCCCCGCAAATTGAAAAAAACAAAATAACTCCCACAATTTTCAAGATAGATAGTTCGAACATTCTAGACATATATTCTACTACTTATTATGAATAGACCCGCCATACATCGTTTTTCGATCAGATGAACGATATTAGAGCTATACGTAAAAGAAAATAAAAACCAACGACGACAACAACAACACCGCAGCGATTGATAGAACTTACGAGAAAGAAAGCTAGAAGAAGGCAATAGCTAACTGGTAATTTCCCAATTGGACCTTGCTTGACGGCAGGATCTAATGGGTCTGCGCCGCTCTGAGTTTCCCCCCGCCTTCTTTCCCATAGATATTTCTGTAAGTAGGCAAAGACCAAGTATGAGAGGAGCGATGCAATTGAGATGACGTGATTCCCGCGTGACCAATATGGATACCTTTATGTTAATAGGAAATTATATACAAATTTTATAATTTTACGAGTTATGTACTAGGGTAATTCTACTCATCATTACTTATCGAGAAATGATTTTGAAAAACCTCACACTTTAAAGTTATCCGTTACGTACAAACAGGTACAGAGTATATTACAGTCGGGCTTGACCGACTTTCTTACTTGTTTCATATCATTTTGAAGATAAATAATATTAAATTAATCGTACTTATATCAAATTGATAAGATAAGAAATAAAATGAGAAAAAGAAGAGACCAAAAATGCTTATTATCGAAAACTTAGGCACCGTAGAAAAAATATAAATAGTCCCTTAGACGTTTGCCCGCACGCGTGTGCGGTGGCTCACTGCGTTGAGACGTCATTCTATTCGTGTAAAGTGCGAGGTCCCGCGTTCGATCCCCAGACAAGGTAATGTTTGATAACTAACAAAAATGTTTAAATTTCTTTCCTTTCCAAACGGGCTATGGCGCTTAATATTTAACATAATCATTAAAATTCTGAGAGGAGGGAATATACATAATATAAAATATTACTAATATAATATGTATATGCGCCCTGAGCCAATTCCTAATATTTTTTTTTTTATTAAAAAAATACCACTTTGATATTTTTGAACAGGGCAATTTCATCTGCATCTTATCGGATTTTTTTGATATGAAAAAATGTCATATTGAGTCCCCTGATCATATCATTTTTTTTTTCTGTGGACTTTTCTTGTGCAAAAAATAGTTGAACCTGAACCTGTTCCGAACCAAAACTTTTTAATTGGTTTAGCCAAGGTCTTAGTTAAGCGTTAGACATAAAATTAAATAAAATGTTCTACTTAAAAATGAAATTTAATAATAAATAAACTTGTATGTTCAATTTAAAAAAACCTAGTATTTTGGAATATTTTTTGAATATTTTTGGAGTAACCTAGAACCTCAAATTTCAGAACCCTAACCATTGGTTAACTTTTGTTCAAGCCTGCGAACCGAACCTCCGCAAAAATTATTTAGGTTTGCAGCCCTACACAGATGCTTCGTAAAGCTTTCGAAATATCCAAAGGGCATACAGAATTTAAATTTTTTTTTATTTAAAAATCTATTTGGAAGGTTTTTGTATAAACCTATGGTATTGTAGTAAAAAAAGTTTGTTTAAAATTGAAAACTTCCCCCTTTTAGCTATGGTTATTCTTCGATTTACTCGTTTTCTATAACACCTACATAAATATAGGAACAAACACAGATTCAAATGGTTGCGCACATCCATTGGCAATTTGCCCACCTTGGCTTTCAAATACTCAATTCGCAGCATGATTTTAAAATTGTCATGGAACTTAATAAAGCAATTTTCACTTGTTTTATTTGATGATACAAATCAGGAATACTCCCACATGCACAAACCATCATATCACACACTTGGCGGCGGGCATCATCATCATCAATCACTGGGGCACACGCGACTTTGGTCCCGCTGGCTTGGCCAATGTTATTGTTGTTGTTGTATTGGCAGGCATGACATTGCAGTTTTGCGTCGCACTTGGACTTTGGCTTGGGCTTGGGGTATACACACCCATAATTGGCAATTCATGCCGGAAACAGGCCATTATGCCGCTGTTAACTTATTAGTTGGCCATGAAAACGGACGCGACTGGTTAAGGCCGCTGCTGCAATAGTTGTAAGTGGGGGCTCGATTTCTGTGTATCGGTTGCTGCGTCACTTTTGAGGGTGTCGGAAATGTGCGCTTTTATTAAATATAATTATCCACCCCTCGCCTCCACAGAAACATTGAGCGACAGGCGTGAGTATTATGTTTGGCCATGTCTTTGCTTCGGATTGCCAACTCATTTGGCCCTGCGGCTGGCATTGTGCAGGTGTCAAATTGATGGCCATAATAAGCTGCTTAATTGGAAATGCAACAGCCGCAGGCTGAGGCTATAAATACATACATTAGCATATGTCCGTCCGAGAGAGAGCGTTAATTACACTTGGAATCCTCTTAAGCCGAAAATGCCTTTCAGGCAGGTGATGGCGGCATCTAAGAGCAGGCACTACAATATATTTATGGGCGGCTATAAAAAAAAAGGGAAGTGGCACATGCAAATTTCGCACATAAAATTACAAAATCTTATGGTTAATAAAAAAGTGAAACAGAGTGGGAGAGTGGGTGAGAAATTAACATGGAAGCCATGCGACGGCATGCCTCATGTGTTGCAGTTCAAACACAATAAAAATTATGCGTGTCATAAATCCAGCTGATGAGATTTCGTCCTGCCAAAAGTCGTTATCGCATCAAGACTTGAGCAGAGCAAGGGTGCGGGGGGCGATAATAATTTTCGCCTAATAATGATGCGCGTTATGGCTTCACGCCGACACGACTTGTCGTTGCTTTGGTATGCCATAACTTTGCATGTCGCTTCAGTGCAGGCAAACAAATGACGCCAAGCGAGAGAGAGAGAGAAACGCGCCAAAACTCAATCATAATCTGTGGCCATGGCATTACCCTTACTCCTTACTCCTTGGTCCTTAGTCCTGGTAACGTCATGACAACTTCCCGGCAACGCATTGCAATAACTTCTCGTTTTCTTGGCTGCCTTTTCTTCTTATTGTGCAGTTGATAATCAGTGGCATTGGCATCATAAACAGCAGCCAGGAAGTAGATAAGACACTTGCCACACTGGCTTAACATGGCTCTTAATATGTTATGGAAAGGGAAGAGGGAAAGTGGCAGCAGCACATACTATAGTATATATATTGTGCGATTAGGTATCATGAGCATAAAAAGAGAGAATTTTGTTACAATGTTTGCTGGCAAACACACACACACACATGTGAGGACACTCCTCTGGCTAAGCATGGCAAATTAGGCTTTTGATTGGGCCAAAATGCAGCCATGAATAATTTATGGCCATTGCCAGTGGATGTGGATGTGTATGTGGACAAAGCAAAACCTCCGCATAATTGCCTTTAAATGTCTGGCAATTTCAAGAAGTTAAAACATCTACGCCTTTTGTTCAGCATTTTGTGCATTTCCGTTCAAAGCCAAAGCTAAAGCCAAAGCCAAAGCCAGGCTGTCGTCCTCGCTCTCAACATGTTGACAAGAAATTGCATAATTATGGCTTGCCGGACAAGCGGTCAGATCAACTCAACCGCAAGTGCTGTCTTTACTCGACGACGACGACGATGAGGATGAGGAAGTGCCTTAAACTACATTTTGGGATGCCAAGCTAGCTTGCAGCAGGACCACAACAGACCGCAGAACAGGTAAAGAATGGACATAAAAAAAACAGACTGAGGCTTGTGCATATGCATAAGCGCACCAGGATAGTGCAGCGGCAGTTAAAAGGAAGTGGAACAGCAGGAGGAGCCACTATGTTGCCAGTACAATGTGCAAAAAGTCAAAGCGGACGGAGAGCGAGCGGAACAATTGAATTGCATAACATGAATAGAAATGAATTGGCAGGCGGAGCTAAGGCAAACACTTGGAAAAATTAGTGGCTTAGTTGTTTTAAAAAATATAATGGGAGTTAAAAGACTGGAATTTAAATGAACAATTGAGCTCCCAGCTCAGAGCCGTGAGCTGCAGGTAAAGAACTGCAAGCCGGCTCTTTAGATATAGCTCTTAGCTCAGAGCCGAGAGCAGTGGCTTAAGAGCCGGTAACCGGCTTCTAGTTCTAAGTATGCCCTGAAAGAATGTTAATTCAAATTCTGCAATTTAGATGAAGATTTAAGCTCCTAGCTCAGAGCCGTGAGCTACAAGTAAAGAACTGCGAGCTAGCTCTTTAGATATAGCTCTCAGCACAGAGCCGAATGCAGTGGCTCAACAGTCGGTTACCAGCTTCTAGTTCCTAGTTTGCCCTAAAAGAAAGTTTTTAAAAAGTCTACAATTTTATGAGCGATTGAGCTCCTAGCTCTGAGCCCGGAGCTGCAAGTAAAGAGCTGCGAGCCGGCTATTTAGATGTAGCTCTCAGCTCAGAGCCGGTAACCGGCTTTTAGTTCCTAGTTTGCCCTAAACGAAAGTTAATTCAAAGTCTGCAATTTAGATAAATAATTGAGCTCCTAATTCAGAGCCGAGAGCTGCAGGCAAAAAGCTACGAGCCGGCTCTTTAAAAATAGCTCTTAGCTCAGAGCCGAGAGCGGTGGCTCAAGAATCGGTAACCGGCTTCTAGCTCCTAGGTTGCCCTGATAGAAAGTTAATTTAAAGTCTGCAATGAAGATGAACAAATGAGCTAGTAGCTCAGAGCCGAGAGCAGCAAGTAAAGAGCTGCGAGCTAGTTCTCGATCTCAGCTCAGAGCCGAGAGCGGTGGCTGAAGAGCCGGTAACCGACTTCTAGTTCCCAGTTTGACCTACGGGGGAGTTAATTCGAAGTCCTCAATTAAGATGAACAATTCAGATCATTGCCTAGAGACGAGAGCTGTGAGCTGGCTTTTAAGATATAGCTCGCAGCTCAGAGCCGAAAGCGGAGGCTCAAGAGCTGGTAACCGGCATCTTGTTCTTAGTATAAAATTAAAGAAAGTAAATTTAAAGTCTACAATTTAGATGAACTTTTGAGCTTCTAGCTCAGAGCCGAGAGCTGAGGTAAAGAGCTGCGCGCTGGCTCTTTAGATAAAGCTCTCAGCTCAGAGCCAAAAGCCAGAGCCGGTTACCGGCTTCTAGTTGCTAGTTTGTCCTGAGAGGGAGTTAATTGAAAGTCTGCAATTTAGATGAGCAATTGAGCTTCTAGCTCAGAGCTGTGCGCTGCAGGTTAAGAGCTGCGACCTGGATCTTTAGAGATAGCTCTCAGCTCAGAGCCGCGGGCGGTGGCTCAAGAGCCGAAAACCAGCTTCTAGTTTCTAGATTGCCCTGATTGAAAGTGAATTCGAAGTCTGCAATTTAGATGAGCCATTGACCTTCGAGCCGGCCCAGGAGCTGATAACCGGCTTCTTGTACCTAGTTTCACCTAAGAGGGAGTTAATTAAAAGTCTCTGAAGAATTGAGCAAGATTTGGCTTCTATCTCAGAGCCAGGAGCTACTTGTAAAGAGCTGCAAGCCGATTGCTGGCTTTTGTCTGTTTATACATAGCTCTCAGCTCAGAGTCAAGCTCTTAAACTGGGGCTCTAAGCTCAAATCAAAGAACTGCTACCCTTTGATCAAGAGCCGAAAAGAGCCCCAAAGCGTGGCTCTAAAGGAAAGCACACTGTTGCTGAGCCTCTGCTGCCTCGATTAGGATGTGCATTAGCAAAATTCTTGAATTTATAAAAGAAGGAAGATGTGAATAGAAGCAGAGACGTCCCCAAAATTTAATTCGCTGAGATAGTATTTCTGAGTCAGCAGAGAAAAGTAGTCCAAAGTTGTCTTAAGCACCCACAACAAACAAGCTTTATATCAGGGTTCGCCAAGAAGAGAGGAGAAAAAACGTGTGAAAGTGTGGCCTGGTAGCAAATCGACGTCGATGAGCTTCCTATAAAAAGTAAGTTAAGTTTGACTCTATGCCAATCAGTCCGCCATAAATTTAGAGAATGACGAACTGTGCTTTATATCTCTTCATTGTCTTCCTAACAAAGAGGGTACAAGAGGATCTCCATACCGTTTCTGTAATTATCTACAATTAATTTCACAGTTGACAGTAGCAATTTCTCTGCTTAAACTAATTTTTCAAACAGAACCTTTTTCAAAAACTTGCACTTTGGTTTGAAGATTTGTTTTAAAATTTAATAAAATTATTTTCAAGTGTACCTGTGAGAGCAGAGCAGAGCAGAGTTGCACTGGCAATGGCAAACATATCCTGCGGCTTGGCTAGCACCAGAAAAAGTTAACTGCTTGGCATTTGCATGTCCGTGTGGCATAAGTCTGTGTGTTTGTGCTCAAAGTTCATGTGGCCTAACCTTCTAATGCGAGACATTTATGCACTTTGTGCCAATTCTGCGGCCTGGCAATATTTGCATATACGCACGTGTTGCATGTCTTCCCGGTTAACACACAATTGAAATTGAACGGGTAACTTTAATAGCGAGTTCTGGCAAAAAGCATTTTTACACTCGATTAGTTTGTGTTAAGTGCAACAAACACACACACACGTGCACGTGCCAAAAATGAAACAGATTTTGGAGGAAAATTACAATAAACGAAAAACCATTGCCTACATTTCAGCGCCAGCGAAATAGAAAGTTAAGCACTTGAGACGTCTTAAAGTGCACGTCTTGGCTGTTGCCACCCCTTTTTCTTCTTTTTTTTGGTTAAATCGGCACTCACACAAGAAGCTTTTGTTCTTTTTTCCTTTATATATATATATTTTTTTTTTTTGCACAGTTGCACACAATAATGAAAATGTTGTTGTTTGTAAAATTCCAACAGCCGTTGCCAGCACACACTTGAGCGCCCACACACACACATACAGCCACACACCCTTATACATATGCGCGGCTACATTGCATTACTTCCGCCTCAGTGGTAATAATTTTAAAATCAATACAATTCAATAAAGTTTTATTACTGACGCTGACAAGGGAACGAGTTGGCTTCCTGTTTTTGCGGCTAAAGATCTCAAGTGAGGAAAGCAATTGAAAAATGCTAAGGGAATTCGAAAAAGCGGCTACCTTTGAGGTAGAGAGGGCGTAGCCAGGTTTCCCATTAAGGGGGGATGACAATTCCAGTTGATAGAATGGGTGATGGTGATTCTAAAATCGAGCTTCTTTCAGAGAAGAGCACAATAGGTATACCCCTATGCCGACTTTAAAGCTTCACACAAAAGCCTAAACACTGCATCTTGCAACAAACCAGCGAAAAAACTTTTCCTCCTGGGTGGTAGCAAGACTTAGTCGGGATTTACACGATGAAGCAAACTTCATGAAGTTTTCTTAGTAGGTAATGCATTGAAATACCTTCAAAACGGACAGCATTACTATTTAAAATTAATATATACGTGGGTTGCTATTTAAGTTTCTGGCCTAGGTCACTTCTAGGATCAATAGGACCAATAGGCCTTTTCCCAAAAAAAAGTTTGGACTTTTATCGATAAAAGCTCCATACAACTCTTTCATGTGTGACCTCGTTTGAAATCGATTAACGATTAATCAAAAACTTAACTCGGCAGAAAAATGGAATTATCTCATTTTTCACAACTTTCGACGTGGGGATTATCACGACAAGAGTGCAACGATGAACTTAAATCTTTGTATGGCGATGAAGCACCATCCTATAGCACAGTGAAAAATTGGTTTAATGAATTCAATCGAGGGCGACGCTCGCTCAAAAACGAAGGTCGTCCAAAAACAGTCGTTGTGCCAGAAAACATTGATGCAGTGCGTGAACTGATATTGCAAGATCGTTATGTGACATACCGTGAGATAGAGGCATCTTTGGGCATTTCTTCCACCAGCATACATTCGATATTGCATATTCACCTGGGCGTAAAAAAAGATTTGTTCTCGTTGCATCCCGCACAATTTGACAATCGCTTAAAAAAAAGGCTCGTGTGGATTGGTGCAAAGAAATTTTGCAAAAATATTAACGCGGTGTTTCAAAAGACGTTTATAAGATCGTCACAGGTGACGAATCATGGATCTATGCTTATGAGCCCGAAATAAAACAGCAATCGTCCGTGTGGGTCTTCGAAGACGAGCCAAATCCAAAGAAAGTCGTTCGTGGAAGAAGCACTTCGAAGCAAATGGTCGCCTGTTTCTTCGGTAAAACTGGTCATGTGGCGACTGTTCCGCTTGAGCAACGTACGACGGTCAATTCTGAGTGGGACACCACAATTTGTTTGCCTGAAGTCTTCGGAGAAATTCGAAAAACGAACCAGAGAAGACAGATCATTGTGCACCATGACAATGCGAGCTCTCACACATCAGCTCACACCAGCGCCTTTTTGACCGCCCAAAACGTCGAATTGATGGCGGAAGCCCTGACTTGGCACCCAATGACTTCTTTTTATTCCCGCACATCAAGGGAAAAATGCGTGGTCAACGATTTTCGTCGCCAGAAGATGCTGTTGAAGAATTCAAAAACCATGTTTTGGAGGTGTCTCAATCGGAGTGGAAAAAGTGCTTCAACAATTGGTTTGAGCGCATGCAAAAGTGTATAAATCTTGCTGGAGAATACTTTGAAAAACAATAAAACCATTTTTGATCATATATATTCAGAAAAAAAAACGTTTCAATAGTGGCCAGAAATATATAAAGGTTTTCAAAACGAGGGTATAAAGGCTACCCGTAAATAAAAATTAGAAGAAAAGGAAAAAAAAAACAAGAAGGGGTGCTAAAATTAGAGTAGAGCACGACGGGTAAAAAAAACAAAAAAAAGAAAAAAAAAAAAAAAAAAAATGTAAAAAGACCGACGGTAGGCTATCTTCAATTCAAAAAAAAAATATTATAATTAATATACGAAACAGATAAAAAATAAAAGGTATGGTATCGTCAAAAGTCTACTTGACCTAACTGTGGCATGTAGTATGTCGATAATTCTCCTTTGCATGGTTCCGATCGATCTGATTACGGTTGATTTAAAAGACGCGCGGGTTCCGAAAAACATTACGGAATCGGAACTCGACGGGATTGAATTTAAAATTAAGTGTTTCGATCAGGACGCGTCGGTATAGACTAAGGTCGGGATAAGTATGAAAAGGGATTGAATACAATTTTTGTCCATCTCTAGACTAGAGAGTCAAAATAGAACTTCACGAAGCAAACTTCATTATGTAAAAGCGTATGAAGTTTTAAAATTGCTTTAAATCGAAATCAAAAAGATCTTCACGAAGCAAACTTCTTCACGACGGGATTTACACGATGAAGCAAACTTCAGAAGTTTTTTAGTAGCGAGAGACTAAGTGTACTTATACTTTTCGTTAATAGGTCTAAAAATAATTTACGCCTACAAGAAAACTTTATGAAGTTTGCTTCATCGTGTAAATCCCGACTTACTCTCTAGCGCTCTCAGCACAAACGTTTGTAAAAAAGTGAGAGTTAATTGGTGTGCGGGTATCAAGCAACGCAAAGCGGTTCTGACCTACTTCATCAAACGCTGGTCAGAGACTAAAAAATGACAAACAGCGGCAAAGGACTTGCATACCGGTTGAAAATTTAATTTAAAATTTAAAAACTATTTATCCATATGTAAGTAGGGGCAGTGGCCCCTCTGGCTACGCCCTTGGCCAGAGTAAAAAACTTTTCAGCTCAACTTTGACATGGCTGATGTGGATGCTCACCTGCTGTTGCTTTTGCCTTTGCTTCGGCTGCTGCCAGCGAAATGCCACCTCGAATTGCTGGCAATTAGAATACGTTTTAGAAGCAAATTGCCTTCAGCGAAGAACTTATGACAACGCCCATTTGTATGCAAATGCCAGAACTGGCAGCTCCGGTCAGGTCAGCGACTGCCTGGCCCTGTCTTACTTGCTGCCGCTGCTCCTGCTGATGAATCAAAGTTATATGGTGGCGTTCGCCTCAGTGTTACGCATCGTTATGCACAGCGGCAGATGACTGTTATTAAAATCAGCAGAAGGAACAGGAGCTGGGAGCAGCAGCTGTGCCAAAGCTGGGGGACGCATTCGTTTAATGTCTTAATTTTGCACTCATCCAAGTGAAAAATTAAAATGGCTTTTGGTGTTGTTGTTGTTCTCCCTTCTTAGCGCTTATTAACTGCAGCAGGTGAAATAGAGTCTAATTTTTGTCGGCCTTGCTTAAATATTAATAAAGCGGCGACGCCTGGCCACAAAATTGTTAAATTGAAGCTAATAAAATTTTGCCATTAAGCGGGCGTGGCCATTGCCCACATTTTATGGCCCACAAATTTCATGGCGATTAAATATGATGGCAGCTCATGCATCTCATCTTTGCCTTCCCGTTCGGCTCCATTGCGTAATTGTGGCCAAACACTTTGCGGGAGTGAAAACAATGGAGCAAAATTTTGTACCAAAAAAAAGAAACGAAAGAAAATTAAAGCGCACCAAATGCCAAAGGGGGAGGGAGGAAAGGGGGGGTTGGCGTTTGTGCAAATTATGGTTTAACACCTCATTGAACCCAACTCTCTCTCTCCCTTTTTGGCTGCTGCCTCTGAAGCTGCGCAAAAATTTGAATATGAATTTCATATTCAAATGAGTTTTCAAAGACTTTTGTTCCCGCTGCTAAGGGAAAATAGAGTTAATTATATATAAATTATGGCTTAAAGGAATTGCAAATTGGCCGCAATAAAATGCCATTTAATTGCATATCAAAATTTTCAAGCTTTAAAACGCAGCAGCAGAGCCTTAAGCAAACATTTCATATTTGTATGTAAGTAAAACCTAATTACAACTAATTAGTATTTGCACAAGTGACAACCTTTGACCCAAATGCAAACAAAAACATACCGCACACACACACACACACACACAGACACAAACACAATTGTGCGGCGAGGGCAGTCAACAAGCCAGGCCCAGACCGGTCAGCCACTGGCCAGCAGCCAGGCAAATAAACACAACGCTTTGATTAGAAAATTTCATTACACGAAATCGAACATTTGCCCATGGCACACACACACACACACAGACGCGCGCTCACGCACACTTGCAAATACAATCAGTGCCAAGGCAAACAAATAAATGCACAAAGGCACAAAATGCATTTGCTGGCCATGCATCATCAGTTCATTAAAACGCGCAAATGCATCCAAAACTCCTCCTCCACCCCCGCACACACACACACTAAAAACGCAATTTAATAACGCCTGCAAATGAGCATCTGCCCGTGCGCCTTGTGTTTGTGTCAAATTTTATGGCCCAAAGGCGCATATCAAATGAAATCGACAGGCTCCACAGCTCAGTCGCCATTGGGTTGGTTGCCATGCCGTTGCACTATTTGTCCACAAACGGCCAACTCAATTTATTAACGCACACACACACACACGCACAGAGGACCAGAGTGAGCGAGCCATCTAGACAACATATGTAGGCATAGGCCCAGACTGGACCAACTGGCCGGCAAAATTATTACAAATGCATTTCGCCAATGACTTTGGCTGTTGCATACTCCTGGGATTGGGGCAACAGCAACACGAAAATGATAAATTGTCTGGCCCAGAACAGAACAACATTCTCTCAACTCACTTGTACATTTTTGCACAAGAAATAACGTTTTTGAAAAGACTCTTAGTTCATATGTAACTTACATTGCACTCTTAATTGAAAATGCAAATTTGTACATAATGACCAGAGATTAGTCACGAAACGAAATATGGTGAGGGTTCTGGTATGTCCAAAAAAGAGCATTTCGATTTTCAAAAATTAACAAATAAACCAGCTCCTCACCGGGAAAAGCAAGTTAGGAATGCCCTTGGCCTCTTATAAACCACAACGAGGAAAATACAATTAAAAAAAGGACATAGTCGGGAAACCGCCAAACAACCACTGATAAAAGTCAAACACAATTTATAACGGACACAACCGGTACTTGCAAACACCAACAAAAAAAAAAACACACTGTATGTGGGGTGGTGCCTCGACTCAACGCCTCGCTCGGGGGAGTTTTTTTCTTATTGTTGTTGTTGTTGTTGGACTGCTCTCAAACTCAAATTTCAAAGCCATTGCTATATTGGATTTAGGAAAATCGTTTAAGTAAGATAGTTTTGAATAGTCAAGCTATTAAAAAAGCAGAGAACAAATTTTAAAAAAAGTTCAAAGATAAGGGATTATTTGCAGTTAAAATTTAAAAAAATCAGGTAAATATTTTCGGAGATATTTCCATATTTGTAAGACGCATCCTGGCTGCATTCACATCCATATTCTTCTTCTTCTTAACCAATTGATGAAAAGAGGCAATTCAAAGAGGATCAAGCTCAATGACTCAGTTATACCACATAAACCTTCTGTCAGTTACTTGGGCATAAACCTGGACTGGTAGCTGTTACCTATGCCAAAGCTGACAAATTGAACTGGCTTCTGAAGGCGATATTAGGGCTGTCTTTTCGTGCGAAACTTCTAATTACAAGATCAATTATTATTATTATGACAGGTCGTCTCCTTTGCTCACCCTAAAATGGCTGCACGTGTTATGAAACTTTTCTCTGCCTACTGGCGATCTATTTTTTCTGTCCTTATAACCTTGTAAATATTTGTAAGGATTGAGTTCCGTAATTCCTTTTTGAAAATGATGTTGTTAAAGCCGTACTCCCAATTTATGAAGATCTCATCAACGAAAGATTATTGAAAAGATGTGTAGGTGGCAACAAAAAAAACAATGGAAGTAAATTTAATCAGTTGATAACTCAAACGTAGAAGCAAAGCTAACTTCGACTGTGCCGAAGTTTAATAAAAATAAACAGTTTGCTCCAACTGATTTAACAGGTAAATATATATATGGGAATAGATATCAGATATTAAAAAATTTTAAATCATTGATAATAAAAATAGGATACCATAAAAAAAACTTTCTTAGTAAAACACATTTTCCGACCGATCAGTCCTATGGCAGCCCTATATGCTACAGTGTGATCTAATTTTGATAAATTTTTTCAATATTATGTGAAAGTTATAAAACTAATATATATCAAGATTGGGGACGCTACGATAAAAAACAAAAAGTTTTTCTCACTAGAAGTAGTTTTTTGACCGTCCGTTTATATGGCGGTAATGCTAAAGTGATCCGATTATGATACATTTTTTCCGAATTATGTGAAATCATATAAAACTATCATATACCAAGATATGACGCTACGATGGAAAACAAAAAGTTTTTCTCACTAAAACTTATTTTCCGAACCGATCGTTCCGGCAGCTATATGATATAGTCATCCGATTTTGATAAATTTTTTCGAAATTGTGTGGAAGCATATAAAACTAATATATTCTACGATTGGACACGTGATTACAGTTTAACAAAAAGTTTTTCCCAATTAGAACTAGTTTTTTGACCGACCCTTTATATGGCAGCTATATGATATAGTCATCGCTTTTTGATCAATTTTTTCAAAAATTCTGTGGAAGCATATAAAACTAACATACACCAAGATTTGTGTCGCTACGATGGAAATCAACTAAGTTTTTCAACTAGATTATTCTTAGACCGATCGTTCTATGGCACGCTATATATATAGTCATCCCGATCGACCGGTTCCGACCATTAGTTGCGTGCAAAAGAAGACTCTGTGCAAAATTTCAGCTCGATAGCTTTTAAAACTGAGGGACTAGTTCGCGTAGAAACAGACAGACAGACGGACAGACAGACGGACAGACAGACGGACGGACGGACAGACGGACAGACGGAGATAAGGCTCGGCGAATAAATGAAAATCTAGATACCAATATGTATAATACAAACTTTTTCAGTAAATGAATAAAACTTCATGGCTGTAACAATTTGGATGAATGGTAAAAAGAACTTGATCTATTAGGCCTGCTGGTGCTGCAGAGGGTATGGAATAGAAGACATCATTTAGGATGTCGGCCCAATAAAAAAATAAGAATACTTGGAGGTAAGAGATTTTGATTCAAAAGTAAATGAGATTAAGATTTCTTAAAAAAATTAAAAAAAAGTTTAAAAAAACAATAATTAAATAAAAAATAAATATTTTGTCTAAAAATTCTCTATCCAAGATAAATCTTATCCAAATTCTATAAAGGGTTTAAAAAAAATCAACTTTGCTTGCACTCTCGTTTATTTAATTTACTATCCTAAGAAACAATTAACAAATATTTTGCTAAAAATGCATAAGAATTTAATTTATAAAATATACAAAAAGAATTATACGTTTTACATTTTTCTGAGTGTAGGAATGATCGGTCAAGTTAACGGGTTAAAAATTATATATAAAGTCTTAATTAGCGGGCTAAATAAACTATATATTAGGTAATATTAGTAGGCTAGTCTTTATCCTACAGCTAAATATTTATAGATTGGTTTTAAAACGGGTTAAATCTTAATGTTAAAAAGTAAGGGAAGGTTCCAAATTTTCAGCATTAAAATAAGTTATAAAATTTCAATAGACACAGTAGTTTTAGACACTGTTAATTTTTTTTTTCAGATTAATCATACGCCTGGTGGGATAATGCTTAACTCTTTAAGTCAAATCATATAATTCAATATAATTAAACACATATTTCCCAAAGGATGCGTCATTCTGCAGTTGGCTTCTTCTTCTTTCTCCCTCATCAACTGAGCATACACATGCAATAGTCCCTTCCACACCAGCTCTGTCTCGTTCCTTCCCTCCATCCCTCATGCATTATACAGCTCTTGTTTGGCTCTAAAGTGCTCGTTTAGCGCAACGTTGTTGTTTTTGTTGATGTTGTTGTACAATCATCAAACGGTTTAGCTGTAAAACTAATTGCATTACATCAATTTTTCTGTTAAAAGTCAATAACCAATCAAACCGACCAGACCCCGGACGAAACGCGGTTCAAAGTTTGAAAACGTGCAGTTAAATGCACACAGACACGCACGCACACACACACACACACATGGCCAGAGCCAGTCAGTGGTCAATTTAATGGCCAGGGTCAGAGAGGAGAGAGACAGCGACGAAATAATGACAGGAGTAATCACATTAGCCCCATATATAAAAACTTTTTGCCCAGCTTGATCCGATCTTAGGGTTGCCATGTGCCAGCAAAATTCTCATAAATTGAGTTTCATATATGAAATTGAAAATAAACCAGACAACCCTGCAGCATGCGGCCTGCACCACTCCAACAACAACAACGATGACGTGTCCATGCAGCCAATGTCAGTGTGGCGCATTTCAAACCTTCCCCCTGCCCATTCCCCCAGCTTTATGGGGACATTTGGCGGCGGCGGCGACGACGACGAAACCCGGCGACCAGTTGACCAGCCGCGCAGCGAACGTTAAATCGTTAATTGATTACGGGCCAACATTGATTGTTGTTGTTGTTGATTTTTTTTGTTTGTTTGTTTGTTCGGGTTGGAAAATACATTTTTCCACCGGGGGTCAGCTCTAATGAGCCAGCCATGTGAGTACATTCGTCTAACACAAGTAATATGCCACCCGGCAGCCATTTTAAAACTAATTGTTAAGCAAGCGGGCATGCGATCCGGAGTCCGAATTCGAATCCCAAAACAACCAGCACCCAGGTCACGTACGCATACAGAACAAACGCACAACCGCAAATACAGACAATCTGGTCGAAATATAGAACCGGGGAGCAAACAAGCCAAAGGCAAGTAAAAACTCAACTGGACTATGTAACTGATATTACAGTTAAGGCGGTAACGAGTCTGCATCCATACAAAAAAAAAAAACAACAGCAAGAAACCCCACTCATCATCATGCCCTGCCACTCAAAATTCCCACAACAAATGCCAAAGGGCTGTTGCCAAATTTTCCAAAACGCCCAAACTGTAGCACAGAGCGTAGATCCACAACTGGCCAAGCATGAAAATAAAATACGAATAAGGTACGAGAGTGTGTGTATGGCCAAGCTCCTGACAAGCATTTTAAGCAGCAATTATTTACTTGATGCCAAATGACAACAACAGGAGCAGCAGCAGCAGCAGCAGCTAACGCATGAGTTAGACTAACAAACACAGAGACAGCCAGGACATTGGATTTGGAAGATGATGCCAACAGCAAAAATTCAATTTAACTATTTTGCAAAATTCATTACGGGAATTCCTTTTCAAAGGCAAAACACAACAAGGAAAGAAATCACAACTCTGATAATAATGCATGCACCAACAAGATGAATGCTTGAAGCTACACTTAGAGAAAATATCACAAATGTAGTCACCAAAAATGATGGCAAAAAAGTTTTCATGTTTCATAAAATAAGAAAAGAAAGTCGACTGTTATATACTTATACCTCGTTTAAACACACAAAATTTATCATGATAAATGCCCTTTAAAGTATGCTATGTCCATGAATAGGAAATACTAAGAAAAAATCTTCGTTCATATTTTCCTTTACACTCATTTATTTTGTATAACTATAACCTCTCTGACAATATGAACAAATGCACAGTGTAAACTAAGTATGACTTTTCCTGGAAAAGTTTTCCATAACCTTGTTCGAATAGATAATTATTAAAGCAAATAAAGTTTGCATACTTTTATGGGCATTAATCACGTTAAATTTTTTGTGTATAAACGTAGTTTTAGTTAATCCAATTCCTTTAAAATAAAAAATGGGTTAAATTCTCACTTTCTCCTGTGATAAAGTGAGAGCAGTAAATGTCTACTGATTTGTTGCACGAATTTGATAATAAATTAATAAGCTCAAGACGCGCTTTCATCACTAAAAGATTTTACGATTATATGAATGCAATTAAATGTTTTAACTATTTTGTGTGATCCGTTTGCTCTGGAATAATAAATTTTAATATGTATTGCCTACTTTTTAGGGAGGTCTAAGAAATTATGAACTTATACTTTATATTGCCTACTTCTAGGATGAAAATGGCCGAAGGCATAATGAACTGACATTTACATAGCCTACTTTTTGGGGCAGCCGTGTATGTATAGCGTAGAGAAGAGAAGAAGATGGAATCTCTACAGATTTCCAGGACACATCTGATTAGGTCCCAGATTATATACATTTTTTGATTCTATCTTTAATTTATCAAATGTTAAAGCAGAATTCTATAACTCGAATCGAATATCGGATAATTATCGAGGAAGCTAAAAGTTCTGTCAACATAAAAACACAAGTTGTAAACTCTCTCAAAAAAAGTCTAAAAAAATTAAATTAAAATGGAATTATAAACTTTTCGGCAATAAAAGAAAATCATCAAATTTTATCTTGAAGTATAAAATATTTTTAATGATTTGGCTGTCCCAGTTGAAAAAAAAAATTTTCAAATGTATTTACACGGGGAAAAAAGATCTATTAAAATCCATTTGGATATTATAATATCCATTTTTTTTTACATTCAAAAAATTCATTTTCATATCCTTTAGTCGTTTTCCAGTTGTATAAGAAGCTGAATTTAACATTATTTAATCACAAATGGATGAAAAAAAGGGATATTTTAGTATCCAGTCTGAATTTTTATGGAATATATTCAATTGATCATCAAAGTTGTTGGTGAATCTTTATATGCTGTTGGTACGGGCCAACTGTATCTTTAGAAGATTTAATCAATGGCAAAAATAACGGCTGCAAACTAGTCCGGAACCAACTTCCTGAGAACCGGTTTGGTTCAGTTTTTTTTTTTAATTGAACGAACCGGGCCTTGAAACGAACCTTCCACATTTTTGACCCCTCGAACCTGAACACGAACTTATTCAAAAAAAAATTTCGGTTCACAATAATTATTAGTAATTTTACCAACGAAAGAAATTCTTAATGCGAATATTCAAAACTAAACTTTAAATGACTTTACGTCAGATAGCAAAGAAGGAAAGTTTATAAAAGCAATAGGTAGCAATGAACCTAAATCAAATATAAAATCGATCAATGTTATAGATTCCTTCGAAAATTGTCCAAGAGAAAAAACAAACATCAAAATAGCGATGACCTTCCAGGGTTAGAAACGAAGACTTACAAAATATTACGAGCATTTTTAACCCTAAAGTTTGTTCTTTTTAATCTGAGAGCTAGTTGAGATGAACAGCTCTAATCCTACACAAAAGAAAAAAACTCCGAGATATCTGGACTAAAATGAATCCCAATTGATGTCAGATCAAGGAGGTTGATCTCGGATTTTCTCAAACTAAGTAGGAAATTATATACTTAACTACGAATATTCCAATTCAAAAATTCTTGTCTTGATTTCGTCTAAAGCTCGAGTGTGATTGGTTTAAACTCGAAATAGGCTTATTTCAACAACACACGAGATTGATTTTCGTTTGTTATTTACTGTAAAGAGAGTGATCGAGAAACAAATTTCAAAATAGATCCTGGTTTCTTTACGATCTTTAATTTAATCTCGGTGCAGGATTTTTGATTTTGAAGAAGTGTCTTTACTTAAAATGAGAAACGACAGCAAAAACAAAATACAGGCGGTGTACGCGACGGCTGTTCGATTCGAAGCTCGAATTTAAGGGTTGTTTTTTTCTGTTGTTTTTGGACTGCCCGCGAACTAAAATTTCATGACCGCAGCTGCACTAAATCTATTATTTAATATTTTTTTCCCTAAGTAACGGTCATATTGATTAAAATTATTACGAAAATTCGCAGTACATCAAGGAATAATTTTTCATAATTTTGGCTGCCAAAAAATATCTATTCCAGAGGTCATATTTCGCGGTCCTTCGAGGAGTAGTCAAGCCAACTTGCCCCTAAATGTGCTTAAATTTTTGATACACCCATGCATTTACAGTTCCCAGACCCAAACGTTGTTCTAAGTGTACCATATTTTGTTCACTTCCCTGGGGTTAAGGGCACTTAATTAAAGCAAAACCCGCTTGATCCCCCCACACAAAAAAAAAATACTTTGTACAAAACACACTTTCCGGCTGGCCGACCTAAGCAACATTGTCTAGTTGCACTAATTGATGCAGTTGCACGGAAGAACACGTGTAGGACAAGTTTTGAACAAATCTACTAGCCTGCACTTTACCTACACATACATACATTCTGGGTTTCCAAGCCGGGCACGTTGTTGGTTGGTTGGTTGGTTGGGGCTGCTTATTTTAATTTCCGCCTAAAAAAGTATGCAACAAATTGAAAGGATTACGCAAAAGTTTATGCAATGCAGCAGTCAGCGTAACGCCAACTTAAAAGCGAGGAGACAAATGCGACAATTTAAGCGCGTTTTGGCCCGCTGGCGCACAAATTGTTAGTGGCGCAAGTGCAGCAACAACATGGCATAAAATTAATGTCGAGCAAAATGGAGAAACAGCAGACGCCACCAGCAGGCGGCAGTCACAGCAGTCACCAGTGAGTTGCCTTTGCCAGCTGATGCAAGGCGTTCCATTCGTTCCCATTCGGCGCCTCTGCAACAGCGTCAGCCAAAAAACTGATGCGGCCAAATGATGTGGGTCGTTTGTTGTGGGAGTTGCAACTTTTGTTGCATATTCAGCAGCAGCAGCAGCAGCGGCAGCTTCTTAAAAATAAACTTGGCAACGACTCTCAATGCACTTATATGGCCGCATTTTGTGGCAAATAAACTTTTCCAACTGGCAGCCATAAAAACTGTGTCGACTGAATTAAAATTGCTGTTGCTGACATTTAACTCTCGGTGTGACTTGTAGGCGCCAGTCATCTATGCCAAAACCAAAATCAATGAGACAGTTCCTCCCCCACCTCCGTCGGGGTTTGCAATTTGCTTTAGCTTTTGACTTTACGCATCTCCCGTGACGCATCAGGCACTCTAATGAGTGCATATTGTGCTTGCTGCTGCATATTGCAAAATGAGGAATTGTCATTTTGGGCTTTTATGCTGATTTTAACATTGTTGTTCAGTTCTTGTTGGCACCCACCTTCGTTACAGGCCAAAATTCTAGAGTGTTTTGTCACGTATTTGCCCAGTTCAGAAGTTAAGTTACAGCCACACAAGTTATGACATGTTGCTTTATTAAGCTTCTTGAAATTTAAGATTGCAGGTTTCAAGGGATTGGATTGGACTAATAAAGCACTCCTCCTATCAACCATATAGTGAAAACTTATTTAGTTCGGGAAAATCTATTAAAAAGGTACGAAGGGAAGACCCTGAATATAACTGCTGCTTATGCGGATGACTTCCATCTTTCCCTAGCTATGTTCGAGAGATATGTCAGTGGGTGGAAAATGAAGAAGTGTAAGATAAGTGTCAGACTCAAAGTCGCGCGCGACCAACCACCCCAAATTTAAAAACTAATAATAAAAGGGTTTAAGAGTGCGAGCCCATAGTTCACGAAATCCAAAACAAATCAGCTTTAAGGCCTCATTCCAGATGCCATAGAAACGTATTTCGGCACAATACTTCACATAAATAAGCTTTTTAAAAAATTCAGCTTTCACAGCTTTTCAAAAGTGTTTCATTCTACGTAATATTGTGCCGAAATCAGTTTCGATATCATCTGGAGGTATTCTCAGGAATAATATTATATTCAAATATAATAGAAAAAAAAATGTCGTGAATATTACATAACCTAAATTCACGAAGTTTAACTTACACAATCTCGAATTACGCACGGATCACGTACAAATGCACGAAAAGTCAGTGATTGACACACCGTGACACAGTGAAATTCACGTCACGCGCGTGATTACCTCTAGACTGAATACAAAACCTTCGACTACGTTTTTTCTATATTTTTGTTTTTTTAAAATTTTCAAATTGAATTTGCAAACACAAAAAAGTTAAGAATATTTAAATAGAGGCATATTTAATTGAGGAAACAGATTATCGATAATATTTCGATAACAAGGCAACCGAAGTTTTTTTCTTTGTGATTTTCGTGACAGCGAGGCTTAAACACTTTCGGAAAAATGGACTTATGAATTGTTGAGCAATTTTTTTGCATTTCTTATTATGTGAGATAAAAGGGTATAAATAAAAATTACAATTTTGGACTTTTTTCGCCTAAAACTTGAATAAAAGCCAATTTTCTGTCCGCTTTCTGCATTTGAAAGCTTTAAAATAAAATTAATTGTTTTTTGCTGTCAAATTAAAAAATATAACATTTTTGTTAAAATAAATGCCTTTACATTTTACGTCGAATAAATTTTAAATATGTTTTATTTTGAAACACTGGGCAGATAGAATTAAATCTACTCAGTGTAGCACATTTTTGTCTGTAATTATTAAGTAAAAATGTTTATGAGAATTAAAGTTAAAGGCACCTTTTAAAAAATCGGTAGAGAAGAACGGTTATCGATGATATATCGATAACTAGACAATATTGAACTTTTTTCATGCCTGTTTTCGTGTTTAGCGGCCTAAAATACTACAGAAACTGTCTAACGAGCAGTGTAAGTACATACATCAAATTGAAACATTGATTTAATTGTTTGATTGATTTTTAACTGAATAACTGGACTGGCTACAAGTGCGTATAAATAGAATTTTCATATTCTTTGGATAGGAAATTGTATCAGTAGCAAAGAGTTTAGAAATAAGAAGGGTAACGTAAACTTGGATTAGCCTTTTACATGTTAATTTTAGGTTCACTAACCTTTTTTTTTAACGCTCTTTCCAAGAAGTTTATAAAGTGCTGCCACAGTTCTTCAATTTGGACATATTTTTATACTCTGTACCGAAGGTACAAAGAGTATATTGGGTTTGTGCAAATGTGTGTAACAGCCAGAAGGAAGCATCTCCGACCCTATAAAGTATATATATTCTTGATCAGCATCAACAGCCGAGTCGATATAGACATGGATGAACGCTGAGATCTCAGAGATGGTAAGAGATAGAGGTTTGAGGTGTATGGAACATATATTTCTTTTTACTGGCAGGCAGATCAAAGTTTGGTTTTTTTGCCACGCCCCCTGCCTCCCCCGCAAAATCGAAAAAAAACGTATATCTTCTACAATTTTGGAGTTAGGTTGTTCGAACCTTCTAGACATATATTCTACTCATAATTTTTTATCGAGCGCCCCATACATTGTTTTCCGATCAGATAAACGATAGTAGAGTTGCCACCCCCGCAATTTGAAAAACACCTCAATTATCCCGCAATTTTGGAGTTAGGTTGTTCAAACCTTCTAGACATATATTCTACTCATCATTACTTATCGGGAACTCCATACATTGTTTTCTCGATCAGATAAACGATAGTAGAGTTGCCACACCGCAATTTGAAAAACACCTCAAATATCCCAGCAATTTTAGAGTTAGGTGTTTCTGGAACTCTTCTAGACATATATTCTACTCATCATTACTGATCGAACCCCAACACATTGTTTTCCGATCGATAAACGATAGTAGAAAGTTGCCACCCCATTGTTAATTTTAATAGATCAACCACGACTCTAAATGAGCACCAAAACATTATCAGCCTTGTTCTTAAATCCATTTCCGCAAAAGTTTTGTGCATAAGAAACCAAAGCTGCTTCTTAAACCGGTTTCAAATCGCAAATTTTGTGTGAAAGTGGAATTAAGCACAAGGCTGTATATTACTAAAATTAACATGGTTAATTAAATTAATAAAAATAAATAAAAGAGTATTAGATTGGTACAGGATTCGAACCTGAACCAGCTGAACTGCTGATCGCGCTCCGTGAATTTTTAACCATCAAAACTTTGCTGGATTGTAAGAGATTCGCAGCTCTGTCTTTAACTTATTTGCGGACCCCAACTCAGCACCTCGAACATAATTTTGATGATTTCATCTATATCGATATGTTTAGTCTTTAGCATTTTCCAGGATTCTTGCAAATCATCAGAATTCTGTAAATATCACATTAGCAAATTATTATTTAATTTCACATTTATGCTTAGTAAAAGAAAAACTCACCCTGGCCTGTTCCACCAGCTCTTTAAACTCTTTATCCCTTAGAGCCTTATACAGTCGGGCAAAAGCAACACTTTCGCGTGACTTACGCGATATTAGACTATAGATTTTGGCTCGCGGTAAAATCTGTACAGTTTCGCTTAGAAAAGTGGTTAAATCACGATGCAACATCATTTCCACGGGTACCACACGTGATATTTGATATGAACGCAAACGATTGGACAGTTTATCCATCAAACTGGTAACATCATAGCCCGATCCATATTCCGCCACATAGTCTATGAGATCAACAAAATCGGGTGCTGCACGCACCTGCAGCCAGGTCTTCAGAAACTCTTCGCTGCGTACAAATTCCACGGCTTCACGAAATTTAGGATCAAAAATATAATACCGTGCCGCTATATAGCCTATGCGACGTCGCGGCACCACATTACGAAAATCACGCAAATCCGAGCGTAGATCAGCCATGACCAGCGCACAGCAGACTATTATGCTGAATATTAAAAGTACATAGACCATGTCGTTGTCGTAGCCAAAAAAAAAGACTCTAATCGAAATTGTAGCTCATCAACTGTATTTATACACCCTCGTTAGTTTGAGCACACACAATATTTATGCTTTGTCTACGACGTCGTCTGGGTCTGAGGTGCTAATTGAAGCTTTCACTTACATTTCTGCATATTTTCCACTTACCCAATAAATAAACAACAACTTTCATGGCTAAACAACCATAAATCAAGTGCAAATTCTTTTGTCTGGCCAAACTGACTGTAATTGCTCCCATTTGTGCATTAAAAATCATGATTGATTTCCAGCCTCAGACTCCGACTCAGAAAAACCAGACACAATTTCGCACATTGTGTGTGTAAGCAAAAATTAGTATTCAATTGCGTGATTTATGCAATTGCAAATTTACGAGCCACCCGAGATTTAGCTTACATTTCCTGCACTTTTCTGCAGGCCAAATGTGACTTGAACGAAAGTTAAAGCTGGAAGTAAGTGTGAGGCCTATTTAATTTTGTAAGAATCGTAAACCATAAATTTGCATGCCCACGCGAACAATTGGCAATTTTGCGTAGGCTAAAGCATAAATCGGAACAAACAAACAAACAAACAAACAATCGAACAAACGAATCCAGTTCGAAGTGGCAATTGTATGGCCGTTTTCAATGCAGAACGGAAATAGAAATGAAAACGTTACATGGGCAAGGTAGGCAGAGGTAGACATGTTGTCCAAAGCCAGTTATCGGCCCTCCAGTGCTGAGGAGATCTTATGAATGGTAACATAGTGGAAACACACTCCTCGCCACTTGAATAGGTTTCATTCATTTTTTTACTATTAGAAATAGAGCTATATATTTTTGAAAGAAGGTACACCCAGAGAAATCTAGCACGATTAGGCAAGACTGAAATCGGCTTCAATTTAGTTTTTTTTTTTTCGTCTCGAATTTTCAAGAAGAAATCTGCTTCAAATCGAGAAGAATTGTGCGCTCGATTTTGAGCCTGGTAGCAAGGGAGTTGAGGCGTTCGCATTGCGCATAGCGAACGAAAAAACGAGAGCATTTCGTTCTCTCGCTCTCTGGCAACTTTGTTCTAAAATGCTTACTTTCAAGAAGATCTATTCTTGAATTCGAGAATATATCATGCTTGATATGAAGCCGTCTAAATTTAAAACCGAGCAGATCGAGCTTAAAAATTCATGCTTGATTTCAGTATTTTCTTTTTGGATCCAAGAAGATTCTGTCTTGCCGAACTTCTGACACGAAATCTGCTTGATATCAAGCACGATCTGCTCGCCTTTTTCTCTGAGTGTAGATAAATACCAAACATAGATCAAGATTGTTTTAGATTTGGAAAATAAATCAATTTCTTAGTTATGAAATCAGAGATCAGAGAATCAGAAACGAAACGAATAACGGTTATATTATTGGTAATTGCTTGGCTCGATAGCTATATTTAACCGTTACGTAACCGTTATTTCATAACCCTAGTTAAATCGTATCCAAAACATAGCAATTTGCAAAATCAGTTACCGTTAGCATACCCGTTATTCGTTTTGGTTTTATTCTAAATTAAAATATATGTTCTCAAAGAGATCTTCAATATTTTTTAATTATGGTCTGTAAAACGGTTATAAATCTAACCAGGGATTTATGCCGAAACGAATATCGGTTTCGGTACCGGTACCGGTTTAGGTATGTGCCGCAATGAGAATTTCGGTTAAAAGTTCTAATTCGGTTTTCAGTTAATATCGGTAATCATTTCCGATTCAGTACCAAGACTTTTTTTACCGGTACGTACATTCAGAAAAAAATCGACATAGAATTAAGAAATTATCTGTTCTATTATATATATATTATATATATAAAAGCTTTCTAAATAGCAGAAAAATATTTTCTAATTATGGTTCGAAATAATCGGACCTTAAATACGCTGGTAAAATAATCAAAGGGCTATATCAGCTCTAAAAACGCAGTTGAAAACATTGAGGGCCGATTTCTCACTTTTTACATAGCACTATCTGTCACATAAACTTTCAAATAGCAATACAATTTCTAACATTATCTGACATATAGCACCTATATAGAAGATGAAAAATCGGCCCTAAATCTGTCTGAGATTTCCCTTTCTTAAAAAAGGAAATAATATTTCTAAATTTGAGGGCGAAACTTGACTTAAATTAAGAAACTTTAAAACTTTCCAAAAATTTATATTAACAATTTTCTAACATTTCCATATTGTCGGGACAATTTTTCTATGACTAAGAAATCTTTTACATTTAATAAGAGGGTTTAGACTTATCAAAGAAACGTTTTTCCGCTTTTTAGAAACATTTTCTATTCTACATTTTCTCTACCGGTACGTGGCTTGAAATGGTTCATTTCGGTTAACGGTTCCGGTATTCTTCCCTGAATCTTACCGGTTTCAAACTGAAATTTCGAACTTATTTTTCTTGCGAGGCAAACCTTAAACTGGCCATCTTCTATAAAAAATATGACTCAACCTGAACCTGCTCCGAACCCATTTTTTTTGGTTTGGTAAACCAAAAGTTGTAGACATACAACAATATATTTGTTGTTCTATTTGACAATTTGAAAATAATGAAAAAAGAGAATCCGAACCAAAGGTTAAAAAAAATCGTAGATCCTCGATATCATTGATTAAAATCCATTTAGTTTGACATACCGTCATGTCTCAACTTAAAACTTTTGCTGTAACTGGGACCAAGGCAAGGCACTTCCTGGGAGTGCAAGCGAAATAACTTTTTTTCTCGGTGTGTAAACTTCTGATCAGGAATGCAAACTGGATCTGAATCAACTTACCGCAAATTCGTACTCGTCATTTTGAAAATAAAACCGGCTCGGTTAATTTTATCAACGAGCTAGCGCCTCCTTTAAGAATTTATTTGTTAATATGGTTAATTTTACCAGAATAATCGTTTAAGCGCCGTTTTCTCATCTTCATGTTTTTCAAATCTATGTGCTTTTTGGGAAAATTCATGTTGCCTACTTTTAAGCCGCGATTAAAATTATAAGCGGCTCGTTGTATACACAAGCATAGATATTTAAACGCAGCATAAAAGTAGGCAACACATTTTTTCAAAAAGCACCTAGATTTGAAAACTATGAAGATGAGAAAACGTTATCAGGCATGTTCTCAATTTGACTTCTACAGAAATTTGTCGAAATGGAATTGATTCCTTTTTTTTACAGCCCCAAAATGACAAATATTGTCGGTTTAAACATTTTTTACAAAACTTAACTTAAACCATTCTTATCTTCTAATAGGTGTATATGTTTGGAAAATTTTAAAAAGTCGGAATTCAGAAATGAAGAATAAGTATTTCATTTTAAACATTTTTTCTAGGATAATTTTAAAAGAAAATGGGATAAGTCGAAGTTCGTTTCAAAAAAATTCTGAAATGCATCAAATTTCACACATGGATCTTTTTGATCGAATCTTTTACCTAGTTAACCAAATGACCTGGACTGTGGCAACATATTGTGAATGCATGTGTGGTTGGTGTAAGAACACAGATGAAGCTGAATTGTTGCGGTTGGGTTTGTTGGTTACCGACGTTACCCAGGTTGGTATCCGTGCGTAATAAGCTTCACATCGGGCTGTTGCCTTTTTTCAACGGCTATTGTCCTCTGTCCGTTTGAAGTTTGTTTATGATTTTCGGATGTTGTGTTGTTGTAGCTGTTGCTGTTGTTGTTGTGCCAGGCCGAATTCACAAAAAACGGACAACCGCGTTTAGATTTTGTTGTGCGTATTAGTGAGATTTATGCATTTAGGAAATTAAACATCCTGCATATATAGAGCTGGGGCGAGAGTGTTTAAATTTTCAAGGGAGTGGGCACAAAGGTGTGCGTGTGCGACGCCACCGTTGTCATTAATTTTAAATCATGCGTAAAATCGCGTAATGTCGCCAACACAGCCACCAGCATCCTTTGGGCATCCACCACGCAACCACACCCATTCCCACTTGTATAAAAAATTGTTTTTGCGTGTTTTTATTTGCTGCTCGGCTGCCGCCTACTTATATGTACATTACATACATATATTGCATACATGTTGACTGTTTTTTATTTGCCTCGCCTCCAGCCACCCACCCACCGGCTGCTTGGCGGAAATGCGTTCGACCACATCAATCACGCGACATTGACAAATGTGCATATTTTTGTTGAAATTATATGGATAAAAAAATACAAAAAAAAAAAACAAGAAGGCCAGAGTCAGCCAGCAGCCAAGTGGCTGGGCAAATTATTGGCTACAATAGTGCTTCAAATTGGGCAATTTATTGCTTTATTGCTTTTACGTGTTTCGTCTGCGGCTTCGTGGCATTTTTTTTTCCAACAGTCTCGGCATGTGGCATGTGCATACGCTCTCTCCGTTGATAATTGCAAATTTAATCATGGCATAAAGTTTTTAAGTGCAGCACTTGTAAATACCTTAATTGTCATCTGAATGCAATGACTGACAAGGGGGTGGACAGACAAGGGGGGGATGGATTGTCAACACTTCATTTGCAGTGGCGCTCAAAAATTGGATTTGTCAGGGATAACGTGTTAAGCCATACAAAACCAATGTTTTACATTCGGTTTATACTTAAATTAAACTTTTTCAATTTAATATGAATCCAATTGGTGCTCAGTTGGGTTGTCAGTTGTGCCCAAATCATCTGATCAAAAACTGGTTCCAAAAATTGCCAAACATAGGAGTAGGTACCAACGATCAACCTACTTTATAACATCTCAGACCACCCGATCATTGATTGGAGTTAAGACTGTAATTAAGATATTCTCCCGATAACAAAAACATCCAAAAAATTTTATCTAAAAAAAAAAAAAAAAAAAAAAATAAAAAAAATTGTTTTAGAATCAGTATTTCAAAGTTCTTGTACACAATTATAAATTGATTTTTGTTCTTTATATATTAAAGTATATCTCCACTTGAAGCAGCATAGAGCGAAAACAAAGTTCTTCCAACGATTTCTTTATAAAACCAGGTGCCTTAGTTTATTCCAACTTGACCGGGTTTCTGTATGGATTGTGCGCATTCAAGTCTGTCGTGGACGACCTCTCTGACGGCTGACTGCAGAGTCATCTTCGGTCCATTTACGTCTTTTTATCTCCGTTGTGATTGACTCGTTTCCAATGTACTCCAGGAGGTTTTCAATCGTGATAGCTTGAGGTCGACATTTGTGGCATATTATCCTTAGGCATTTGTTCACGAAAATTTGAAGTTTCCTGCATATATGATAAATGATCATTGATCAGAGACCAGCCAGGTTCCTGAGCTATATAGTAGCATCGACTTTACGCTCGTGTTAAAGTTGCGCAGTTTTGTTTTCAGGTAAAGGAAGCGGGAACGCCATACCAGATGTAGCTTTAAAATGGCGTGTATAGATTTGGAGATGCGAGCTTCCAGCAAGAACACATGTATATCATTCGCGTAGTCCAGGTATTGTCTATTCTCTATTGAATACCATTCCTCGCCTCTCTATTCGCTGATAAAACACATTCTTACCGAACGCCATTGTTTAAGGTTAAGTCAGCGGTGTGACTGTCTCTCCAGCGAAAGGTTAGACCAAGGTGTATCTATTACAGGTGCGGCAGTCTTTTAAAAGCATTTATTTCATAGCTTACACATTGTCACGTTGTCTGTCTCACTCTTGCTCGCTTAGAAGAAAGCTACGAGTCTACAAATTTTGTGTATATGGTTGAGGAGGGTGATTCCCCGCCTTTTATGTGAATGGCGACAATAAATCCTTCCTTTCTCCTTCCTTCCTATCAACGGGTGTTAAGACACACTTATTGGTTGCCCACAAACCAATCCTTAAAATTGTCACTTCGTTCATTCCGTTTTTTTTTATGTCACATTATTATTCGTTTATGTAGTCAGTTAAGTTTCTGTATTCAAGCTCAGCGCACACATCACACAATTTTTGTATAGTACGTTTTTGTAGTTTATTCTTCTTCTAGATTTTCCAACAAACATCGCGTACCAAATTGAAGTGCAATTCCTGAGCCACTCTTTTACAAAACCCAACACCATCCAAATTTATACAGCAATGGCTCGCTCTCAAATTACTTCAATGCGCCGATCCATTCTCGGTCTTCTCAAGTTCAATCGTATTGTGGCCTTTAAGCCACATCTGCAGGTTCGTACCAAATGTGCCGATTCTACAAAGGGTGTTGTCGTGGGCATCTTTCAAAAAGAAGGCGACAAGGATGTCAAGTTATCGACGGGCGGCGAGAAGCTCGACGATCAGGTGGGCGGTAAGCTAAGCGAGCTGATCAAAGAAATGAGCCTGTCGGGCGTATTGGCTCAGGGTCGTTTATTTTACAATCTGGACAAGGAGTTCAACTGTGTGGCTGTGGTGGGTTTGGGCAAGGAGGGCATAGGCTACCGTCACGAGGAGATGATGGACGTGACCATGGAGAATGTACGTATCTGTGCTGGAGCGGGCGCTAGAGCTCTGCAGATGCAAGGCTGTGATACTGTGCATGTGGATGGTATGGACTATCCCGAATCGGCGGCAGAGGGAGCTGCCATGGCGGTGTGGCGTAACAATTCGAACAAGCGTAAGACTCAACGTATAGTGATACCAAAACTGGAGTTATTCGGTTCTGCGGACATGGACGCTTGGACGCGGGGTTTGTTCAAGGCTGAATCGCAGAATCTGGCTCGACGTTTGAGCGATACGCCTGCTAACCAGATGACGCCTTCAATTTTTGCCCAGGCCGCCATTGATGCCTTGTGTCCCTGCGGAGTAAGCGTCGAGGTGCGCCACATAGACTATATAGAAGCGCAAAATCTCAACTCGTTTCTGATGGTGGCCAAGGGTTCCTGCGAACCACCCATTATGCTTGAGATCAGCTACTGTGGCACCTCGCCCGAGGAGAAACCCATTGTTCTGTTGGGCAAGGGCATGACCTTTAACAGCGGTGGACTTTGTCTGAAACCCAAGGAGGGAATGTCAGAGTATCGGGGATCCATGTCTGGGGGAGCTGTTATAGTGGCGGCCATACGCGCCGCCGCAGCTCTTTCGCTGCCCATCAATGTGACGGCTGTGATACCGCTCTGCGAGAATATGCCCTCTGGAATGGCCGTCAAACCCGGCGATGTGGTTACTTTACTTAATGGCAAGACTCTCTGCGTCCGGGATACCAATTTAAATGGCACCGTGATGATGGCCGATCCCATGCTATATGCTCAAAGCACGTTTAAACCCAAGCTGCTGGTGGATATAGCTGCTTTAAGTATGGCCACGCGCATAGGTTTGGGTGCCTCCGCAACGGCTTTGTATACGAATAACTCGTTTCTGTGGAAGCAATTTCAAAAGGCTGGCGGTCTTACCGGAGATCGCATGTGGCGTATGCCTCTATTTAAGTACTTCAGATTTCTGGTCACGCCCTATGCCAAATATACGTATGATTTGTGTAACAAGGGTCAGGGCCTGGCGTCGGCTTGCTTATCGGCTGCATTGCTACATCAGTTGGTTCCCTGCGTTGACTGGGTGCACTTGGATACACATGGCACGGGCATGCTGTCAACGCACGGAGTGCCGCCATATCTGCTCAAGGATACCATGTCTGGACGACCTACGCGTACCATAATACAGTTTCTGTTTCAAATGGCTTGCAAATGAGAAGGGATAAAGGAGAGGGAAGCTCTGGATTGAGCTGGATTTTTACTTGATATGACCAGATTTTAAAATTTTCAGTACGTAAGCCCAACTTTGTACATGTTCTTGTGTATATTTTGTGGTCTTAATGTAAAGAAAAATGTCAATTGTTTTGAATCTAGAATGAATGAAGCCTTATTTAAGCTACAACATTTTGTATTGCCTACTTACTGGCGATTTGATTAGTGAATGAGGGATTTGTGTGTGTATGTGTGTAGGTCGGTTAATGCTTGCCTTGAAAATGAATGAGGCAATGTAAACCCCACGTAATTGTTTAGCTCGCAGCCTACCAACTGAAGAAGGAGCCGCTTTATACATATCTTTTCCCAGCAAAGACTTTGTCGTGTTTCATATCTTTCTCTTCAAAAAGAGAGTTTGTCGATAGTTATCGCATTTGAAACATAGAAGGCAATAATAAGCGATATTGTGTATCCAGGGATCAATCACGAAACGAATATCGATTCCGGTACCGGTTCCGGTAAGTACCGAAATGAGAATATCAGTTAAAGGTTCTATTTTGGTTTACAGTTTATTTCGGTTCCCGGCTCTCAGAAAAAACAACCTAAAGTTAAGGAATTCAATAATAGGATCGAAAAAACTGGAACCATACCAAAACGCTAATACCGGTATTGTTTTGGATTCTTATTATTTATTTTATTGATTTATGATTATTACAAATTTATATTTCAAGGTAAACTAGAAATATATACACTCAAAAAAAGAGTCTTACATTTTAGAAATTCGCCGTTAGAGAATATCCAGAGTCAAATTTTCTTTTAAAGATATATAAGATATAGAAAATAAATTTCTAAAAAAGCGGAAAACCTTTTCGTTGGAAAATATAAGCGCTCTTATTAAATATAAAAGATTTCTAAGCCTTAAAAAAATCTAGGTTGTTTTTCTTTGAGTGAAGGGATACCACAGGGAAGCGTGTACAGAAGCGTTTTGTGAAATTGTTCGTCAAAAAATAAAAAGGCTAGAATATGGTATATTTAAAAAACATCTCTTTTTATGTAGCATATTTTAAGAAAACCATTTTTTAGATCTTTTACATGCATTAATTTTTTTTATATCTGAAAATAATACAACAATAGAGGGATTCCTGAAAGCGATTTGCTGTTCACAGCTGCTCCATACAAAATGTGCAGTGTGCCCGGTATACGTAAAAAATGTAGGGTCATACTAATAGATTTTACGAAATGTAGCTCCGAAGCTGATTTCAATTTGATTTCGTTTTGCTTTCTAGTGTGACCGTATTCTTCGACTTGTACCGGTATACCGAAATAAAAATCTGAGGACCGTATCGCAACCGAAAACCGAAATAAACTGAAAACCGAAATAGAACCTTTAACCGAAATTCTCATTTCGGTACGTACCCGAACCGGAACCGATATTCGATTCGGTATTAATCCCCCTGCCCAGGAGGAAAGGATTCTCTATTTCCTAAAAGAATTGCTTTCGTATCGCCGAGAAGACTATTTGTAAGCAACAGGAAGAACGTCCGGAAAGAAGTGTTTTTTTTTATCCCCAGAATGAAACGCTTTCTTATCCCCCCAAGAAGACACTTTCTTAACTCCAGGGAGAAACGTTTTCTTATCCTTTAGAAGGCACCACTTTTTTCTCAAAGAAGAGGCTTATTCTTATTCCAAAATGAAATGCTTTCTTATCCCCAAGAACACACATTTTCTTATCTCCAAAAAGAAACGCTTTCTGATCCCTCAGAAGGAGCTATGTCTTTTCTCAAAGAAGAGACTTTTTCTTATTCCCAGAATGAAACGATTACTTATCTCCAAGAAGACACTTTTTCTCTCTCTAGGAAGAAACGTTTTCTTATCCTTTAATAGGCATCACTTCTTTTCTCTAAGAACAGGCTTTTTCTTATTCTTAGAATGAAACGCTTTCTTATCCCCAAGAAGACACGTTTTCCACTCTCCAAAAAGAAACGCTTTCTTATCACTCATAAGGCGATATTTCTTTTCTCAAAGAAAAGACTTTTTGTTATCCCCAAGAAGAAACGTTTTCTTATCTCCCAGAGGAAACGTTTTCTCACCTCCAAGAAGTGTTCCAGAGTGGCACACTTTTTCCCTAAGTGAGAAGAGAATGCGAAAGGAATGCGATAGCGCTAGAGTGAAGCGATGCCTACTGGAAGAATCGCATTCTTATCTTCCGCGATAAAATATGTTTGTTTCTCTTATCATACCTTCCGTTTCGTTAATGTCAAAGTATTTTCCTGTAATGTCAATTCGTTAATCTAGTTAGTCAAGTTATTCGATTCCAGCTGAACGGAGCACACACACAATAATTTTTGTAGATAATTTTGTATTTAGTAATTTTTTTTTTATTTTCCAACCAACTTCGCGTACCAAATTAAAGTGCAACTTTTGAGTCACTCTTTTTACAAAACTAAACACAAACCAAATTTATACAGCAATGGCTCGTTCTCAAATTTCTTCCTTAAGCCGACCCATTCTAGGTCTGCTCAAGTTCAATCGTATTGTAACATTTAGGCCACATTTGCAGTTGCGTACCAAATGTGATGACTCCATAAAGGGCGTTGTTGTGGGCCTCTTTCAAAAAGAAGGCGACAAGGCTCCCAAGTTGTCGACGGGCGGCGAGAAGCTCGACGATCAGGTGGGCGGTAAGCTAAGCGAACTGATCAAAGAAATGAGCCTGTCGGGCGTATTGGCTCAGGGTCGTTTATTTTACAATCTGGACAAGGAGTTCCACTGTGTGGCCGTGGTGGGCTTGGGCCAGGAGGGCATAGGCTACGATCATGAGGAGATGATGGATGTGGGCATGGAGAATGTACGCATTTGTGCGGGGGCCGGCGCACGAGCTTTGCAAATGCAAGGCTGTGATATTGTTCATGTGGATGGCCTGGACTATCCCGAATCGGCGGCGGAAGGAGCTGCCATGGCGGTGTGGCGTAGCAATTCGAATCAGCGCAAGAGTCAACGTTTGGTCATACCAAAACTGGAGTTATTTGGTTCAGCGAACATGGACGCTTGGACGCGGGGTTTGTTTAAGGCTGAATCGCAGAATCTGGCAAGACGTTTAAGCGATGCGCCTGCTAACCAAATGACACCTTCAATTTTTGCCCAGGCCGCCATTGATTCTCTGTGTTCGTGCGGTGTAAGCGTTGAGGTGCGCCACATAGACTGGATAGAAGCGCAAAATCTCAACTCGTTTTTGATGGTGGCCAAGGGTTCCTGCGAACCACCTATTATTTTGGAGATCAGCTACTGTGGCACCTCGCCGGAGGAGAAACCCATTGTGCTGTTGGGCAAGGGCATGACCTTTAACAGCGGTGGGCTTTGTTTGAAACCCAAGGAGGGCATGGCGGAGTATCGGGGATCCATGTCTGGGGGAGCGGTTATAGTGGCGGCCATACGCGCTGCCGCAGCGCTTTCGCTGCCCATCAATGTGTCGGCCATGATACCGCTCTGTGAGAATATGCCCTCTGGCATGGCCGTCAAGCCTGGCGATGTGGTTACTTTACTTAATGGCAAGACTCTCTGCGTCCGGGATACCAATTTAAATGGCTCCGTAATGCTGGCCGATCCCATGCTGTATGCTCAAAGCACGTTTAAACCCAAGCTGCTGGTGGATATAGCTGCTTTAAGTATGGCCTCGCGCATAGGTTTGGGTGCCTCAGGAACAGCTCTGTATACGAACAACTCGTTTTTGTGGAAGCAATTTCAAAAGGCTGGCGGTGTTACCGGAGATCGCATGTGGCGTATGCCTTTGTGGAAGTACTTCAGATATCTAGTCAAGACCAATGCCTCGTATGATCTGTGCAACAAGGGCAGGGGCATGGCCTCGGCCTGCTTAGCGGCTGCATTGCTACATCAGTTGGTACCCTGCATTGACTGGGTGCACTTGGACACACATGGTACGGGCATGTTGTCAATGCATGGAGTGCCGCCGTATTTGCTCAAGGATACCATGTCTGGACGACCTACGCGTACCATCATACAATTTCTGTTTCAAATGGCTTGCAATTGAGTAGGAAGGGAATGGATTGGATTTGGATTTTACTTGATAAGAAACGTTTTTAAATTTTAAGTGGGAAGGTCTTTTTGCTCTGTCAATTTTTATGTGTGTAGCAGAAATAAAACCATTATTTAAGCTAGTACATTTTTTATTGCCTACCTGCAGGCGCTCTAATTAGTAAATGAGAAGTTTTGTGTGTGTGTGTGTGTTAGGCAGCCTAATTGTTTAGCTCGCACTCAGCACTTGCCAGGAATGCCACGATGCGTGCTGCCTACCAACTGAAGTAAGGAACCTCACTCGTTTGACATGTTTTATTTATGCGCACACGTTTTGCATAAATAATGCGAAACATGGTCTTGGAACGTGAGCAGGGAAATTAACCACAAATACGCCTAAAAGCAGGCAACAGTTCTCTGTCCTTGGCATAACAAAACTGTTCCTACAGCCTAAGGATTTTTAATGAATTTTGCCAGCATGTTTTCATTACGATTTCTTTTTTTTTTTGGGGCGGCGAATTGATTCCATTTTCATTTCATCTGATTCCATCTCCAGCAGCTGCTGCTGCTGCTGGACCGTCTGCCTGGCCGGCTTGTTTGTTGCTTAATTGGAAGGAAATTAAAAAATAAACAAGCAACGCTAAAAGTAAATACTACACGTTTGCGATTACCTGGACACCAGCAGGCCAGCCCACCCCACCCGAAGCCAACGGCTGTTTGGAATTTAATTTTCATTTTGCTCTACCCAACCACCCCGTCGTAATTTCATCTTCGTCTTTGCGTTTTTCGTTTGCGTTTTTTATTGCCTGCGTTTGCTTAACTGTGGAAATAGATTTCAGGTTTTTGTTTTGCTGTTGTTTTAGGACCTGCCTGGGTTGGCACAACTTTCAATTGTTGCTGCACAATATTTGCCTTGAATTAATTAAAAGTCATTGACGCTTATCAATTGGTCTGGTCTGGGTGGAGGTGGAAAAAGTAGCAGTGTGAGGAGTTAGCAGGATAATTTAATTGGCTGCTTGCCCATTTTGAGGGAAAAATTCTCAGATTAAGTGCAAAATCTTTGATTAAATTAAACTAATCGCTGCTATTATCATATGCAAAGTTTGAAAAAGTTGTACCTAAGTAATTACTTGATCAAGTTTCATTATACTTTCCACACTTTTCAGAAGCCTTGGCATTCATATTTATATACCCCTCGTCGTTTGGGTTATTGTCAACCTACCCACATTATTTCAAGTTCACTATCTTAAAAATGTATGTGATATAGGCTCCGTACCACTATTTGAACTGGTTCGGAACCGGGTTTAGTCCGCCACAATTCCAACCCAAGCACAAAATTATTAAATTACGTTCAAATTATCAATTACGTTCATAGCTTAAATAGTTTCTGAAATATGTTTTCAATCCACTTTTTAAAACTGGTTCGGAACCGGTATTGATCTGGAAAAAATTTCTAACTGCATATTTTCAACAACCCCAAACACCAAAGTTGAAGTTTATAGCTAAAATAGTTTCTAAAAGATAACTCTGAACCACTTTAAACCAGTTCTATCTGTTTCAAAACCGGACTTGAACTAGGTATATGTCTGTCTCCATATAATCAACCTATACTAGAGGTGCTCGCGTGACGTGAATTTAAATGTGTCGACACGACGTGTTCGTGAGAAAACACAGACCTTCGTGCGTGTACCTCCGTGATCCTTGCTTAAATCGTGCATAAATCGTGCGTGACGCGAAACGCTCAAAAAAGTGTATGCCTGAATCGTGAGTCAAGAGATTTCTTTCGTGCTTTACGTGAAGGAATCGTGAATCGTGCTTTCACGCCTATACCCCAAAAATTAACAAAATTTTTGAAACTGTTTCGGAACCGGTTTTGATTCTGGAAAATATCTAAACACCAAATTTTTAGTTCATATTGAACCAATAGTGATCCTGTTAAATCTAATTGGGAACCGATGTTAAAATTCGCATTACAATGTTATTGATAAGGCTGCGATAACACACACCAGCTACTTTTGGCCCTTAACGAAATTTTTGTGTCTATAATTTTCGTACAAATTGAATAGGTTTGTCCAACCATACAAACCCTCACACTTAATTTCTGTCACGCAAGCAACCTGAACGGAGAGCATGTGATTGAAGCAATTTATTCTTTCTATAAACCCTATACGGAGCTGCGAAGCACATCGAAGTTAGCGAAGTAGCAGAAGTTAACCCTTTACTTTGTGAGACCGAAAGTACGAAATTTTTGTGCAATATGAAAGATGGACTGTATTCTTCGAGAAAGAGCCTGATAACCACACCGCTACCATTGGTGATGACCCCTTTCGTTAATAAAGGGTGAATACCATACAAAATATTTATCTATTGAAAGCGAAATCGCTACCTGGATTAAAAGGAATATGTTCTCTTCAATCGGTAATGGGAGAATTGCTATCTTGGCACTAGCTCCGGCAAACTAGTTCACATCTGACATTTATTGGCATAAAAATAATGGTATAAAAGTCGAACAACAGTGTGACCAGCCGCATATTAACAAATTAATGCTTTAAACATGGTACCAATCGCTTCCTTTGATACGTTCATGAAGCAATAACCAGATCGGGCGACTGTCAGCTTTTGCTCACAGTGCGAAGAGTGAGAGCGTTGGAGGCAGCACACAAATTTTGTACGTATATGTTAGACGTTAAGCAGGCAGAAGAGCAACGTTTCCGTAACAATAAAATTTGTAAGCACGAAGCTTTTTTCTAAATACGCAGGACTGAGAAAGAGAATACACAATATGTAAGCTATGAAATGAAAGCTTTTGAATGACCGCCGCACCAATAATAGATACACCTTGGTCTCGACAACCTTTCAAATAAAGTGTCAGCTGCACACTGAAGAAATGTCAACAACGTAGAGAGCTTTTTTTATTATTTGATGCATTTGTTCTTCAAAGTCCACTTAAGCCACTCTCCAGAATGCTGTTATTGTTGAATGAAAGAATATTGACTATGGTAATTGCTGTTTAAAATTGTTATACTCTCCTTTTGAGACACCCTTTGTGAAATGCTGATTTCTTTTTTCCCTGACCTAAGTTTGCATTTGAAGATTTTCTCATTAGTTATTCAAGGCGTTATTGGATTGTGCAAACAAAATTGTAGCTTCATTCATTGATGAGCTTGACATTCAAGCTATGCGCTTCAGACCTGGGTCACATGGAAATTGTCAAGCTTTGAGTGGGAATGGAAGCTGGGCACGTGTTGCGACCAAGCTTGTCCAGGTCCAGGACGTCTCCATATCTGGCTCACATACCAACCTCATCGTGTTCTGGCTCCATTGGCATAACTAATAAGACACTTATTATGCTGCGGTGGTCTGGGTAACGTTATACCAGTTTAACGATATCACGTACATACGTTAACTAACGCTAACTACGTCGTTAAGTGTCTGGCGGTGGGAGAGAGAGTCGTAGAAGCGGCAGCAGCTAGGCGACACGCGCCTAGAAAGGGAGAGGACACACGCCAATGTTGGAGCAAACTCTAATCAAGCCTGCCCTGGTCCTGGTCCTGGCTTCATGCTGTGCGGACACAATGTGTAGTCGGGCTGAAATTTACATATTCCAATGGCATCCAGGTGGGTTCCTGTTATTGTTGTTGTTGTTGTGCCGTTGTAATAGTCACGATCACGTAGCATTAAAAACACACACTCATTGCGAGGCTTAGTTAAATGTTGCTAATTAGGCTCTTGTGCCCATAACTCAGGCCGCCAACTTGACTATTAAAAGCCACCGCAACTATTCGGCCAGTCATAAAAAACCGAATCACGCAAGGTACGAGTATTTACCCATAAATGTCAGGAAGGTCCTTAAAGCCAGCATTTTAATTATGTATGTCTGCTGGGGCCAGTGCCAACGCGCAGTAAGCCACAACAATTCACAAAACACTTGCCAAAAAAAATCTATTTCAATTGAAAATTGCCAGCGACATGCCATGGCAGACATTGTCGTCGTCTGCTCCGACAGAAACTTCTTGCAAAACAATAAACATAATCGCCATATTTTATATTTCCGACACAGTGCGGAGCAACAAGAAACAGCGGGCAATTGTCAACAAGAGTGCGCAGTAAAACTATCCAAAAACCATTCCCGGCATAAGCATTTTTGGCCGCGGGTCGGAATCTGACTGCCAAATGGCCCTGGCATTGAACATTGGCCGCCGCGTTTGGCTTTAAACAATTTTCGGCACTTTGTTGCTCATGAATAATCCTTTCAGCCTAAGGAAACTCCAAATAAATATGCAAATCCACCTACAAAATGTGTACGTACAAACACACACACACAAAAGCATCCCAAAAGGTAAATTAACTGTGGACCAGCCCGGGGCTGGGGCGGGCCTGCCAAATGTTTTTGTCACCTACGAAATCGATTAAGCGATAAGCCAACAATAGAAATCCAGAGAAAGCAACACAAAAGTTACAGCCGCGTCACAGGCTTTCATTATAAACAGCTCAAATTGAATTTATATGGCTTGTTTAACGCCGGAAAGTTTATAAAAAAAAAAAAAAACAACACCAACATTGAGGTGAGCTGAATTGGGCACACCGAGGATTCAATACCCTTTGCATTACAATCTGGGTAACGTTTGAATACTCCCTGGAATGGTTCGCATATTCACTGTTCAGCTTACCTGAAACGAAACAACACAACAAAATTATTTTTAATTTCTTTTATTTTCTAAAAACATGGCAAATAAAGCAGAAATACTTATCATTATAAATTGAAAAGCGTATAAATTAATTTAAAACGATTAAACAAATAAGAATGTCGGTCCAGACCGACTGTAATATACTCTGTAGCTGCCAAAGTTTATACAAACAATAACTGATAACTTTGAACTGTTTAAGTGCTACCCATCACGGTTGTGGCCAGTGCTGCCCAGCGTATAACGATTATCTGATCGGGACATTATTGTCATTTAAAAGAGAAATATATTTTATTTGTCGTTCTTAAGTCATTGAATAAATATTTGCATTTATTGGGCATTTCATAATGTCGAACGGCTGTTATGTGCGCCGCTGTTGGCATACCTGCTATTGATAAATTCTGCACAGTTATTCCTAAGAGTTTAACAAATGGCAAGCAACTTTAAAATTGGCGATGGTTCGTGTATTTATGCTTACAAAAACCAAACATTCTTCGAACTAAAAAATACAGTTTCTCTGTTAGTCTTGGTTATTTCACTTTGTTTAAAGTAAGAGCTCCGAGATTGGCCTTTTCAAGGCACGTGTTTTCTCGGATACGAACGCCAGCATCTTAGCGCATTCGGTCATCGACTCTCACATATGAGACAGGATGAAATGTTAAATAAAGCGTGCAGTCATATGTATAGGAACTGACAATACTCGGGCGATAGTGGCGCAGAGGGTAAGACCGTTTTCTAGAAATTTAGTTATTTATTTTTATTTTATTTGAGGTGTTTTTTTTTCTGACAATGCATTCTATTCCCCCAAATTGATTTTCTGGTCCTTTGTGATGCAACTTAAAAGGCAAAACAAATGAAAAGCACAAGCAACAACAGCAACACACCGAATTTGTAAGAGCTGCTGCATTACCCGCTGCTAACAAGGCAACTAATGATCAGTGATGCATTACGTAGTTAGACTGGATAGTAGCTTGACCCCAGCAGAACCGATTACTCAATGCTAAGTGGTTTCACATACATATAAATTTAAAAAACCAAAATTCTAAATTAAAACGTTTACACGAAAATCGACTCGGAATTCGGAATAGGGCCGTTCAGTCATTGGCTGTGTCCCAAGTCTGTGAACCGGTTCGAAAGCGGCTTAAGCCGGTTCAGAGTGTTTCGGAGTCATTTCACTGAAATTATTTAAGCTATAAACTTAAAATATAGTGTGTAGGTTTGTTATACGAAGAGAGATATTTCCCTGGTTTAGTATACTGCTTCAGAGCAATTACTCAGAAATTATTGTACCTATGAACTTGAAATTTTATGTAACATATATTTCATAAGTTCAAAACCGGCTTCAAACACGCTGAACCGGATCTATAGTGCTTCAGAGCCATATCTCAGAAACTATTGAAGCTATGAACTTGAAATTTTGTGTGTAGGTTAGTTAAATGAAGATAGACAATGGTTCAATACCGGTTCCAAGCCCACTGAACCGGTTAAGAAGTGGTTCAGAGCCATGTCTCAGAAGTTTTAAGTTCTGAACTGATTTTGTGTGTAGGTTGTAAACGGAATTTTAGACTGGTTCAAGCGGTCTATTGTTACTGAACTAGTTAGTAGGGTGCGTCCAGGGCTGAGAGCCAACGGATCAGATGGGACTTCAGACATAGGAGATATCGGCCTTGAATTAAAACATGCCTCAATTTTGGAGAGTAGGTAGTAGTAGTAGTAATTTAGGTAGAGAGTAGTAGTAATTTCTAGAACCTCAAAGGTGTATAAGCATGAATTTGTAGAAGAGGTATAGAAGCTTTTACTTGATAAAGACAGTAGGGGAGTAAAACGTGGACAAAGCGTTCAGATTGTGGAATGCGATTCCCAACTTAAAAAACCCCCCAATTTTTTTGAGGAGAAAAAACCACCAAAAGGCCCGGATCCGCAGCGGGTATATGTTAAAGATTAAAATTGGCTGTTACAGCCATGTTTAAATCTCTTGGCTGGTGTTCTTTTTAAGAAAAGGGACTACAGTTACGTCGAATTTGAACGGCAAAGTTTTTAAGAAGCTTTTTTCATGGCTACATAAACTCCACAACTGGCGCCAATAGCTGTAAAGGTGACATTCTGCGTAATAGTTTTTAAAGAAAACATTTTTTTAATTAGATGTTCCCCGGTAGGCGGGATCGATTCCCACAACGTCCCGCACAGTAGGCATATATATGTCTAGTAATGAATACAAGGAAGGAAAAAATCCTCGTGACTGCGAATCACATTTTATTCATGGGTGTTTATACGAAAATCCAGTCTACGGTCACACTTTATTTTCATTTTCACACAAACGCACTTTTACACTATTTTTCATTCGAGAATTGTGCTACTTTGGTAGCTTAATAAATGCTCTTGATTCCAACAATAGCAAGAAAATGGAAATGGAGAAGCTTTCTCGTGTACGTTACAAGCAACAGCGCATAATAATTATTCCCACTGCTAGGGTATAAAAACGGTTAAACAAATAAATTAAAGCCGGATTTTAGTGGCATACATTTGCATTGTTTCAGTTTGTTGGAGTGGAGGCTTAAAGCTTATGGCAAACTATCAAACTTGAATTAAATGCAGATGAAAGCACACACACACAGACACACAACACACATACACCTCGTTGTGTGCTTTTGTATAATTATGCAAATTTATTTGATTGCGAAAATTGTGCAGAGAACGCAGCGCCAACAAGTAGGCAACACTTGCCACTTCCACATTTTCAATCCGCTACTTTGAATGCCCGAAAAACAACACATTTGCATAATTATGCAATCTACTGGGCACCCACTCACCCACCCCGCCTCACCAGCTAAAGTGAAATTTTTTTTGTTTTTTTTTTTTTTGGCTAATTCTCTAACAAAGTTTCGATTTTTTGGGCCAAAATTTATGGCCACAAAAATTTGCATAGGCCACACTCTTTCTTTGTAAAAGGCAACAGTAAATTTAATGAGTAAAACAAAACATGGAGAAAAGTAAAATTTTGGTTGAAACATTTTATGTGTGTGTTGTGTTTTTAGCTCTTTTTCTTCAATTCCTCCAGCACCTTGGCAATTTCCCTTTTCAAAGCAATGGCACGTCGAGCCAATAGTTTGGCCAACATGGCATGTTTTTCGGCCATCAACAAGGCATCCCGATCGCGATGTTGCTCCTCTTTGCTGCGTTTTGAACGTTTGGTTAATTTTTTGGCCGCTTCGCTGGCTTTAAAGGCTTCGGCCAGAGCACGATTGGCCTGTTTCTGGGCCACTAAGTAGGTGTCTGTTAAATGCTCAATTTTTGTGGTTTTACCACATTTGGCCTCTTCCAGGGTATTGGAGGCTTCGGTAAGCAAGGTGGCGGCATCGGTGGCCATTTTAAATACACGCTTGGCCATCTCTTCGGCAGTTTCTAGGGAGGTTTTGACCGAACTTGACTTTTTGTCAGATTTTTCATATCTGGGGTAGACAGTGACAGGGGATTCGGGCTCTGTTGCATTTGTTTTGGTTGGTGATTCCTTTGAATCTTCTAATGGTTCTGCTTGCTTAAAAATTTGATCCATTTGATTGGTGCTGACATAGACCATTTCTGAGTCTTCTTGGGAAATCTCGGTGGCTTCTTTAAGCGACTTTTCGTTATCTTCTGAGTTGGAACTTAGAAACTCTTTTACATCTTCAGTTTCATATTCCTGGGGCTGGCTTAGTAAAGTTTTGTTAGTGGGTAAGTCTGAGGAATCGTTCACTGAGGCAGTTGTTTGTGTTGGATTTTTCTGTGCATCTGTGTCACTTTTTCTGGTCAACAAAATAGGCTGTTCAGTACACTGAAAGGCAGTGGGTTCTTTTTCTTTTCTAGACATTTGTTTTTTAGATCAGGGATCAACTCATCTATTTTCTCGTAAAGTACCGGGGACTGCTTTTCTTTTAAACAATCTTTTTTTTCTGCTTCAGATTTTGACAACTTTTTGGAATTTTCACTTAATTTTGGGAATGAAGTTGAGGACTTTTTAGGCTCTTCCTCATTTTTGCATAATTCAGTATCAGATTTGGACAACTGTTCTTGTTGTTCTGTTCTCAGCTCCTTATGCGCTGCCTCAGCTCTTCCTACTTTTGTATTATTTTCTGTTTGACATTTTGTGAACGGTTCTGACTTTTCACTAGATTTTTTTGCACAAGTGGTCTTCTCCCTAAGCTCTTTCTCAGCTGTTCCCACTTTTGTGAACGGTTCAGACTTTTCACTAGATTTCGTTGAAGAAGTTTGCTTCTCCTTAAGCTCTTCCTCAGCTGTTTCTGTTTGACATTTTGTGAACTGTTCTTGCTTTTCACTAGATTTAGTTGCTGAAGTGGTTTTTTCCATATGCTCTCCCCCAGCTGTTCCCACTTTTGCTTGGCTTTCAGTTTGACATTTTGTGGACTCTTCTGACTTTTCATTAGATTTCGTTGCAGAAGTGGTCTTCTCCTTAAGCTCTTCCTCAGCTGTTCCCACTTTTGTGAACAGTTCTGACTTTTCACTAGATTTCGTATCTAAAGTTGTCTGCTCCTCATGCACTCCCTCAGCTGTTCCCACTTGTGTATCACCAAGTCCCTCAGCTGTTCCCACTTTTTCTGGCTTCCGTTTCTGGGTCTTCTCCTTAACCATTTCTGTCTTTAAACCCAAATTGGCATGCTGTGGCTTTATATCTGGATTAGTTGGATCCTCGCTTCGTATTATAGTCTGATTGCATATATTCCCTGAGCCTTCTCTTAAATGTTTAGTATCCTCGCCTGCCTGTGGGGGCGTAGTAGACACAGCTGATTTTTCCGAAGAGGCCACTTCAGCCTGCTGGGCATTACGTTCCCGTTTCTCTTTGGCTGCCTTTAAGGCTTCCTCCATTTGTAGCTTTTTCTCACGTGCCATTTTCATAAAACTTTGAAACAGACTCGTACCCCTGGTGGCCAATTCGCTGGCCAAGGCTGAACCTTTTTCGGCCAGCTCTTTACTTAATTCTTCCATCTTTTTAGACTCGGGGGTTTGTTCAGTTTTAGCCTTGTCTTGTGGTTCTTTGGCCTGTTGACGGCAATATTCCTCTAGTTTTTTATCTTCACTTGAGCTGCTGGATTTGGTATTGTTATCTTCCGATTTCGAACCCGTAACTGTACTGGACTTGACTGAGTCGGATTTGGCGGGCTTTTCATCATTAGCCTTTGGATCGGTTGGGGATTTTGGCTTTGATTTGGGAGGCGGTTTGGGTGCTGCCGGTGGAGGTTTTTTAGTATCCCCACCAGTGGGCTTTTGTTTGTCATCGGAAGCCTTCATTTCCTTCTTAGCTTCTTGTGGTTCCTGCAAGCCCGAGGGACCCGGTGTTTGTTCTTCGGGCGTATGTGGCCAAAAGGTGGGTTTATTTATAAAATCGGGTGCCACATCGGGATGTGCCAAACAAAACTCTTCCATGGTCATTTCTTCATAAGGTTTCAAGGCTTTCAGTGTATCTAGTTCCATTTGTAAATTCTTAATGCGCAAATCCGATTCCTTTTTATATTTCTTCACTTGTAGCTTAATTTCCTCGGTTTCCTTATTTAAATCGGCAAAATAGCGCTCATAGTCGTACATCACATGTCGATTTCCATACAGTCCATCAAATGTATCATACTTTTTTTCATAGTTTCTTACCCAGGCCACATGCTCTGAACGCACATTCTTCTCGTAATATTTCCAATCAATTTTGGGCATATGAGCGGGATACTTGTTAACGCGTCTTGGGTAAGGTATTTAATGAGTATCTTATCATACAGAGTTTACTTTAGGGAACTTACGCTTTATATTCCTCATTCTTACGCATAAACAATTGAAACTGTGTACGCTGATTGGGAGGTACACGCTTATAGAGTTCGGCCAGCTTGACCGGATTACATTCTTTGCCCTTGCCGCCCTTCTTAATGCAGTTTATTAATTGCTCCCACATTATTCATAAAAAATAAATAATATATTTATACGTGTGATTTGAAAAAATATATACTTATATGTATGTATGTAAGCTGTAGTATATGGGAAAGTGAGTTTGAAAGCAAGGACAAGACATTAAAAGTGAAATTTTTTTTTAAGATTTCCAGTTCAACGAGTTCAACGAGCATTTTATTGCTCAAAATTGCATATTCATGCATTTTCAATTAAATCAAAGTCAGGCGCAGCAGCAGCAACTTAACAGTTGACAAACTGACAATAAAATCGAAAATTAATTCCATGTCACGGCAGCAGCACGAAAGTTTAATGTAATTGCATAAACAGCTTACGTAGAGATGACATAAGAAAGAGGGAGAACGAAGAAGTTTAGAAATGAAATTACAACTTTATACGAGGGTGGTTTAAAACAAAATAGAGTTAGGTAAAAACACCCAATCTTATGGTCCAAATTGTAATTGATTTTATTTTATTATTTTGGTAGAGTTTATGTGAATCCTTATCAAGGCATCATACTTCTAAAATTCTGAAGAAAGTTGGAACAGTTTGTAATGTCTAAGTTATGATTCGAGTAGCGATTCTTAAACTTATCACACCTAAGATATTTAATCCTTGGTTCAAAGCTTCTTACCCTTACCCATAAAAATTGGTAAAAAGGGAATCAAAAATTTTTGAATGTAAAAAGAAAACATTTGCGAAAAAAATTCGAGATATCCAAATGAAAATCAATCCTAAACTACTTCAGAAGTAGGTCAATACCTGATTTTCTCCAACCAAGTACGAAAGGATTAACTTGAGTACCAATTTAGTAATCCCGAAATTCTTGGACTTGATTATCAACTTGTTTTAAGCCTTTTCAAATTGACAGAAGAATTCTGGGATTGTTCCAAATCTTTCATATTTGAAACTTCTATCAGAACATCGGGATCGAATCAATTCTTTTAAAACATATATATTCTTGATAAACATAAACAGTCGAGTAGATATAGCCGTCTGTCTGTTTGGCTGTCTGTATGAACGTGTCGATCTTAGTGACTTTAAGAGAAAGAGCGACGTGCTTTTCCATGTACGTAGGTGTAGAACAAGCTATCGTGTCTAAAAATCTGTAGATAAATGACCGAGGTAAACCAATCTGAGTAAGGGCCGATTTCTCATCTTCATGTTTTTGGAAAATTAGGTGTTTTTTTGAGGAAATCTATGTTGCCTACTCTTAGGCCGCTTTTAAAATCACTTCCGGATCGTAGTAGACACAAACATAGACATTTATGAGCAGCCTAAAAGTAGGCAATACAATTTTTCTAAAAAGCAAAAACTGGAACATGAGAAAACGGCCCTATGACTGCAACAGTTCTCTGTTGAGCAACGGTTAAAAAGGTCACATTACAGACGAGATATTACAAGGAACATTTTTTTAAAAATATCTATAAAAGAAGATCGGTTTCGACCAGAAGCCATATTAGAGTGCAAAATTTTTGCCTAGTCATATCTATTTTAGCTGAAACGCCCCATAAGATCGGTTAAAAAACACAAAAGATTTGGAAGCAATATACTTCTCAGCCACCGGCAAGGGCAGGCCAGCGTTGCAACTGCGGCGTCGCGAAAGCAGCGTCGTAAGCATTGGCAGCGTGTGTGCTTATATATGCGTATAAAAACACACAAAATCAAGGGTACAGAGTATGCGGTCGGGGCACTTAACTGCAGCGCTCCTTCTTGTTGATTCTTTTTTCGTTTAAAATTAAGACCGCTTCGGCCTTATTTTTGTTGAATAAATGTTTATTTTATCACGCTATTTATAAAGTCAAATGCTCTATACTCATTATTGTTATCATTCATACGTTCTCTTCTTAAAGACCCTAATCTTTGAAATTTGAAGGCAGCCTCTATTTCTACATATGTACATTGTTCATGTACTTAATTATGCGAGGATTGTACTAGTATATGATATTCTCAAAAATATCAACTGGATACTTGAAGTATTAAGATTAATTTGATACTCAATAGCTTTAATTTGATGACATGTCATTTAATGATAAGAACAAATGATGCAATTCATATATTTCTTAAAACATGCGGAAATACAATTCATGACTTGCATTTAATCGTCTTTTCATACTTAAACCGCAAGAAACAGTTATCACTTATAACTTTTCAACGCGCCCTCGCATTTACCCCAGTCAGTCTGTGATGTGCGTGTGTGTGTGTGTGTTTAGGTTTTGGAGTCAAAGCAGCAGCAGCATCATCAGCAGTCAAGAGTCTGAAATGTGCTCCAAAGTGACAAACGCTATTTATAACGCAATGAAAATGGGCTAATGCCAATTCTCCAGGTAATTGTTGAGGTGGGGGTATTAGAAGCAACCCTTGCGGCACGGCAGGAATTGAAACAGAATTTGAGACCTGCGTCTGCGCAGCTCGCACTCGCAGCTGTCATTTTGACAGTTTGCTGGTTATTCCAACAACTACCCCCGCCACCGCTGCTCTCTCACTTTCTCTCTCTCTCTCAGGCTGAACAGGACGAAATGTAGCGGAATCGGAACACTCAACAGAGAGCGCACATTGCCTCTTCTTCGTCTGTCATCAAAATTAGTGCGGCTGTTAATTTTTCGCGAGTGTTTTTCTTCAACTAAAATCCCTTTAATTCTGCAAAAAGTGCACAAAATTTATAAATAATTGCTAAAGTTAATGTGTGAACAATAAAAGTGAATTGATTTCGGTGCATTTGGTGGGCCAAACGGGGCCAGAGAGTCCCAAGCCACAACCTACATACATTCCGCACGGAATCTCTTGCTCAGTGACATTTCATTTTGTGTACCATACAAAATTTGTGTTTACATTTTTTTTCTTTCCAAATAAATGCTAAATAAACACGCAGGACATTAGCCTTACTCGAAATAGGCAAACTGAATTGATTTTAAGGTGAGTAAATCGCTGCCCTTTGGTCAATTTTCATTTATGTGGGCCTGAGTTTGTGCCTTCTGCGTTTGTGTGTATATATGTGGTATTTATATATACATATGTATGAAACGAGACATGTACATATGCTTGAGATGAAATACCTGTGTGTTGGCTAAACACACTCCACTGGAAGAGGTTCTGCTTATATGCGAAGGAATATGTTTTGTAATCAAAGGAATATAAGGAATACAACCAGTCAGCTATAATTAAATTCGAAATTCCAACCAACCTGGTTTTTTCAATATTCTTGAATAGTGTTTTCTTTCGTTCAAGTCAATTTCGAAAGAATCTTTTCTTGTTAAGCCAATGCTGCATAATTATGTCGACATCTTGAGTCGATAGTGGAGGAGAATGATGAGTGATCAATGGCTATACTAGTTTTGTTTGTTCGATTTTCTAAAGTTTTCTGTCATAGAAACGGTTGTGTACCATTCAGAATCTACTGCATTCAGGTGAACACCTTGATTCCTTTTGAATGAGATCTGAGAGTATGCCAAGTAATATATCTTTTGATGATCCTTCACTAACAATTTAGGCAAACATCCAACACATTTAACACATATATTTATTTATTATTAAAAAGTCTTCGATAAAAGACGGTGAAAAAAATTAAGGACACACCATAAAAGGCTTATCTGACGCTTTAAAGAAAATGTTATTTACGATCCGTCCAGCTATGATCCGATTTACATCAAATAGAAGTCAGAGGAGATAGCTTAGTTGAAAGCAGGTAATGAAGAAAATGTAAGTCTCTCGCCTACTACGAAAACTTCATAAAGTTTGCTTCATCATGTAAATTGCGTCTAAGATCAGAATTTACAAGTCTAAGAAACCCTTTTATAAAATTGCTTTGAGTCATCGACCCAAGAGTATTCTTCTTTTTCAGAACAAATCGATTCTCGTGTAACAGAGTCACTATCACCAAAGCCACAGAAGATAATACCTCTTCCCTTCTCAAGTACTCGTTGGGTGTATTAAACTAAGTACGAATTGAGATTGGTTCAAGACCATTTCGTTCTATAAATACGGTTTAATACCTTAAAATAACCCATAATGAACTGAATGTATCCCCAAACGGTCTAAAATCAAGTATTTTGGGATGGAAAAAATCGTACCTGAACCAAGTATTTTGTACTTGTATCAAGTATTTTCGTACTTGGCATAGTATTGACACCGTTGTGTACTTGATTAAGATAACAGTTCCAGCTTTTTCAGAGTGATACACTCAGATGAAAAAATCAAGAATGCTATGCGATCAAAAGCCTTTCAAGCGCACAAAGAAAGCTGAAATTTAAAAAAAACCAATCGGATATGAGCGCATCATTGAATTCGCGAATATATTAAATCAAAAGCTCGTTTAGCTTATAACTTGTTGTGCGCGAGCCGTCACGAGCGACCAAAGCACCATCAAGAGACCATAGAAAAAAAGATATCACACTCAGAAAAAAAATCAAGAATTCCTTACTTAAACATGATAAATTCAACTACAAGCTATTTCAAAAGCTGACTAAGTTCGGAATTTCCCATTTCTAGTTTGCTTAATGATTAAAAAGTCGCTTTAACTTGAATTTAAATGAATGCTGTTTTATTATGATTCTCACTCTTATGTTTAAAAATTAAACATAGATTTATGCGTAATTCCAGAAAAAAACGAGAAGGCAAAGCTAACTTCGACTGTGATGAAGTTTTAATACACTTGAAAAACTTTACTCCAACTAATTTAACTGGAAAAATATATATAGGATATAGATACCAAAAATTTAAAATGTTTAAATCATTGATAATAAAAATTTGGTACCATAAAAAAAAACTTTTCTTAGTATAACACTTTTTCCGACCTATCGGTCCTATGGCAGCTATATGCTATAGTCATCCGATTTTGATAATTTTCTTCAAAATTATGTGAAAACATATAAAACTAATATATACCAAGATTGGGGACGCTACGATAAAAAACAAAAAAGTTTTTCTCACTAGAAGTAGTTATTTGACCGACCGTTTCTATGGCAGCTATATGCTATAGTCATCCGATTTTGATAAAATTTTTCAGAATTGTGTGGAAATATATAAAACAAATATATACTACAATTGGAGACGCTACGATGGAAATCAAAAAAGTTTTTCTCACAACGTCTTATTTTTCGACCGATCGTTCCTATGGCAGCTATAAGCTATAGTGATCCGATTTTGATACATTTTTCCTGAGTTATGTGGAAGCATATAAAACTAACATATACCAAGATTAGTGACGCTACTATGGAAAACAAAAAAGTTTTTCTAACTAGAACTAGTTCTTAGAATTCCTAGAGGCGGGCGCAGTAGACGACTCTGTGAAAAATTTCGCTATGGCTTTAAAACTAGAGACTAGTTCGTAATAGACAGCCGATCCGGCCGGTTCCGACATAAAATTTTTATGGGGTCGATAAATATTTCTATGCGTTACAAACTTCTGGAAAATTAATATACACTTTTCAAGTGTATAAAGAGAACTATATACAACTTTATTTAAATTCTAAGAACAAAACAGTCTTATTTTTTGAGTATATGTTCTAGAAATGTTGATTAACTGTTAAACGCCGAAGAAGTTTGGTATGTAGCTTAAAAAATTTATAATTTCGGTAAGGCCCTATATTTTTCTGTAGAATACAATTTTTAACATGGGTCTCGTACTTAACAAATTTCGGAATAAGGAATTGTTGATTTGTTTCTTTTGAGTGTATCAATCTGTTAAGCTGGAATGTTATCTTAAAGCAAATGGTTTCAAGTAATTCTGCAGGATTGTTTATTGGAGACTTGAAATGGGTTTTTTTTTTGAGAATTTTTTAGAGTTTATGCACCTTTGAAGGAGTTGCGTGGATAGTACTGATTTTTTTTAATCAGTTATTGAGTTTACAAGTTGTCTGATTCCAAGCCATACTCAAACCTTTTTTTGATTAGTCTAGATCAGAGTCGCTCACCCATTTGATAGTGTGCTTAAAGCGTCAAATGATAATGTGTGAGTGGTTTCGGTCACTTCGCACAAGAGTTAGCGTTACGAAAAGTCCAGAATATTTTCTAACGCGAGTGATAGAAATACGGACGACAACAAAAATCCAACATACAGCTTACAGGTGGACTCTGAAGTAGTAGAGTTTCCATTTTTGATGTTGATCTAGATCCGACGGACGAACACATTCGGCAATTCACACAGACACGAGGCGAACGCATGCTCAACCCTTTGCCAAGAGATCAAACAAATCAGCCTAGCAAATCAGTCGCTGGCCAGCGTACAATGAAGTAGGTCAGAGCCGCTTTAAGTCGCATTGTATGCGCACACCAATACACTCATATTTTTTCGCCTCGCTCTTGTTGACAAACGCTGATCAAGATCTCGATAGGTGGCTTGTAACTTTATGCTTAAGAAAAATAGTTAACTAAAGAAGGTGATCCATTCTCAGCTGTGAAAAGTATTTTAGTTATAATATTTTGTTTATTTTAAGCAATGTTTTGACCAAATTTTGCATTGAAAGGCCACTGCCTTCGCTTTTCCCCACATCAACTTTAATACGAAATAATATTACTGCGAAAGTCAGCTAAACTTTTGTATACCTAATAATGTGGCAACAGTTTATTACACAAGCAAAACATTCTTATATATATTACGAGTATATATCTGCCATATATATATTTTTTTTTTGGTATTTTCAAACCCCCGGCGGGGGCGTAGGAGGAGGTTTTTGTAAAATTTACTCGAAAACTTAATGAAACGCATTAAAATTCCGACAGCCTAAATGAAATGAAATTGTACAAATAAACTAATTGCCTCGAAGGATACTTTACAACTTTCGCTTTGGCATGAACTACGATGGCGAGTAAGTGCCCTCCGTCAGCTGTTGTTGCAGACTGCGGCGGTATAAATACAATTTGTGGCAAAGCGGATAATGTGCAAAAATAAATTTCGAAAGCGGCTGATGGCTTAGAATTTTAATGTAATTTATTTGGTGGAAACAAACGGCAGGCGCCCAGAAACAAATAAAGTATGACCAACATAAAAATTTATATGCTGCATAGGCCCAGGATTTGGCTGGATGGGGCTGTTGCCTTCGTTAAGCCTTTTCTGCTGCCTACGGGGTAAAACTTTAAAAGTGCGCAATTTAAATGAAAATTTTACTTGAGCTCCTAGAGCGTGTCAAGCCATGCAAGCAGACTAGCAAGTAGTTGCCACAAGGTGGCCCTGCCCCACCCCTAAAGAAGGGAGAAGGGCAGGCGCCAGGCAGGCAGGCAAGTGATTTTATGCTAATATTATGGGTCATTGGGATTTGTGCACAGCAAAGTGCTTGTTAAACATTTCATTAGACTTAGTGTAAATACCCGCGGTTAACAGGAGCTCGTAAAACTTGCACACACACACACACATGGGTTTTGGCCCCTTTTGAATTTGATATTAACGAAAGTTTGCTGTGGCAGACTTTGTGAAAATGAAAGTGGTTTTATTCTAGCGGGGGGGGGGGCCGGGCATATGGAATTTCAATCAATATTAACCCATCTAGGTATAATTATTCAACAGCTGCTGCTGCTGCCCGAAAATGTATCAAAATTCGCTCAAGGCCAATACCAAAAGGGACTTTCGCATATCATGCCAGTGGCACATGTGACCACATGACATACTCGTATATTAAATTCGTGCCCGTTGACGCTGACACTGCCAAAATGCGTTTTTGATCAACTGCCTCGTCACTCAAAACTGTTAACAACGCCAGCAGGCCACCCCCTTCTCCTCCTCCTCCTCCTTTGCTGCTACTTCTCTGACATTGACTTATGGCCGGGCGAATATTGCAAACTGCAAAATGGAAACCAAGTCATAATTCCGTAAATCAAAGCTCCAACTTCGACAGTTTGCAATTTTAAAGACTTAAATTTGTGACGAGGTCGCCGCGGCCAGGCTGGGTTCACAATAATTGGAAAAATTTTCATTTGTCCTTTTGCCCTTGCGTATGACATAAAAAAAAAACCAAGGAAGAGGCAAGCCGAGGCGGCGGGCAACAAACGAGCTGTAGGCGCATTTGCCATCTGTCACTCTGGCACTCGTGATGAATGTGTTTGACGTGTAGCTGCTGCTGCTGCTGCTGCTTCGGTGAGGCGCCCACGTTGGGCATTGCCATGGCCGGACCAAACCATGATGAAACGCACCGCAGCGCCGCATGACGTTGCATACTTTGCGGCGATGCACAGTGGTCGAAATTTACAAATTTTTGGGACAATATTTGTCAGAGCGGGGCACGAACAGAAGCAGAGTGAGACAGAAGGGAACACCAAGTCTTGCGGCATGAGTTCCCACCAGCCAGGAAGCTTTAATAAGATTGCACGTTGCCATGGGCATACCGACAGATTTCTTATTGGGTTGGCGGTGGATGGTAGTGCCTTGTTTTGCGAGTTCCTGTGCCCTAGAAGCCAAATAAGGTGTGTGTCGGACTGCTCTGATATATCTTAAAGAGATTTACGTTAGTCCTTTACCAACACCTAGTTGGAGGCTACCGAAAATGCTTATACGAGTTGAGTACTTTGCACATGTAAGAGCTTTCTTAAACGCAAGAATTTCCTCCTGGAAGACACCAAAGTGGTTCGGTAGTTAAAAGCAGGGTTTGTAAAATACTTTAAAATTATTTTCACGCCATGATAAAAACCAATGTAAAAAAATAATTATTTTTAGACATGAAAATAAAAAATTTTACAAGAAAAATTATTTTTTTACATATGGAAAAAATTATTTTTACATATGACTAAAAACTATTTTTTCAAACTTACACGAGCATTTTGACACGATTGTTATTTACAGGCATGTCAATAATTCGGGCTGCCTTCTCTACAGCTGTTAAAAAAACAGATGTGTCAAAAATGCTCGTGTAAGTTACATGAAAATAAAAAATTTGACATATGGAAATGAAAACAGACATGAAAATAAAAAATTTTACATATGGAAAAAATTTTTTACAGCTTGTATATTTTACTTTGTGTTAATATAATGCGTGTAAAGAAAAATGTGTGTTATTTTACGAACCCTGGTTTAAAGGAATGACTAATGCCTAGTTTTTCGGAGTATACTCCGCCATCCATTCGGTTATCTAGTTTTGAGCCATTAGAATAGATTTTTATAGAGTTCTGTGGTACTGACGAACCACGATTTCATTTTTCTCAAGAAGAAATGAAGGTGTGAAAGGCAATATTCTTAGTTAGACAGATCAATGCTCTTTGCTTAAATAAATAATTACTACGTTTATGCACAAATAAAAAAATTACGATTTTGCCCTTCCAAGTATGCTATGTTTTTTAATAAGAATAATAAAGGAATATATTTATTTTTTAGTAGCTTTAAAACTATTAATTTTTGTATACCTTGAACTGTTCCGACAATCAGTGGATTGATACATAATTGACTATAAATTAACTCCTTCAAATAAATAGTTTTTAAAAAAAATAAAGTTGGCATACTTTAAGGTGCAAAATAGCATGATTTTTTAATAGCATAAACGTAGTAAATATTAATAAAATAATCTAATTTTTAACATTAAACGAAATTACTAAAAACGAGCAGAGAATTGTGTTCTCAAATTTGGGAATATTTAATTGAGAAATTTCGTTTCGCTGCGATTTTTTAAACTTAAAAATAAGTATTTCCCAGTGTGCGCTGTCTCTCCGCCTGCGTGAATAATGTGCTGCGGACTGATTTGGCCCCGCGTCAGACAAACCGGCATGGCGCCTGTCAATGGTTGATGCTGCCGCTCTGCCCCATGTTAAAAATATTAATGATTTTCACTTCGTTTTCTTTGGCAAATTGCCCTGTGCTTTATATGTTAAATGTTGACTTGGCGGTTTGGGACCCTCACTTAAGAATAGCAAAAGATCAATGGTTAAAGCTCACACTTTCGTATTGTCTTCTCTTCCAGCCGCAGCATTACACACTATGGCAGCCACCGCACTTGCCCCAATGCAAACAACTCGACAAGTGTTGCAACAGCAACACCCGCTGCTACGTCAATGGCTGCTACTCGCCAGTGTCCTTATGTTGACACTATTCACGCGCACCATTCAGGGGATAACCGAGGAGCTGTCGCCAGGTAAGTGCAAGATGTGACCAGGTGTGATTGCCATGGCAAATACTTTTAGCAGAGACTTCAGCTTTGATTGAGCAAAAGTTACTTAAAAGCAAAGCCAATGTAAGCCAACAGCAAGGGAAAAGTATTTGTGGTGTTTCATTTGTTGGTGGGGTGCAAGAACCATGAAGAAAGCACGCGTTGAATTGGGTTTGATTTAATTAAAATATTGGGAAATGTCACCAATTATTTTGATTTTTTTCCTCCCAATTTTGAAGCCAAACCAGACACCCTTTTTTGAAAAGTTTCGTTTAAAAAAATTACCCTAAATCATTTTCTTGAAGAACCTAAGTCCTTAGGCTCAATGATTTTCCACGAACCGAACCTTTAAATTATTATCAGGTTTTAGGTTATAAAACAAGTTTAGATGTGACGTATTAAGATGACTTATCTGCTTTATTTTAAAATACCCAAAAATATATACATCAACTATTCATATTTTCAAAAACGATATTTAATATATCGAGCTCTTAAATAATCGATATATCGTTATTTTGTAAAACGCTATCAATAAACTAATAAAAAGCGATTGAAGCACTTGTTATAATCATAGTAAGTGCCCATTCTAATCGAATATTATGATGAGAAATACCTTTACTAGATATAGATGTCTGAGTTTGCTGAAACTAATCCGTATTCCCAAAAGTTCTGAGGTTCGATTATTTTGAGTTAGTCAACAAAATGAGTGCATTTCTCGAGTACTAAACCTCCAGGTCTTCATTAAATCACTAACAGATTTTGGTGAAAAAAAATTTAAGACCAATCGATCTGTTCTAATAGTTCGATGTCAAACAAAAATATCGATATGTCGATAAAACGATACTATATTGACAGCACTATTTTGATCAGATTTTGAAAGTGTTCTGAGTATCATTAAAAGTAATTTAAATGGTCGAATTTCGACCAGTTGGCAACCTCAAGTAAAAAATAAATATATAAATTCGACTTCAACAGCCCAAAGGACCAGGCCTAGGTTACTTATAGTACTTCCACGAGAAGTTTAAATGAAGCTTAAAAGCTCAACACTTTTTTTTAAAGAAGTTGCAAATGCGGGAAAAGAATTCAGAACTCTTATGCAGTAAACGCAACACTTCCCCAACTAGGCCTCAATCGCTAGACTGGAAAAAGGTTTATTAAATTTGCTCCTCTAGCATTTTTGAAAAAACAATTACCTTTAGGGTGTGTTCTCAAGCTTGTTTAACTACTCACACTCATATCTTTATTAAATCCAGTTCTTGGGGAAAAGATCTAAAGATCCTACTAAACCAGCGGTGGCCAAGAAATTTATGTTTGGGAGCAGTCCAACAACAACAGAAAATAAACAACCCTTTTTACCCTTTCTACCCAAGTCTCGATCGCATAAAATAATTGTATTTTGTTTTTGCTTGTTGCAAACTGGCGCCGGCATTGCAGATGACCGAATGTGTAAAAGTTTTAAATAAAAAACTGTTTATTAGATGTTCCGAGGCGGTATCGAAACCAGACCTCCCGTACAATGGGCGCACACACTACCCAAGGCTCCACACAAGGCCATTAGCGACTTAGTGGCGTCACAATAACCTCTGGCTAAGTAAAATAACGAAGTGAGATGGCTTATCTAAACCATACGCCAGCACAATTCTTTAGATTTTCTAGATTTTTCTTATTTTATTTGGAAAGTCTATTGAGCAGTTTTTTAAAATCATCCAAATTTTTAAGAGCCCTTATTCCTGCCTAACGAGGAGCTATATGACTTATAATAAGCTTCAAATATTCGTTAGGTCTACGGACCGGTTTCTTTACTTATTGAACCAAAGGTTTTGGTTCGTACCTTGGTTCCTTGTTGAAACATTTAAAATTTTTAAGACATTTAAAAATTATTCAGAAGAACGGATTAAATTTACCAAGCTATGTGATAGGTCAATCAATTGTCGAATGGATCGGATTCATTATTGGCTTCATTTTTACTTCTCCTTTCAAAAGTGCCTGGTCTTCAAAATTGAATGGTAGCTTCTTCCGTTTATTATTTTCTTAGTACATAAATATATTTGTATGACCATTTATGCCCATTTTTGCTTTATTTCCCTTCCTTCTTGATGTCGTAATATGCCAAATAAGTTCTTAAACGCATCTTTACTAGACTTTGCACCGATCGAGAACTATTTTAAATATTTTTTTTTCCGCTCAAGAAAATTATATAAGATTTTAATTATTATAATTTTTGAACCGAACT